>OY829492.1:2401599-3602398 GCA_963691745.1 Ditula angustiorana | reverse complement strand
ACCTAAGTCGTACTTTAAGGAGGCGACAATACTTTGTGTAATGAAATGATCATGAAGTATAAGAGTTACGTCATTCCAAGAAGCAGATGACACCACGGTAACAGATTATATCACCAGCGGTACTGACATATTTGATTATCCAATTATACCGCCTTGCATGCGCATGAGTTGAAAAACCCAACTTTACGCGCTACAAACTTGCTAATAAGGATCATAGTTATACGTTAAGCGAAAAAATATAGTTACGCTGTTACTACATTGTATAACCTACATGTAACTGAAGTGAAATTCGTACAAGAACGTACTTAGTTATTATTTGAAAAAAAAAGCTTTCGTAATAACTTCGTCGCGTATAATCACAAATGCATCTTGATATCACACGAAGCCGCGCTCGTATCAGTGGACGCGTTTTAAATTGATTTTACATCGATAGCTGAGATAACTCAAGAATCATTTATCTCTTTGGATAAAAGACAAATTATGCAAGCAAGAACTTAAGATGGAATAAAAATCCAAGTTTAGACTCTCTACGACTTTAAAAGGTTGTTTGAAAGAAATCTCTTCAAGAAAAGTCATTCCATTGCTTTGATAAACATGGTAAAGGACAAACAAACACACTTTGGCAAATAGTCAGGATAATGCATAGCATTAGGTAAAACGTTAATATAGGAATGGCATTTAACATGGGTGTCTAGACATAGTGACGTTCTGGTCAATGCTAGCAGAAATGACAGAATGTATCAGATTGACATTGACGATCGACATATTTTGACGTTTGCTTTCGCCCCCATACGTCAAGTCCATACATGTTGTCGTTTCTACTAGCGTTGACTAACATAATGTCACCTTGTCTATCACCATGGACTTTTGTTAATAACAAAGAAATAGCAAGCGATCCACTGTAACAGTGCAGGCATTTGACAAAGTTGTGGAATTCACGTAGGCCGTACACTATCGGATTTAAATTAATGCATATCATACACGAATTAGGCATTAATCGGAGAACTAGTTGAATAACTGGAATCTCATTTATTCACCTTCGCCGGCCCACCACTCGACCTTAACGTTCGCCAATAGCTACCGCATTTGAATTTTTGCTGACATAACTTTGATGACAGCTGACAGTAAATAAACCATACGGCAGTTGGAGAATCGTATAATCAAAACATTAAAAGAGAAATGCCTTAAATTTGTAGTTTCTATAAGTAGGATACATCTCTAATAAATATTATACCTACTTACAAAATCTCAAATGCCCGGAAACCTCTTAAGGAAGATTTTATCTTCCTCATTCCTCTATTAATGTTTTTTTTTATGAAATAGGAAGGCAAATAAGCAAATGGGTCACCTGATGGTAAGTGTACACCACCGCCTATAAACACCCGCAACATCGAAGAGCATGTATGTTGAAGAAAGAGAGAAGAAATTGCTGATTTGTAACAACAATAAAGCGATTTTTCTAGACAAATCAATTGTCTAAGCGTTTTGAAATCATATTTGTGACAGCATTAAAATCACGTGCGCAGCTGACCTTGAATAAATTGTCAAGTTATCATTTTACAAAAATTATTAAATACTTAATTCAAGATGTTGCAAAATCTATGTGTCCGTTTTTATTTGACTCTAATGGATCAACATTATCGAGGATAAAATAATCATTAATATTCTACCCGTCGTTTTGTATAACTTTGGACTCCTCAAAAATTTGCATTAAAACCAAGTAAACTTATGAAATATAAAATGGCGGCCCGCGAAGCTGCCTCCATTTGCCGGAGTGTGCAGAACGTGTGTAAAATAATCAATTTTATTGCTGACACAGTCTTGCTGACAAATAGGCTTTTGTTTCCCACGTGAACTTCAAAATTGGTTTTGTAAGTATTTTCCTTTTTGATAAACGAATGTAATAAACATTGAAGAAAGTGGTGGCCTTTGATGGCATTGCTCAGGGTTACTTTTTATTGGCCGAGCCTAACTTTCAGGGTGAAAACGAGTGATTTTATAATAGAGCTATTTTAAAAATATATTTAGCGCTTTAAATTATTAGTTAGGAAGGTATTCTTAGTTTCCCCGTTTTCATTTAAAACTCAAGCCTGTTTCAAGTTAAATTCAAGTCAATGAAAGTTCAAAGAACAAGGTGCTTCTTATTTAAAAAAAAATAAAGATTATAAATTTAACTTAAGTTTAGGCTAACCGAACGACTTTTTTGACATATCATAACTACAAAACGCGAATACATTTTATGCCAGAAAACAATCTCGAAACCAATAATGAATTATCATTTTAAAATGCAAACCAAATAACTTCTTCAACCTTGAAATGGCCAGAATCATCGATAATATTGATGAAGCTACTGGCAGCAGACTAAAGAATAAATGGAATTTATTCAAAATAAGAACGCGTGTATAAGTTTGTTCTTAATGTGCCAGTGCTAATAAATTCTGTCACCAATTTGTTTGTGTAAAAGTAACCTCGAACAGTACCAGTGAGTTGCTAAAAGGTGGTCAATGGCGGCCACCTATACGAGATGACGTTCGCACGCACGTACGATTATCGCACGCTTCATAATAACGTCGCACTTCGCATAAAAACAACCTAACTATTTATTGACGGTGTCATTGTGTTTCTACTTGCTAAACACATGTATGGTCCACGTGAGGCGAAACTTATGTTTTTCACCCTGCACCGCATGATGTCACAGAAATTATTCTAAACGTAAAATACATAGGACACAGGAAAATGCTCTCCTATGGTGTTATATCGCTTTTGTGATCAACTTAAATTCTCAGGTGACAATGACAGCATTATCAAATAAAGCATAAATTAATTAATAAATAAAAATTGCATACTTAGGTGTGATGTTACACTAAGCAATATTATAGTGATCGTAGACCAAAGTTAAAATACCTACAGTTTTTCTTCTTTTAACCAGTTCTTTAAATAGGTCTAATATATTATAAGGAATCTAAGATTTTTTCCATATGAAGGTAAATTTCAGCTAAGTATGTATGCAACTTTTATGGTTTTTTCGAGAAAAAGCTAGTGTGACATACAGATAGACACGAACGTAGCGAAATTACAAGTTTTCCTAGATTGACTAAGAAATCCTAAAAACAGTCATTAATTAAAATGTTTATTTGTTCCAAAACTTTAAAACCAATGTCAAGTAGAGATGTGACCAAACATAATCGCGACGCTGCGATACGTGAACATGACACGTGTTTACGTAAAACAGGTGTTAGATACCTGCTTAATATTCAGTTTTGTTTATTAATGTGGTATCTCTTTTGGACACTCAAAAACATACTTACCTACGTTATTAGATAATTATTCATTATAATTAAATAGAGAGGCGCCTTACCTTATCTTAATATTATTATTAATACTGGCTGGTGATATGCAACCTCAAGCTATTTTATTCCAAGGAAGTTCCAAATCTAAATATAGAACGCAGCGCAACATTTAAAAAGTAAATGAGTACAGATTTACGGCCAGTACAAAGTACCGCTGAATACATTACCGATTTATTCATTCGCTGCCGGTTTGTACACAATCGGAAGTGAATCGGAACCTGACGCAATGCTTCATGGGAATCAAAGACACGCCCTTGAATTCTAATTTAATCGATTATCGACGTTAAATAACCGACATAAATATTTGGAACGGTTTTTTTATTCGATTCAAACGTTTGTTTTTGTTCAAATCATGGGAAATGAAAGTAAAATACTTACTGCTGTCTGGTATTTAGGTGTGTATTAATTTCGTACAGAAGTAATGTTTATTGCAGAATAGTAGCTCGGGTCTTGAGATTTTTTTTAATGAGAGCGTAGTTATTATAGTGGTTTGATGGCAATGAAAGCCATCTAACCAACCTTTCCCAGCCTTCCTTGCTTTACATATGTGCTTAGGCATCGCATCGTTAAACATCAATAAAGCGGAATTTATACAACTCACGCGCATTCAACCGTACAGTATATTTCATCAATAGAAGTCAATTCCATTGTAAAAGTCATTATCTTATCAAAGTATCAATCGATTGCTTCCACCGAAGACACATTGGGAACGAATTCGACGATTGCATTGAATAGTAATGTACTATTAAGTGTTTATTAATTAACCATACATGAATAAACATCAGAAGTGTAATAACAGCCTATAATGCACTGTACATTTCAAATTAGAGTAATGAAATGAATTCTCCGAATTTAGAAATATAAAAGTTACCTATGATTTTGCAATACTCAAATACTCTATCCCAAAAGTATAGTTGACGAAGTAATGGCCTTACCACTTTTGAACCAAAATATGACTTTGCAAATATAACTTTTGTAGAACAAAGAAAATCACAAAATATCTTTTTGGTACTTCAGCAAAATTTTAAAGTTTATAAAATTGTACATATCTTAAGAAGTTGGAATTTGGAAAATTCCTGTTCCAATTTATTCATATGGACCTCCAAAAAGCAACGACTGAATCTATTAAATCATATTTTGAGTCATTTAAAAAAAAAGTGCTTTTTTCATTTTAAATTATTACGTATGTTACGAAACAAAAATAAAATGATCACTAAGCGTGTCACTTATTTTCCTAACCTGAAATTTCCACTTCGTTTGACGACACACATGGAAGGTCTAGAAAATGACCCATGCATTGTTATATAACCGACATGTAACAGGGAGGAGAAAGCGTTACGATTTACGATAAAAACTGGACAGACCTGAAAATGGGAGCAAAAAAGGAGGCGTGTGTACAGGTTTCATTTATAAGACTCGTATATGACCCTTATGCAACTGTCGCATATCAGAGGTGCTTAATTTGTGGGTTGTCTTGGAAACGGATTTTTATTGTGAATTGGAGTGTTGCACTTTCGTCGAATGTGTTTGACATTTAATTTAAAGCAACGGATTATTCACGTATTTATATCGAGAACTGCTTGACGTGTGTCGAACCAGTACTTGGTCTTTAATCATGAATACTTGCGACCACGACTGGTCCGACAAATTTCGAGCAGATTTTGATATAAATACCTGAGTTATCCGTGGCTTAAATTAATATGAGTCTTACGGCAGTTCTCTTATGAAAGTCTGACTTATTGTAAAGCAATCAAATGAGAAGATAAAGGTTGAGTTTAACAACAATTTCGCAACAGCAATAAACAAAAATAAAGTCACACGGATGCATTTGTGGTAATGTATTTTTGGCTAAACAAAAGAATGTGCACACATGCAGTGTGATAAAATTAAAATAGTCTTGTTCGGCTTTGGACGATAAACAAAGTATTAAACTCTTCGGATATGAATTATTACTCGTTGATCCAAAACACAACAAGGTCAGTTGACAGTAGCTAGAGCCTCATTAGAAAGAGGTTGGTAATTAATTATACATACCTAATAAGTACATATCCAAAGCAAAAGCTATGCAATTGCATAGTCGTTTTATCACTTGTATGGAACAATACAAATGGATCAATACATTGACGTCAACAATGTCATACACGAAGTCTAGTAGAGTAGACCATACAATGATGACATGTGACGCGTGTAGGTTTTATGTTCACCTCTGAAAGGCGTAACAGCGACCCCGCAAACGACGTTTGGGTGTGACGAAATTTTATTGTGAAAAATTGAACCATCTATAGCAGCTTATTAACCACCATAATAACTCTTATATGACCTGTATAAGGCATGTTATAAATTTTTATTGAGGTGGCCAATAAGTTTCATAACAACAAAGTGAAATTTGATGACATCGTACGCGACGCTTTGTAATGTTCTTTATTGTATTGAAATTGAGTTATGACTACTTTTATGTTTGAAAATTTGCTACATCGCATTAAGCGTGATAAAGGTTGTTGGCATCATACGATCGAAGCTGTGACATAATTATTAATGCTATATTATTATTGTGACGAAGTTGGCCGTTAGATGCGGGTATTTTGAATAGAATCCCATTTAACCACTATTTAACCTAGATGTGAACAGTTTGCAATTCAAAAACTCTGTTTTATTAGCATTTAGCATGTTTAATATATATTTCGCTCTGAAGCGATAAAACCGGCTATTGTGTGCCTTATATGTGTTTTATCTCCAAGTTGTTGTTCATGGTGGTTAAATTGTGTCATGGTGTTTAAACTCAAACATGAGAATTTGTTGTTTTCTTTTATATAAATAACACAAAACCACCATAATAACTGAGGGTTGAGGGCGTTGAGAAGTATGTGTGGCGTGAGCCTGAGAGATAGAGTGAAGAATGAGGTGATAAGAGAGAAATGCGGAGTGAAAGAAGATATAGTAACAAAAATTGAGAAACGTATGTTGAGATGGTTTGGGCATGTAGAGAGGATGGATGAAAGAAGATTAATAAAAAGCTGTATGAAGAGAGAGTGGATGGAAAAATGGGAAGGGGAAGACCTCGGCGAACGTACTCCGATCAAATCGGAGACATTCTGGAGAAAGGCCAGGTCAGGAGTACCCTAAACCGACGAGCATGCATGAAGAGTGTCATGAAAGTCAGTGAAGCGAAAGTTGTATGTCAGGATCGTAGCAAATGGAAATCCGTGGTCTCTGCCTACCCTTCTGGGAAACAGGCGTGATTTTATGTATGTGTATGTAACACAAAACCAGACAGAAACGCGATTTGACTGTAGTCACGACTATTGCAATACTGTCGTATCATATGTTTTAAGCATTTAAAAGTATTGTTTTTATTATCTAATTGAAATTTGAGTGAATATCGCCAAAGTTTAAGGCAATCAGTTTATTAAGTGACTATTTAACTTCATAGAAGTAAAGAAGCGAACGAAGAAGGCTACATTTGATCTCCTTGAAATTCTTGACAATCTTTAGGAAACTTTTTCTAGATTGTTAACAGTGTTTACACTATTTAACTCCTTAACAGTAATTTTAAACAAAGAAATGTTCTATCAGAATTATATCCCCTGGCAGAAGGTATGCATTCGGTATAATTATGTTGGGGATCTTGGTTGTGTATCTACTACGGTATCGTAACTAAATATCTGCTACGGTATTGTTTAAAAGCTAAACTAAAGGATTGCTTTCCTTAGTTATTATTTAGTTGTTTGTAAGCAGTTTTATTTAATTAAATGTTGAATTTCAAGTTTTCGAGATTGACACCTATAACTTCAAAGACTGCCGGGGGTGATTTCAAAGTTTTTTTACACTACGAAGTTATGTATTAGTTTTTTTAATTCCGAGAACTTATTATTTATCTTTGTTAAAAACATGTTTTAAAGATTTTGTTTTCTTCTAAGTATTCTATAATAATAACTATGTACAATAGATAGGGACAGAAAATTTAAATATTTTTCCCGATTCAGAGCCACAACTAGTTTCCAATCTGCACACTTGTTGCGCAGGCGGCGCGATATTTACTCACCTGTTATTTAAACTTACTGTTGTTTCTACATCTACGTAGCACCATAATTACTGTAATTCAATTGATTGTATTAACGTTTCCTTGCGTTTGTTGTTTGTGTGGTGACACGTAACGAAACCTGGTGTTATCTAGGCTTCGACGTCATTCAATTTCTGCTATTGTTTTATCGGAATAATGTACGTTGACGATTGTTTGATTCTACAATACATATAATTTCGGGGAAGTGTTTTTGAAACTGATACAAGTTTGACTAACCTACTACTATCATATTTTTTCGTGGACACTGTTGCTGTGTTTTCGCGGGTGGTAGGATCTTGTGCAAGGTCCGTCCGGATTGCTACCACCATCTTGCTCGCTAATCCTGCCGCTAAGCAGCAGTGCTTGCACTGTTGTGTTCCGGCGTGGAGAGCAAGACAGCCGGTGTAATTGCTGGCACAAGAGGTATTCCATCTTAGCCCTCTGGGTTGGAAACGCATCTGCACTCTCTTTGTTGTTGCAGGTGTCTATAGGCGGTGGTGATCACTTACCATCAGGTGACCCACTTGTTTGTTTGCCTTCCTGTGTTGTATAAAAAAAAAACACTGATATTACCTGTTTAATTTTTTAGTGTAACTTGGAGTAAATGATTTGTAAACTTTGGCCTATGTAACATTCGAAGCTGAGATATTTTGAGACGATTTTTGGCATACCTAAGTAGGGCCGAGATGTACTATTTGTCCGTATCCTTTGATACCTCTCTCTCTAACAATTGTAGTTATTCGTTTAGAGAATTTGACGTTCTATATGTCTTTGTGGAATCTACAATTCTCACTCCAAATTAATAAGGCTTCTTTATTTTAGCGGCTTTAATATATCAATAAATACAGTAGGTGTTAAGAAGACAATCAGAAAAGAAATCAGTTGCTCTATAATAAATTGACAACGCTGTTACAGCGGTTGCTAAGACAGCTCCTTGTCAGCCTCTCCAACGAAGAGGTTCTTCATCTGCTGCAGCGCGGAGGTGTGTTAAAGGCAAAGTATTTACAGTGGCCACCGCCACATCTTTTTTTATTGAATATTGGAAGTGATGAGTTCTTAGTCTGACAAGCCATAAACCTATCATCATCGTTTCTCCATAATTAAGCAATTTACATACCATGTGAACCGTTCACAATTACTGCTAGTGCTTATATTCATAGGGTTTGCTTATTTGCGTGTCTAACAGCATGCACGTTTCCGTGACTTCCTTCAATACTATTGTTCTCTGTTACGTCTTAATTTTATTCAGAATTAACATTTTGTATGTAATTAAGATGTTTTTTTTGCGTTTAAAACTTCCTTTCTCTCGTTTTAGGTTAGGTATATCACGACTTAAACAACTCGAGAAGGCTTTATTTAAGTAGCAGTCATTTGCTTAAGAGGTGCGTTTATGTTGACATATCGGCAAACCGCGATTTATCCGGCGATTGACTTATCGAGTTTTTAACGCTCGAAAACTTTGTAAACGAAAACAAAGTAGTGAAAATCATATTAAGCAAGTGTCATAAACCCGTTCACTCGACAAAATATTTTTTATTTTGTAAAATAAGCTCCCTGTTGATTTTATTCCAGCGAGAATAGCATGGGATTCTTCAAAAGAGATATGATAACGTTTTTGCAGGTTGCATGCTGCGGTAATTGTAAAAAAATATCCACTGTTGTGCCTTTCCCAAAAGTCTGCTAAGACATATTATTAATATGTTTTGATGCTGAAATGTCATAGTAGCCGGAAACAGGAACATACCTATTTAAATGACGACCCCAAACGCAAATCCACATTTTTGCATACAGTAGCTCACGCGCAGCCAATCGATGTATAATGAATATGTTGTAAGAAATCATTTGCATACTGAGGGTTAGCGAAATTCTGCTGACGTGAGCCGTGGTGCAATTGCTTGGTCTTGTGTTACAGAATAATTGGTGAGCTAAAAGTTCGTTCATACAATTTCATACATACATGCTTTGGTCTTTTCTGTCTTGCCCCGTTTCTTAATTTTCTCATTGCCTTCCACTTAGAGGACAAAAGCAGACGGGGAGCAAAAACCGAACAGTCTACTGCTCTCCTAATTGTATCGGAACTATTGTATATAAAGTCTATCGTCACTGTCTTAAGTAGTAAACAACATTCTAACCTAAAATTTTAGTTTTTGCCATCAAAATATTGTTTATTGTTTGAATAAAACATTACAAATAAATAAATAAATAAATAATAATAAATATCTCGGGACAATTTACACCAATTGTCCTAGTCCCAAACTAAGCAAAGCTTGTACTATGGATACTAGACAACGGATAAACATACATATATAGATAAATACATACTTAAATACAAATAACATCCATGACTCAGGTACAAACATTCATATTCGTCACACAAATATTTGCCCATACCAGGATTTGAACCCGGGACCTCTTGCACAGTAGGCAGACACATGTGCCACTGTGCCATACAGGTCGTCAAAGCAACAAAATATTAATCAAATCCTCTATTTAAAGCTTGGATTTGCATTATTTGGGCGATAAATGATATTTAGGGACAATTTACATGAAGCGAGTTGTCGTATGCGAGTTGCATTACATTGCGCGGCTCGGTCAGTTAATCGATCACATCATACCTCGGTAGCCCGCAATGTCATGCAACTCGCATGATAGTACTCGTACCATGTAAACGGCGCTTTAGGTGACAAAAAATGGAATTTTAAGTAAGAATGTCCTTGACTACTGAAGAGAAGTGGTGAGGATGAACAGACTTTGTGCTACACTGGAGCATCGCTAGCCCATTCAGCTCATACACTTTCGCAATAAGGCCTAAATAGAATACAGAATTACCGTATCGAACGCGGCGTTTAGGCATAGTTCAGCCCAGAATAGGGAGCCCTTGCTTCACCCGCCGTTCTAGAAATGTTTACGTTTGCCGACCGCATTCCTTGAGAATGTCCGCGCCGGCTAAACGGTCTTAGTGAATTACTTAATGGTACTAGGATCATGAGTTTTTGAAGAAATTGGTTGGTTAAGTATTGAGACTTATAGTTAAGATTCTCAAGGTAGCAACATATTAACTTTGATTTGTTTAAAAGAATTACATCTCGTTGTGTTTCTTGCTGGTATTGTCTCATCAGAGTTTTTTTCTGAACCGGTGGTTAATTTTCTGTCATTTATATGTATATGTGTTTCATGTAAGCCTTATCTAGATAAAGATATTTTTGACTTTGAATTTATGGATTCAATCGTGACGAACGAATTCAACTACTATAAGTACTTTTTTGAAAGACAAGCTTATTTTTATTTATTTATTTGACATGAAATGTATATATTACATGTTCAGTTTTATTTGATATTCGTAGACTCAAAATGTTAGCCAATTTGACTGTGGAGGCGTTTTACATATCTGCTAAGTTTAGATTTAAACTAGATTTATTTTTTGACCCTGTATATATGCTGAGTTCGTATATTTAAACAAAGAATAGTTTTAACTTGTGATGTCTCAAACAATATGTGTCAAAATGTAACTTTTGGTAAAAAAATGATATTTTGTTTGGCAATAGAAACCGGCCAATAGTTCTTAAGTTCTTTAGATGAAGTTTTTTTTTATTAATAATATATCTTAGTGTTATTTCTTTAATCTGAAGATATCGGTGTAAGGTAAGTGTTGGTGGTAGGGGGTAATATGGCGTTGATGCTGTACAGTTTTTTAGGCATTAATTAATTACTAACGATATGATGAAAAATGAAGGAATTATTGCCTAAAATTCTAAATTTCAAGCGCAGATTAAAGTTAACATAGTAAAAGTGCATTGCATACCTTTCTAATTTCACAATCGCGTATTTAAAATGCAGAGTTTCGTAAACAATAAGCGAGTTTTGCAATTAATTAAAAATAATTACAATGATGCGATGTTGTCTCCGGGACGGTTTCCAGCGCATTGTGCGGAGTTCACACGGGTGAAAGTTGCGATGCGTTCGCAGAAGACAGAGTAAGGGTGCGTCCAAGTTAACGCCTGTACCATTACCATGAGTTTCTATCGAAAATTCATATTACGTTACTACAGTCGATAGCGGTTAATACGCTTCCATTTGTCAGTGAAAGAGTAAACCATAGTCGATACGGTATTTTTCGATGACATTGTGTCAAATTTGTGACTCATGGTACCAATATTCTACGGCAACAGCTATAAAACTTTAATTACTAGCGCTTAGATTACGATAGGTAATTTACCGTTGGACTCATACTAGCGATCTTTAGTTCTCTAAGTGAGCGCTAGAGGCGTTGTACAATTCCCTATACAAATCGTTTACGCCGTCGCTAGCGAGTTCGGTTACGGCTAGGTGCACTGTACTCATAGTAAGGGTACTGGTGCACATCTGTCAGATGTCATATAACTTTTTTTTTCAATCTAACCCTTTTTGGTTTGCCGTAGACGTGTTATAACATAGGAAGGCACACGAGCAAGTGGGTCACCTGATGGTATGTGACCACCATTGTTCATAGACACCCGCAACACGAAGGAGATGCAGATGCGTTGCCAACCCAAACGGCCAAGATACCAGTAATCTCATTGGCTCTCTTGCTCTCACTGCTGCTTAGCAACTAGATTAGCGAACAACATGGCGGTAGTGATCCTCAATAGACTGCCTTGGCAACCATAATATAAACTACTTACCCAATTGGGATGTTGACTAAAAAATAATAATTAGTCCATCTTTTAGAACGCCAGAAAATAGTAGTAGATACGTATTTTTTCTTTTGCTTCTAAAACTTAAAATAACAAAGTTACAGAGCGGCGAAAGTTCGCGCTACGTCATTATATCGTAAATTTTTTACGAAAGAGTGACGTCACGAGCCCCTACTCCTGAATTTGAATGTGCTGTATCTTTGTCAATATTATTCGTATGGACAAATAAAAAATACGTATCGAGTATTTTTCTATAATCTAACTGACGGACTAATTAGAATCTTGTTGTTTTAACCCAGGAGACATCCCTATTTTATCTTTACGAGTACTTTAAACTGACCCTATGGTCCTACAACACCCTGTAGTAAAAACTAGGGTTGCCACTCGTACTCTAAAATAGAGTTTTGTCCTCTTTTTATGTAGGCGTATTTTTTAATGTACAACACCAATAAGGTATGCTAAAATACTCTATGCACGTAAAACTGATTGTTAATGGCTCGTTACGGACAAATAATGGAAAAAATATATAAATACTCTTTTTTTATGATTTGTCCTTTATTTTTGTTCTACCAAAATGAAAAAATACTTTATTCGCCCTAAAAAAAAGGTGGCAACCCTAGTAAAAACCCAAAATGACAGTTTCTCTTCTTTTCTTCATTCTTTTCAAAATGACTACAGGGAGTTCAATATTCTCCTGTTAAATTTAAATAATAAATAAGACAGTAGGAGACTTCTATACGATTTGATTTATTATAACGTCACTTTAACAAAAATAAATAAATAAATAAAAAACACAGTTCCATGTTAGGTCAGGGTACCGTTTGGTGATTGTACATAGGCGAGCTTAAACCTTTAAGGAATCTATTTTATTTAACCTTAAAGCGAATGACAGGAGCCAAAAAAAAATTGTAAATTATTCTGTAATTTAAATTCGGACAAAAATCTAACCAGAGTAAAAATATTTATGTCATCGGGACTTTAACGCGATAAAAGTATATTGTTAATTTACCTCGACTTTTCGGCCATGTTTCAACGGCCGTGATCACGAGTAAACCATTGAATAGACCGTTGTAACATGGCCGAAACGTCGAGGCAAATTAACAATATACTTCTATGGCGTTAAAGTCCCAATAACGTCATAAATATGTGTGAAAACCGCGAAAGTTTAAAATAGAGTAAAAATGTTTTGTTTTTCTTTTTTTTCCTTAACTAAGTATACTGTCTTATTACGTTCGTTTTGACTCTTCTAGAACCATGACCATGATTCAGTGTCTTTGAAATCCTTTTGTTATACAAATTTCTCCTCAAATTAAGTATCTCCTAGTCATTGTAGGTACAAAAAGAAATTGGAAAACAAGTTCAAAGTAATTTCTTAACTGACTATCAACGTTTAATATTACGATGATGAGTCAGCATGGCTGGCTCTTTTATAATGAACGCTAAATTTAGCACATTATTGATTATATTGTTAAATTACATTAACCCTAGCGTTGTTAATTTAATATAGCGTGAAATACATTGTAAAATTGATAATTTTATGGCCCATCTGGATTATAAAGGATCGTTAAAACTTTCCTATTGATAGTCATCAGAAATGCTTATTGCAAAAATTGTATTTAAAGTCTTAACTTAATTGTTTTTATTTAAGTTACATTTATGTTAATTTTAGGATACTCTAAGTTTTAGTGTACTTTTATGTTGAATTTAGTACTTAGTTTTTCTTTTAATTTCCCTGCTTTAAAATAATTGTGGCACATTAAATACATAAACGCCGGTTGTAACATAAAGCGTATCATTATTTAAAATGACTAGCTTATTAGCGGACAATCGCGTGAAAAAAATATTTTACTACCGGAAAACTATTTTAATTCATTAAAAATCACACCATATGCCACAATAAATCAAAACTGCGAAATTTTTGAAATTCCCGCCTGATATGGAGAGAACCACCTTCTCGTAACACTGGCCAGTAACAAAAAAAAACATACTTTTTAATATCGTCATAGACGTTGATCAGTGTGCATACAGCCGACGGCTCGTCATATGTGGTAGAAAACGTCTCTGCAACCAGTTTCCTGACGCGAAATGTGCCACTATTTTATTACATCGTCTATCGCTCTCTAGTCGGTGGTAAATGTTTATTTACTGTCAATGAAGCGTGGACTCGGCAAATTATAAAGAGTCGGATTTGACACAAAGTCGTTGGTCCTTTCAAGACATTATGCCATATTGCCTTAGCGCAGCGGGGCAATTCTCGCGTCAGTATAGATGAAGTCACATTCGAGATATGTTAAAAAGTGCGGTCAGTACCCTTGAAAATCTGTAATTTTTTGACATATTTCGGAAATGAGATGAATCGATGAGCGCTAGAATTGGGGGCCAGGAGTCTTCCGCTCATTTTTCAACTATCCCAGATAAACGGAAAGTTCGTGTAGAAAGGTCAATGAACTAGTCATTGGTAGATTACGGATATGTTACTAAATGTAAAACTACGTACCTAGTTACTAGTTAGGTAACAGGAAATACATATCATGTTTTTATTTTGAAGGCTTGCGTAATTTCAATTAAGAAGCTATTACGTTGTAATGTTGAATATGTGTTAGCTGTCTGGCCGATTATGCAGCGATTTAGGTATTAAGAGGATCGTGTACCAAGCCCCAAAAACCGCTCTTAATACAGACGGTGGTAACTTTTCCTCCCTCTAAACCCTTAACCAATAGCCATGATTTATTAGTATGCTTTTGTTCTGCTTTTGAGCAAGGTTCTTAAATTTTTAAATATTTTTATAGCTTTAACAATATTTGCATCTTAGGAGTTTCATACAAAACAAATGCCTCAATATTTTGTAGCACATCACTATTAGCTACAACACTACTATTTTGTTATCTATGGAAAATATAGCTGCTCTAATCTGTGTACACGAATAAAAACGTTCTATGTGATTCATTGTGTTTTTCTGGCTTAATTAATATCAACATGGTAGCAGAGCGTGGTTGCATACGGATATAGCAGGACCGATTAAACAGCCAGGACTAAATGGTGAGAAATATTTTATGACGATTATTGACGACTTTACACATTTTTGTGTAGTTTATCCTTTAGTAAGTAAATCAGATGCAACTGAAAAGCTGATTAATTACATTTTGAGGTTGGAAACTGATTCGGGAAATAAAGTGAAAAGAATAAGATGCGACAATGGGGGCGAATATACTGCGAATAAGTTGCGAGAGTTTTGTAATTATAAAGGAATAAGGATTGAATATACCGTGCCTTACACACCCCAACAAAATGGCGTTGCCGAGAGGATGAACAGGACGTTGTGTGATAGAACTAGAACTCTATTAGCGGAGACTAAATTACCTAAACATCTCTGGTGTGAAGCTATACAATGCGCGGCGTATCAATTGAATAGATGTCCTACGTGGGCTATAAACTTTAAGACTCCAAGTGAGTTATTTTATGGAAAAAATGATTTATCAAGATTAAGAATTTTTGGTTCAAAAGCTTGGGCCACAATAATACCAAAACAAGATAAATTAGAGAAGAGAGCGAAAGATGTGAGGATGGTCGGATACAACACTGTGGGATACAGACTTTGGGATCCAGAAAATAATAAAATAATAATATCACGAGACGTGAAATTTGATGAAAGTGATTTACAGTATGAAGATAAGAGTATAAACGTAAATAAGGATATGAAATATTTAGTGGAGGAGGAGCTACAAGAAACAAAGCAAATAGAAACTGACAATAGAAATGAACAAGAAGCAGATACAGTGAAAAAGACAAGATCAGGAAGAACAGTAAAACCTCCAACATCACTGGAAGGTTACGAGACTTACATGGTTTTATGTTTGTGCACAGATGCACCAAAATCATTTAAAGAAGCGATGAAAAGCACAGAATGGAAAGAAGCAGTAAAAAGAGAGCTCAATGAACTAAAAAAACTAGAAACATGGGAAGAAGCAGAATTACCTAAGGGAAGTCAACCAATTGAAACAAAATGGATATTTAAAGAAAAGGAAGATGGTACTAAGAAGGCTAGACTGGTTGTAAGAGGATTCCAACAAAAGAAGGAAGATGTTTTTGATAATATATATGCACCTGTTGCAAGACATTCTACAATAAGAATGATTTTATCTAAAGCAGTAAGAGAAGACCTAACAATTTTGCAATTGGACATACCAACTGCATTTTTAAATGGAAAGCTAAAATCAAATGTGTACATTAAAATACCACAAGGATTAGAAATGGAACATGGAAATAAAGTTTTAAAACTAAAAAGAGCGCTGTATGGATTGGTTGAATCTCCTAAATGCTGGAATGAAACAATAGATGAGTTTGCAAAGATAAATGGTTTTGAACGCTCAGATTATGATTACTGCTTATATTACACAAAGGACTGCTGGATGCTGGTATATGTCGATGACATATTATTAATTGGAAATTATGAAAAGATAAGGACGGAACTGAAAAGGGCGTTTAATGCAAAAGAATTAGGACATATGCAGAAGTTTTTAGGAATGGAAGTGGAAAGAAATGAAAATACTCTAGTGATAAAGCAAACTAAAATGGTGGAAAGAATATTAGAAAAATTTAAAATGACTGAATGTAAAGGAATTAAAACACCTATGGAAAGAAACTACAATATACAGATAAATAATGAGAACACAGACACACTCGATGTACCTTACAGAGAACTAATAGGGAGTTTAATCTACCTGACAGTAACAACAAGACCGGATTTGACATTTGTAGTATCTTATCTCAGTAGATTCTTAGATAAGCCAAATGAAGAACTATGGAAAGCTGGCAAGAGAGTTATTCGCTATCTGAAGGAAACTAAGGACAAAGGACTAATTTTTACAAAGACTAATGACTCAAACCTGTATGGATTTTCTGACGCAGACTGGGCTGGAGATAAAAATGATAGGAAGAGTGTTAGCGGTGGCATAATTTTACAAGGAGATAACCCTATTGCATGGTTTTCTAAAAAGCAGCAATGTGTTGCATTATCATCGGCTGAATCTGAGTACATTGCGGCTGCATCTGTAGCTCAGGAACTCGTTAATTTAAAAGGCATTAGTGAACACTTAGGGTACAAAGAAAATGCCACACTTCTTGTAGACAATTTGGGAGCTATTTCTATGGCTAAAAATTATGAAAACTCTAAACGTACAAAACACATTGATATTAGAGTACATTTCTTAAAAGATCTAGTTACGACTAATACAATAAACATTGAATATATTGCTTCTGCAGAAAATTTAGCTGACATGATGACTAAAAGCTTGTGTAAAGAAAAGTTTTATAATTGTATAAATAAGTTTATGTGTTAACTTCATACTTTTTTTTACCTTTATTAATTTGTAAATGATCCATGTTTTGCTTATAAACATGTTATCATTTAGGAGGAGAGTAACATGAACAGTTTAAGTTTTGTATAAGTAAGACAAGTTTCTTGCTTAACTTATTATATTGATACAGTTTTAGCCCTTATAAATGTGAGAAAGGGGAGTTGCGTTAAGAATAGTTGTCTTTCCAACCTAATTTTTATTCTATTTATAATAATAACATATAATAGGAGTTATGTTTTGAGGTATTTACCCATTACATTAATGTTTGTTGGAAATGGTTATCGAACATACTGTTTGTGTGGACAAGTAGATTTTTTTTACTTTATTTTAGTTACATACATGATAATAGTTAGTGATTGCGCTTTTATAGCAAATTAAATGTACTTAATTAATATTTAATTTGAGGAGGAGTGTAGCACATCACTATTAGCTACAACACTACTATTTTGTTATCTATGGAAAATATAGCTGCTCTAATCTGTGTACACGAATAAAAACGTTCTATGTGATTCATTGTGTTTTTCTGGCTTAATTAATATCAACATATTTTTAAAAATTTTGAGGTTTTTGTTATCTAGGAGTAGGTATCTTTGTTAACCTATGAATACGGTAATCTTTTATTTGAACTATATAATAATGTATAGTTGCAGGCAAACATCTCGAGCAAAAATCGAATGGAGCTATGTTTGCGCATACGGATTTGTACTAGAAACGGCTACTGCGACTCAAGGTCGGTGCTCAAGAAGTTTGCCGGGAACTGTAGATGTGGTGGGTATATTCCTCAAACTTAACATCACTGCATTAAACATAGCACTTTCTGCGTTTGGATTCAGTCTTCATCGCAGGCGTCCAATGTTACACTAGAGAATTGTGACTTTCGGGTCTGGGACACTATCCCGTTAATGGGATACCTACCTATAGTATAGTGGAAAAATTAGTTCAATGTCCATATCACAGTAAAATCAAACGTGGCCCCTGTACGTTCAGTGCGTCCCCCAACAATGGGACTTTCCATAATTCAAGAGCAATCTATCAAGTTACGAATTCTTATGACAGTTAGTTTCCTCACTCAATATAGGAACCGGATATGGAAGATTACCTCTATTGTGGCAACTCATTATGTTGCCAGCTTAAAAATTGTAAGAGTTACGTCAGCACTATCAAAGCTTTTGAACTGATTTTAATCGTACTAGGCGATAATGTGGGGCGCAGACTTATGCAGGTGTTTCACGCATACAAATCGATACCGCCGCTTTTTTTTTTATGAAACAGGAAGGCAAACAAGCAAGTGGGTCACCTGATGGTAAGTGTACACCACCGCCTATAGACACCCGTAACATTGAAGAGATTGCAGATGTGTTGCCAACCCAGAGGGCCAAGATGGAATACCTCTTGTGCCAGTAATTACACCGACTGTCTTGCTTGCTTGTTTGTCTTGTTTTGTAGGGAAAGCGCTTTTTAAAGCCGAGTAAACAATCCTCATATTTTTTTTTAGGGAAGGAAAGAAAAAAGGAAAGGCAGTTTTGAGTTTCTAGCGGCGGTTCTTCTCAGCAGTGTTTTCCATTTTCCGAAGCGCTGGTAGAATCAGACATGTAAAAAAACCCATGCGGCAGGCCGATTGCTAAATAAAATCTTCATTTTTAATAAAAAAACTTAGAACAGCTACGTTTTTAATAGTTAAAAATAATTATTGTAAAAAACATAATTTACCAAGGTCTAATTATAATTTTTTAAAGCTCGTCATCACGCTAAGTCTTGTTTTGACAATAATTATGTAATTAAACAACGAAAGTTTCAAGTGTTAACCCAAAAAGAAGACACGTTGACTTTGAAGCTAACGTCTATCTGTTCTTACGTAAATCTGGGTTATAATATCACTTAGATATCTCTGGTCAGAGTGACGCATCTGTTACTAGAAACTATGATCGCGTGCGACTAGGGTGACCAACCCTATCTGCTCATTTTACAGGACTTTTGATCTAAAATTACAGGAATCATAGCAAAAAGACGGGACAACGCATTGAGGTTGACCAACTCTGTGTGCTCGTTTACAGGACATGACACCTAAAATTACAGGATTCATGGAAAAATACAGGACAACGCGTTTATCGTATGGCATGGTCCTGTATTTGTCTTATTAAAATACAGGACACGGCAAAAATTATAGCTGAAAAACGGGATGTCCTGTAAAATACAGGACTGTTGGCCACCCTACGTGCGACGCACACTAAAGTGACTAATGATAAGGGTGGGCGCCGTCATTCCCCTTGACACACCCAATACGGCTTAATTGACACTATAACATTATATAAGGCTATTACTATCATGTCCAACAATATATAAAATTGACTTGTCTTGACTCATGTCTCAAGGTGAAAACTGCCGCCGTTTTCCAAGTGTGGGTGGCCGAGGAAAAATCCTTCATCTTTTACGACACGAACGCGAACAAAAAGTTAAGGAATCACTTTTTATTATTATATTGTTATAAACTCACGTCTGTTTCCCTTAGGGGTAGGCAGAGACCACAGAACGCCATTTGCCTCGGTCCTGGCATACATCCCTCGATTACTCCAATCAATTCTCTCTTGATACATGCTCAGCGGTTCCGGATACTTCTAATTAGAGATGCAACGGATATCCGGTGGCTATCCGGTATCCGGCCTATCCGGCCATTATTTTACTATCCGGCCGAATACCGGATAGTTGCGCACTATCCGGCCGGATACCGAATAGTGACTCTGTTTGGTATTTAACTTTGAAAAATGGTTAGTATACAAGAAACTTATCTATTCAGCAAAATACGTGTACTGCATAAGAACGAAGTAGTTCCGTACACTGACCTAATAAAACTCGTTTCTTGCCTAGAAAACGGTCCGCGCGAACCTACAATACGTAACAGGTTGAAACCTGAACGACGCGCCCGCCGCCAAACTAAAATGTAGGTATCGTTTGGCCGGCCGAATATTCGGCGGCCGGATACCGGATATTCGGCCGAAGATGAGGCCGAATATGCGGTATCCGGTATCCGGTATCCGGCGAAACAACTATCCGTTGCATCTCTACCTCTAATATATCGACGGTGGAAATCTCAAATGTCGTAAGGGACATTAAAAGGCATGTCCCTTACGACATTTGAGATTTCCACCGTCGATATTTTAGTTACTTTGTTTGTTGTACTTTTTCTCTAATTAAAAACTGACCGCATTTATATGAAGGCGATTCATTCCTTAATTTTACTTTTTTATTTTCTACAATATTTTCTTCAAATTAAAATAGAACCAACCTCGTGTATAACTAATTCAATTAAAAACATAACCCTTCTTTGGCTTTGCCGCAGTCGGATAAAAAATATTTTTTGAAAACAGTTCAGAATTTTGACTAAGTATCTCTCATATATTTATTTAGTCATCAATCCCTAAAAGAAGAAAAAGGGTGAATATTTTGAATGTATTATTTAGTTATATGTAAGAAAAAAAGGTTGATATATTTGGTTCTATCTGTTTGTGTGTGTCTATGAAACAATTTTCAGAGCTTGTGCTTTGTCACATTTTATCAAAATCTATCAAAATTCAGTAAGTCTGATTTATTTACTATTGTAGATTTCAGAGGCATCTAACTTTTTAACTTACAAAATACATAAGAGATCGAGTATTCATATGTATACTTATGAGTCGTACTTATATGTGTGGTAATATTTATTGGATATGAATTGGGCTGAAAACTCTGTTACTTAAGTATGTGTGGGTGGGCTTATACAAATAACCAATCACATACACAAGAGGTTAAATTTGAATATAACTACGCAATATAATTCTCCTTCTGATTGATCATCCTTTGTAATTGTTAAAATATGGTGGAGTAGGCATCTCTTCTGCAAACTTTTGCAATCTCCAATAACTTTCGTCTCGATTTCCAAATACTCGAGTTCGTCGACCTTTTGCCGCAGCACGTCGGATTTGCTAGTAGGTAATATAATACCGTTTCCATCGACGGTAACACGTGACGTTATTCCATATGTTACCGGGCAGGTAGAACTTGTTATATTGGAACGACTTTGATCGTCTTCCCATCTCTGTTTAGGTTCTATAGGAACGTTCAATCCTCCATGATATAGGATCTCATGGTAAAATAATTTCAAATATAACTTTTTCATCTCTCATATTCGGATATTTTTTATCCGTAAAATTCCTTAAAATACGTAAATAATCCCGCACAGGCGATGCTGCGTGGAAAAGCTCGTTTATCATAAATTTAGAATAATTTATAATAGCGGATTTAATATAAACGAAGAGCGTGTAACCATTTCTGATGTATCAAAATGTGTTTATCAAGCTCAAATTAAGGCAAACTAGGTTCATATTAAGCCGAGCTTACTTGGGGTGAGCTACTATTTAAAAATATTACAAATGGCGTTGTAATGTTATCTTTATTACTTTTTAACTTGCACACTCCGGAAGTTTAGAATAGATTATAGCCATACCTATACTCTACGTTTCACGCTTTCTTAATATTTTAAGACTTAAAAAAAATGTTACCTTTACAATTGTATCGCTCGAAATGTTTCCAGAAGAAAATAGAGCGTTTAGTTCTAAAACCTTGCGTGTGAACTGTTCAATAATTTGTTCGCCACTCGAATTAAAACGATCAAGTTTTCGTGATAGACCTTTTTGATTTGGAAACTTTCCGACTACTTTACTTTGGAAAAGTTTGCTAATGGTGTTAAAGATAACCAATCGCTTTAATAGTAGCTTTTATCTATTCTCTCAATCAAAATCGAAAAAATACAATCGAAATTGATTTATATAACTATTTTTAAATAGAACAATTAAAAATTGTTATGTTAATTTTTTCTTCTTCTCTTATTTATAGCTACCAATTTACTAAAAAAAAAACTAGTATCCTACCTGTTCACCGGCTATAAAACAAACGAGTATTGTACGTCGCTTTATTTCTATACTCATTCTGTTTCGTCGTATGTCTATTCTAGGGTTGCTTGCAGGAAACTATGCTTTTGTGCTATTCTAACGCTTTAAATAAGCAAACAAACAACAGCTCCAGCTACAAAAGCAGCAGGAAATCCATCAGTGAGAGCAATAAGATTTCAATAAGGTAAATCAATCGAATCGTTGAAGCCAACTATTCAAACAGGACATAGAGATTTTTCGTAGGCAGAGCTTCGCTGGGTTAGGAACCATAGTAAAGTGTAGATCTTTTAGTGGCTTCACGAACAAACCCATCTAAAAGAAAACAAACATCAAGATATGTAATCTAATGTATCAATTCAATTATATACTATTATTAAATCATTGAATACCTCAATCAGGTAGATTGCTGACAAGTACTATAATAAAATGACATGTAAAATAACACCCTCATGTATAACGCAATCAACAGTGAATAAATGAATTATGAATTATGATAGGCCTACCGATCGACCCTCTAGCATTGAAAATCAAAATATCGTTATTTGAAAGTCAAAAAATGTATAACCGTCCAAATGAAACAATCGCAGGCCTCTTCATACAAAAAGCAACCCACTAACTATAATGTAATTTTGTACGCAATAAAGTAAAGTACATAATATCGATATCACCATGAAGCTAAGAATCGTTAGTAAATGAATCGATCACATCAATCGCCGTTGAGTGACGTCTTGGTGAGTGTGATGATATGATATCATGATACCAATCTTATTTTCATAGAAAAGCAGCCCTATTTAGGCAGAAGGTAGTCACTTCACAATCTAAAACGTTTTACGATTCAATAAGATAAAGGGTTTGCGTGCGGGCACCTCGTAAACAGCACAACACGAGTTTAAATCCTCGATGTGCCGACTATCGGGCGTCTGTTATACTTTTGAATACCTTGAACATTTTGCTGACTAACAAACACGAAAAGTGATTCGAGACACTAGCATGACAAGTGTAAATTGACACTGGGTAAACTAGCAGTCAAGATGAGAATAGCTATTCTTAATAGTTAAAATCACCTAAAAAGAAGAATGTCTTCTTAAACATATCATGCTTACTTAAAAATACCTCTATAATATTATGTAAGGCAAAATAAACAAAAAATCATACAGATACAACAAAGCTCCTGTTAAGCATAAGTGAATTTTTCTTTAGTTTTTATCCTCATTCTTCGTTAAGTCTGTTAATGAGAAAAATTGGTACATTTTTAGTAAATATTCTCTTTTTCGCAGGCCCGGGTAAAAGATGTTAAGTAACTGTTAATCCCTACGTTTATTCTCTTATATAATCCTTTAATTCCTTAGTCAGATAAGGTATGGATCGAAATGAACATTGAACAAGTTTTGATTAAGAATCTGAAAGCATACCGCACTGCTGCAATGTTCTGAGGCTTGCGGTCTGCGGTTAGGCTACATGCATGCACTAAATTTTGGTTTTCAAGGCGTTATTGTAGTAAAAATGGATGAAAGTAATTAAATATACTAATTGGTTAACATTTTGAAATTGTATCGCTAACGAGTGGATAGAGGGCGTCACCAAACTGACGATTACTGTCAAATGAAGTATCTTTCGTGACATAACTGATAGAGTAGCGAGTATTTTGATAAAGCTTAAGTTTAGGTAAACCTAAAAAACGTGCAAAGCAAATATAAAATCAATTTACACTAGCTTCCCAAAACCCACCGAAACGTGGCTCAACTATACATGGATCACATAAACGATTTTATGATATTTGAATCATGAGCTGAACATTGCACTAAAATGTTTAGGTATTATTCACTGGAATTAATATAATATTACCATTATTGTTCATGTATCATGTATTGATATACTGTTAAGAATACATAGGCAACTATAATCAGTAATTCTTTTAAGGCATCTTATTGATTTTGATTTGGTTTCAAGTCAAGTAGTGACTATGACTGTACTACTTGACTTCTGGAAGTAGTGAGAAATCTTTTAACTCTTTAGTTTTAGTTCGTTGTAACACAGTATAATACGTACTCATAAGAAGAAAGCTTAACATATTACTCTCTAAATTGATATTCAATAATGTTCATTATTCATAGCACCTAATAAAAGGTTGCACCCATAAACATGTAATGCCACCTTGCTCATCAAAACCTGCGACCTGACACGTTGCTCCGGCGCACAAAGTTCGCTGCGCGCAGATCAAAGCGCCGATGCTGTAACGATGCGCCCTTTCACTTTCCTGTGCGCGTGCGCATTCGACCACGGCACGAGATCCTTTTATACATGCGACAGCGCTGGCAGTTTTGAACGCTTAATAACGGGGGAGATAAAAGTCACTTTTCGTTTCATCGCCAGAAAGGTCAGTTACGTTCGATTACGGGGTACCATCTACTTGTCTTATGTAAATTTAACCAGCCTGTCAGTTTGATAGCAATTCTGTAGTGAGCTAAAACACGTCAAAGTGGGTTACAGAACCAAATAAATTTCCCGACTTTTGTTGCCTTTTACAGATTTCTTGGCCTCTAGAACACATTTGGATTAATTATTATGCAAAAGTTTATGAACTGGACAACATTTTAAATGTTTTTTTTTCACATTAAAGTAAAATTCTGAAATATAAACTACACACGCACTAAAACATTAAGGGAGTTCTATCACGAAGTAGCTTTTTACTCATGGCTTCGCCCGTGTGAATAATGAAGCCTGTATCGATCCTGAAAGCCCATTCGAAATATTGGTAAAAGAAATTTTGAAATTGGATTAAAATTTTCAAAGATTACATACAAAATTTACCTCTTAATAATATTAGTATAGATTTATTGAGTATCTCGTCTGCACCAGCACTTCTGACTCCTGACTGCCACTACCTTCTCATAGCAATCAATGCAGCTCAAATTGTCGTGACCAATGACATCTCTAACAAGCCCTCACCTCTTGATGGCAAGGGAAAGTACACATTACCTCTTTAAGGTCCCGACCCTGTGCGTACAATGGACCCATGGCGGGGCTCTCGAGTGTTCGCAGAAATGAAAGCCGCTCGGGGATCCAGCCACCCAGGATTTCCGGAAGCTTTATAAGATGAAGAGGGTTAAGATGGTATGAGAGAGTTGTTTAGCTACCTTCTGCGTATTTACTTAGAACGTAAATGATAAGTTGATAACCTATGCAGAATATTCACTTTGGTTACTGGGTCGTACACAGAATTACATAATTGATTCATGGTCTATCTACTTGGTAAAGTTAACGACTTTATTACTTATATGTTTTAATTTGAATAGTTTGCAACAAATCGAATTGTGGTTTCTGAAACCGTGGGCGCAATTTCTGAATTTCACCAGGTGACTAAAGCTCACCAAAATGGTCGAATGTCAATGAAAAACGGCTATTTAGGTTAGCTTTAGTCAGCCGGTAAGATTCTAAAATTGCACTCCTGATGACAGTTAAAAAAGGACTTAGTTGAAATTGATTCGGTGCAATATATTGTATATTGAACACTCTTTTACTCTGGAATTAATTGAACTCCAAAAATAAAA
Organism: Ditula angustiorana; assembly: GCA_963691745.1. Classification (NCBI taxonomy): domain Eukaryota; kingdom Metazoa; phylum Arthropoda; class Insecta; order Lepidoptera; family Tortricidae; genus Ditula; species Ditula angustiorana. Next base: position 3,576,482 of record OY829492.1, on the reverse strand, counting down.
AATACCGTTCATTCAATAATATCATATGAGTGCTTCGATGTTATGGCAGTGGAAGATTAACGACATCGCAGTGAGATTCAGGACATAAGAACTAATTATGGGTGAGATTTAATTAAGAACTTTGGCCATACAGTTAATATTGCTTACAGAAACTTAAATTTCTGTTTGATTTTTTACTGTCCTTTTTTTTTCTGCGCGCTTTCGTTTCGGATCTATCCCTCTCGCACAAGCATACTGATTAGAAAAGGATATATGTATGTATGAATCTTTATTGTACTAAACACATAAAATAACAGATAACAGGACAAAACAGATGTACAAAGGCAAACTTATCCTTTTAAGGGATCTCTTCTAGTGAATCTTTGAGCGATTGACAGGACCCAAGATCTAGAGTATGCTATAAAGCATAAAAGCGATAAAAGCTAGCGTGCTAGGGCCTGTGGTATATACATAATTATATTTCTTGCGCATGTACCCTGTGTTTCACCGTCAGGGCCCTATATGGGAATCCCCCATTAATCAAGCGGCTCGAAACATGAGCTTTCATTGAAGTTTATTGAAGTAACCTTAATTATTTTTTTTAAGTTATTTTACGACGACCAGATAGCCTAGTGGTTAGTGACCCTGACTACAAAGGTTCCGGGTTCAATTCCCGGGAGGGGCAAATGTTTGTATGATGAATACGAATATGACCGGCCAAGTTCAGTTTATTTGAGTTTATTTCTATGTTCGTCCCTTTTTTATGAGTCTTATGACACTAGTTTGACAGAGACGCAGGCAGGGATAAACTGAATCTGGGCCGGTCATGTTAGGGCAACAGACATACATTATTATCAAACCGCGATTAGAATACAATTGGAGAGTAACGTCTGCGGACTGTCATTTCATAGATATAGGAATAAAGCTTGACGCAAGTCTATGAACTGACAGTGTGCTGACGGTATTCTTCCATTATATTCTATTCGCTGTTTGATAATATATGATCGTCAAAGTTATAACGCCTCACTTTTCGCTTCACGGTTAAAAAAACATTAGGAAGAGGTCAGCGGTAATAATAGCTTAAAATTAAGGCTGCGTTTCCACCAGAGATGTGCGAGGATGCGTAGCGAGGGATGTGTTTGTAAAGAACCAATGAGCCGTTTCCACCAGACCTGTGATGACCGAGGCTAGTTAAATGAAGCGATTCTATTGGTTTTTACAAACACATCCCTCGCTACGCATCCTCGCACATCTCTGGTGGAAACGCAGCCTTAAGTCTGTCTACATGCTGTACCTATCTATCCAGCGAACTGGTGGTAAACGTGCAGGAAAAAATAGTACTAGTTTTTTCTTTCTCATTAACGCGTTGTTTCAGTACATAACATTAAATCCGGAAATGTAATGACATAACACATTAAAATTAAAAGAAAAAAAATCGTCCTCGTACAGTTAAAACTGACTGCGTATTTATGTAATCTGTAAAAAAGCAAAACGCATCTGACTGCGTCGGCAATTGTTTTTGGCCAAAAATGGCGGCGCTTTCAATGTGAAAGCCAAAAGTCTGCGATAATTATCGTAATTATGTTATGTAATTCACTTGTTTCAGTTGTCGATGTCGTAAGCCAAACATTATTAAGTACCTATCGAGTAGCTGGTAAACGGGTCCTTTCTCAAAACTTTTAAAACATCGACCGCGAGCCTGTTACAGAGATTGTCGACACTAACACGACCGATGCAAATACATGTAAAGTCGACCAAGAAATTGCTTGACCACTTTTTGACCGTATTACAAAAGGATAAGGTTCAAACGTGGTCAAGAAATTATTTGGTCGATTATACCAGGGGCCCAATTTCACTAACACGACAGGTGACAAGTGACAGTGTCAAGTATCGTTACTACTCGACACAGTAATGTACGGCGAATTGTCACTGTTACCTGTCGCATATTGCGTTTATGAAATTAGTGTCTGTAAATAGATTGCACACTTTTGTAGATCGTACAAGTCGATTTTTCCGAATCGGTGATAAATTTACTGATATTCTAAAGTGCTTCCTATAAGCCTTACCTGAATATAAATATTATGACCTTTGTTTCTGACTTAAATAAGGAACCAAAATAAAGATTTTTTTATCGGGAACAGAAAATAAAAACAAATTAATTGTTTATACATAAACAAATTAGAACTCGAACTTATTTTTCTAGATAGGTACTCTGATTAATAATTACGAAAATGTTTTTCTGTATTAATTAAATTAATTAAACAATTAGAAGTAATAACAAAAACTAGACAAAAGTGTGACCAAGTTGGGTTCACTTTGCCGCATTCTTTCTTCGCTGGGTCACTATGTTAAACTCATCTCATTCTACAATTCTGCCCGTTGTACTTCCATGTGAACTGTTATTATGTTAACAATACCCTAAAATTTAACATTGCTTGCTTAACACCTGATTTGTGACAAAATGTTCTAGATTTTTCTATGTCACCCGGCTTTGCAGTTGACTTCCTCATAACATGTTGCCTTTTGTATTCTTATAGCTATAAGGCTGATTTTTTTATTATGTACTCAATACTGCTTAAAAGTTTTTTTCCAGGCGTATTCTAGATTTGTATTATGTTATATTATTGTCACTATTGTTTTGTGTTCTTCCGATTACTTTTTACGTTGATGATCTTTTTGTGAATGCCTAATGTTTTGACATGTAATTTACCGAAATATAGTATTGCATCCGTATAAGGAAGCAGTACCTATTAGATGTAATTTATTACAGGGAAGTAGATCTACCTTGTTTATCTACGTAATAAATGTTTTAACTAAAAAAACGTTTTTGTGTTAATTACTTTTGCAAAACTAACAGTACAGTTATTTTAATGTGTTAAACATTCTTGTGATTCCGCTTACGAATTATTTAATTAGATTTACTGAGACTGTAAGGAATTATGTTGTGTTGTAAGTATATGTTAAACTGACAAAATGCAATTTAATTACTTTGACACGAATTGCCAAAGTTTACGATATTGACTTTTGACATTTATCTGTACGTTTACCCTTGAACTATGGCGGTTAATAGAAAGATCACTACACATTATGCTGGGTTTACCCTTTCTATCGATTATATCTCTATACATCACGTAGTAAATTTCATAACTAAAGATAAGCTAAGATCGGAGTTTTCATAGCACGGTAAGAGTAAAGTAACATTCAGCATAAAGTCGACATTACTTTCCGTACATGCATATTTAACCAAAATTACTATATTTCGAAATAATCCTTAATATTTGTACTCAATTATAGTTAGGTTAAATACAATGTAATGCGACGCCATTTCTGATTTTTTTTTGCCACCGGGTACCCTGGCTCGTTTTATGCCCAACGGATTGGCATATCAATCCAGAGGGGAAAAGCAGCCAGCATCATGGGGTTCCACAGGGATCAGACCTGGGGGACCTCACTTAGCTCTTGTTTTCCTTGTTTAAGTGTTAGTTTAAGTTTTCTATGTCTGTGTCTCATTTTGCTATGTCCATGTTGAAAATAAATGGCATAACCCAATTTGTTTAATATTATACAAGACATAATTCTTCAACTTCTAAATGGAATGAAACATGCCACTTAGAGTTATTCATAAAAGTGAAAAATTGAATACGTAAAAGTGTCTAACGGACACTAGGTAAAATGAAATGCGGAAAGGTTAATCATGCATAGTGAGAAAGACGGAATCACTGACTTTCCTCATAAACTCTTTTAACGATCGTCGATGGACTATTATAAGTTAGGTTAGCTTTTTAATTAATAGGGGCAGCTGCGCTACCTGTGGACTGCTGCTTAGCGGCCGGATTAGCGAGCAAGATGGTAGCGATCCGGACGGACCTTGCACAAGGTCCTACTACCGCAAATTCTATTTGATTTAAACTAAAACTATTATAATTAAGTGGAAAAACAGCACAAACTCATGAGCACGTAGATCCCCTTTTTGCAATGAACTTGCTTAACTACTGGTTTATAATTTTAGTAACTATAAAAGGGAAATCATGTTTACAGTAAATGTGGAATAGTCTAGAAAGTATGTTAATGTCAAAAACTACTTTTGTGAAAATGTACGGCGCGTTAAAAAGGGTTTTAACCGACTTTTAAAAGAAGGTTCGTAATTTAAGTGATTTTTGAATTTGGGAAGTTTTAGTGTGAAGTGTCAGCAAACTAATTAATTAACAGTTACGAGTTCTCTCTTATTTTTCTCTAATTGAAAAATGAAATGAAAGTAAAAAGTGAAAAGTATTTATTGATACATTAAATTGCAATAACAGGAAGGTAGGAATATCCTAGTAGGTATGCGGAATACCTGTGTCAGGAGAATTAATACTAATTATGGATTAAAACAAAATATCAATGAAAAAGTTTAAATTTTTGATCTTTTCGATCATTAAAATCTTACATGATCAGCTCTAGTAGCATGCTAGCGTTTATCGCGTACATAAACGCTTTGGTCCCTCTCGCACACGCGTACTGGTTAGAAAGGGATAAATGCTTTATGTCAGCGATAAAAGCAAGCGTGCTAGGGCCCTTGAAAAGTGTCAATATGTCAAAGTTTTACTACTGGTACCTAAGTAAAACCATTGTCAAATCAACATTTACGGGTGATAGGACCTTGTGCAAGGCCCGTCCGGATCGCTACTATCATCTTGCTCGCTAATCCTACCGCTAAGCAGCAGTGCTTGCACTATTGTGTTCCGGCATGGAGAGCAGGACAGCTGGTGTAATTACTGGTACAAGAGCTATTCCATTTTAGCCCTCTGGGTTGGCGACGCATCTGCAATCTTCTTGGTGTTGCGGGTGTCTATAAGCGGTGGTGATCACTTACCATCAGGTGACCCACTGGCTTGTTTGCCTTCCTATTTCATAAAAAAACATTGATTTGAATATAGAAACGCGGCATTTGTTGTTAATCCTGTGAATGACTCTTTCAAAGTTAACCGTAAACATTTCGAAACATTGTGTTTATTTTATCAACACTCGTAACCGCAGAGTTTTCCCGGATTTTTAGTAACTGGTACACATTAATGATTCACACATTTACTGTCAGTTTTATGAGCAATTCTTTAGACAGATGGTATCTGCATCCTCGAGTGGTTTAGAAGGAGTAAGCGACCGTAGATACGATGAAGACAGACAAACATGGATAGCGACATACTTTATACTATGTATAGTTCCCGGCAAACAACTTGAGCATTGACCTTGACTGCGCTGTAGCCGTTTCTAGTACAAATGTGTATACGCAAACTTACCCCCTCCACTCGATTTATGCTCAAGTTGTTTGCCTGCAACTATAGTGATAGTTATTGTGATATATACCTATTCATTTAAATTGCTAAGCAATCATTGTCGCTCATACCTCTCGCGTAGGCTACGATTGGCAACATATAGAACTTAGAAAAAGACAAAATTGAATTGATTTACTGAGAGCTGGTTTGACATTTGATCTTATAGACTTAAATTTTTGTAATCGAATTTATTTATTTTTATAAATTTTAAATTTTTTTTATACATTCAAATTAAAGTTAAAATGCTATATAATGAATGACAACACAAAGAAAAATTAGGGTAATGGCAGGACTCGAACCTGCAACATCAGCATTCCGTGCCTTGCGTATGCCGGTTTCATTTTAAACACCGAGTGTAGTTTTCCCAAACAAAAATCAATAATGTAATGACCATAAAGACGAAACACATTGAATAATTCGCAGAATATGGTAGCGGTAATGTGGCGAAACTGGAAAACGCAAGGCACGGTGTGCTGATGTTGCAGGTTCGAGTCCTGCCATTACCCTAATTTTCCTTTGTGTTGTCATTCATTATATAGCATTTTGAAATTAAATTTGAACTTATAGACTAAAATAAAACCGAGCCCAAACTCATGTCAATAGAAAACGTGAGGTCACGCGTCATAAATTGACGTTCTATTATTGTCACATCTATTTTGGTACTGGTACCAAATATCGCATGTAGACACGTCCATTAAGGCATCATGGAATCACCTTTTTATACTGTGGATGTGTATCGCAGAGGGCAAATGAAGGAGGGGGTCACATGATGCCGAATGATCACTTCCCCCTTGATATTCCAACATTCAAGGAATCACAGAGGGGGTTGAAATTTGGGATTTCGTTACTCATTTTGAAATGGACGCAATGGACGAAATGCTTCCATTTATCGGTGTTTCCCCAGGTAACACACAAGGTTTACAAAATGCTGTATATGTCCTGTATGAAGGCCATCACCTCTTTAGAAGTACTACACAGCTTTTACAGCGCTTGTGTGTGTGAGTGTGTAAAAAATGTACCTAGATATGAGTGTTTCCACCCTTATAGAACGATAGGGTCCGAATGATGTTTTGTTTTCACCTCTCTGTGGTTCCTCCCTCTAGTCTACGACCCTATCTCCGGTAATTGTCAATTTCGTTGCTCCAACTTTAATCTATTAATATCAAGTTCATACTCTGGAGTGTGATTCTCTAAGGAACATCTTGGTAAAATCAATAATTTCAACGATGAAAACACAAATTGGTATTCTCTAAGACCGTCAAAACATCGACAAGGCGAGGTTTATGCGATCTCAGCTCTTCGTCGATGTTGGTGGCGCAAGGCGGAACTATTAATGACGTTTTTGTATGAAAACGGTATTCTGTAAGCTCGAACATCATCTAGTTCATTACATCCAATGTAATGGTTCATAAACTGTATTGCGGCAATTGTTGTGTCTAATAGAGACTTATACAAGTGGAATACAAATCTTCAGTTTTAATTACTTTCCACGGTCCGTCGGTAACAAACGGCTTATCAGTGTGCCACGAGTAGCTTGGTCTGCGATCCTTACCAGACCATCGGTCCACCTTATTTAACCTTATCGTAGCGATGGGCGATTCCGAGATGTTTTAAAAATTGAAAGAATTACTTGATAGATTCAGGCGTTACTTTGCGGAGTTCCATATCAACAAAGGTAATTTGTTCCAGTTTGTTGAAAGAATTACAGTCGTCAAAATTTACAATCGAGTAAACCATAGACTCGCTGTTTTATAAAACAATCGAGAGTTTTTTCGATTGTTTCGATTGTCGCATCATTCATTCATCGCTTCATCGGTCAGTCTACGTTCTACGTCATTGAGCAAATAAAAAAAATCAAGATTTTATTCTACCATTTTGTCGGCGTGCATAATAATGTGCTAATAAAAATCGAGCTAAGCTGCGGACAAATGGACGTACGAATGAATGGACGGACATGGGATAAGGGTTCCTTGTCGAGACTACGGAACCCGAAAAAGTGCAACTTCTATAGATGTATCGCCCTTTATCAACGTTTTTTCGCGCAGTCTTGAAAAAATAGTTTGACTTTTTGGTTATTTATTACGATAGGTACAGTCAAGGAAATTGAAACACTTACCAACGTAGAACCTAGTCGAAGAGACATACGCATGACATTTGTATGATTGCCTGGCGTTTAACGCGTCGCGTCATTGCGATAGGGTTCTGAGGTGGTACGTGAATATAGTTCCCCTACTGTACATAATATAAGAATTCGCATGTTAAAAAGTTTTCGCAGACGTTGCGTCATCAGACAGTTTGATGTTGTTAGTGTTTTATGGTTTGAAATAGCCTTTCGGTATCGTAAATCTGCTTACATAAAGTCTATAAAATTAGCCTCTATTGTGCTTGTGTTTCAACTGTAGATTATTTTATGATCTTAAATTGTATATTTATGAAATTAATGTGTGCGTGCTTACAGTAAATAAGTATATCAACGATGTTGGGCTATTTTGGCAAAATTAAGTTTCTTATACTATTCGATTTCTTAATCAGAGACAAGACAGATATTCTTCTTGAAAAATAAACGGAAAATAAATAAATTATTTGATTCCGCATAGCCTCCTGTAAGATTACGTTCGCGAGAACTATACAATAAAAAAAAACTATAGTACAGTCAAGGAACTTAATTCCCTACCCATTTCGTTGAAATGTCGTCTGACTTTCGCAATGCATTAAGGTCGATATGTCATACTAACGTCTTGCTCTATAGCTCTTATGGTGACAGTTTGCTATATGCTATTGAACCTTAGGTGGGTTGGAAATTTAATTCCTTGACTGTACAATAAAAACAAAAGTGAACATCAGATGCGTCACATAAAATAGGTATTTAATATCTCAGTATCTGTCTCAGTTGTCTGTACCTGACATCTGATGTCTATTTGTGCTCCAAATAAATAAAATAAAACTTAAGTAGCAGTACAGTCAGTTAGAGCAGTACAGTCAGCCTCAGAAGTTACTAAACACTAAAGAACCTTGTCGTAGTAACGTATGAAATAAGAGTTACTCGAATTTGTCATATTACTGACAGCGACGAGGTACTAAAATGTACAGTTAGTTCTGAGGCTGACTGTACAGAACATATGACTGTATCTACTTTTTTTTTATGAAATAGGAAGGAAAACAAGCAAGTGGGTCACCTGAAGGTAAGTGATCACACCGCCTATAGACACCCTCAACACCAAAGAGATTACAGGTGCGCTGCCAACCCAGAGGGCTAAGATGGAATACCTCTTAGTGCCAGTAATTGCACCGGCTGTCTTGCTCTCCACGCCAGAATACAACAGTGCAAGCACTGCTGCTTAGCGGCAGGATTAACGAGCAAGATGGTGGTAGCGATCCGGACGGACCTTGCACAAGGTCCTACCAACTGCAAACTACTGCTACTAGTCACTTACCTCTATTTGCTATTGCAGCAAGGTATCATGATTAGTACAGTTCCCCGTAATACATGTTAATTGATACTGTGGCAGGTATCGCCAACCATTGGTAACGATCTTGTTTAGAACGGCAAGTAATATAATTATGTCGTCTGGAGCATGCGCGACGAATTTGTTTTGTGGTTAACGACATTAGTTATTTTATTTATGTCTACAAATCACTCACTGTTGCGGTTGCTTTTTTAACATTACCTTTATTTAGTTCAGTGTATGCTACGTCTCTGTAGATTTCAATCCAAGCTTGGGTAGTCTTCTGTCAATCGCTAAGAGGCTGTCATGACAATTTACCGTCTCTTTTGGTTTGCCCGAACGTTAAAGAGAAGTAACGTTGAGTCAAAAGCCGCCAAGCACGCGGCTGATCAAAAATGGGAACTAATAGAGCTCTTCAATCTGTTACGGCTTAAGTCTTGTTAATTTTATTAGCCTACTTAGTTCGCTGAATAATGAAGTTAAATCGTTTATAAGTTTATTACGAGGCTACTTGCGCGTGTTTATTATCGAGGATATTTTTGTTAATCGCGTTTCGGAAACAATTAAAACTTATCAAGTTTCAAAATATCATAAAACTTTTCTAATACAAACTTTTCTGCCTTGAAACATTACTTTTTTAAAAGCTAATTTCAAGATCATTGACCTAGCCATCACTGCTCATCTTAAAGTACCCACTCCGTAGCAATTAAAGCCCACCTCTGCGAACGATGGATGTAGCTAGATTAATTATCAATCATAAAATCAATAAACATCAAAGCACACCCATTATCCAAGCAGTTATTATCATTACTTTCATTACACTCGCAATCGCTGTAGGCAATTTATTAACCTCTCTTATCAAATGTAACATGATCATCGTATCTTCAAATCTTAATTTAAATACATTAAATCGAGACTATAAAACATATTATTGGTTCGATCGATCAAGTTGACGACCCCTGCACTTTCACTTGTTGATGGATGAGTATTTTGTTTTGCTTCAGCAAATTGTTTCCGTTGATTGTACGCATGCGTTGCTACCGAATTATGTAATGTAGTGATGTGCTGTATTCGATAGATTCTTATAAATTGCTATACAGGTGCGTGTCGGAACTGTCTGACTCACTACCTCCTCGTGTACTTTAAGTGCTGCGCTTTAACGGCGGATTCAGGGAGGGTCATGGCCCCTTCCCCCGTGAGCTGAATCCAGGACGATTAATCTCGGTGTTCTAATACCATAGATGGCCTGAATTTCGATTACGTGTGAATGTGTAAACTTCTCCGGGGGGAAGAGCAGTGCTTAAGCTGCACCCTGAGCATTGGTCAATGATTTTCTGGGTTATATAGTAGGATATTTATTACGTTTATCGGCACTTAAACGCGATAAAAACTGTTTATTTATTTACCTCGGCGTTTAATCGCGAGGGTTAAAAACAATCAATATATAGTAGGATATCATTAGCAATGGCTAATACTCCGATTGGGGAAGAGGGGTCTTACGGTCCAAATTACAATTTACAATATTCACTGACGTTGACACGCCCCGTGGCCGCCATTTTCTAATCCATCAACTATGTAAATTAGCACTAAAGGTAGTTTATACTGGTCAGTCTTACGTAACTATTGAAAAGTTTTGTCTTATCGCCAAAATTGTATTTAAGATTGTAAATTGTAACTGGTTAAAAAGATATAGTTACATTATAGTTATATGCTTTATGTACGCAACCAAACGAGATTATGTATAAAACTCAAAAATATATCGATAGAGCTTCTCTTCACTCTACCTTCTCTCGTAATTCGGTCAAATAGTCATCAAAGATTATTAGGCCGAATTATCGTTCGCCGAATTTACACATCTCTAGCAATGGCATTATCTGTGCTCGTTACTGCGTATCAACTTAATGCGTTATGTAAGGTGATAAATGATGGTTCTCTAAATCTCTGTATGTTGTTTGTGGATGTTGTGGTTGTTTTTTGTACGGCTCTGTAAAGGGCATGGACCATCATTTTCATATAAAAAGTGGTTAAGGTTAGTTTAAATAATGTTGGATTTTATAATGGTCCGTCGTATCTAATTTCGGTTTGCAATGTGAAAATTGTACTATAGTAGGTATGTTTAAAGTTTGCCACACAGCATTATTTGACAAAGATTATTTTTGATTTGAAAATGAAAAAGAAAAATTGTTTATTGAGAACAAAATACAAAAAATACAGTAGGTAATATCCTATGGACCCCAAACTGGGCTGAGCCTGTATCTTGGGACCCAGTGAGTCGGTTAACATAGTAAGACATAAGTACCATATTACATGAAACCAAAAAGAAAATAAAAAATCAAAATAATTAAAACAAAAAGGTATCTTTCACAGCAAGACATATGCACGCAAGGATGTGTGTATGTATGTGTGGATGTGTGTGAATTTACATTGCTTCTTTGGACCATTACAGGATACTTGACCTTCTATCTAAAGGCAGCAATGTACTTCCCTTAATTTTATTTACTATCGCATTTCTGATGACAGCCAAAGTCGATTCTTAAAATAATTGTCGACACCTTAAATAAATAAAGCGGAAAAAAAGGAGAGTATGGAAATGTTCTGAAAAAAGACGATTCCACAGAAATCACTTACTATCAGGTGACCCACTTGCTCGCTTTCATTCCTATGTTGTAAAAAAAATTTTTGGAGTTCTTTAGTGTTTAGTAAAATGTCACATAGCACTTTAATTTTATTAAGAAAATGACGATAATTATCTTATTAATAAACGCTATTCATAAACGATGACTAAACCTAATTTAATAAAAAAAAATTTCTTAACCATCTTGCGTTTACCATCAGAAGAACGTAACATATTTTAATTAAAAGAGGTTTATGAACTTTAATAAAGATATTAAATGATCTGAAATGTTTAATTCTCAAAGCGAGGAATGAAAGTGAATATATTTTTTTCTTGATAAAAGAAAATCAAGGTACCCAATGAGGAAGTTTATTTAACAGTGGTTTTGTTTTTTTTCAGGTAAATCAACAAAAACTTCTGCTTACAAAAAGTCCGGGTGAGGAAAGAAGTAACACAAAAACTTTAATTACTTTGAGTTCACTTTCTTTAATTGATTATCTTGTCAATTGCAATACAATAGCCAACATTTATTTCTCGTGTTGGATTCTGGATTGTACGATAATAATGTATACTGTGCCCATAGTACAGACAGCAGCAAAAGTGACTGAGAACACAGAAGAACAACTATACGTACATTGACGCTGAATAAGGCCAACACTCAGCAAAATCATTATTTAATAGGTACAGTCAAGGAATTTAATTTCCAACCCACCTAAGGTTCAATATCATATAGCAAACTGTCACCATAAGAGCTCACTAGAGCAAGACGTTAGTTTGACATATCGACCTCAATGCATTGCGAATGTCTGACGACATTTCAACGAAATGGGTAGGGAATTAAATTCTTTGACTGTACCTATCTAACTAAAGTACTAATGTGGTCTTTTTTTATACAACATAAGACGGCAAACCAGCAAGTAGGTCACCTGATGGTACGTGATCACCACTGCTCATAAACACCCGCAAAACTGAGGAGACTGCAGATGCGTTGCCAACCCAGACGGCTAAGGCGGAAAATCCCTTTGTACCAGTAATTGCACAGGCTGTCTTACTCTCTCGGAATCTCTCGGAACAGCGCAAGCACTGCTGCTTAGCGGCAGGATTAGCGAGCAAGATGGTGGTAGCGATCCGGACGGACCTTGCACAAGGTCCTACCACCCGTAAGATACCCATATACACCCATAATGTGCCTCAATGCGATCGATCATTACCAAAAAGCAGTAGTAATACCATTACCTTGCTTCTCACGCACCCAAAAATTGCCAAACCTCCAAATATTTATACGCATCAAGCCATTACGTACTCAAATTACGTCTAAATCTGTACCATGGACTTATACAAACAAAGTTTTGTAATATCTCATATGGGTGTCGCATTGCAGTAGATATAGTGAGCACTATAACGCGATATTCAGCGAGTGTTATTAGGTTTCAATATGTACAGTGTCTATTACACACAAAAATCGATTGTGTAAAACTATACCCGAGTAAATGTAACTTACGGTGATATTACGGATTTTGGTAATCTTACACGAGGCCGAATTGGTGTTAAGGAGGATGAATCTGTTACAAAATAAACGGAATCCTTAGTCAAGTGTATCCAACTAATAAATATGTAGACTACCCTAAGTTAGACCCTGGCTACAAAGCTTGAGGTTCCGGGTTTGATTCCCGGGAGGGGCAAATGTTTGTATGATGAATTAGAATGATTGTACCCGGTGGATGTTATATGTATTTAAGTATCTATTTGTCTATTCAAGTATATATATATATATATATCCGTTGTTTAGTACCCATAACACAAGCAGCTTTAGTTGCTTATTTTGGGACTGGGTCAATTGGTGTGAATTGTCCCAAAATGTTTATTTATTTATTTATTTAATTGGTGTTACATGCTAGAAACTGGTCAACCGAGTTCTGCTCAGGACGATGTAAAAAATACGGGTAAAAAATTGTGCCTTGTGCAGAGTCCGTCTGGATCGCTACCACCATCTTGCTCGCCTATCCAGCCGCTAAGCAGCAGTGTTTCCACTTTTGTGTTCCGACATGTAGAGCAAGACAGCCGGTGTAATTACTGCCACAAGAGGTATTCCATCTTAGCCCTCTGGGTAGGCAACGTATCAGCTTACCAATATCCTTGGTGTTGCGAATTTCTATAGACGGTGGTCATCGCTTACCATCAGGTGACCCACTTGCTTGTTTGCCTTCCTATTTCATAAAAAAAAGGTATTTTGACTTTGATTTTGAACATTTGACAACCTGTATGGCACAGTGGCACATGTGTCTGCCTACTGTGCAAGAGGTCCCGGGTTCAAATCCTGGTATGGGCAAATATTTGTGTGACGAATACGAATGTTTGTACCTGAGTCATGGATGTTATTTGTATTTAAGTATGTATTTATCTATATATGTATGTTTATCCGTTGTCCAGTATCCATAGTACAAGCTTTGCTTAGTTTGGGACTAGGTCAATAGGTGTAAATTGTCCCGAGATATTTATTTATTTATTGTTCGAATATTACCTGTGTATTGTTTTTTAGTTTTTTAAACTACTATTAGGGACAATAATTATAGAGGAATGATTATAAGGAAACACGCTTTGTAAACATCCCTTTAATTTTGTCCTTGAGCATTTGTTTTCTGTAATAAAATAATGCTTGCATAACCTAATTGTTTTATCTAGGACACTCAAATTAGCAGTGATAACGTTTTATAGGGGCAAACAGAGCAAGCCTTTGTAAACATTATTACCACAGCCTCCTTGTACCTTAGGTCACAAGTGATTAGCTTACATTAGGTATACGATTATTGTTTGAATACAATAGCCGATTATGAAATCGATTATAATGATGATTATGTCGAATATCGCTGCGTGATTCTCTGGACCCCGGCTATCATCACGTTTTCGCTCGATTACTGAAATAAAATCTATACAATCGTTTCGATCTTTCAGAACGCACGATTCGACTATTGTGTATTCGATTTCAATCGTAAACGTCGCAACTGACGCGGCCCATTAAATTCGAATTACGAACCGAAAATACTGTAATAATATTTGATTTACGTAAAAGTTGGTATGTTTTTGAAAACATTTAAAAATAATTATGGACAGGATTTTTTTTATAATATCGAAATTGAATCGAAAAACCGGACAAGAACATGTCGGGCCATGCCCGATGGAGTATGCCGTATAATTTAAACCAGTAATAAAATGAAAAAAAAAAAAAAAACAATTTCCTCAAGCTTTCTTAACACGTTCCATGTTCAGTGGAATACATATGTACCACACTGAAAAGCCCTGGTGATTCCAGTACCACAATATTATGTAGGTAACAGAGCTATGAGACCCTGTACTCCAGAGGAACCAAATTACCTCTTTGCTTATCATTAGGCGACTACGGCTTTATCAATACAATGTTCAGGGCCCAATTACACGGCGCAAGTTCTCGTATGCGAGTTGCATTCCACTGCGTGGCCCGATCAACCGATCAATCACATCATACCTCGGTAGCCCGCAATGTAACGCAATTCGCATGCGAGAACTCGAACCATGTAGATGGCCCTTAAGACTAGTTACGTACTAGAATTAGACTAAATACAAGCAATAAACAGATAAGTAGCAACACAACGCCGCGCAGCCTAGACTTTTTAAATTCGTCTACACAAGCCGTTTCCGTTCGTACGTTTTAAAATTAAGAAAGTGTTTTTCTAACAAACGCTCCTTTCTATAGACTTGGATAATCCTATTCGTTCAATTAGCCATGATTGCCATTGATTACCACTTACCACAAGCTAGGCAATTTGAACTGCAATTAAGTCGAAGGAAATGCAGTGTTCCTATTATTTCTCGCACGAAAAGTTTTAATGCCTGTACGACGCAGTGGCTTTAACATGACGGCCTAGGTTTAATTTATACCTCCCTGCGTCTCTGTCTTACTAGCATCATAAGAAAAGGACGCGCATAGAGACAAACTAAACTTGCCCGGTATTGTTAGGGCCACAGCACTAGAAAGAAATGCAAGGCTACCAACCTACTAGAAGGTTTAGGTAGTATTTAATGATTCATCAATTTTATTACTTCTTGAGTTAGCAGTTACGTCCTTACACCATTTTTAATATGCTTTTTGGGGTATATAAATCACAATAGTAATAACCGCTTACATAGTAAATAATTAGGCTATTTTCTAAAAATCTAATGCATAACACATAAACATGTAATATTTACCGAAATAAGTAGATCTCATGTTTCAATGTCAACAAATAACCACAAAATAGACTTTTAACGTGTTAACTGCCGCGTTAACCCTGACGATGCCGCATTAGTCCTAAATAATGGCCCACTACGTTACGCCGTTACGATTTAGTGCCATAATCACTTATTTGGCTTTTCTCAGAGGTTTATTAGATTCGTTTTGTATGATGTTTACCTTAATTTAATCCAGTGGCCCGTTTCACGAAGCTACAAGTTACAATTTTACAAGTCTAAACCGGCAACATTGGTCATTATGCCCATTGCCATTGGTCATTATTGACCAATGTTGCCGGTTTAGACTTGTAAAATCGTAACTTGTAGCTTCGTGAAACGGGCCACAGAAGGCATGGTCAAAGTTGCTTAAATAGGTATTGTATAAAATAAATGTTTAAAATGAGAATCATGGATCTTATTTGGTTTCATAATATTGAAAACAAAAAATGTGTTTGTAAGTGTAAATAATAATCTATTGGATTAATTCGAAATAGGATCAAAAAAATTAGAAATTAAATTAATATTAGAATCAAATTAGATAAAGGTTGATTAAAACAATGCCACTAACAATAAACAATTCAATGAAAATGACAAAAAATGTGTTACAATATAAAGAATATTTTTTATTTAAAATACATAACGTATAATAATAAAAAACATCGCTGTCATATTTATGTTAAACTATTTGAATAACGTCAGTGTTACCAGGAATCATTTAAGCAGCAATGGCACTGTCAATAGTTTGCAATAAAACGATGATTAATTTAGTATTGTTTTGCATCATTGATTGCATAATGCATTATTTATAACGACTTTAGTTTCAAGGGCAGGATGACACCATGCGAAATGAAACCTTTGCAAACTATTAAACGTTCAGTTTAATAGTTAAGTAATTAAGTTTGGTATACTATAACGACTGTATGATAATGCAATATAAAATACAACCAACAAAAAGCTTGTCTTAAAAATGAATGTCTGAAAAACCTTTTTTCTTAACAAAGGTCAACCAAAAAAGAAATTGTTTAAACATTCTCAGAACTAAAAATGAAAGTAATTTGAACAAACCATACGTAATTAGTGGTCTAGGCTCCATTCTAGATTCAATCAACTTTACAGCCGTAAAATGACAACTCGCGGTAGGTACGTGCCCCGCGGTCTAATGGTGGCAGGTGAAGGGTTAACGTTAGTATGTCACTTGGCCATGGAAATAATAATAACTTATGTAGCTGGAGGGTGCAACCGATTAGACAACGCAATCCGATAGAGATGCACTATTTTCAAGTTTCTAAAATAGGAACTTTGATAGATATTCATGAGAGCTGTGTCAAAGAGACAGTAAAGTGTGTATAAAAAGTGAGTCTCTTGGCTGACTGAATATTATTTAATGGAAATGTATTTACGGCGATGAAACAAGATTTAATATTTTTTGATAATAACGATGCACCCTCCAGTGCACCTAACACGAATCTGTAAGACACACCATAACTCGCTGTGTAAGAGCTCGTTCCCACTATGTCGTATGTCGGTCCGGATTTTAATCGGTCGTCCCAGTGGCAGAACGTTTTATATGAAGCTATTCACACTCGTCCGACAACGAGATTGTGTCGGACCCGACAAAAAATATCGCGTGTTTTGTCAGCCGACCGTCCCGTAAATTTAAAATGCTATTTAATAAATAATGAAAAAAAAAATTTGGGTAATGGCAGGACTCGAACCTGCAACATTAGCATTTCAGGCCTAGCGTTTTCCAGTTTCGCCATATTACCGCTACCATACCCTGCGAATTTTTAATGTGTTTCGTCTTTACGGTCATTACAATACATTATTGATTTTTGTTTGGGAAAACTACCCTCGGTGTCATCTATGAGAAACTTAATCAAGTTATCTCATTCAACTTGGTCATTTATGACGACGACGAGAGATGACGCCATTTGTTGTTAAATTTTTGAAATCGAAACTTTTTATTTTTCGATTTTTTTCGCGTGTAAATGTTTAAGACCGTCAGTCTTTGATTGTGTAGAAATATATCTGTTGTTGACTGTACGTAAGTACTTATTATTTCAATACCTTCAACCTAATTGCCTTTTCTGGGACATATTTTTTTATAGGTAGGTAATTGAATCTTAATTTGTAACTAATGAATACTAAAAAAATAACCTAATTCTACTAATATTATAAATGCGAAAGTTTGTTCCTTAATCACGCATTAACGGCTTGATTCTGATCCCCTACTTGTTGTTCAATAGGTAGGAGATATGTATTAAAGGATCGATGTCAATGCTGTAATAACTATCATGAAAAAAAAAAGGATTTTTGACAGATGATTGCCACGTAGATGTATCTCTACCTCCATCCACGCATTGTTGCGAAAGTGTTCAATTTCAGTAACCCGATATCAATATCTATAATAACATTAATAACAGAGCCTGACTTGCCCGAATGCATTATCAAGTCGACTTCGGCACCCAAAGAAAGTGAACGATAGCAAAAAGTAATCGAAACTTTCGTTTTCCCCTCATTGTGCTCGTGCAATACAAGTCTACGAGTACACGCGGTACTGGCAACATGGAAAAACTAATCTTTGATTATCTGCGGACGAGAAAAACGAAGAAATCGAGCTATTGTGCCAGTTACTGAATAGCGTACACGCGTGCTACTATTTTTTTAAAATCAATAATGACATTGAATTTTTGTTGCGAGGGCGAGTAACGTCATCATTGCTTAAAAGGGGAATCACCTTGTTTATATTGTATAATTCAGTGTAAAAGAATAAAAATATTTAAAAAAGTAGCACAAACTGAGCCGACTCTGCCATATTAGGTCTAAATAAGTGTAGTAAAATATTCAGCTGGCAACAATACACGAAATAATATTGGTCTGTCTCCGCAACCAGGCCATAAAATCCAAAAAAAAAAAAATTGGTCTGTCTCGTTCTTTTTGACGTTTAACTTTAACACCTTTTGAAGTTAGTCGTTGGCGAAGGCACGACGTTGACGCCAAACAATAAAAAAAAGAAATTAGTCGTTTTATTTTCCCGGATAGTGCGGTAAATGTGCAAATCATGTTCTGTAAGTAGGTGTTGCTATATGAGACGCAGTAATAGCACCCTCCTTAATAAGTCCCCAATTCTCGGCTCATGCGAGATGCATCTCCCGTGCGAAATGTATTAAAAAATTAGAGATATTGTTTGTTGTTTTAGTGCGAGATGAATCTCGCATAAACCGAGAATCGCCCCGCAGGTTGGGTCCGTTCCTGGACCCCAATTCTCGCATGAACCGAGAATTGGGGTACAGAATATTAGCGCCAAAAGGTATCGATTTTGTTTTTCTCTAGTATCAGACTATTTCAGTTCCAGTTTCAACGGTCACCTGTATTTATTTATCTCTTTATGTAATTATTTGACCCCCAACCCAAGTTCAAGTACCTACTAAAATTTATAAATTATTCGCATCATACAATTTAAATCAAACAAACAATCACAAACAAATCCTTGGCCAACTTAAAGTAATTTTGCTATTAGTCGATAGCGATTCCCATCAAACAATGAAGGAGTTTTTGTTGCCATATCGTCTCATTGTTATCGTGTCATCGACATTAATAAGCTATATAGCAACACTGACAGTGATGACCGACGCCGGGTGAAATGCAATCGGCCATTCAATGGTGTTTTTTTTCTCGGGAATCTAACCTTTTCGAACGGTGTCGATGATAGTTATGGCGATATCGGAAAGCTTTCTTTCTTTCTTTTAATTTTGTTGTTTTATTGGATTTGATTATCGGATTTTTTGTTTAGTGTGGCCTTCAGGGTAGGAAAGTTTTTGAGCGTCGAGCGCAACTCGAAAACGTTTGATACTTTGAACTATCAGTCATCATATTATCATCAGTCATTGTAGAGTGCCTTAGAGCATGGCATTTATCTGTGCTGACAGATATGATAAGTTTTAGCTTTTATTGTTATGTGTGTTCCTATGCATATTTATTAGAGATGCAACGGATATCCGGTTGCTATCCGGTATCTGGCCTATCCGGCCATTATTTTACTATTCGGCCGAATACCGGATAGTTGCGCACTATTCGGCCGGATACCGAATAGTGATTCTGTTTGGTATTTAACTTTGAAAAATGGTTAGTATACAAGAAAACAGCAACAAGTTATCAATATTCGTTGATTAGTATTACTTTTAACGTACAATTTAATTAAACTTATCTATTCAGAAAAATAGGCAGGCGCACGTGTACGGAACGAAATAGTTCCGTACACTGACCTAATAAAACTCGTTTCTTGCCTAGAAAACGGTCCTCGCGAACCTACAATACGTAACAGGTTGAAACCTGCACGACGCGCCCACCGCCAAACTAAAATGTAGGTATCGTTTGGCCGGCCGAATATTCGGCGGCCGGATACCGGATATTCGGCCGATGATCAGGCCGAATATCCGGTATCCGGTATCCGGCCAAACAACTATCCGTTGCATCTCTAATATTTATATTAACTTCGGAATTTTTTTAAAGTCGCATTCATCAATATGAATTTTTGTATCATCATCATCACATCAGCACAGTGTCAATGATCTCTGGTAGACTTATCTGAGACAAAAGTGTAATAAAGAGTCCGTTATATCCGCAAACCTGCACGTGTAATACCAAAATTACCGCATTACGTAACCCGTAGCCATCTTTGTAGTCATTTGCGTGCAAAAACGTAATTTGAGGTGTTCACGTTCACACATCGAGTGGGTACCTTCTGGGGACCACACTAGTGGTGTGAAACTGTGAACTTTGCGTCTTCCTGCATGTGATTATTATTGCACAATGTGAATTAGGGAGATGGCTCAGTGAGATGAGATGCACGGTTTAGCCGTGTATGTTGATGATTTGGTTGGAATCGTTTTAAGTCTCCATTAGGTTTTTAAGGAAAGTCAAAGTAGTTTTATCGAATTTATCCTAGCGGTAAGCATTTTTGAAGGTCAAGAGTTTAAGATTGAAGGATAAACAAAAGGTCCCCGATAAATTTGCTATTGGCTACACAATAGCTGCTGTTGATTTTGGTGTGGCACTGGAGTCTTGTGCTAAAGTATAGATTATTTTAATTAATTTAAATGTAAAAAGATTTCTTGTATGATACAACCATCGCAACAGGATAGAAATGAAACTTTGTACACCTCAGACAAGATATGGAAAATGATAGGGATGTACTTAATTAGCCTATTAAAATGTTGAACATAGTTAAAACTTTGTCATTGTTAACGCAAATTAGTAAAAGCCAGTTATTCCATCTCTGAATTGGTGCGAAACTTACTAATATTTTAGTGACCGCACACCGCAAATAATTAGGTACAAATCAGTCAAGTCACATCTATCTCGATTCTTCGCTCTCTTCTATAATAATTCCACATCCTCTACAATTTTCTAAATATTCAAAAAAATCCAAGACATTTTGTGTTCAAATTCAAACAATTCAATTGAAGCATTCTCAAAATAATAACGTGAAGCAGCAGTGCTTGCACTGTTGTGTTCCGGCGTGGAGAGCAAGACAGCCGGTATAATTACTGGCACAAGAGGTATTTCATCTTAGCCCTCTGGGTTGGCAACGCATCTACAATCTCTTTGGTGTTGCGGGTATCTATATGCGGTGGGTGAACACTTACCACCAGTTGACTCACTTGCTTGTTTGCCTTCCTATTTCGTAAAAATAAATAAATAAATAAAATAGTGAAGGGAACCCAATCATTTCATTAATACTAAACCTGGTGGCTTGAACAGTAACCATTGTTCTAAAACATAATAGATATATAACGGTGCGGGAACAGCCGGGAATAGGCACATCCATACGGTACTTCAAATACCACATTATCTGAATAACTTAAATGCCTTACGGTTAAATTACATCACACCTCATAAAAATGGCAATCATAGGGCAGTTTACCACAATCTGTGGCCCCTCTATGATTTATGGACTACAAGATTATGATTTTATGCCACTAATAGTTGTGCTGTTAGGATTTTGCATATAAAACTACAGTAAGATTCAGACATAATACTAGCGCGCGCACGCGACTTTGATCGCATGGAATTAGTAGCCTATGTCCGTCAGAAATAGTGTAGCTTTATATCTGTGAAAGAATTTTTGGAATCGGTTCAGTAGTTCCACAGATTACCCCCTACAAACAAACAAAAAACAAGCAAACAAAGTTTACCTCTTTATTCCATTAGTGTAGATGTTGATAAAACTTAAAAATTAAATATGACCGATTTCCTGATGTTCAATTGTTAACTTTCTATATTTAGGTATAGTAAGCATAAAAAATATCAGAAAAAAATTTTTTTTGGCGAGAACTTATTTAAAAAAAATGGGTTTTTCTTAGATGCCTGTAAAATTTATAAAATAGGGTTATTACTTATTGGTATTTTATCATAATATGCTCTTATTTTTACCCAACTGCGGCCAGAAAAGAGGGCAATGTTTTTAAATTTAAAGTTCAACGGCGTTGAATCCACGCTTTAGGCACATACAACATTCCAACACGACCTTAAATTATTAGCTGTTAGACAAACAATTCCGGTCAATTCCTAGTGTAACAAAACAGCCAATAAACAATTGCCGGCATTCCGTTCGGGTTGGATCGTAAATATTCGAGTAACATCGGGAGCCGTGGGAGCGGCAGCGCAGGCGCACAATCTCACGCAACTATGGTCATGCTATAACGTTGCTTGTTTGTAGAACCCAACACCTCGGGTTTCCTGATTCTGATAGTCTGGCACTCAATTTATGATGAGTCCGATACGAGTTGAGTATCTTGAGTGCTAGAGTAAAATCCAAAAGAGAAATTCCTTTTAGGTTCGTCTTTATACTTATACATCACCTATCTCTTTTTGTTATTTATGTTTTTTGTACGATAAAAAGTTTACCCACAGTCAACCAAACAAATGCTAGACCACTTTTCGACCGTATTACAAAGGGATAGGGTTCAAAAGTGGTCAAGCAATAGTAAATATTCTATTTAAAATAAAAAGATAGATAATTCGGTGACCTAGTTTCTAGTTGGATATAATAACTATTAAATGAAACTAAAACAGTAATGACCAATTCTTGACATAGACATAGAAAACTTAAATTAATGCTAAAACTAGAAAACTAAAATTAAGTGAGGTTCCCCAGGCCTGATCCCTGCGGTAGGGTCCCCATGATGCTGGTTGCATTCTCCCTCTGAACTCTGAAATCGATTGCATAATTGTATCATGTAAATCGAGTAATAAACCGGTCTTCGTCCATACGTGACTAGGGTTGCCAGATGTCCGGCTTTATACAGTCGTGTCCGGCCAAGTAAGTACAAGTCCGGCCTGTCCGGCTTTTCGCACGCTTAGTATTAAAGAGACTCAATTCTGAATATGACATTTCCCAAAATTAAACCCTATGTCTTTTAGTTCAGGTGATATTTTGGGACGTGTATAATTCAGAAATGGGTCGCTTTAATTCTAAACGTGCGTTTTGTTAGGCTTTTGGTCAGCCCCGTCGCGCGCGACCAAGTCAAGCGGACACGCAACGCATAAGCATGACTGGGGTGGGGTGGGCGTGGTTAGGCTAAAAACCAGGCTACATTAGTATTTGCGTCCGGCTTTTAGGGCAAAATGTCCGGCTAAATATGAACCTGTGTCCGGCTTTTCTATTTTTGGACCTGGCAACCCTATACGTGACGCGCTCTAAAAGGTTATCAAATTATAAGGTAGCTTTAATAGGATAATTGCTAACAAATCATCGATATAACGATGACAAGAAGTGCACTTTAAAAATTGAGTAGGTAGCGCCAATTTAGAGTTATGTAACTCGAAGAGAAGAAAATAAACACAGTTGAATCTTAACATAAAAGTTCTTAGATGTTCGGAGTGGTGTGGAAGTAAACGGAGAGAGGCACAGGTAAATTAAATGCTTCAGTTTTCAGTATAGGCCATTTATTACATAGAAATGCACATAGGGCTTTCGTAAGGAAAAAGATTTACATCGTGTAAAACAAAATTTGTTGACTAATTGGTGACTAATCACAACAGTGTTGCTACACACGAAAGTGTGGTCGTTAAAATAAAGAGAATAATACTTAAGGCACAAACACACAACCCAATAAAAGTACAGTGAAACTCCAACATATTTCGGCATTTTTCTACTTAAAAATACGTGGGTGATCCGTTGTATTAATACAGTTGATTTTGCTGCTCTGCTTTCCATAACTTCAGTATTTTCAAGATAATTTCAAAGTACAGATAAACGGTTTCCTCATTTGACCTCTCTAAAATGAAGTGGAAACATTTTACTGACCCCCGACATATAGGCCGACTATTGTCTACCTTGTTTATTTTAATATCTTTTTTTTTGTATGGTGTACGATATAAACATAATCAAAGTCAAAGTCAAAGTCATAATATCTTTTAGTAGCCGATGTCCGTCAAGGATAGTGTAGTTTTCTATCTGTGAAATATTTTTTGAAATCGGTTCAGTTGTTTCAGACATTACCCCCTACATACGTACAAACAAACAAACAAAGTTTATATCTATATTATTTTAGTGTAGATTAGTGTAGATTAAAAGTGTTTTGATCTTGACTCCTATTGGACTCATCTGTAATAGAAGCTCGAACTCGAGTCGAACTTTTTATTATTGTCACAAATGAGATTGATAATAAATCCGTATGTGCGCACGCGCCGTTAATCACCCACATACTTTCCCAACGATATAAAGTAAAAGTAGATAGACACGTCGGCCACTTATCACACCGTGTCGTAATTGTTGTCCTAGCGAATGATTAGAAATCGGATTGTAAAATTTTTCACACATCCATTTGCAATTGTAATTTGTGAAGTAATTACTTATGTTGATGTTGATTCTGACAGTAACAAGCAACGTATTGTTTTTTTTTACTATTATTTCTGTTGACCAATGCAATAAAATGTCATGAAGTTAGATGCTATAGCTTAAAAACAATTCTCTGGAAAAAATTGCGAAGCATAAATACAAACCGCAATGCGGCCTTGGTCAAAACAGACAATTTTTTATTTTATTAAATGACTAATTAAGTGAATTAACTAAAGACGTGACCTACAAATAGGCTTAAAACATTAAGGTTTACTTACTAAGCTTATGATTTCCTTAGATATGACTTGCTTAGGTTTATTGAGCTTGATCGAATGAATTCTAATTAGGAATACTTAAGTATGGTTTTAAAACTAGGTGTTAGTCTGGGTCATCGCATCGCTTACATGATTTTACTTCTTACCTGCTGTCTAACGGTTGTCTGAAAGAGATCGCTGTGGAATGATAAGAACGCCTACTGTGTGGAATTGCCAGGTCTAAATATAGAAAAGCCGGACTCCGCATTATTTTTGGCCCGACATTAAACCATTATGAGTGAGTTGAGTGTGGTTAACTGGTAGAGAATGCCTACTGGCATTAAGTTCGCCAATTATATATTTTTTTGTTAACTGTGCAATGAAGCTTAAATAAATAAATAAAGCCGGTTTTTTTTAAACAAGATAAAGAAAATTGATACGGGTTCCTTTACCCAATTTCAGCCAGAAGAGAATTAGTTAATTGTTTAATTCGTGTGAGTTGTCCTCTGTTAAGTCATTGATCGCAGTCGCTACGTAACCTAAGCAAGCCAAACAAAAGCCTACCAAAAACCAGACAAGCCGGAAATGTTAATATTTTCCCAGACACGACTGAAAAAAGGCAAAGATGTCTCGCTATGCTAAATATCTGGCAACCCTAATAGTGTCCACATGTAAGGCTGAATTCACAATTAAAGTTTACGAGCGATAAAAACCAATCAGAGACCTTTACTATTTGTAATACCTTGTAGCACGTTAGTGTGACACGCGGTCTTTATGAGGCGTTAATCAGACGCGCAAGCGCAGCAGCGCTAAAACGAGACCGGCTCATTATGCCGAATTATATAAAGCGACGGACATACGGCTTTCTACTGGTTTCTAATGTTTACGTTGGGCATCCTCATAGACTGTCGTGGATGGTGATTAAAAGGGCAATTAAAAAGGTTGAGTGTGTGTTTGTTCCGTTTTAATATCCGCACATAAAAGCCCATACAAAAGTTATTCTGTTTTTATTCCTGGCCTTAAGTCTACTGACTTGTCTAAATTCTATGTGAGGTTGGCAAAAAAACAATTTTAATTATCGTAAGTAGGTTGATGCTTTGCCTACCTAGTTTACTAAAAGCGTTGTATTTACCGTAAACGCTTCCGTTTTCGTTTCCCTATTCTACACCTCGTATTTAAATTTTAAGTACACAGATTATCTCGACATACACGACAAATTTCTACACACACAAAGGCGACTAAATAATAATTTGCTACATAAATTCTTAATGCGACACAAGACATTTTTCACCACTTTAATTTAATGTAACAACGTGGATGTGTGAACTCTTTTTCGCGGTTCATAACGACTACAATGGTGGTACACGGCCGTAAATATAACATTGTATGTGTACAAAGAGTATTGTGTTGGGTTCTCATGGTGATATCTCTGGAACGGAGATAGCCGGGAAAGTCGCCTTTCTCGAGATCAGAGGCGAAGATTCTGTACTACGTAACTGTATTTAAGTCCAATTACCCAGACCCTAAAGGACCGACAACCTGAATGTCGTAGAGTCTGTTTGTAAAAAAATAAACTATTTGAAAATAAATCTAAATAGATCGATTGTTGTTTGCTACCCTAAACGTTATTTTGACCGTAAACTTAGTAAAGGGTAAATCTTCGAAATTCTGATTCCTCTGGCGCATAAAATTTTTAACACTTTCAACTAACACTCTACTAAGCATAAAGTGTACATATCTGATAAAATCAATATTTTCAAAATTTACGCACATTATGTCTAGTAAATGTTAGGTAAATATGCGCCAGAGAAATCAGACTTTCGAAAAATGACCCTAAACTAGAGTACACTGAGAAAAATACAATAATTATCATGCCCAATGACAAGGATTGCCTACGTGACAAAAAAAACCTGACCATGATCTCTCAAACGCTAGTTGAATATGGAAGCACTCCATTAATTCGATGTCTGATAGCGAACGCAACAGGCAAAGGCCTTTATTTTCCCTTCGAACTCGGAAGAGCATTGGCTGAAAGGACACAAACCAGTGCCACTTTCAAGCAAAAAACTTCGACCTAGTAACGCCAATGATGCCATCTTTCCATAGTCTATGGAAACAGCCAGTATTATAATCCTAATGAGAACTAGTAAAACAAAAGCAGAAATCCGAGTAAGGTAAAACAAATCCGTTGGTTTATGAAATCTATGAATTGTAAACCGCCTCTTAAATCCTTTTTGGTAGGTGTTTTAATTCATATGAAACTAAAAAAATTACATCCCGAAGTTTTGCCGAAGTTTTTGAAAACATTTCATTGAAATTTTCATTTTGATGGAGTTTTCATAGGACGGGTCAGTTATATATATTTTCAAAATTGCCTCCTAAATGCCTTTATATATTACTTGGATATCCACTCGACAGGACTGAGGTGTTTTTTTTATCGCACGATCATAATGGGGTTAAAATACTTCCATTACGACTGTACGATGGGACACGACTGGGACACACATGCATTAAAAAACTTATATATTCAATAACCACGGATTGAAATGGCTCACTGAGTAGATTTCAAGGGCTGATATTATTTTCGTGATGAAAATCAATTATTTCCCTGTTTTAAAAATGGCTTTCATAAAAATGATTTTTATCGTTTTCGTGTATCAAAGCTATAATAATTGTTAAGTAGTTTCTTCCCATGTTTTTTCGGAATAGTCAAAAATAACTTTCACGGTAGAGTTAGTTAATCAGTTTGTAAGTAAGTATAATATGTCTGTAATAGGATAATAACAATAAATCATTTGCAACAGGCATTAGTAGCTCAAAATAAAAATACATGTTCTATTACATAAATATGTACACTCAAGGATTAAACAAATCATTTTAGTCATACAAGGAACATAATTGATAATAAGAATAAGGAAGTCTCTAAAGAAATGAAGGCCGGTGACGGATAAGCGATTCTTTTGGGGTTGCTGATTCCCATGGGCGACGGTGATCGTGTATAAAATGACGTGTTACCATACGTTTGTTGGCGAGGGTGACAATAGGCATTTA
Source organism: Ditula angustiorana (assembly GCA_963691745.1). Classification (NCBI taxonomy): domain Eukaryota; kingdom Metazoa; phylum Arthropoda; class Insecta; order Lepidoptera; family Tortricidae; genus Ditula; species Ditula angustiorana. The sequence goes on along the minus strand of OY829492.1, from coordinate 3,548,733 downwards.
TTCAAATTGATATGATTTGAATTGATGATTTTAGGGATACTACAAGTTGGTACAGTCAAGGAATTTAATTCCCTATCCATTTCGTTGAAATGTCGTCTGACATTCGCAATGCATTAAGGTCGATATGTCAAACTAACGTCTTGCTCTATAGCTCTTATGGTGACAGTTTGCTATATGCTATTGAACTTTAGGTGGGTTGGAAATTTAATTCCTTGACTGTACAATACAATTATTTCAAGAAATGCAAATAGAATTAAGGGAACTACATTGCTGCCTTAAGATAGAAGGTCAAGTATCATGCAATGGGTCAAAGAAGCAATGTAAATCAAAAATGATGTTTGTCGACTAATGCCGAGGGCCAAACATTAAGTAATTCGTACTGTACAAATGAGTTAGTGAAGTTTGGTCTGACGATTGATCTTACGTACTAACACCCACAGAAATAGTATAGCGTAGAAAGATTTGGAAAATTTAAAGCGATATTTTAGTAGCTGATCTGTTTACTTTAAATGGCAATACAATGTACCAAAAAGAGGCGACTACATAGTACATACTCTAAACCTCTTCTTCAATGCACAATGGCCTGAGTAAACGGGCTAAGTGCGGAAAAAGGAGCCCATAACCATAACCTCTTCTTCAATTGATATCTGTGCACACATGAACCGAACGACTGTCGTAGAGATCCTTGGGGCCTATGCCCAGCAGTGATGATGACGACATATGAATAGACAAAATGGTTACCCTTGTTATACATTAAGGTATAATCTACGTTTTTTTTATTAATTTGCAGCTTTTACAACCTTGACGCAAACCAAAGGTAACCATTTTGATAGTTTTGGGAGTGTACGCTTGACATGTACTGAGGTGTAGGTATGTAATCATGCTTTAGTTGTTTGTCCAAGATAAAACCAGGGCTAATGTACTACGTTACTAGTAGTTTAAAAAGACTCAGTTTTAATAAAAGTAGCGTAATTATGCGAAAAACGGTTGTCGCATCCCGAGCATAGACTAAGAGAGAGAGAGATCTTTCTAAATGATCCCCCTATGGGAATCACCGCTTCCGCGTTTTGTTTTAGCATTAGCTGTGCATGTTCGTTGTTAATTATTTGAATAAACGTTTGAAAACTTTAAATATAGCATAAACATAATATATAATAATCTTTTCAAGCAGCAAGTTCCTCGTTCCAAGACGAGCAAAATTTCCCATCCTTAAAAAAAGAGGTACAACATAATTAATATAAAACAACAATCATTACAAAGTATAAAAGTATTTAAAATTTTATAATGAACCGAATAAATTTAACTTACCAACCTTACTTTTACACTTTTCTTGTTCCTAATTAAGATTCTGGGGCAATGTATACATTCATCTCCACAATTAATTTCACTTTTAAAACAGTTCACCTACTTTATCATAGCTCGGAAATGCACTAAATATTATGTAAATTCAATCTCTCACGTCGAGATCAACTATTGTTTAGAAACATCTGGAAAATTTTACGGCGCAAGTGTAAAGAGAGCTGCGGGCCTGAAGTTAAAAGACAAAATTTACAGATTGTTCAAGCCTAGATTGTGCCTGGGTGCATCTCTTTCTTATTACACTAACTAGACAGAAATGTATTGATCGATAACTTATCCTTGTGTTGATTAGAGCTGCTTTTTTTTTTTTTGTTTTCATACCTATAAAAAATAGGAAAGCAAACGAACAAGTAACTATTCCGATCGTAACTGATCACCGTGGCCCATAGACATCTGAAACACTAAGGGGACAGCAGATGCGTTGGCAATCCAAGAGAGCTAAGATTGAATAGGCTTCGCTTATTGGACGCCATTCAAGTTTTATAGTAGCAGAACTTAAACCTGATATTCTATCTCACTCTTACACGATCAAAGCATACTGCGTAGGAGTGGAACACAACATCTGGTTTTCGCTTTACCATATTGCCTGTACGACGACAAAAAGAGGCCCTGCGGCCCTAACATGACAGCCCAGGTGTAGTTTAACCCCTCCCTGTGTCTCTGTGTAACTAGTGTCATAAGAAAGGAACGCAGGAAGAGATAAACTTAACTTGGCCAGTCATGTTGGGGCCACTGAAGGCCTAACACGCTACCTTTTGTCGCGGACTGTGATAAATCTAGAAAGAAAGAAAATGTAAAAAAGATATTAAACTGCCACATCAACACTAAGAAATAGGTTTAAGAATATTAACTTAACCTATGTGAAACAAATTGGACTTAACGGCAATAGGTTTCGGCGTCAGCATAAGCTGATAGCGCCGGCCCTGGTGGGAGACCATTAGTCTTATCTATGTATAGTAATCTAATTTATGGTCTTATAACTTGGACCACAAACAAACAAATGACTTGAACCCACTACCCTCACAAGGAAGCGTCTCGTGTGTCGCGCAGTCGCACGCTTTCGACAAATAAATCTATTGTTTTCTTATTTTTTTCTATTGCGGCTTTTAGTTGACGCTCAGATTGCGCGCGATAACAGTGCGCGAGCGCAGAGTTATGTCGCGTGAGAAGTATTTGACATGGAAATTGCGATTTTATTATAATAATTATGATGCCAAATTAATATTGCAAAGAGTTTTAAAGTGCATTAACGTAACGAGTAGTTTATTGCCAGACAAGAAGATAAGTAATTTAGCAAACTTGTGTAAAATGCACATTTAAAGTTATGTTCTATAATAAAGTGCCTGTGGATGTATGGGAATTACCTCTAAATGCATTCAAGAGGTATATTAAAAACACGCTATTGAAAAAAGCTTATTACAAAGTCGACGAATATATATGCGACGATTTGACTTGGCCAGTTCTAAAGGCGTGAATATTTAATTTAAATATCGGCTGTTCACTATTTAATTTAAATATCTTTGACTTTAATAAATAATTGTATGTTTGTGACATTTCTAAGCATTAATCTTTTTTTTTTTATTATTACACTTAATTTTATGCCTATTAATTATGTATGACATCCTATTAAAGTGTAATTATTATTTTGGAGCACATTGTGATGTTTCTCGCCAGACGAGCCGTATTCAATTTCTCTTTTGTAGTCGTACTGCTTGAGTATGTCATGCTCGCTTAAAGGGCATTGCTTACGGTGGCGTCGTTGATCGGGTCGCCACCTTCCCTGCAATATGGTTGAGGGAGACGATGGCTGAGATACGCGTCATACTCGTGATCGGGTGCTGTTTGTGGGGTCCGGACTATTCATGCTGCAAAGACTAATGTAATTCTCAAAAAGCCTAAAATGTAGGTACTTAAATGCGGTTTGATGTGGGAGACTTCATCGTGTTGTCTATTTATTTATATTTATATATATAACTAAATATAGACATATATTGAGTTGTTATTGTTATATTACTGATTTTGTTGGATTTTCACCAATTTTTTTTTTTTTTTTGACATGAATATTTTTATTCTTATATTCTTTTGACATTCGGAGACTATACATCTCCAAGTAATATTGTACAATTTGACCGTGGAGGCGTTTTACACCTCTGCTAAGCATAGATTAAGGTAATTAATTTGTTTTGACCCTTAGAGACTATACATCTCTAAGTTATTTAGACTAAGTATTTGATCAGGGACCACATACATCCCGATTCTAATTTCTTTGACCTGGGGACCCTATACATCTCTTGGTCAATCTGTACTAGTGCCAGTTCGTTCAATGTGCTTAAAGCTTGCTGTGCTATTTATTATCTTTTTTTTTTTTTTCTCACACTTTATGTGAACTATTGTTATGTTTGTGTATATTGCTCTGTAATCTTGTTTTCAAAAGAGAAGAAAAAAAAAGATAAACTGCTGAGTTTCTTGCGGCGTTTCTTCTCAGCAGATTCTTCCATTTTCCGAAGCGCTAGTAGATTCAGACATGTAAAAGAGCCTATATGGCCTACTTGCAAAATAAATTTTTCATTTTTCATTTTCATTTTCATTTTCATTCATTTTCATTTTCATTTTCATTTTCATTTTCATTTTCATTTTCATTTTTCATGTTTTACTAAATTTACGACTATGTAATAAAAATAACGAAGTTATTGTATAGAGATTTAGATAAGAAAATGTAATTGTTTCTGCAGTTTATATAAATCCTTTTTTGTTTCTATGTGATCAAATACGCATCATTCATATAAAATACCTTGCACAAGGTCCTACCACCCTCAAAATATAAAATAAAATTTAAAACATAGGCTACCTTTTATCCTGATAATATGGGTAAAGCCGCGTATAAAAGCTAATTTAATATATTATTTTAATGAATTCATTTTGTCAATGCACCGTTTCTTACCCCAACTCATGATTCTTGTTTCCCTTTGGTGTCTAAAACCCCAGCAAATGCGCTTAAATGTTATTTAATGACAGATAAAGATAGCTAAGACTGTGCTGTGTGATGTTATTTCGTACTCTTAGGGGCATGAAATAACAAATAATAGTTTAAATACTACGAGAAACAGCGTGGGTTTTGTACAAATAGTTTTGTCGCAATTTAAACGTAATAAAATGGGGTATTTACGAGTATGTTCTTTGAATGAACATTGAATGTCGTTAGTAATTTTCTTTGATCCCGCGCTCCAAGTTTAGTAGCGTTAAAGTATTTAAATATTGAATTCTAGATTTGATGGAGGTGTAAATTTAAGACAGTAAAGGAACATAAAATTAAATAGGAATAAATGCTAAAATTTATGGACTCTGTTCTGAAATAAAGTTTAAATATTAATAAGAAATGTAACAAACGAAACCATGGAGCACCAGTCAGATCAAAATGACAGATTAAATAATATAATCAGCAGACAATGATGACAAAATAGTTTAGTGGTTAATCACTCTGACAAAGCCAGAGGTTACGGGTTCAATTTTCGCGAGGTGCAAATATTTCTTTGATGAACATAAATGCTGCACTTGAGTCTTGAATGTTTATGTATCTATAAAAGTATGTATACTTCCTGTTGGCAAAGTACCTATATTACAAGCTTTCCTTAGTTTGAGACTTGTTCAATAGGTGTGAATTATCTCAAGACATCTTTTATTTATTTATTGTATTATTTATTTTATGATAATATAAGGAACTATTAATGACATTTAATGCTTACTCGCCATGTTCTATTTTACTACGTTTTAATTAAAAAAAATTACCTTTATGCACGTTTTAAGTTGTGCTGCTTAATTATTTCTGACAAAAATAAAAAGCATAAACATTATTTGTTTACAGCTTTTGTGTATTATTTGTGTTATAGACACACGTGAAGTTATTTTTTTTCCTTTCTTCCTAGAGCTTATCCATATTTATTACTTAAATATGCTCGTAATTACGAGTATGCTGTATTTATAACCACTCGTTTTTATATAAAATAAAAATCATAGAAATGGCCAATGTAGAGAAATGAACGTCTCTGCAATCTCTTTGGTGTTGCGGGCGCCTATAGGCGGTGGTGATCACTTCCCATCAGGTGACCCACTTGCTTGTTTGCCTTCCTATTTCATAAAAAAAACTAAAACGCCTTTATTTTATGTACCCGTATGTATGAACAGACTATCTTATTCGTCTTCATATTTTCTATCACGTACATAACATTGATGAGGAAAGTACTATTTTTTCCGCGTATGCTACCAATTGGTATCTGTCATTTTTATCACGTAAAGCTTACCTTTACGCTCTAATGCCGTTCTGATTGTGGACTGGGGTCGGTTTTGGGATTTAGTGAAATTATAAAGTCACCAAATGGTACCAAAACACCCACTGAAGGGACATCAACAGATACATTCGTGTATAATGCCAATTTATTATAAGGGACATGACGGTTTTCTAACCAGTTTGTCAGTCAGAAGACTTACTACAATTACGGAACTAACTTCCTAATAGAACTCATAGAACCAGATAGTAAACATGTGAAAGTAGAAAATTCAACTTTACCTAGCCCTGCGACTGGTTTGTAAGTTTGTTTATCGATTTGCAAACAAAATGGCTTCCGTTATGAAGAATCTACTATAACATTTAATACTTAACTAGACAGTCAGAGATTATTCTCATGATAAAATGTATCTAACTAAAGTGTTTATTTTACTTCCAATCGCTGATTGTGTGTGGAATGGATCAATGCTATAATTATGCAAATGAAACCTGTTCTTTTATAATGACGATTTCAATCGTACCTAATTCAAATAAATTTTGATCACGGCTGCCGCTGTTATTCATTGAGCCTAAGAGCGATCAGCTCGACATCGGGATAGCGTCCTGTCTTGCTCACTCACGCTAGTACGCATAAGCGAGACAACGTGTTGTCTCATGATGAGCTTGATGCTGTAGCACTTAGAAGGGTAAATACTTCGAAAGTCTGATTCCTCTGGCGCATGTTTTAGCATATATATGTAATACTTACTCTGTCAAAAACATGACAGATAAATCAGTATTTTTAAGATTTACCCACATTATGTTTAGTAAATATTAGGTAAATATGCAAAATCATGCGCCAGAGGAATCAGAATTTGGAAGAGTTACCCAGAAAATCATGCCCAGTGGCCCTAACCAAGTTTAGCTTATCCCAACCCCTTCTTATGACACTTACTAAACAGAGACGCAGAGAGGCATAAATTACACTTGAAGGTTCTTGTTAGGGCCACTTTTGTTAAAATACTCATTAAAATAAATAACAAGCTAATACTAGGTTGTCTGGAAGAGATCGCTCTTAAGCGATAAGGCCGCCTTTTGGAGACCTATATTAAAGATTTATCTGTGATTCTGTCAAATTGTAATGTGGTATTCAATAAAACATATTGTATACTAGCTCATATTAAATAGTTTAGATTTAAACATTTCACAATATACTTTTAAGTGAAAATCAAGTGAAAGTTTCTAAAAAATGGCGCACTTAACGTAGTAGACCTATTAGTTTCACTGATTTGAAATAGATTGCTAATTGACGTCGCCAGCCAATCAGCGACGGCCATTCCGACGTCGATTTATATGAGTCAATCAAAAAATAAAAGACAAAACCGGGCAAGTGCGAGTTGCGCTCGCGCACAAGCGTTTCGCGCAACTTCACGTAATTTTTGAGTTTCATAATCACAAAATCAAAAGCAAAAATTTGTGTGTTTCGTTTTGGCTAAATACCGTAAGCTCACAAACCTGATGGCAGAAAAGTGATAAAAATATTTATATCAAAAGGATATGTAACAAAATTAGGACAAACGGACGACGAAGGTTTTATACCTGGCCAAGCCAATCTATTTTATTTAAACATAAACGGTTTTCAATATTAATGTGGTCACTATAAGATGTCGTTAGATTAGCTAATTACGTAATAACTTAAGACAGAAGGTCCCTTAAGTATCCCTACTTAATTGAATAAACCAACCGACTTGGTATTACATGGATCTCACAACTTTTTACGGTAGAAGAACTGAGTTGCGAGGCTTGGTTTTTTTTACATCTTTTGTTTTTGATGGCTTTTGTTTTAGGTCTTCATGGAACCCTAAAAATATTACGTATTCTTTAACAGCCAATAATTCATAAGTTTGTACAACAAATTACTACTTAGATTAGTTACAATTTATGCCATATAAACCGTTTAACTCGCTTTATTACAAAAAGGTTTTGCCCGCGACTTTGTCCGTAACTTGTTTCCATTTTAACTCTGTTGATAATAAAATTTCCAAAAATCTTTGTTAATGCACATATACATTCCCTAACGAACACATATTCTAAAATGTATGTTTCGATCTTCAACTGATTATATTGTGCATTATCTGTCATTCAGTAAGTTACGTAGATATTTTTGTTTGTATAATATTATTATTTTTAAAATCAGTATCAAAAGTCTTGAATATTTTAATAAATTAACCGTCCTTTTATGTTGGTGCAAACAAAAAGTTTCGCAAAATAAGCGTAGGAAATATTCATTTATTCTGAATGCAACGTGTTTCTACACTTGGTACATAATCCTTAGGTTAGTAGTTCATCTTAGTAAATCGTTAATATTTCAGCATACAGCGTAATATATTACGTTGAGACAAAATGACGAATAGTGAGAAATGTTGAACATGTTGTAATTGTGATGTGAAAAACTAGACCCATTATTACGTGTAATAAAACCTTAATGTGCAATAGTTGTCAAAACAAAAGACGCATTAACATAGACAAGTTTTAGAATTGATGGAATACCGCTTCTACCACTTTGTGGGAGTAGTACCATTCAAAGTCAAAGTTAAAGTCAAAATAACTTTATTCAGATTAAGCAATGTCATGAAATTTACCACCGGTTCGGAAAAACCTCCGATGTGAAGATACCGTCAAGAAACTTAACGAGGTGTAATATTTTAAATAATTCAAAATCGCCATGTTATTTTACATATTAAATATTTAAAAAAATAACAATTTTAAATTTAACAATTACCGATTAACCTTGCACCAAACAAAGTAAAGCTTGTTTTATGGTTACTAAACAATGCATAGATATAGTTATCTATATTGATAAATACGTACTTAAATACATATCTCTCTCTTTGCAGATCCAGAATGACGGTGAAGAAGGCAACCCGCAGCGGCGGCTACGCGGCTTGCGTCGCGCGACAAAAACTACACAACAACAACCAGTTTGACATCCTAACTATCAAACCAACTGCCCCACAGACGTACAACATCGTCGTAGGATTCAACGAGAAAGACCAACTACAACTACTCACGAAAGACGAGGATGAACACATAAAAGAATACACAGAAACCAAAAACAATAAATACGAAAACATCGCCATAGATGACATTACAAACTGCGTCAACGTCGAGAACTATCCCAATTGCGACAACACTCTAGTCTTTTACGTAACCAAAAACCTTACAAAAGAAGCCATAGCACTCAAATTCGAGAACGAACAGGACTTCAAGAGGATATACTTTACGTATAAGTATTTCAAAATGCGAAACCGACTGACGAACAACGCTAACAACTATGCCAGTAATGATAACCTGTTTTCGAAAAAAAAGACTTACGAAATATTTAAAAATAGGAAAAACAGCGTCGATGATTACAGCTTCGAGAAAAATCGAACGGAATTCGACTTAATGCAAACCACTGACGATGGGTTGACTTACATATCTGTTCAGCAAAAGAATTATAACTCCCGCTTCGATCAGCCGATGAGCCTAATTGACATCAGAAGCGAAGACGTGGGAGAAATTGACAGTGTCATCTATACCAACATTGACGTACCTACGAAACCAGAGAGGAAAAGGTTGTTCCATAAAAAACCTAAAGCACCACCTCCTCCAGTGCCTACAAATAAAGACAACCAAACAAAAGTACTCAAAGGGGAGTTCGTCAGAGTTAACGTCGAAAGAGCACCCGATGTCGTTCCTAAGGATAACAAACTGAGCAGAGTACCAGACATCCTTATGTTTAGAGAAAGTAAACCGAAGAAGAGCACTGCTAGCAACCTGTGGTCAGCCAGCAATAAAGGTAATTACAGCATTGATATAACATTTTATTATTAATGATAGCTTTTATAACTTACAGGGGTTACATAAAGTTATGCGGAAGCAAAAATGTTTCTGTTTAAAAAGTTACGCATTCGTGGCGTTAATTGAGAAGCAATTTTTGAAGCAATCCTGGATCATTAAAGTGTTTATCATTGGATGTTAGGTAATTGTGTTATTTATAGGTCTCCTAGTAATATAGAAACAATGGGGTTTACGTCAACGGGGCCGTAGCGGTTTAAAGAGGGCTTCCGTGTTTCGTAAAGAAAATACTTGCAACAAACAATGCTGTAAATCACGAACTTATTTCCAATGGAAACTAAAATCTCGTACTAAAACGTCTTCTATTTTAAACATTCTTTTCAAAAAATATAATACCATTAATTTGATTACGAACTATAGTACCGTCCATGCAAAGCTTCTTGATCAATTACCAATATTACAATTTGTAACTTATTCGCAAATTGCCGTTGCAACATAAATAAAAACAAGTCATTACTTTACTATTGTGCTTCACAAATTCTAACAGCTAAGGATTAAAATTCTGAACAACGATATTTCTACAACAAACATTTACACACACTTTTTTTCTTTTTAAAACGCTTTCGTCAAGCTTCAGATTTGTCCAGACAGCCGCAGAATGCCAAACGCCGTGTTAAAAATGCAAGAGAGCCAAGGCCACAAATGTCCATCTCTTTCGTAACCGGTCATTCACTTGTTCACTAAATCCACCAATGAAAATAGACGAGGTAACGAGGATTTGCATGTGGTGCACGTAATCTGTGGCAGTCATGTCATTTGACCTCACTGCATGGTTTATTTTAGGTATCTCGTCAATTTTTCACAAAAAAATGTAGGTTTTTGTGTTAAAAATTGGTTGAAGATGTCCAGACCGGTTGGTTCAGTTGACAAGTTATTTCAAAACAAGCTGCTCCGTTATAATAATATTATTGCATTAACGCGACGAGCTGCCATGCTGTCAAAAATATTAGGGTTTCGTAGTTTTAAAAGTTTATAGTTCGCTGTTTTATTTATATTTTTGTATACCATTCCATTGCACATCATAAATTATGATGTAAAATTAGATACCGTTCGTGAGATAAAATATTTGCTGTTTGACTTCGCTTTTTTAGTTGCAAATTGTGGCAAATAGCATTCGTGATGTACATGATATTATGAAGCTTCCTATTCACGTGTCACGCTTTAATTATGATTCGGATCTTTAATTTTGAACTATTGTTATTTGTCGATTTATATGACTAATATAAATGACTAGCGGGCGCCCGCGACTTCGTTCACGTAGAATTAGTAGCCTATATGAGTCAGGAATAGTGTAACTTTTTATCTGTAAAAGAATTTGTAAAATCGGTTCAGTAGTTCCAGAGATTACCCCCTACATACAAACAAACAAACAAACAAAGTTTACCTTTTTATTATATTAGTGTAGAAGGGTCCACGGAAACAATATGTCGAGACACTTTTTTGAAAATGAGATCTTCATCTGAAAATGAAGTTTATTGCAAACTCTACATTTTGACATTATAATCTTATTTAAGAAAAAAGAAAAAAGACCATATGCTTATGTTATTTCTGTGGACGCTCAAATTATAGGGAGAAATTTGTTGATGTTATACAAACATGCCGTATAAATCCGAGTTATTTTCAGTAGTTTCTTATTATTATTAACTACGATTATAGACTTATATCACCCTGTAGTCTTATGTGAGAAAAGAGAAAAAAAATATTCATTTTTCGAAGCGCTTATAGATTCAGACTTCTAAACCAGCCTATAGGACCTACTTTCGAATTCTTTGAATGAATTTGGATAAAATTTGGTGTATGTACCGGGTTGTAATAAATAGTTTACATTCCACCCTTTAAAAGTATGCATTAACAATCTTATACTAAACTTGCGGATCCGGCAGACGTCGTCCTGCCGGAAAACCAGCCGTATCTGCACAGACAGAAACGCTACCTACTGGATCTAATTGTGTTTTCAAACCATTCAGGAACCCATTGAAATATACACACAAAATTTCATCCAAATCAGTTCAGCCGTCTAGGAGGAGTTAGGTAATTTGTTCCAGTTTGTTGACAGTAACGAAACCCAAACACTACTTCACGGCAGTATTCTGTTAAAGTGTAGAACTAGTAGGTACTATCTGTAGAACCGGCCCGTTTGTACTACAACCAGAATTATACGGCTTTACGACTAAAAAAACAATAAATTGAATTTCCGTGCAGTCTATCTCACGCAATTGGCGAAACCAATTCATTGATTCAATATTCATAAGTTACGACACTATATCACGATGCCACGGGATTAGAACTAATGATGCGTAATCTAGAGTTGAAATATTACTAGGCAACGGATAATTTTAGACAAATTTTGCGCAAACATTATTAGGTAGGACTACACAACGAATAGGTACTTGAATGTACCTACAGTACGACGACTTAAATTTTTTGACATTCATAAGTGCTACCTGTAAGCCTAATCTGAATAAAATATTTTGACTTTGACTTTGACTTTAAAGTTTGCCACTAGTTAGTCTTTTTCATTTAGTATTTACGGTTTGATCAATAAATAATTTATTGAAGTATAGTCGACCAAGAAATTGCTTGACCACTTTTCGACCGTATTACAAAGGAATAGGGTTGAAAAGTGGTCAAGCAATTACTTGGTCGACTATACACTGAAAAAAAAGGGACAACCGAACTGATTTGGTTACTCGTGATTTTGGTCAATAGTAATCAAAGCTCATTTAAATTAGTAAAACTATTTGCTACTGATAAATATTTGGTGATTTATTTACATATCAAGAGTTAGGTAAGGTGTAACAAATAGTTCGGTAGTCACTTTTTGTGTAATAGGTAAACAAAACTTTGGTTACGTGTAACAAAACTGTTTTTTCAGTGTAATCGGATCTCTCACATTTTTAAGCCGAGAGTGATCTGTTTATTTCAATTTATCTGAATCTCACGGTAGTTTTATATTAAAATAAATAATTTGAACTAGAGGGAAAACAATATAAATAATTTCCACTTCAACAAACTGCATGAACATATATGTGTCGCACAGACGCAGCTATTTTGCACGAGCCCGGCACTGGTTTCGCGGAGTAGCAAGGTAATTTATTCCAGTTTGTTCATATGGACCTCCGCAAAGTAACGCCTGAATCTATTAATTTCCACTTTCCACTGGTGACACTTTTCCTGCTCACATAAATAATTTATTAAAATACTCGACTTGATGCCACTAAATACTTCGTAATCATAGCGTTATTAAGGGCACTATTTATTACCAAGAAACGAATTTAATTACTGAAACATTATTCAATTACGTTTTCAAATAACGCTGTACAACATCGTCTTATTTCGATTTCGTATTCATAATAAATGAATTTAGACCTTAGATTTATACATATTTGACGGCCAGTGTTGCATCGGTGAAAAAAATCCAGGCTTAGCAACTCTTTGCCAATTGACAATAAGTCCTTAAGGTGCGTTTCGGAAAACATTGCTGGCACTTCAATTGTTTCTTACAGTAAACAGTTACTTTTCCTCAAACTTCGACATTTCTCTACAACCGATTGCATTAGTTTGTGTGCAAATCTACTCAAAGTAGGACACCCGACCGCTTCTGCAACTGAATAGCTAATAAAGACATCTGATGGAGCACTAGCTTCAAGTGTTGACTGTTTGGTTACGTGGAAGATGTGATACCTTTTACTGTTAGCAGCCAATATGTCATGTTTAATGTTTCTTCTAAGGTTGAGACAGAGTCTTGCGCATGTTATCGGATTAGTAAAATTATCGTTTATGGCTTACAAATCATTATTTATAGGGTTTCAAGTGTTACTTATGGTTTCATTATTTCAATGTTATTCGTACCTGCAAGCTCCAAGCTCGGACAAAATACCCAGGCCTCAGGGTCATTAATTGTGAACCTGTTATGGTAAATTACTTTTGACGATGAAATTCGAGTGTTATTCTTTAAAATCTTAGTTTAAAATAGTAGGCACGCAATTGTCATCGTGACAAAAAAAATGATGGTTTTTGGGTTCATATTAGACTTTAGGAAGATATCATATATCTCTTAAGTGTTATCAAAACTTTGCTAATCATCTTTAAAATTCGATAAACGCTAATATTTTTGACTATGCTTCAGTGCGTTATTCAATGCACGTATAAAAAAATTCAAAAGGCCACAAATTCTAGTAAGCATCGGCTGGCACGTGCGGTGATTATAATATAAAAACAAATGCTAATTGGAAATGCAGTTAGTTAATTAGCTAAGTTTATTTTAATTGCACAAATGAGGAAGGGCTAGGCAAAGCAAATAAAAGATAAATGATTGTTTGACCGCGGCGCCTGGTCGCGGATGTTTGTAGAAACAAACTCTCTCCACTTTCTGGCAGAGTCAACATCATCTGCGCCAAAGTTGGCGAGAAAATCGTGTAATGAACAAAACTATTAAAAAATCGATTGTGTAAAACATAAACAAAAGAAAAAACCAGTTAATAACATATTATACTCCCTGCTCGCGGTAGTCGGGTTAAGAATGAAATCAAGAGATAACGCATTTATCAACTTCTACGAATCCTGCCATTTTAAATCAAGCAGGTTTTAGCATAGCAACTATATCCAAGCTACAATTTCCATAAGGTTATTCAAAGTTAAAGTCCAAAATATCTTTATTCAAATTAGGCTTTCCAAAACCAATAGCGAATGTCAAAAAATTTACCGCCGCTTCGGAAAAAGCTTCAGAGGAGATACTGACAAGAAACATATTTTTTATGAAATAGAAAATCAAACAAGCAAGTGGGTCACCTTATGGTAAGTACTCACTACCGCCTATAGACACCCGCAACACCAAAGAGATTGCAGATGCGTTGCCAACCCAGACGGCTAAGATAGAATACCTCTTGTGCCTGTAATTACACCGGCTGCCTTGATGATGATGCACTTAAAATAGAACAATGTTTTAATTGACAATTTTATTAGGTATTTCATACATTTCATAAAATATATACTTAGCATAAGGATGGATCATAAGGACGTCGCCAGCTAGTTAGCCTAGCCCGTGCCTGAGGGTGTAAGTTGATGCTTATTGGTACTTGAGAAAAAATTGGACTGGTAGACTACACAGTTTTAAGAAGCTCTATAAGCTTGCAACGCCAGTGATGTATTTTCTTATTTATCTTTTTTTCTTTATCCTACTAATATTATAAATGTGAAAGTTTGCATGTTTGGATGTTTGGATGTTTGTTACTCAATCACGCAAAAACAACTGAATGGATTTGGATGAAATTTGGCACACAAATAGTTTATAACCTGGATTAACACATAGGATACTTTTTATCCCGTAAAAATGCATAGTTCCCACGGGATACCGATAAGTCAGTTATACGCCGCCGTGACGTTATGAGCAGCAAAGCAACTAATTCTTATTCGTTTCTCCAGGAAATATTGCAGATTGCATGTTGGGTGCACGTTTGCTTGATTCAATTAAACAAGTCTATGCGGATGAAGTCGCGGGCAGAAGCTAGTATTGTATAAAGTAAAGTCGCTATCCATTTCTATCTATCCTAAACTTCATCTGCGATAAAAGTATTCTTTTCTTTTAATATTTTTACTTTTATTTTTTAAAATGGCATTTTGATGTGTAATGTGTGTTGTAATTAATAATTTCATTGAATTTAATTTCTAGTAATTTAATCCATTGTTGTTTGTATACGTAGCAACTAATTTGACAATTTTAATTTGTAATTTCATATTTTGTTATTTGTTCATCTGTTAATGTTTCTACGCGTAATCTGGCAGGATATGCTGATCTAAATTTCCTGTACCATCTTCTCTCCATGTACCATATTCGAGGAAATAAATGACTATTCTATTCTATTCAGGTGAATGCTTGGACGCCTTATCCTTCTAAACCACGCAACGGACTTTAATACGGTTTTCACCGTCATTTAGAGATTTTTTAAGGAAAGTTTTTATAGTATTTTATGCAACTGCTATATAATGAGAGGCCTTAAAACACGAGTGTGGTTTTATGAAACGAGCGTCAGCGAGTTTCATAATAGGATCACACGAGTGTTTTAAGGCCTAATTATGTACAGTTGCATACATTACTTTATCTACACAAAGTCAAAGTCAAAGTCAAAATATTTTATTCAGATTAGGCTTACAGGTAGCACTTATGAATGTCAAAAAATTTACCACCGGTTCGGAAAAACCTCTGATGAGAAGATACCGGCAAGAAACTCAACGAGGTGTAATTTTTTAAATAAATCAAAATTACAATGTTATTTTACATCTCACATATCATAAGTACTCTATGATGGGTTCAGAAGCCATAAGGATTGCCCTAACCTGGAATGACCTGCATTGCTACTATCTACTAGTGCTAGGTACCTATTAAATATCTAAAAACTGAACACATTAAATATTGTAATAAAAATGAATTTGAACGAATATAGAAACAAATTAGAAAAATTCTCATAATAATGTCGGTTGTTATAATGCTGGTCATTGCCTACGGTTTCTGAACGCATTATAGAGCATTTATGATATATGTGTAGATAAAATACATTACATCCTATTGCACCCGGGGCGGATTGCTAGTAGCAAATAAAGTATGCTCGGTATAATGGCGCCCATTGCGATATACCACAGTTTAGTTAGATAGGCAGCCACATTTGCGCATCATGGACGTACGTGACGAATAGAAAGGATCGCAACGTTGCGGCTACAAAACAAATCGTATTACAGCAACTCTTATCGCATAGGTAGCTATCGAAGGAACTCTTACTGCATAGGTGTAATAAGGAACAGTAATCAGTAACGATAATAACACCGATATGGTATTTAAACAAAAAGGTACGCCCCGTTATTAAAAGACGGTTAAGTGTATGTAGTTTTGTTCCAAAATAACTTTGTTTTTAGATTGTGAAACTTTCCTGTGAGCATTTATCGGTAACTTCTTAAAAATATCCTTTTTTGTAAAGAAACGGAACAATGTTCTCAAATGTTCTCGAGAATGTACTCGGTAGTTTATTAAGAATAATTCCATGGGGAATGTCCTTCAACTCGCACAATGCTAATCAGGTGTTAATTTTCATGTTTTAATTTTAATGTGGCGAAACTGGCAAACGCAAGGCACGGAATGCTAATGTTGCATGTTCGAGTCCCGTCATTACCCTATTTTTGTTCGTGTTGTCATAGCATTGTAATTTAATAATTTAAATGTTAAACATTTAAAAATAAAGATCGTAAGAAATTTCGGTTACCTAAATTGAATCTTTAATAGGTACGTATGTCAGTCTTAAAGGGATTGTATCCATGGGCCTATGCAGAATAAATGGTTTTATTATTATTTTTTATTGACGTTATGACGATACGGCAATTTGCCAATATCTCTGCAATTCTGCACATCTCATCTCTATGGATATGCACACAATTTGTGTAGAAGTAATCATAGTGCCTATTTATTTATTGCGACACTGAAACCGCGCAGTATTGGTTTGCCCATTCCGTTTTATGTTTGAGTTTCATCATTGTCAATGAGGATTTAGGTTCATAGCCTGTTGGGTACCTGTCTAGTCCTCGAAACCTCAAAAATGCATGACACTTGCGAGTGGAAATGAAATGAATCGTTTATTTACTGAACGGTACGTTATGGTACAAACTTAAATATCTAAAATAGCCCTCGATATGTTCCACCATCATATTTAGAATTTAGAGCAAATACTTCAAAACATTTTAGGATTGGATCTAGTTTTCAATTTCAGATTTATTGAATTTCCGAGATATTTTCTATGCTTATTTCTTAATATTTTGTTTACCTAGTCTGACAATGTTATTGTAAATTTCTTATAATTTGACGTGTTTAGTGTAGTTTTCGTTAAGAAATAATAATGAAATCTATCTATCTATCAAAAGTTCCACAATGACCGCCAAGTTTAATTTATCACTCAATATTGACTTGGTGTCGTTAAACCACATCCTATAAGAGATACGGTAACGAAATACCTGAATACATTATATACGTACCTGCACCAAGGTGCACACGTATCTGACTGGCTGATAATCTCTGATTGTAGCTACTACATCGTGATTAGCTGTCTGAATAGGGGTAAACACCCCGCGAGTGACCTCCAACCTCCCCTTACAGTCACCCCTAACCTCAACACTGAATCTGATTGTACAACTGATAAGCTGTTAACACTTGCGACTGAATTCTGATACACCTTCGATAATACACACTATACTATCATTAAAGGATTCATACAATAAAGCACGATAACGTTGTTCATGTAGTAAGGGTGAAAACAAAATTACTTACAGTCTTACACCTTATTTCTGCCTCGATTGCATCAATCAGGAGCCTGATGACTATACTTTATTCTCCGGTTTTAACCTCTAACAATGCTCCAACATGAAAGTAAACAATAAACATTGTCCACTCAGCCTGACCACAGATTAGATATAATAGTAGTGAGCCTGACAGCCTCTCACTCATTTTACCACAGATACAATAGCAGGGCATAGACTGCATCGCCAACGCAAATCGATTAAGAGTAACAATTGATCGATTAATATGTATGTTCATACCATGAATTAAAGGTAAGCTATTAGTTAATATCGATATTAGAATTAAATCGATTATTTTTAAATATAAACTATAAATTCACGACAATTCGTGACACTCCCGCCAGAGAGAAAATGATAAGGTAAGAGGAGAATAAGTAAAATCCAAATATTTCTAATTAATATCTTTAATCACTATTATCATCGATTCGTACTTCTACTGTTCGTTTATAAAATCAAACTGATAAGCTGTTGGGTCCACTGCTTAATTCTGTCTCGGGCATTTTGAGCTGAGGATCTCTTGGGTCTGGCTGCTGAGATTTGATTGACATCTTCAGTGCCACCTTCATCTGATTTTTTGTCATGTCCATGAGCTTCTACGGTCAACTGATCTGTATCTGATTCTGATTGTAAATCATTTTCACTCTCTAACTCCAATGGATATAAATGTCCAATTGATCGCATCAGAGTTTCACCAGATGGCATTGTTACTTTAGCAACTCTAATTTGTCCGTCCGAACTCAGTCTTACTTCTGTAATCCGTCCTACTTTCCACAGGGATCTGCTATGATCACTTTGGATTTGAACAAGGTCATTAACCTTTGGTATCCTCTTAACTGCTGTTCTTGATTGCTTGTGAGCATGCTTTCTCTCCCTTAGACTGGTCAAATAGTGAGAGGTGAACATCTTCACGTATTCTTGCAATATCATTTGCCCACGTTTCCAACCCATCACAAGATTATCTTTCGTAACCGTGGCCTTTTCTAAAAATTCCTTATCCGATATATCCGTCACTAATGGACCACCAACTCGCAGAAATTCCGCAGGAGTCAATATGTGTTCAAGGTCTTGCCCTACTGTAGTGAGAGGTCGAGTATTTACAACTGATTCTACTTCTTTGATAATCGTGCAAAGTTGATTTTGATTTAATAGGTGTTTATCGAGCGTCCTTTTAAGACAATTTTTCACTATACCTATAAGGCGCTCGTAAAAGCCACCAAACCAAGGTGCCAGTTCAGGGATGAATCTCCATGAAATTTGGTTTTTAATACAATAGTCTGATGTCAACACAGTAGATGTCAGTTTAAACTGAGTAGCGTTATCTGATATTATAGCTTGGGGCAATCCTCTCACTGCCACGAATCTCCTTAAAGCTAGTACGCACTCTTCAGCAGAAAGATCGTTTACCACCTCCATGTGGATGGCTCTTACAGCCAAACATGTGAATAAACATATCCACCTTTTTTCTGTAGTCCCTTCTGTTACCATAAGGGGTCCGAAGTAGTCAAGGCCTGTAAAAGTAAAGGCAGACGAGTATTTTACTCTTTCTTTAGGCAACGGAGGCATCATAGGCAATTGGTAAGGGCCGCCTCCATGCTTCCTACAAGAGTAACACTGTCTCAAAATCTTTTGTACCTGTGATCGTCCCTTTACTATCCAATATCTGTTTCTTATAATGGACAACGTGTGACCTACGCCCACATGGTAATTGTCCTTGTGTGCGTCTTCAATCATTTTTGTCGTAAATTCCGTGTTCCTAGGAAGAAGAATTGGATACTTCCTATCATCTGTCCAATCAGCATTTTGAAACCTACCAGCACATCTTAAAAGACCGAGATCATCTTTGAATAGAAAAAGAGATCTTGCTAGGTCAGTTTTGATTCCTTGCACTTCTTTCGGGAAGTGCTCTTTTTGTAATCTAAGTATAGTTTCCGTATGTTCATTTCTATCGCTTTCAGTTGTTTCTGTGTTTCTATCTAATAGACCCTCCCCAACGGAGAAAGTTTGAGCCAGGGTATGTTCAGATTGCATCTGGTTAAAATTCTTAGGCCATTTATCTGGTTTGAATGTCAGAAAGTCTGGTCCTGATAACCAATAGCTATTACTGACCAATGAATCCGTCGGTCTGGTTGCGCTATCCGCTGGATTGATTTTTGTTGGAACGTGTCTCATAATCAGGTCTTTGCTCTGTTTTATCTCATTTATCCTGTTAGAAACAAAAGGTGGCAATAGTTTTTCTGAATTGTGCCATTTTAATACGATCTCACTATCTACCCACAGATATCGCGCTTCAATAGGTAGCCTAAGAAATTTTGTCGCATAATTTATCAATCGACAGCCTATAACTGCGCCCAACAATTCTAATCGAGGGATTTGTAGATCTTTTTTGTCTTTTATTGGTGCTAATCTGGATTTTCCTAAAACGAAACTAACGAAAGATTTTTCTTCGGGTTCGCTATGAGCACGCATGTACACAACTGCCGAATAGGCTTGCATGGATGCGTCTGAGAAACAATGAAGTTCATATTTCATTTCTTTTGAACCAAACTTAATGTCTCTGCCCGCATATAATCGAGGAACACTGATCTCTCTTATGTTCTGTAGTCCTGATAAGATAAATTCCCACTTTCTTAGATACTCTTCAGTAAGAGGTTGATCCCATTTATATTTGTTCTTCCACAGGTCTTGAAGCAGTATTTTTGCAGGTAGCACAATCGGCGCTACAAACCCGCAGGGGTCATAAATGGATGCTGTCACTTTCAAAATCCCCCTTTTAGTACAGGTGGTCTTTGCTGTGGTATCATAGTTAGGGGTTAGTTTCAGCTGATCTAAAATCAAGTCCCATTCAATACCCAAAATTTTCACTTTATCTGTCCTTTTGTCCCGATCATGTTGAGGTATCTGAGTTATGAATTCCTTAGAATTTGAATTCCAATCACGAAGGTTCATAGAAATTTCTTTGAATGAATCCTTTGCAGTTCTATAAATTTTAAGGCTCTCTTTAACTGTCTGAGTACCCGTTACAAGGTTATCTACGTATATATCTTCAGCTATCTGTTTGCAGGTCTTATTTTTTGATTGGTTTAAGTGATGTCTTACTGTTGCATTTAAAAGAAAAGGACTAGATATTACCCCAAAGGGAACGCGACAAAACCGAAAATACTGCAGATTTTCTGATGACACTTCTCTATTTACATCCTTAACCCATAAGAATCTCGTAGAGTCCCTATCATCTTGCTGTAAACCAATTTGCAAAAATGCTTTTTCGACATCTGCTACTATGCCGACAGCATGTTCTCGGAACCTAATAATCAATCCGATAAGATCTTCCAGCATGATGGGTCCTCTATATAGGCACTCATTCAGACTATACGTGTCCTTACTTTTAGATGAGCCATCGTAGACTATCCTTAAAGATTTTCCCTCTTGTGCGACGCAATGGTGGGGCAAATAATGGACCGGATGATCTTGGCATTGCAAGGGTTCATTTACCCTTTCAATTATTCCTTTAAGCAACTGATCTTGCAGTATAGCATCATATGCTTTTATAGTGTCCACATCAAGCCTTTTCATTAATGTGGTTAATCTACCTACAGCTAATCCAAAGTTAACAGGCAACATTTTTGGAGGGTATTCTGTCCACGGCCATTTAACGAAATAGCGATTATCACAATATTGAGTGGTTTCGTTATAGTGCTTAATTGCCTCATCTTCCCGAGAAGACTTAGGCGAATCACTTATGCCAATTGTTTCTAAATCCCACAATCGTTTCAAATTGTCATTTCTTAGGGGTAAGTCTGGTTCATGAAAATGGGTTTCCACTACATGACCAGTTTGAAAGTAGGTTAATACGGAAAACGAATGATCATTATCATTTTGAGGAAAGGGGCATCTTCCAGACCATAACCAACCGAAATCAGATTTTACTAAATAAAGATCCTTTGCAACTTCTACCTTTTGATTGGACATAAACGAGTAATAATAATCATTTCCTATTAAAATGTCCACTGAGTCTCCTCTGGACCCGTCATCGGCAAGTACAATTTGATCAATGTTGGGTATATTTGACATATTCTTTATATTACCAAAAGGGCAAAGTACATTCTTTGTTATATGCGGTACTACATTAGCATGTATCGTCCTTGATTTTTGTAACTTAGTCGATAAGTTAAATTTTACGATTGGACTATTCACTTCAAAAGGCGTTTTAGCCCCAAAAGTAAACACTGATAGGCAGTTTTCTTCTAAAATGGACAACTTTAATTTATTTACCATTTCTGTGGTAATGTATGACCGTTGACTGCCGCAGTCTAATAAAACACGACCAACGGTATACCGAGAGTTGTCCTCCGTATTGTACACTTTAACAGTACTAGTCTGAAGAACTGTAACAGCTTTATCTACATTGGCGTACAGCGTCTTCGTTGCATTTTGATCAACCACTTTACTCGGACACAACGCTCGGTTGTGTTGGCCAAACGTCCCACAGTGCCGACATTTTCTTTTGAATCTACAATCATTTGCTGCGTGATTTTCTCCAAGACAATTATAACAACGACCCTTTAGTTTCTGTTTTCGTTCTTGAAGAGTTTTAACATTAGGACACTCGTCGTTAAAATGATCCATATTGCAAAAAATACACGACATTTTGGTCCTTTTATTATCACTTGGTTTAGTATTCTGGTTTGATTTATATCCTTCAAATGGCCTTTTTTTATGGTTAACTTTATTACTAGTATTCGCATCAAAATTTCGGTTACGTTCCGGTTTAAAATTTAGTTTCCTTGCTCGAAATCCTCGACGATTTTCGCTGGTTTCTGATCGAACGTGAAGAGTTTCTAGAGTGAACTTTTCTTCGGAGGCATTAGCTTGAGATGTTTCCTTTTTTAGCCTGTTAGATGTTTCCCTGGCAGATATTATATGCTCTAAGTTCTTTCTAATTGTATCTATGGACTCATCGTCAGGGCTCAACTTCATACGGAGTTCGTAAATCAACTCCTCTGGGAATTTTTCCATAATCATAACCCGTAAATGATTGTGATTCACATCTTCACCGAGAGATTTTAACACACGCAAATGTCGTTCAATTTCATTAAGGACGTTGCGGCATTCCTTAGACGTGCTCCCTGCTGTTTGAATTCGGTAAAGTGCAACGTAATGAGCGTCGATGATAGCTCCTGGCTTGCCGTAACGTTCTTTGAGCGTTTCAACTGCAATTTTATAATTTTTATTTGTAGTGTCGAGTCCTTCAATAGCTTGTTTGGCTTCACCGCCTAAAACTGACTGCAGATACAATAATTTGTCTACATCGTTAAGATTCCGACTATCTACGTTCGATGAAAACTGGTCCCAGAATTGATGCCATTTTAGAACGTCACCATCAAACTTGGCTAAGACCATTTGTGGCAATCTACCAGTTACATGTAGGCTCTCTCCCGATGACACTATGGGTTGCTCAGGTTTGAACATTTGCACCCTTGTTTCAATCTCTGCAATTAATTCATCGGCTTGCATCTGAATAGACGTATACTTTGACATCTCATCAGCTGAAGGTGTCGTAACTAACTTAAAATAGGTATACATTTCGGACACAAATCTCTCATTCGTAACTTTAAGTTTGCATGCCACGATCCGAGCTTCATCAGACGTTATACTCTTTTCCTTTAACTTTGAAATTACATCGCCAGCAGAAGTGATCAAAGACTCAACCGAGTCGTTAATAATTTTAAGACGAGTTCGGACAAGCTCTTCCATTATTGATTACTGATTAACACAACAATCTAATGTTCTAGCTCATGGACATATATTAGGTACCCGAAATTATTCTTCTTATTTATCCCAAACTGTAACAACGAACGGGATTTCTTAATAACATAACGGATAAGATTGCAAAATAAAAATCGTAGATCGGTAAGTAAATCTATAATTTAGTACACTATTCATAAATATATATATTTATTTTTGCAGTTTAATAATGAATATTATACTCATAAAGTCATTGGAGATATTGACATCAATGTCAACGAAGTAAATATGGCCACACAAAATGTGTCAAATCACCATAAGAATGTCAAATCGTACGTTTTGAAACTTTATTATATTGCAATAACTTTAAATGATTTTGTTATTTGTTGTTTATTTGTAACACATAGCTGTCGATTAATTGTTTAAAAGCAAAGTAAACTCATAAATAATCTGAAAAAGTCATTTTATAAAAACATTGTCATGTTCATCACGATTCGTTCGCTTCACGTTAAATTGTTCATAGAAAATCAATCGATACATCGTATAAAATATATCGATTCATTGTTAAACACAGAATGTAACCGATGCCTCGAACTGTCTACATCGATTTCCCTGATACATCGATACAAAGAAAAGATTTGGCTGTATGAACTCAATCTCCTTTGCCATTTACTTAGGAATAAATTGGAAAAATCAGAATAGACATAGACCAAGCAATATCGAATTGAAAAATTGTTTACGCCGTTTTCTTACACGTTTCTTACTACATTCGTCCATTATGAAACGCAATTTTATGAAACGAAGAATAATGAGGAAAATTCGTTTCCTCATGAGCTGAATGTATGGCACGCGCAATTTGATTATAATTTACTGATACACATTAGGTGCTCAACTTCCTGATGTAATTGCTTCGCATGGAATGTATTTATTTGACTGGGAACACATATACACGGATATATCCCAGCATCTCCACCATGTCGTTAAACCACATCCTATAAGAGATACGGTAACGAAATACCTGAATACATTATATACGTACCTGCACCAAGGTGCACACGTATCTGACTGGCTGATAATCTCTGATTGTAGCTACTACATCGTGATTAGCTGTCTGAATAGGGGTAAACACCCCGCGAGTGACCTCCAACCTCCCCTTACAGTCACCCCTAACCTCAACACTGAATCTGATTGTACAACTGATAAGCTGTTAACACTTGCGACTGAATTCTGATACACCTTCGATAATACACACTATACTATCATTAAAGGATTCATACAATAAAGCACGATAACGTTGTTCATGTAGTAAGGGTGAAAACAAAATTACTTACAGTCTTACACCTTATTTCTGCCTCGATTGCATCAATCAGGAGCCTGATGACTATACTTTATTCTCCGGTTTTAACCTCTAACAATGCTCCAACATGAAAGTAAACAATAAACATTGTCCACTCAGCCTGACCACAGATTAGATATAATAGTAGTGAGCCTGACAGCCTCTCACTCATTTTACCACAGATACAATAGCAGGGCATAGACTGCATCGCCAACGCAAATCGATTAAGAGTAACAATTGATCGATTAATATGTATGTTCATACCATGAATTAAAGGTAAGCTATTAGTTAATATCGATATTAGAATTAAATCGATTATTTTTAAATATAAACTATAAATTCACGACAATTCGTGACACTTGGCAAAGGAACTGTAACAATACAATACAATATGCTTTACTGAATACCACAGTACAATTTGACAGAATTACAGATAAATCTTAATATAGGTAGGTATCCCAAAGGCGGTCTTATCACTTGAGAGCGATCTCTTCCAGGCAACCTTTGGATAGAGATGTAACATAATCTAAGGTAAGAAAAATGTGAAAGTTCATACCTAACCAGAGTGACTCTTTTCAGATTAAACTTCGTTTCGGACTTACTACTACATCATACCCCAAAAATAATCAACCACAAAAATCTATTTGTCTTGTTTGTGTACTAGGTTCTATGTAAAAGTAGGACATACACAAAGACTATCGCAATTATAAAATTAGGACTCACATGACCTGGTCTAACCGTCAAGCACTAATAAGCGCCTATAATAAGGAAGGAAGCGAGTAACCAAGCTGCGCGGGAGTTGCCCTTCGCACTTGGCGCGCGCGTATTCAGTTACCTATGTGACACAAATATAACTAATTATAACACCTGAGATCCTATTATTATTTATAATAAACAAATAAGAGACAATGCATAGGCTCTTGAGGAAATACCCCCTTATTCATGAAGATTATAACATATGTTTTGTTCCTTTAATTTCAAGCCAACCGTCGCAATGACAGAAGATGACACATGTATTAAATAACGCAGATTTAGTGGAAGGGGATAGTATACTTTTGAAAATGCATGCTTCGTGAAATTTCGGAAAATTGCGCTCTAGCTTCGATGTTATCATAAAGTTTCATTAATTTCTATTTATTTTCCAAAAAAATATGTGACAAACCTAATAAGCCAAGCCTAACAATGACATAACATAAGCCTTTTTTTAAGTTGAAAATGTATCACGATCTGAGGTACAATTTTTGGATCTCACAAGGTGACTAAAGCGCATCAAAATGGCTGAATTTCTGTGAAAAACGACCAATTTGGTGAGTTTTAGTCACCCGATGAGATTCAAAAATCGCGCTCCTGCTCGTTTTTTTTTTCAAAATCAAATATTACATAAACTAGTAATAATAAAGGTGCTTAAACAGTGTTTTAAATAAGTTTTCAGCGTTCATATCGAGTGCTTATCGTACTTTAAGTGAAATAGAGTAGCTAAAAACTTCGTATAACATATCTGTTTAATAACAATAGTGAATACCAAGTGATAAACAAGAGAATATTAAACAAAACAATCATCATTGTTTCGTTACTATCGCGTGATTCGAGGTCAAGTTTAAAATTTGAAAACTCGAGCCGAGAGCAGAGGTCAATACTTTTTAGGGTTCCGTACCCAAAGGGTAAAACAGGACCCTATTACTAAGACTCTGCTGTCCGTCCGTCCGTCCGTCCGTCTGTCACCTGGCTGTATCCCAAAATTCGTGATAGATAGTTGGAATTTTCACAGATGATGTATTTCTGTTGCCACTATAACAACAAATACTAAAAAACAGAATAAAGTAAATATTTAAGGGGGTTCCCATACAACAGACTGGTTCTTTTTATAGATAATGGTACGGAACCCTTCGTGCGCGAGTCCGACTCGCAGTTGGCCGGTTATTTTAATGATCCAATTATAATGCAATAAATTATACTTGTGTGCATTGAAGCTAAGATTTTGTCCAAAAAAAATAATACAAGCTTTTTGTTGAAGGTATATGTAATTAGATAATGATATTGTCATCGGATATACACGCTACCAAATTTAAAGTCAATTCGACCACAAGAATTGGGTCAAATTATGCCTATAAAATTTGTTTACAAACCCAAAAACCGGACAGGAGAAGGAGAATACTTTAAGCTTGTCAAATAAATAATTATTTTATGTTTTGCCTTTTACGACTTACAGCTTTCAATTCAATGCTTTCAATATTATAGCGCCATCGTTACTCTCGATGATTCCGTCAATATCGGGGTTGAGAAGACATCATCATCATCAGCCTATATTCGTCCACTGCTGGACATAGGCCTCTCCCATGGCACGCCACTGAGCACGATCCTCGGCCACTCTCATCCAGCTCTTGCCAGCCGCCTTGCGAAGATCATCGCTCCACCGAGTCTGAGGACGTCCCACGCTACGTTTGCCGATCCGTGGTCTCCACTCAAGAACTCGTCTACCCCAACGGTTATCGGTTCTTCGGGTTATATGGCCGGCCCACTGCCACTTCAGCGTGCTAATGCGGTGGGCTATGTCGATAACTTTGGTTCTCTGTCGGATCACTTCGTTTCTAATTCGAGAAGTTCGTTGAGAAGACATACTACTTACTTAAAACAACATTTCGCCTGTCTGTTATTTACGGCCTGTCGTGACAGTCTGTGTGTTTGTTTACAACTCTGCTCAATCTATCTGAAATAAACTGTAGACGTATTGTAGAAAATAGACGAAATCTTGGTGAATCTTGTTTACTTTTTCTTGGCAAACCTTTGAGTCACGCTAAGTAGCGGATCTTTACGCAATTTAGTCTCGTTTCTTAAATTCAATTTATAAATAATTGTAACGAATACCCGTGAAATTATGTTTATCTAAACGTTGCAAAAAAGTTGACAAGCTATTTCTTTAAAATACTTACTCATATAAAAATAAGATAGTTTCGTTTGCACACTTAAGCAAAAACTGATGCGATTTTCTCAGAGGCTTTTTAACTTTTCTTTTCTGAAAAACAGACAGGTTTTTTTTTACGATGTATTCAACAAGCGGTTATATCGCTAAGCACCGATCTCTTCTTAACAACCTTTGTAAAGACATAAATCGACACTAGAAATCTGAAATTTCTTAAGGGATATGTCCCTTAATGTCCCTTACGACATTTGAGATTTCCACTGTCGAAATGTTCAATGTTCAGTAGACAGTGCTAAATTTAAAGACATGCTTTTGACCTCTTTTGCGGATGGTAGGACCTTGTGCAAGGTCCGTCCGGATCGCTACCACTATCTTGCTCGCTAATCTTGCCGCTATGCAGCAGTGCTTGCACTGTTGTGTTCCGGCGTGGAGAGCAAGACAGCCGGTGTAATTACTGGCACAAGAGGTATTCCATCTTAGCCCTCTGGGTTGGCAACGCATCTGCAATATCTTTGGTGTTGCGGGTGTTAATAGGCGGTGGTGAACACTACTTACCATCACCACTTGCTTGTTTGCCTTCCTATTTCATAAAAAAAATGTACGATCAGTATACATATATAAATAATAATAATATAAAAAATAGGATTTGATAGGAGTATGGTATAAGTAGTTAAAATGGCGAAGTGTAATGCTAACATATTATTTATAAGAAAAAATATCAGCTTCCTTTCTACCCGATTAGTATTAAATAGTACCTAACTTAAATTTGAACCTATCGATTAGTTCAAAAATGATACCGTATGCACTGTATCTTCGGATGCATCTAACATCGATTGCAGTATTGAAATTGGCCAATTCGTAACTTCTTTGTTCGAAAATGTCAAAAATAACAAAAGTGTAAGACTTAGAGTAACCGTTGTTGCAAAGTTGTTGCCTTGGTAGGTTTCACAAGTTTTTGATGGCGAATTATTTGAATAATCGGTGAGCAATGTAAGGTTCCTACTTGGTATCTTTATTTTTGATTTCAAAACATTGAAATCGTACGTGTTTTGTTACTTAGAGGTTAGTAAATATCGATATTAAGTACATTTGCCTGCGACTTGATTTTACATTACATACCAAGTACCAACTTCTATCCCTCTTTAAGCTTCCTTAATGTTGGAACTTCCCAACAAACATTCCTTAGTTCACCTTCACACTCCCAAAGAAACAAATATTCCAAGTTTTATGTTTCTATCTTCAGTAGTTTAGGATGTGTGTTGTCTATTAGTCAGTCACTAATAGAACTCTTCTATATGTATAGATGTTACAAAGATAAGCCTTAACTATTTCCGAAATTTAGTTAAGTTTATTAAAAGAAGCATGCATTTTTGTCTGGTACTTTATCTACATGACTTTAGCACTAGTAAATTGATGTACGTTTTTTAAGCTGTCTCATTTACTAAACCGGTTTAAGTTAAAATAATTTATTGTACCAGAAAGATGATATAAGGAAGCGAATCTAAGGATAATTAATCGGGTAGTAGGTAAACTGAATGTGAGGCCAGAGGAAGTACGTAAGGTTAGACGTTTTATTTATTATCCTCCATCCAAAGCTCACCTTTCATCTTCAGGTCGGTATTGAATCAATATTTGACAGGCAAATTTCGGCGATGCTAAAAATGCTTGCAAGTGCGACCAAGGTTTTATTCAAATTAAGTATGCATCGTCACGGAAGCCCGTGTTTAGCATTTTGAGTGTTTCTGATGTAATTGACTGGATTTAGTTCGTCAATTTGTATTGGAGTCACTGCGTTTTCGCTGCGTTGCAATCCGTCAATGTCTTTGTACTAAGCATATTTGGAAATGCATTGTATGCAGTTAGACTTCATTGACTTTGCTATTGACGCACGATGGTTTATTTAAAGAAATGTATTATTACACGACACACTTTGGTCACATTACATTTGGCATCGATTTAATAGGAAGACATCTCGGGGACGCGTTCCTGTAAATAACTATTAGAGAAACATTGTATATTATATCGCGAGGTTTAACATTAGGTTAATGAGTATATCTTTTTTTAATACATCTGCGGATGTGTATAAATCTACATTCGCAACATCCAAACTTAATAAAGATTTCTTTAGATTTACCTACCAGAATTTCCGCATTTTGAACCAAAGTAAACTGTTTATTTCGATCCTATCACCTATTTCGGGTGATGTCGCCAAATGTACATAGTAAAGTTGTTTCGTACCGAATTAATATAGTAAATAAGTTTATACAATAGAATAGAAATAGATATTATATGATAGATCAACAATGTCAAATTTACAATACTCTTACAGTTAATTTCAACCATAACTCTATCAGCAACCACATATTAACTTCAACTTTTTATCTTTCTGAGACCAACAACGGTGTTTTGTTGTCTTTAACATCATCATTGGCCTAATAGATAGATAGATAGATAGATCATTTATTAGTATTAAACATACATTGTCATTGTTGTTGTTGAATAATCGAATACAAATTATATGTATATTATTGAATTTCCATTCAGTTAATTACATTAAATTAATAATATTGAGGAATTTCAATAAGTAGGGACAATATTAAGGAATAATAGTATTTCGACATATTCACTCACTCATCTAGGAATTCCTTGACGGAGTAATAGGCTTTACTACAGCAAAATGCTCTAAGTTTTCGTAGGAAGCCACATTCGGTTTGTACGGTTTATAATAGTCTATAACAGACTGTATAAGCAGTAGGTATTAAAGAAAAAGCCAACGCATATCATGGCTGTGCAAGCCAATGCAGAAGACATGTCCCGTAAATTAACCTGCTTTGGCTGTTTTAAGAACACCAACAAAGCATTTTTTTAGTGTATACCGCAGCCTGACCTAATCGATATTTTCTCTATTTTCCAGTAACGACTGGCTACGAGTCAGACCGAGAAGAGTGGCGGAGCAGTCGCTCTCAGTTCTCCACGACAGCCTTCGACAGCCTTGCCCGCCCTACTAAAATGGCCATGGCGTTAACCCTCAGAAAACCACCAAGAATTGACCCAGTGCCTCAATACTACCGGCTAGCAAGCGACCCTAAACCAAAACTCACTCCGTTGCCATTCAGGCCTAATAATTTCCTCCAGCGACCACCAAGGCTGCCTCGACCAGCAACTGAAATCAAAAGGAACATCACAACAGATCACCGAAAGTATACCTCACTGACGAACCTAGACCTGCCAATGAAGTTGAGCGAGCCGAAGAACAAAAGCGAACCTAAGAAAACGAACTATTCAAACATATCCCATCGGATCACGGGCCTGACTAACAAGTTGAGGGACTTGGGGAGTCCGAGCAATACCATCGGAAGGTTTAAGGCCCAGTCTCATAATGATGTGGCTAATTTAAAGCCGGTGTTGAAGACCAGGGACGGCCATGACGGTTCGAAGAGGTCCGTGATAAGAACGTGCAGTGCTGAGCCGCCAAAGAAAGTAACTTTCAGCGCGTTCGCTACCGTGCAAGTGGTTTAATTCGGTTTTAATATTTAGTTTTAAGACAAGGCTAGGCCGGGACTCAGTGTGAATAAAATTATTATAAATTCAAGAACATTTTCTTGTAAATTTGTCTTTGCTTGTTAGTCAAAAATCTTTGTGTGTCGTGTGCTATTTAGAAATAATAATTGTTAATATAAGCAGCTATTTATTTTCAAAACAATGTTTTGTTGTGTAATCAATTTGTACTACATTACGTATTATTTTGCACATATTATTGTTTACTTATTATCTAATAGTAAATGTTATTAATTTCTTAGTTTACTCATACGTCGTAACTTTATGTCTTATACAAAACCTATACGTATAATATATTTTTTAAATTATATAAATAATATGAGCTGTTAAGAAATAAAATTAATTATTTTTCATTTGATCTGACAGTATGGAAACAGAATGGAAATAGTTACATACATACAATACGAGTACTTAACGATACATTTCGAACAGGGCATTATTATTTCTGAATTTTATTAATACTTACTATACCATACATTAGTATTTCAATGTTTGATGAAAAATGTGCTTGTCATGTATTAGCTAATGGCAAATTCATACACCTACATACTTACATTACAGCTTGTAAAAAACTAAAATAAATAATCTGATCTACTATCGAATTTTGTACAAAAATCTTTGACCTTTTTGTCAGTGACCCTAATATGACCGGCCAGGTTTAGTTTATCTGAGTTTATCCCAATAGACTGTTTTCTAATGGGGCTGACATGTTAAGTTTTGATCAAAGCCCCTAAAGAAATAAAGATTAAAAAAAAACTTCACGGACGACCCTTTCTTGTGACACTAGTTTGATGGAGAAGCAGGGACGGATATGTCAAACCTGGGCAGGTCTTGTTAGGCCACAGAGATAGGTAGAGATATAGTTCTCATTTTTAACTTGAAATAATATTAAAGAATATTGGTAATGCAAATGAATCCATGTGACTGACTTGGTCTTCGGACATATTTTCTCCCCGTGGCTTAAAAAACTAACACAACCTTCTGTTGAATAGAAATGCCACCAATCTTTGTGAGAGATTGCTGTCGGACAGTTTCGGATCAAAATATAGAAACGGATTGTTATTTATGTATTCTACACGAATATTTATGATAAACCTAAGTATTTTTCAAAGTGAATTGGATATAAATTGCTTGTGTGATTCCTAGTCGATGCTTTATGCTTTCTATAAAATTTGGACTTATTGAGTCCATGGTTTGGCGACATTTAGTGACTTGCTGCGCTTGACTGATCAGAAATGAGTGGAGGAAGTATATTTAGAATTATGAGGATTGTCAGTTGTCAACCTTCCTCAATGAAACGCCAGTACATTTTATTGCCTATCTTTTAAGGTAGATAGGAGTACCTTTCCTTTGGTCGGCTGAACATAAGTACGCCAACGTATTGCGTTCCATCGTAGGAGATCAGCGACAGAATATCCGTTGAGTGTGGCTAAGGCCTTAAAGTACTGAGTAGGTACCTATTTTTGTAAAATTGAGTGCATGACTGTGATGGCACATGATTATTGATAAAATTTTGAACTAAGGGCTTGATATAAGTAAAAAGTCATTGATTACTATTCATAGTTTAGCAAAACACTAAATTGTAAATTAGAATATAAATAAATATAAATCTTGTAATTTTACTGCAAATGCCTATTTTCGTAAATGCGTATTTTTCTTCATGTTTTATGATTTAGGTGGTTGATTTGTTAATTAATTGTAGTATCTATTTTCGTAGTCTTGTTTGAAAGAATAAAAGTGTTTTTTTGTTAATTATTTCGTGTTTTCTTTTACAAAATTACTGCCAATATCAAACCTACTCTTCGCTCAAACCTACCTATAAAGCTGGTTTTAGGAAAGCTTGTGAGATTAAATGTCAGACAGAATTTACACCATTTTTTTATATTATTAAACAAATTTATTGTAGCGAGCCTTTTAAAATTTTCAATATCAAAACGAAATAGAACAACTAAAAGGTCTGGAACGGTTCAATTTTTTTTAAAATGAGGTCCGCGAAAATTGGTCAGAGCTCTGCAAAAATCAAATTATAACGTAAATTATTTTTAAATTTTTAGAAACCTCTCCTCTTGATCTCCTTTTGGTACATTGCATATCTATAGCTTCATTCAAATAAATCTTTAATTAGTAAAAGGAAGAAACCCAAAAGAGACCACCACCACTAGAGAGCCGAAACGGGGACGCGGTCAACCACCGACCACCTAGACTAGTACGACTACCATGACTTTCTATCGAAAATTCATATTCCGTTACTACAGTCGATAGGGGTTAAATACGCCCCAATCTGTCAGTTAAAGAGTTAACCATAGTCGATACGGTATTTTTCGATGACATGTGTCAACTTTGTGACTCATAGTACCGATGTTCTACGGCAAAAGCTACAAAACGATAGTCACTAGCACTTTGATTTTGATAGGTAATTTACCATTGGACTCATACTAGCGATCTTTAGTTCTCTAAGTGAGCGCTAGAGGCGTTGTACAATTCTCCATACCAATCGTTTATGCCGTCGCTAGCGAGTACGGTTACGGCCAGGTGAACTGGAGAGCGATTTTTGAATCTCACCGGGTGACTAAAGCTCGCCAAAATGGCCGTTTTTCACAGAAATGCGGCCATTTTGGTGAGTTTTAGTACCTGGCTAGATTCAAAAATTGCATTTGAATCTCATCGGGTAACTAAAGCTCACCAAAATA
This sequence comes from Ditula angustiorana, assembly GCA_963691745.1. Lineage (NCBI taxonomy): Eukaryota > Metazoa > Arthropoda > Insecta > Lepidoptera > Tortricidae > Ditula > Ditula angustiorana. The sequence continues at coordinate 3,514,630 of OY829492.1, read as the reverse complement.
GTCGTTTTTCATAGAGGTTCGGCCATTTTGGTAAGCTCTAGTCACCTGGTGAGATTGAAAAATTGCACCCCTGTACTCATGATAAAGGTACAGAACAATACAAAAAGATAATAAAGACGATGGCGCTACACCCTGAGATGACAGAAACACGACCAGAATGGCGTAACAAGATTAGGACGGCCAACCCCATAAGACATGGGAAATAGCCACGGTAGAAGTATAGTAAATATACCAGAAAAAGTTTAATTTAAGTGTAGGCTTACAAGTCGCGACGACATTACTAAAGTTATCACGACTCAGTATCATTACATACCTAGGTGGACTGTGCAGATAAAATTTACGTAAAATATATTTATGTAGATAAAAATGCACACTAAAAACTTTGACTTTACCGTTGACAAATTTTAAATCAGAAACTAAATAATTTTCACGAGAACCAAAGTAACCATGTATGTATACTTGTATGCATGTATGACTCTTTATTGTACAATATCGTATAGTAAACTGTCACCATAAGAGCTAACTATTGCAAAGCGTTGGTTTGACATATCGACCTTAATGCATTGCGAATGTCAGACGACATTTCAACGAAATGGGTAGGGAATTAAATTCTTTGACTGTACATATACATAACACATAAAAATAAAAGATATAACCCTAAAAATATTATCGCTGCGAGATCAAATCAGGATTGAGGAGATCCTTAGATGAACCAAGTCACCGACATCGCTCTACGAATTGCAAGCCTTAAGTGGCAGTGGGCGGAGCACATTCCTCGTAGAACCGATGGCCGTTGGAGCGGAAAGGTTCTCGAATGGAGATCTCGTACCGGAAGACGAAGTATTGGTATACTTCCCACAAAGTGGACTAACGATCTGGTGAGGATCGCATGAGGAAACCGGTGGATGCAAGCAGCACAAGACCGACCGTCGTGGAGATCGTTGGGGAAGGCCTACGCTCAGCCGTGGGCGTCTTGCGGCTGATATGATGATGATGAACCCTAAGAATTGCTAAAATTAAGTGGCACATTGCCTGCAGAATGGATTGCCGATGTTCTTGAATGGCAATCACGTAACGGAAGATGCAGCTTGGGCAGACCCGCCACAAGGTGGACCGACGACTTGGTGCTGGTAGCGGGAACCCGCTGGATGCGAACAGCGCGGGACCGAGCGTTGTGGCGATTTTTGGGTGAGGCCTATATCCACCAGTGAACGTCTTTCAGATGAAATGGTCAAGATGACATTTTAAAAGTCTAAAAATTACAAGGCTAAAAATTTCTCAGTTCAGCTGCCCAATTAAATTAAATAATAAATTTCAATCCATTGTAAATCCAAATGATATGCAATGAAACCACAAAAAAAAATCTTTGGCGTCTGAGAAGACTACTTAGAACTCGGCGTTTAACAAATTGAAAGAAATTTCGGTTACAACAACTGTCACAAATCCGTTCCGGGACTACGAGGGCACAGAAAAATAGATGCAGACGGACAGACATACAGAGAATACAAGCTTATATCTTTTTGTGTTACGTCGCTGCGTAGTAGGGTCTTAAAAATGTGTTGTGTCGAGGGAAGCTCCTAGAAAACACTGTCTAGACTTTAAAATATACATTTTAACAAACCGATAAAATTCCATCTTAAACGTACACAAAATTAACATTCATGTATGTAAATGCTGTGCCTATGTGGACGTTGGTATGCCGTTTGCAAATGTGTAGTTATCGGCGAAAGAACGTTCGCTTATCACACAGCGTTCAGTGTTGTTCTCGTCGCCCAAGAAACAGGTAGGCTTAGATTATAATTAGTGTGCACAAGTTTTTTTATAAAAAAATCAGGCAAGTACGCTCGGGCTCGCGTACCGAGGGTTCCGCACCAACTTACTAAAACATAATTTGAATGCCTTAAGCCATTAAGTCCGCCTTTTCTACATTTAAAGTATTATTTTCCTTTGTTTGTGCTGTGAGATCTTGCTTCCTGCCAAATTTCATGGATCTAGGTCAACGGGAAGTACCTACCCAAGTTTTCAAGTCTCCGAATGTATGAAATATACGGAATGAACGGCCGTATCTTTTGATTGCGTTGACTTAGAAGAGTGATTTTGCACGGCTTTAAGGGACTGTAGACTTGAGTATGTCATATTAATTTCGACTCGATACCGACACGTCCTTGAGGAAAAGGATTTTGACAGACAGACGGACAACAAAGTGATCCTATAAGGGTTCGGTTTTCCTTTTGGGGTACGGAACCCTAAAAAGGAGGTAAACGAACATGCGAGTCAATTCATGGAAACCCAAGAAATCCCAAGAATCACTAGTCCATCACAGTCAAAGCGGGTGATTATGAGCAGTCAGGTAACATTGAAATGTCTTAAAAATGATATTAAGCGTTCAAATACTTCTAATATTAGGCGGATTAGTCAAAGGAGAGACGATATTAAAAAAACTAATTAATATATATAATATATCTAAAAACTGTTGGCAAAACTTACTTTTAGGTCGTTTAATGGTACAGTCAGCCTCAGCAGTAGTTTAACACTTAAGAACCTTGACGTAGTAACGTATGAAATGAGAGTTGCTCGAATTTGTCACATCACTGACAGCGACAAGTTACTAAAATGTTCAGCTATTTCTGAGGCTGACCGTACACCCCTGACTGTATTGGTCTTTATGTTCCCCTCATGGGCCTCCGAATTGAAGTTTTTGTAAATATTGAATCTCAGGCCAATTATTTGCAAAACAAGGTTCAAATGTAATGTAGCCAAACGGAGATTTTGTAAAATTAATCTCTTCGCTGTAGTAGGCCTTATAGCGTCTGTACCGGTTTTAAAAAATAGTATATTAATTTTTATAAAACAACGCTTGGTCTAGGCAAGCTTTTTTTTCGGTGTTTAGCTCTACTGTATTACGATATAACGGTGTAATTTCTGATCTAGATTTTCATCTTCCTTAATTGTGACCAACTTTTTAGTACGAGTTTTTTTTGTTAAATAGTACTTTATTATTGCATCGTCATAAAAGCTCAAACACTTAGCAAATTCATGCCAAAAGTTATCAGAAAGGTTTTTTGTATAGGTATCTAACAAAATACTTTTTTTAATCACGTAGGTAATCATGTCTCTGGTAGCAAGTGCCTTCGAAGCCAGCAAGATCGTGCCTGATGTCATTCCCACAGCCCCCACGGCCACCATAGGGGTAAGTTCCCATAATCTTTTTTATTGTTATTATAATAGATACACGAGCAAATTGTGAGCCAGATGATGGTAAACAATCGATAGTAACTGTCTACAAGTCGCGAAAACATAAGAAGATTTTATGTTTTCGCGACTTGTAGACATTGAAATAAAACAATTTAAACGGTTTATATCGCGTGTATTGTAACGAATCTAATTCCCAATGTTTCGAGCCCTTTACAGGTCTCGTGTTCACGGGCAGACTGACAAAAAACTTAGAATTTAAACTAACCAATTTTGAAAAATAAAATTTTTTTTTTTATTTTACAATTTAGTTATCTTTTTTTCGTTACGATACACGCGTATAAACGTTTAAATTGTTTTTTTCGATGGTAACAATAGTTAAAGTCATCTGCAGTATGCGAGGAACCACAGGCGCAATGCTAGCGACCCTGACATTGACATTCCTCACCTAATTTAACCCTCAGTGCAGTTCTGTCTTACTAGTTTTATTAGACAAATCCGCAGTGGGTCACGATTAGGCATGATGACTAATATTTTTAAATTCTCAAAACTTAAAGAACTCTGCAATAGAAGAAAAACTGTATTTTTAGTTTTTGTCCACGATCACTATTTGGTGAGATATCGCCAATAGAAAACGCTCTATACAAAACGTTGACATAGGTATGACGTCACGCCTATGTAATTTTGCTATTAAATGTATGGGGTGTGAAACTAAATCGTGTTTACTATAATATTAAAATTGTTTATATGGTTACTCCCATAACGAAATGTGTTTAACTTTTTGTCTGGGTTCTAATAAGTAATAATTTAAAACAAAAGATTTTTTTATAGTTTTTAAAATTATTTTCTGTGCTTTTTTAAAAATTGCTGATCTATAAGAATTTTACACTTACACGCCATTTGGTTTACGGAGTCAAGTACCCAATTGCTTCGACAGTACCTACCGAATTAGATATAGTCGACCAAGAAATGGCTTGACCACTTTTCGACCGTATAACAAAGGGATAAGGTTTAAAACTAGTCAAGCATTTACTTGGTCGTCATACATAATAGTGACATAATATGTTACTTTAAACGTGGACATATCGACGTCTGGAGATTAAAAGGTATACGTGCGATAACACAACCTGACATGAGTTTACATAACATTGGATATTTTTTGGTCACAGATAATACGGTCAAGTGTGACTTGGAGATAAACATCGAAGTTCCGCAAGTTTTATTATTGACGTGACTTATTTACAAATATTATATACTATGTATTTATTATTTGCGGGTGGTAGGCCCTTGTGCAAGGTCCGTCCGGATCGCTACCACTATCTTGCTCGCTAATCCTGCCGCTAAGCAGCAGGGCTTGCGCTGTTGTGTTCCGGCGTGGAGAGCAAGACAACCGGTGTAAATTACTGGCACAAGAAGTATTGGGTTGGCAACGCATCTGCAATCTTCTTGGTGTTGCGGGTGTCTATAGGCGATGGTGATCACTTACCATCAGGTGACCCACTTGCTTGTTTGCCTTCCTAATTCATTTTTTTTTAAAGTAAGAAAACGATACCAAACTATATACTTAGGTACTTAATATTTTATAATACAGTTCTAAATGGCCGATATCTGTAGAGATGCAAAAATAATTTAATAAAAAATTATGTTACAGGTCTTAGTAAAAGCAAAATAAGCCAAAACAAACTTTTAGAATAGTGTCTGTCGGTCTTTAGTGTGTCTCTTATTGCACTTGTCTAAATTATTTTAAAGTAACAAATGATTACTACAGAATAATTTAAATTATTGTAACATTACGCGGACAAAACGAAAGTCATGTCGAATGTCCATGTAGTGCCCACCCCAATAGCAGTAGGAAACTCAACTCTCAAAGTTGTTGACGAATACGTCTACCTAGGACAAACAGTCCAACTAGGCAGGTCCAACTTTGAGAAAGAGGTCAATCGTCGAATCCAACTCGGCTGGGCAGCGTTCGGGAAACTGCGAAATGTCTTCTTGTCCAATATACCTCAGTGTCTGAAATCGAGAGTGTATGATCAATGTGTGTTACCAGTGATGACTTATGGCACTGAAACGTGGCCGCTTACTATGGGCCTTATAAGAAAGCTCAAAGTCACGCAACGAGCTATGGAGAGGGCTATGCTTGGAGTTTCTCTGCGTGATCGAATCAGAAATGAGGAGATCCGCAGACGAACGAAAGTAACCGACATAGCCCAGCGGATTAGCAAGTTGAAGTGGCAGTGGGCAGGGCACATAGCACGGAGAACTGATGGCCGATGGGGTCGGAAAGTTCTCGAATGGCGGCCGCGTATTGGCAAGCGCAGAGTAGGACGACCAGCCACAAGATGGTCCGATGACCTCGTACAGGTGGCAGGAAGGCGCTGGTTGCATTCTGCTTCCAACCGGCCACTTTGGAAATCCATGGAGGAGGCCTATGTCCAACAGTGGACTTCTTGTGGCTGAGATGATGATGATGATGAACATTACGCGGAGATAATACAAAATAAATTTTCTTTAATTGCTCTACATTGGCGATTCCATTATTACTTTAGGTATTGTATGAGATAAGTAAAAGACCTAAGCGCAAAGCGTACGTGATACGCTAAAAGTAATTTAAAAATAAAATGACGCTATCAAAATTACGATAAACTATCCCATTAATGTTGATTGATTAGACGTCTTACGCTACTTCGATTGTGATTATCGAATTCTTTTACCATTCTTTCTTGAATCACTTTTAGATGCAATGCATACTTGATTTTAGTTTTTATTTAGTAAAATACTTTTCGTAAAGTCGAGTCTTTCTTATTTTGGGTACGTATCAAATTTTTACAGTTTAAAAAGCATAATGGGTCAAAATACATAAATAGTCAAAATTATATAATGCAATTTTCTTTGAAACTATGAGCTAGACGAACTAGGCAGGTTGGGAGGTTTAGGTTAGGTTAGATTTATTCTATGTATAACATTCCTGTAAAGTTGTCAATTTCCGCGAAAATTGCATTATGTATTTTGACCATTTATGTATTTTGAACCATTATGCTGTTTAAACTTTATAAATTTTGATACGTACCCCTTATTTTGACCTGTATAATTTCACTTGTTTTCTTTTTCTTGAATGTGTCAATATAACAACTGTTTGTATTTGTATCTCAGATCTTTATCTACACAAAATGAAAACTCTACATTTTTCTACATCTTAAATATCTTTAAGGCCGCTAACCTGTTTTCCACCGTCCATCTAGCGAACTTATATGAATTATTAAAAAAAGTCTCATAGCAATCAAATGATCTGATATGGAGTGAAGAGACTTCTACCTACTACAATACTATCATCGTCTGGTCCGGTTGTACTTGATGGCGATTGTACCCAGTATTGTTTTTACTCATTTTCCAAGGAATGCAAATCCGGTTATTTTCTCTAAGGTATAACCGGTTATAACCGGTTTCCTCTTAGAGAAATAACATTTTCCCAAGTACAGTTTTCCATAGTGGTAGAGCCACACTGTGGCCAATTATGGTCACAATAATAATGGGCCGGCTCCACCGGGGTAGTACCTCACTCTCATACAACACCGACATGAAGTAGCTTGTTACTACGTACGTCCCGGAGCATCCCAGTATAGTTGCAGGCAAATAACTTGAGCATAAATCGAGTGGAGATATGTATTGCGCATACACATTTGTACTAGAAACGGCTACTGCGCAGTCAAGGTCAGTGCTCAACTTGTTTCCCGGGAACTGTAATTCTGCAGCGTTTTCGCCGTCGTTCATTACCGTTCCTTCAGTAATTTCCTGTTAAAATACTGGTCTACAAACATGGAGTTCAGGCAAGAACAGAAGCTGTACTCGGAGTTGATACTAGTTTTAGCTGAAATTGGTGCTAAGCGTTAGGTATTTCGTCAATTAATTAAGGAACGGTAATAAACTAATGAACAACGGTGAAAACTCAAGAGCAGTGTTTCTTAACCTGTGGTCCGCGGACCCCTGGGGTCCGCGAGCATATGTACCGGGGTCCGCAGTCTTACCTATGGACCATTTAACAATCATAAATAAATGCCACCAAAAGTCTTGTAGTCGCTACGCACGCATATTCTTTTGTAATTTGTAGTACTAAAATAAACAGTCCGAAATTTATTGCTGCTTTTTTCATTAAGGGGGTCTATAAAATTGTGCTTGATTTCCTAAGGGGTCCGTGGACAAAAAGGTTAAGAAACGCTGCTCTAGAGAATTACCGGCCCAAGAAGGGAGGAGACAAACTTTAAGTAATCGCCTAATTATTTTCCTTAACTCTTTTAAACTGTGTAATTTAAATATCAACAGGCCCCGCCGGTCTCTTTTTGAACAACAAACTTGCTTTATTTTCATACGGCACTTAATTATAGAGTAGTTTAAATAATGATCGGGCACAAGTACGTGGAAGTGCCACGCGACAGTTTCAAATTTGGACATTACTCTGATTTGCACTCCCTTTTTAGGGTTCCTCAAAGACTAAAAAGAAACCCTATGGTGTGCGAGTCCGTCCGTCTGTTTGTCTGTCTATCACAGCAGCATATTAATTCTTCTAAATCACGGTACGGATTTTTAAACAAGTTTCACTGACGTTAAAAGATTTTTACGGAAAGTTTTAGCTGGAAGAGGTACAGGAATACACCTTTGTACTAATTTATTTTACTTGTAATGTTGTGTGGCGATATTTTATTTACCTACTCTTCTACACTAATATAATAAAAAGGTTAACTTCGTTTGTTTGTATGTAGAGGGTAATCTCTGGAGCTACTGAACCGATTCAAAAATCTTTCACTAATAGAAAGCTACACTATCCCTGACGGAGTTAAGGCTACTAATTTCACGCGAACAAAGTCGCAGGCATCTGCTAGTGAAAAATACATTTGAAATTACTTGCTTACTTATACCTACATAAATTCCTAATTGTAACCTGAGTGAAACCGGGGCGGGAACAGGGCCGGATTCAGGGTAGGGACCCCCCACAATAGATACTTCGGAATAAAAATTATCTATTGGAAAACGCGACTGAAAAAGTTGACCATTTTATTTGAAAAATGATTTGCGGCCAGGGCACCTCCACTCTTTTGTTGGCCCGAGGCCTCCAAACCTCTAAATCTGGCACTGGGCGGGAAGCTAGTGTACAGTCAAGGAAATTTAAACACGTACCACCGGAGAACCTAGTCGAAGAGCCGACGCAAGACATTTGTATGACATAGCCTGGCGTTTAACGCGTCGCGTCATTGCGATAGGGTTCTACGGTGGTACGTGAATATATTTCCCCTACTGTACATGGCGCTACGGACTGTCGCTCAGTGCACGAGCGCGATTTACACTTAGCTGGTTTTTTGACATGTTAACGAACACAATGATTTGTTACAATTTATGCACGAATAAAATAATTTCAGGTAAGGGTTCCGTAAAATATAACAACAACAACAACAAATACTCTTTATTGATTCACACAAGTAAACAAAATAAAAGAACACACACAGGGAAATTTAACATAGTATTCAACAGGCGGTCTTATCGCTAAGCAGCGATCTCTTCCAGACAACCTTTGGAAAGAGATACGGTGAGAAATAGTCAGAGTACAACGGGCAGTGCAAATTAAAAAAACAAACAACAAACAATATATTACATTAATAAAAAAAAAGTAAAATAAATTAGTACTAAGGTGAATTATTCCTGTACCTCCAGCTAAAAACTTCCGTAAAAAATCTCTAGATGACAGTGAAAACCGTATATTTCCATTGCGTGGTTTAAGAGTCGAAGACGGTCAAACTTACATCATAAGGACAGACAGGAACGCATAGCGACTTTACTTTATACTGTGTAAAGAAAATATAGGTAATTTTTAACATAAAACTACCGTGAGACTCAGACATATAGCCGCGGGGGCTCATGATTAGGGACCACGGACTGGTCCGAAACATGTCGGGCATTTCCCGACGCAAAAATACGTGAGTGATCCGTTTTATTAAAATATACTCGTAGGTAGGTATCTGTAAATTGTTTCTTGTGGTTACAAGTACTCCTTAAGTTCCCATTTGAACCAAATGCGGCCTCTTTATGAATATTAGGTGGCTTATCGTAAATGTTACAACGTTCCATTGTTTTTGTGTCTTAACGAACGCCGTTATTATCTAGAAACTGATAAAATAAATGTTATATAACAAGACATTGTTTTGACTTAATGTGATAGGTGCTTATTATTTGTTATTATAACATAGGTGTATCGTAACGATGGACTGAAAAATACCACCAGAGATTAACCTCCTTATTTATAAACCTTGCGTAAACCTATACTTTATTCGTTTAGGCACTTAAAATAAGGAGTCACGTGACTCGGCAAATCAATCAATCAAGTCAATCTTTTGGATCTGTGGAGACCCAAAAGATCGATTTGGTTGGTTGATTTTCAGAGTCTCGTGACTTATTTTGTTTACCTTATTTTAAGTACCTAAAGAAATAAACTATAGTTAGTTGACATGTTTAATGTCTTTTCTTTATCTGTCATTGTGACATTTACCCTCAAATGAAAGGGACAAAACATTTGTTAGTTTAAAATCATTGTTATGTTTTACCTATGAATAAGGGGGTAACCTTTAAAGATCGCAGACATATTTATGAATTCTGTCTCACGCGTCGGTGGCAAACTGGCAAGCGGCTCGTCTGAGGGTAAAGATTACTGCAACCCTTGTTAGGACACACCCTACAAACCTATACCATCATTCGACTCAAGCTAAGCCTACGTCCGCTAAATCGCGCGGGCGCACGGAGCAGAAGCACGGAGCGGGTATACGCCTATAGAAAAATAGTATGAGAGCGTCCGCTAACTCGCGCGGGTGCGGGCTCATACTATTTGTTCGATGGGCGTGCACCCGCTCCGTGCGCACGCGCGACTTAACGGACGCCCTAAGCCGTCTAGACCTACGGTCTAGACAGTGCCATTGCGCGGGCGACGAGTGAGTATAGCAAAGCCCGAATTGCTCACGCTCCCCGACCTCCCCGTTATAGTATTTCGGGACGAAACAATCAGGGCTGACTGACTATATAGGTACTATTATTTATCCTGTGATATAGCTAGCTTAAAGTCACCCTCATGTCGGTTATATTAGGGACCTCAAGAGGGTCTAAAGCTTGCGTATGAAAATACTCAATACTGTATTTACTTTTCGGAATTCGCTTAATTTTACAGTTGCATATAAAAAATAACCTACGGAACTCTAAAAATAGAAGGTAAGGTAAGGTAGGCATGTTAAAAGTGAACGACTTTCTCTTTTCCTTCTTAGGAAGCATTAATTGGTGCAAAGTCAATGTTAACAAGCAGAATATTTTAATTAGCTTTTAAATTGTCGAATTTATACAATTTGGGTGCTTTGTTCACGATTATACTGCAATGCACAGCGCAATGAAAGTAGTTATAAGTACCGATTTATAAATATTTAAACTTAGTTAAAAAACTGAGTGAGTGAGCATGGAGGCAAATGTGCTACACTGCTATGAGTTAATGTCATTGTTTATTGCCTAGAGATAAAAAGAGTCACGCTTTTATTAACTTGGATGAAACTAGTTAATTAATTGCTTGACAATCTAAAGAAAAGTCAAGTTCAGCTGGATATGTTAAACACAAATATTCCTTCTATTGGCACACAAATTACCAGGATTGGTAGCTATCCTGGTAATTTGTAGCGACACACAGCTATTTGCTTTGTCGGTCAGTGCGTCTCTTTCTTAATAGTCGAATAGGAATGAGAAGCACTGAGCTACAAGCGACAAAATGAGCACGCCTGGTAGCCGTACAGGGCGTTAGACAAGGGGACGTTTTGCGGGGGACGTTGTGCAAGGTCCGTCCGGATCGCTACCGCTATCTTGCTCGCTAATCCTGCCGCTAAGCAGTAGTGCTTGCACTGTTGTGTTCCAGCGTGGAGAGCAAGACAGCCGGTGCAATTACTAGCACAAGATGTATTCCATCTTAGCCCTCTGGGTTGGCAACGCATCTGCTATCTCTTTGGTGTTGTTGGTGTCTATAGGCGGTGGTGATCACTTACCATCAGGTGGCTCACTTGCTTGTTTGCCTTCCTATTTCATAAAAAAAAACATTCTTTAAGCGTAAACGTTAGTAAGGGCGATCACTTGTTTGAAATTGACGTAAGGAAGCGAAAGCAAACGGCAAAATGTGTCCATCGTCAGTGTCCAACCCACACATTGTCATTTCTACTAGCGTTGACGCTCCCACAGTTCCCGGCAAACAACTTGAGAATTGGCCTCGACTGCGCAGTAGCCGTTTCTAGTACAAATGTGTATACGCAAACTCACACCCTCCACTTTTATGCTCAAGTTGTTTGCCTGCAACTATACCAGACGTTCAATTTTGACACATTTTATACGGAACAATTCAACTGTCTGGCAAAATACATCCCGAACCCAACAGAGATTTAAAAGCCATTAAAAAAATTAATCTGTCCCATGAAAGTAGGATACTCTTGTCAGTTTTAAAAGTTACATCTTTAACCTTATTCCTAACTGATCTACGTCTGAAGCCCAAAAAATCATGAATGAAATAAATTGTCTCCAGCTGAAATACCCGAGCGGCGTGGAGGCTGCCCAGGGCAACGAGCTAGCGCCCACGAAAGTCAAAGACCAGCCCACTGTCACCTACGAGGCTGATCCAGGCTCCTACTACACACTCGTCTTTACTGGTAAGTTCTCTACTGGTAAGCAAACTGAGGCGCAATTTTGAATGTCACCAGGTAACTAAAGCTTACCAAAATGGCTAAATCTATATGAAAAACGGCCATTTTGGTGAGCTTTATAGTCACCCGTTGAGATTTAAAAATCGCACACCTGAACATCCCTGGCGCTCCCGATGATGATGGTATTTACATATGTATTTATATATGTACAGGATTATCTATGTATACGGTTTATATCTTGCTACCTATGCTTGCCTGAGGAAAACTTTCTATCAATGTTACACATAATGTTTATCTGGATTCGTGCAGTGCATTATACTTTATTTTCAAATCTCGTTACTCCAGACCCTGACAACTACGACGGACCTGAGCCCGTGTACCGCGAATGGCACCACTGGCTGGTTGGCAACATCCCCGGCAGCGATGTAGCGTCCGGCGAGGTGTTGTCCGGCTACATCGGGTCCGGCCCGCCGGAAGGCACCGGCATCCACCGATACGTCTACATCCTGTACAAGCAGCCGAAAAAATTGGAGTTCGATGAGCCAAGGCTCACCAACAAGTACGTGGACCAATCTTGAATTTTAACGCCTGGAAAATTTGGAATAGCAAAATATTCTTGCTGTAATTCCACGTCTCGGTTTTGCATCAGGCTCTAAATTCTCGCGTTCATCGATATTCATCACACGTTCGAGTTGTCTGACTTCCTTTCCTGCATATAGAGAGATGAGCCTCCAGATTTTCATTGCCTTCTCTTTCATTGGCTTCTTTATAGTCTCATTTTGGCTTTGAGTTACAGATAACTTAATGACTTGTTTTTGCTTCTAGGTCCATCGATGGGCGCGCAGCATTCTCAACGAAAAAGTTTGCCGAGAAGTACAACCTAGGAGCACCAGTAGCCGGCAACTTCTACCGCGCTCAGTTTGACGACTACGTCCCTCTCTTGTACAAAAGTTTGGGAGTTTAAGTACCTAATTAATAAATAGCATAAGGCGATTCTTACACTGGCAACGCGCCGGCCGCGCTACTAACTTTCGTAGCTATCTTGCCTTTCGCGCGAAGACGCGTCGTCAGTGTTTGGCAGGTACCGTAAGTTCACGTATTTTCTATAAAAGTTTGTATGTGTGGTACTTTACAAACAATGTTAAATCTGTGGCCCAGTGCACCGTTCTAGTGGGAGGATCGCCTTAGTTACTTAACTATAGAAAAGAACTGTAAAAGTAACTTTATCCCATCTTTTGGACAATGCCAAAAATTAACAGATTCATGACAATTTTTATTTACCTATGTAGTTGTCTAAGAAAAGACATTTCTTAAGGTTTATTTTGTTTTTATTTACCGTCTTGTTTTCCCTTTTTGTCATCAATTACAAACGAAATCACTTACCTACGTCTTAATGGTGTAATTTGATTACAATGCACTTTTGAACATTATTCCAGACAATGAAATTGACCATAGATGTCGCATGTAATAAATTATTTAATCACATTATTTTTCTTTGCGTTCCTCTGCCTTACCTTTACATCCTCATCTCATCCTAAACCGAAGAAAATAACCTATTAAAAGAGAACTGAATTAACCCCCGCCATATTTGAAAAGTAAACCTCTCGATAATCGCTAATCTGTTTTCCACCAAACAAGAAGATCCATCTCCCTTAGGTAATGCATCAACCAAAAGCAAAACACCACATCGAAATAGGCTACAGAGACTTCAAACTTAAGAAGCCTTTCTTTGAATGGCGTCTGTATTTACGTATTAGGGATTTTGTCTAGGGAGTAGGCAACTGTCCAGGAGAACTAAGATGAACTAACTAGTTATTTAATAAGAAATACTTTTATCTAGGCCAAAAAAAGCCTGGCAAAGAGGCGTCTATAGGGTGGACATTGCCCCCTTTACCTCATGAGCATCGAGAGTTAAAAACATGTAATTTGACCCAATCGAGTCGAGTGGAGGAAATCATTGAAAGAGGCTAAGATCCACAATGGTAGCGCCGATGGCATGGATGAATTTGGGACATGTCACCTAATGTTTGCAGAGTCAGCAGCAGATATTTACACAACCGAAGAGGTCAAAAACATCTAAGTACACACGATTCTATTGCCAAGAGAGAGAGCGTTACAGATAGACGCTTTGTGCGGTGTCGGCTGGTCTTGTTGTATAGAAGTCTTCAAACAAACGCGGCTTAGTTTTTCCTTACACAAAACAAGCCGTCACCGTAGACCGCGTCTATCTATAAGACGCTTAGGGCCACGCAGCATCGGCTCCGTACAAGGCTCTAGCTAGCTTCGTGGAGTTGCATTAGGTACGCATTTGTTACACATGCGTGACGCAGCTTTACGAAACGAGCTGCATACGCTGCATTCGGTGACTGCCAAGAGCTTGTGTAGATCATGACCTCTGACTCTTCAGCTACTTGCGCTGCTAGCTATGTTTTCTCCATAGCATTACATAAGCTTCTTGGTCAATAAGCTTTTGTCGTCCTTATTTCTCAAGACGCCTCAAGATCTTAGCAAATATCGATACATCACGAAAACACGACCACTATAATTACTTGACCTGCCAAATATGTGATCATGGTCAAAGTGTACCCCGAACTACCCAAGTAGCACACAAGCGCCATAAAAGCTGTATAAAGGCAATCGCTTTTATAGGTCCAGCTACTATACAGCTTTCATAGCGCTTGTGCTGCTTGGGTAAGCGCTGGGAAAAAAGCGCTACGAGAATGATGAGGCCACGAACATAAAAATAAATTTTCACAAATAATTTATTTGTATTTGGATCTTACAACTAGGATCGATCAACTGGAACAAATTACCTTGCTACTCCGTGAAACCTTGCGCGCTTTGGTTTCGCGGAGTATCAAGGTAATTTGTTCTCGTTTGTTGATATGGACCTCCGCAAAGTAACGCCTGAATCTATTAATTATTGACTAGGATCTATATAAAATAAAAAACAAAATATGTGAATTCTTTTTATTATCAGCACAGAAACCAAGGTGATGCATGTTTATGTGATATTTTGGATGAGCCGTCAGTTATACTAGCGTAAAATTAATTGGAAACACTTATTTCCAAATAATTAAGTATGTAAATTAGCATGACACAAGTTCTGTTGTGAGTTTGGAAACGAATATGATAATGTAAACTTTAGTTTATATTTATCAACCACATCTACATATAAAAATAACTCGTACCAGCGAATTACAATTTTGCTGTTCTACAACTCTATAACCTCTCCAATGCTAGGCAAATTAGGTATTTAAAATTCTAAGACTGGAAGCCCCCGCCATTTTTTATATCCTTATCAATTAAGATGCCACGTACAATCGTCATTTTTCCTTAAATTACTAAACCTGATGACATGAAACCCTCATCAGCAGCATAGCATAAAGTACGAGAACAAGTATGATAATGATGGACCTGGTGTACTAACTTCACAACTAAATCTTGTAACACCTCCCAACTTTCGCGTAAATGTGTCAAAGTTTTTACAAAATTAGATTATTTAAAAAAATCCTGAAGTCTTAAGAAAATAGTTTAGCAAAATTATAGGAATGCGGTAGAATAGAACGTGGTTTGGCGTTACTATTTCTATTCCACGATAAATGTTGCGCCGGCACTTTGAGCCCCACTTGCGTCAACCTGTCAACGTTCCAACTCACTGACTTGCTGTCAACTTATTAGTTGGCCACAAATGTATCAAATTAACGCAGAGTAAGCGAGTTAAGAAACTAACGGAGGTTGGTGTAAGTTAGCCTAAAAGATTAAATGCTGATCAACGTAACTCTATATCCAAACCCACAACGTTTAAAGTTTAGGCGCCGAGTTGCTTGTAGAGAATCGGGACGTAATCATCGTACTGGGCCTGGTAGAAATTGCCGGCGACGGGGTTGCCCAGGCCGTACTTAGCGGCAAACTTGGCGATCGAGAACCCTCCACGGTTATCCCCGGAACTGGAACAAAATGGAAAGTTTATGTAAAGTGAACCTATGGTATTTTGGGAGTACAGTAACAACACTTTCGGACTACGGAATTTGAAAATATGACACGAAAAAATTATCGAATAATAAATCTATCAAATCAGCCCATATTCGCTCATTGCTGGGTAAAGGACTTTTCGTTGTCACACCACTTTGTCTGCTCCTGTAACGTGTCATCTACTTAACTGCCAGACGTCATCTGACCATCGGTCTTGGTAATCTATCCGCTGATCTTCGACCGATCATAACAAATAACCTGGCCCCTAATTCTTGCGTTTACTCATTCTAAACTACGCAACGGATTTTGATACGGCCTTCACTGTCATTTACAGATATTTTTATGGAAGGTTGTTACGTACATTACACTCTAATTGTAGTAGCTCACTAGTTAAAATATAAACAAACACATCTTGCGTTGCTGCCGGAGATGTTGCCAGGAACGTAGCCGTCAATGGTGATATTCGCGGAACTCGTAGGTTAGTTACTCACGTGTTAGGCAATCTCGGCTCGTCGAAGGTGAGGCGGCCGGGCTGTTGGTACACCAGGAACACGTAGCGATGCAGGCCGGTGCCTGGCGGCGGGCCAGAGCCGACGTAAGCCGATAGCGTTTCGCCGGCAGCCACGTTGTTGCCGGGGATGTTGCCGACTAGCCAGTGGTGCCATTCGCGGAATTTAGGGTCAGCGCGGGAAGGTGCGTCGGGGTCTGTGAATAGGTTGGTTCATTAGCGCTGGACTAGACATATCTTTAGACCGGTATCGCTTCCGTCGAGCAGCTGTTCTCGCAAATGATCGCTTGCAAGCGCAATTGCAAAGCTCGCAATGGACAAAGAGTACAAGAAGCTAGCCACCGGCCAACCTTCAGGATTGAAGAGGCACCTGAAGAAGAGGGCGTATCTGCCGAAACAGTGGGCGAGAGTGTTCATCGTCCCCGTCACGTAGGTACTAACTAACTAAAGAAGAAAGACGGCACACTGTCTCGCCCACTGTTTCGGTCTGCGTAAACTTATGTCCGTTAGTTTTTTCCGTTGCTTGAAAGTCAAGAAGACCATGCTGGATAGTACAGGGCATGTATCAGTTCATACATTCTTGTTACTCCCAAGTTTACAATTCACCGGAATAAAGACGCCGTCTTGAATTATTCAATCAAAGAAGCGAACCCTTAGCGAATTATCTAAATTGGTCACGCTTGCCCGATAATTTACACGTTGAAGCGACCAGTAAAAACGAATGTCATTTGTACAGGCAAAAACAGCTCAAGTTCAACGCTGTCATGTATCTTGAGCTCCAATTCGTGTAAATAAATTGTCCCTAAGATACTCATTAGTTATTGTATTTGTGACCTAGGCCTAGACACAAGCACAACGCAGGGTATATTTTCAAAACACGATTACAATAGGATTGGAGAGTATCGTCATCACACTGACATTTCATAGTCTTGCGTCAAGCTTTATTCCTATATTTATGACATTACGGTATGTTGACGTTAACTCTCCTATCATTTTAACCGCGGTTTGATAATACCTGTGTGGCGTAGGCGATATGTAATTATACATTACAAAAAACGCTGAACGCTCTTCTACCTGTGTGGAGACTAAGCACTTACCGGTCATGGCGAGCGTGTACAGCTGGTTCGGTTGGGCATCCCACGACACGGTCGGGATGTCTTTGACCAAAGTGGGAGTAAGCTCATTGCCCTCGTTCACTAATGCCCCGCTCGGGTAGCTCACCTGAAAATTTGGTTGTAATGAACAACACAGCATAACAAAAATGGCTGCGGAAAGTTACGCATCTTCACTGAAAAAAAGGGACAACCGAACCAGTTTGGTTACTTGTGATTTTGGTTAATGGTAATCAAAGTTCGTTTAAATTAGCAAAAATATTTGCTACTGATAAACATATGATATGTTATTTATAAATCAAGAGTTAGGTAGGTATACAGGGTGTAATCGTTAAGTGTAGCCAAGCGATTATTCTGTAAATATAACAGATATCATAAAAGTTCAAACTGATATCGATAGTACGTTACCCAATGAGTAAAATCCCATAAATAACTTTTTTAATAAAACCAGAAATACCCCAAATATTAACTTCAAAACCTCCCATACATTTAGTATGCCGTTCGTTGAAAGACTAGTTTATAAGGCCTAGTCATTTCACCATTATTAAATGATTCATGAATTGTTTTTACAGTTTATTCGTGTAAATAATGAATCTTAAGCAGTTTTATCTCTTACGACGTTCTTTGAGGC
Organism: Ditula angustiorana; assembly: GCA_963691745.1. Classification (NCBI taxonomy): domain Eukaryota; kingdom Metazoa; phylum Arthropoda; class Insecta; order Lepidoptera; family Tortricidae; genus Ditula; species Ditula angustiorana. The sequence goes on along the minus strand of OY829492.1, from coordinate 3,496,510 downwards.
TGTAAGCTCCTACTTAGAGCCTCAAAGAACGTCGTACTAAATGTATGGGAGTGTTTAAACTTAATATTTTTAATATTACTACTTTTATTTAAAAAAGTTATTGATGTGATTTTACTCATTGGGTAACGTACTTTCGATATCAGTTTAAAGTTCTCTGATATCTGTTATATTTACAGAATAATAGCCTGGCTACACTTAACGATTACACCCTGTATAAGGTGTAACAAATAGTTCGGTAGTCACTTTTTTATGTAATTGGTAACAAAACTTTGGTTACGTGTAACAAAACTGTTTTTTTTTTCAGTGTTAAAGCGACAGTTCATTTGGATAGATAACACCTAAAAACCAAATGACATGAAAGTGTTAAATTGTTGTTGATCGTCATTTTTAAATACCTAATATACACAAAAGAAGAATTTTAAAAATGCATAATATATTACGGGGGCTATAGCGATTTAACATTACGAAACTTAAGAAAACGAAAATCTTTTTTTTTTCGTTTTAAAATATACTCTATAAAACTGTAAAACTGTGCACTGTAAAAGCGCGACACCACCAAAAATCATGACCGTAACTAAGCAATAATCCACCCAACTGCTAATACCGTCCATTAACAACTCAAACCTGTCATCTGAGCTAGTTACTGTAGTTAACCAATAATAACAGCAATCTGCGCCTCATTTTGTGTAACGAGGTAACTTAATTAGGTGTTGGAGGTACTGTGACACAAAAGAAGCGAGGACCACAATCACCACGGCATCGTCATCGTCCACAATAGTTTAATGAGGGTGTTCTATGTACTTCGCTTGGCACGATACTTGCCAAGAGTTGACTCGGCTCTTAGCTTATTTATAAGGGGTTCTTTCGGATACACTTAGACCCAGCGGGATCTTTTGTGTATTTACCCCTCCTTCGCACTTTGTCCATCGCTTTTTCCACTTCCTCCATAAAGTGGATGATGTGGTTTAGCGGTAGTGCCTTGAATTCTCCTGGTTCGGGGTATCCGTTGCCGAGGAGTTTCATTCTTGTTCTGGCGAGGGCCACACAATCACATATAATGTGTTCCATTGTTTCAGCCTCCTCTCCATACATTCTACAGTCATCGTAGTCGTATAGTCCCATCTTAGCTAGTAGGTGTTTAGTTCCGAAGTGACATGTAAACACCCCGATTATGATTCGGCTCTAAATGCGAGCTCATATAGGTACAGGCAAACATCTTGAGCATGGAGAACGAATGGAGGGGGTACGGTTGCGCATACACATTTGTATTACAAACGGCTACTGCGCAGTCAAGGTCAGCGCTCAAGATGTTTGCCGGAAACTGTAACTGTAATACATCTTCTTTACATAGTCTAAAGTCGCTATTTTTCTCATCAGCGGGGCTATTCTCGGTTTATGCGAGATGCATCTCGCACGAAAACAACTGTCAATTCCCTTGGAAATCTGTCACTTTTTGACGGATCTCGCACGTGAGATGCATCTCGCATGAACCGAGAATTGGGGTCCTGTCCGAAATTTTTATAGTGTATCTTTGACCTTCTGAGACATCCAACGGATTTTAAAGTGGTTTTCACTGACATTTAGAGATTTTTATAGGGAAGTTTTTTATGTGCATTTTATCCAGATTGTACCTGTGCGACGTTCTGCATAATCAAATTAAAAAAATAAAATATCTTTATTGCTCGGTAATGGGTACAACTAGCAACGTGAGACCATGGACAATATTGTCTATATATTGTTTATTATAATATAATTATATTATTTTTATTTAATTTTTTATTTTATTATATTTTTTTTTTCTATTTGTAAATAGAATTTTTTGTAACAATTAAAAACTTAATAATTATTAAGTTATAGAACATACATTGTTACATAACAATGAAATCAATTCAAACCGCAAAATAAAATAATAAAACCATGGAAATGTATAGTGCAATTATACATTTATAAAAATAAAATATTACAAATAAAATATTACAAATAAATAAGTAAATAATTGTATGTATTTAATTTTTTTTTAATATTTATTAGAAATAAAGTTGCAATTTTAAAAAATCGCCATATTCTGCCTTCCAGTTCAGTTTAATCAAGGGTAGCGCCAGGATTACTTCAGGGAGGTGCATAAAATTTATCGAGGACATATTTAGAGTTCCATACCTCAAAGGGAAGCCTTATATTCTTAAATCTGTTACGGAAATAATAAAGACTTTTGGAATGTTGGATCAAGTTTAAAAAAACTATACTTAGCGAAAAAAATTGCAGTTTTTGAAACAATAGTGTTAAGTAAGCTTACCACAAGGCCATTAGCTCTTGTTAGCCTCTTATATGACTATTTGTCATGTCATGGCTTGATTGTTTGTCTTTGTATGGACGGAACTAAGCATTAATTAATTATGTTTCATTGTGACATAAGAACTTATACCTACTGAATTCTGGCAAATAAAGATATTTTGATTTGGTTTGAAAACCATTCATAATATATAAAGTATATTATGTTCTCGACAGTTACGGTATAATATATTTAATAAAACATATTTCTAACTATGTTAAACAATTTATAAAAATAAACGCGTTTAATATCCATAACATTCAACGTATCATAATATTATAACAACTTCAATCATAACATAAGCTATTTTTAATTACGTGTTGTTAAACACAGTTCCTAAGGGCGCTTTCACACCAGGCAGTTTAGTCGCGCGGGCCTCAATACATTTGAAGGCGACTGTACCTAAATAAGGTCATGGAGTGCGATTTTTGAATCTCACCGGGTGACTAAACCTCACCAAAATGGCCGTTTTTCATAGACATTCGACCAGTTTGGTGAGCTTTAGTCAACTGGTGAGATTCAAAAATTGCACCTCAGTTCTTTTTCAAACCTGACTATATGTCAATCTGTGAAAAACCTACATACAGTCAGCAGTAGAAGTAGCTTAACACTCGAAAACAGCAAAAGATCTAGAATAGACAGCTGTTGCTCTCTTAATAATAAAGTTGAGTGTTTAGGACCTTTAACCTTTTAAACTTTAGGTCTTTGGCACTTCTTCGTTGTGTACGTGCTGCGAACTGTACAATAAGGGCCATTATAGTCGGTTTGCATTTGAACTGAAATCCGCTTGAAGTCGGTAATAAAAAATAAAACAATTTTATTACATGATATATATTATAAAAAGAGCTATTATATAATAGCTCTTTTTATTATTATAATAAACGTGATTTTAGTTTCACACTCCGTACATTTACTAGCAAGAATAGTAACGTGTGTCGTCATATTGTCAGGCCGTTTTCGCAGTACTTGCGTTGCATCGATTTTCTACTCACGATAATTCATGAAACAATGATCGTAGAAAAACCCCTAAAGACATAGTTTTCCTTCTTTTAACGCATTTTTTTGTATTTCGGTAACAGGAAAATTTAAATTAAATTTTTAAAATGCTAATGACAACACCAAGAAAAATGAGGGTAATGGCAGGACTCGAACCTGCCACATCAGCATTCCGTGCCTTGCGTTTGCCAGTTTCAATTCGTATCTTTCAATGTGTTTCGTCTTTACGGTCATTACGTTACGTTATTGATATTTGTTTGGAAAAACTAACCTCGGTGTCATCTATGAGAAACTTAATCAAGTTATCTCACTCAACTTGGTCTTAGGAATGCCCGTTAGCTGACGAGAGATGACGCCATTTTTTGTAAAATTTTTGTTTTATTACATACATACATTTCGGTATAAGTATATAAGGTTTACTACTTACCAACAAATGTAAGAACACAAGTTCTAGTACATACCGTTGCTATATTCAGTATTTTAACTCATTAATTTTGGTAAATCAATGAAAACAGCTAAATATTTGGCAGCTATAGGCGACGTTGCCAAATCTGTTTGTACGCTCTTAAACAATATGCCAACCTTGTACTCTTTTTTTTTAAATAAAAAAACGCATTATCATGTTTTTTTTTTATGAAATAGGAAGGCAAACAAGCAAGTGGGTCACCTGATGGTAAGTGATCACCGCCGCCTATAGACATCGGCAACACCAAAAAGATTGCAGATGCGTTGCCAACCCAGAGGGCTAAGATGGAATACCTCTTGTGCCAGTAATTACGCCGGCTGTCTTGCTCTCCACGCCGGAACACAACAGTGCAAGCACTGCTGCTTAGCGGCAGGATTAGCGAGTAAGATGGGGGTAGCGATCCGGACGGACATTGCACAAGGTCCTACCACCCGCAGTGCGGGCTTTTATATTTACTGCACTTTCAAAAAAGCCGAAGCCGTTGCTACGAAAAAGAGTATTGACAGAGAAACAGACAGACAGACGGGCAACAATGTGATTTCATAAGAGTTTTTTAAAACTAACTTTGCATCTGTTTGGAGTACTTCCATTTATGATACGAAACTACGGAACGAAATGTTTTTTAGGTATCTCTCGATTGCAGAACTATCGACAGGGCAGCATGACTAGTATAAGGATTTAAATTGAGTACGTCTATAGAGGCGACATAATGAGTTTAATTTTTTCTATTTTGGTGGATTATTTGCATTAGTTCCCATCGTAGCAGCACCTTCGAAGAAACTGTTACTACTTTGTTTCTTTATTTTCTTGGACTACTACGAAACTCGTAATACTATACCTTCGAAGTACTGCTAACTACTTCGACTCGTAATCCATTTTGATACGGAAATAGAGCCCTAAATATACGAATCCGCTTCGAAAGTGGATGAATTCTAAAATTTGGTAAAAAAAAAGTACTCACCGAAACCAGTGCTGCTGGAGCCACAGGAACAACGTCAGGGACGACGCCGTTGCTGACAAATGACTTCCCGATCGTCGACATGGCTCTCGCGACAACCCTAAAATTGACCATGCTGACCGCTATCAAAAAAATTAACGCACATCTCAGTATCCGATACATAGCGCCAAATTAAAAAGTGAAAAGTTTGAATTGAGAATGCGAATGTCAACGTGAGACCTATTGGCCGGTTGGACATGCAATGCCTGCTCTTGCGGCACTGCTGTTTATAAAACAACCGGTTTCCGTTCTAGGCGTGGTGTAGTGTCGTGCTAGAAAGTGACAGTGTCAAGAGGACTATAGTGATGAGCTGTTGAGATAGCTAACAGCCAATAATAAGAGTTTGATTGACGGCAATAATAATAATTTTTACAGAGATCAAATTTCACGCATTTGTGAAATTGATAAGACCAACAATATCACCACGGTTACTTTTTTAAATGGTTTTTTGAAGCGTTTGATAGCGAATATTGGCTTCAGGAAATTATTGTGCATGGAATGGTTGACAGGCAGCAGAAAATTTGACTTCGGATGTTTCTTCGGACTAGTTAGGAGACAATTATACTAAAAGACCCCTCGAAGGTAAGCCCTAAGGAGAAGCACAAAGAAGGTCCCGTTTTTTTGTTTACATCTCGAAAACGATGCGTCATTAGAAATTTGGTTATCCTTCATTATGAAAGCTGATAAAATTCTCTACAACTTTGATTCTATTCACTTTTTATCTATTCCTAATCGTTATCTAGATATGAGCCCCGAACATTGAACTTTTTGCTTTCGACCTTTCCATCGACACTAGAGTGGCTAACTGTCCTGTATATTACAGGACGACCCGTTTTTAGCTATTATTTTTGCTGTGTCTTCTATTTTATTAAGACACAAACAGGACCATACCATACGATAAACGCGTTGTCCTGTATTGTTTTCATGAATCCTGTAATTTTAGATCACATGTCCTGTAAAGTGAGCACACAAGGTTGGTCACCCTAATCGACACCCCCCACTCATTTACCAAGCTACTTGGAGAGTTTGCTGACCATATAAAAGACTGGGCAGGCGTTGCCACGGTTGAAGAGCTCTATATTTTTAGCACTTGTGTGCGCGCAAGTAACTGTTATGGCTTTTACTTGACACTACGGCGCAGCGCGGCGTCTGGTGTTATTAGCTCATTCACAGACAACTAACTTGTCATAGTGACAACCTGATCGTTTACGAGAATGAGGCACGACAGACCATTTTTTTCTTGGATGAAGAACTAAAGCATGGATATAGCCTTAATACATATCAAGCGTACACACCTAAAACTGGTTACCTTTGGTGTGTGTCAAGGTAGTAAAACCTGCAAATTAATAAGAAAAACGTAGATTATCTATATATATAAAATTCAAAGTCCTGACTGACTGACTGACTGACTGACTGATATATCAGCGCACAGCCCAAACCGCTGGACCTGGAGACTTGAAATTTTGCACATAGATACCTTATATAGTGTAGGCATCCACTAAGAAAGGATTTTTGGAAATTACACCCCTATTAAAGTAAATTAGGGGATGAAAGTTTGTATGAAAGTCCGTCAGTTTTGAAGTTAGGACCTTGAAATTTTGTTGTTAGGCTAACGTAAAAAAATTGATTTATACGGGTCTCAGTGTTTTTAATAATTCCACCCCTGAAGGGGTGAAAAGGGGGATAAAGTTGTGTATGGAAAGGCCTACATTTTCACAGCAAAAATCACTACATTTATTATTGAGGCTTATAACGCATCGAGTATATCGGGTGTTATTGGAAATACAACCCTTAAGGGGGAAAAGGGGGATGAAATTTTGTATTTGAGTTGTTCATTCACAATTTTTTTGTATTGAAGTAAAAATAACGTACGTGGTAACGTATTATTCCTAAGCCTCTATTGCCACCCGTCTATCCGTCTGTCTGTCTGCCACGCGCAAACATGTACTGACTTTTTTTTTATGAAATAGAAAGGCAAACAAGCAAGTGACTGATTTGCGATCATCGCCCAACCGAAACTATTGAATCAAGAAAGCTGAAATGTGGAATATAGGTTTATTATATAACGTAGGCATCCGCTAAAAAACCATTTTTGGTATTTTTTACCTTTAGGGAGAAAACGGGGGGTGGGTGTTGAACTTTGTATGAAAGTCTTTGTTGATTAAAGTTATAAACATGAAAATTTGAATTAGAACTACTGATCATAAATAGCTTATAAGTATTATAACGTATTTCAGGATTTTTGCATTTTTACATTAAAAGGGGGAGAAGCGGGGGTGAAAGTTTGTAAGGACGTATTGATTTTTTTTAATAGGAGCTTGTAACTTTGAAATACAGCTACTTATCATAAATAAATAATGACACGTCACAGGGTTTTTGGATTTTCAAATTTGTAGGGGGAAACGGGGAGTAAACATTTTGTATGGATGAAGTATCGGGTTTTTAATAGGAACTTTAAATTTTGAATTTTAGATACTTATCATAAATAAATAGTTATGTGTTTCAGGGTTTTATGACTATCGAATTTTAGAGGTGGGAAACGGGGGTGAAACTTTGTATGGAGGGGAGGTATCGGTTTATTCAAAAATAAGAACTTTAAAATGATTGTTTGTTTTAGGGTATTTGGATTTTTACATTGGAAGGTGGCAAAACGGGCGGTGAAAATATGAGAGGGAATGAGAGCACTTATAAGTTTTTTGATTCTAAAAAAAAGACATTTGTTTTCTGTAGGCCACGCGGGCGAAGCTGCGGGCAGGAGATAGTTATAAATAAATAATGAGATGTTTCAGAGATTTTAGATTTTTAATTTGAAGGGGTAACACGGGGAGGGGGGAGTTTGTATGGAGGTATCGGCGTTTTTTAAAGGTAGAAACTTGAAAATTAGAACTACTGAGCATAAATGAATACCGCCGTGTTTAAGGGTATCTGAGTTTTCACAATTAAAACGAGAGAAACGGGGTTAAAAATTTGTATGGAGATATGGAAGCTTTTTCGAAGATATAAACTTGGAAGTCTTTAAGGGATCACAGTTAATGTTACAAAAACGAAAGTAATGGTATAAGAAAAGAATGAAGAGGTTTCTGAATGTGTAATAAAGATTGGTAATGAAAGAGTTAAACAAGTGAAAGAATTTTTGTACTAGGTTAAACGGCGTGGACTGTATTTTGTTGTGGCGCGATTAAATAAAATACTTTTTGATTTTCTTAACGATGCTTGGAGAGGAGAGGCGGAGTTGCTCACGCGGCGGCGGTGTGGTGCAGAGTGCGTGAGCAGGGAGGCCGCGCCGCTTATATAGCTGCGCGACAGGGCAGGAAGGGTCGGGGAATGCTCTAGTACGCTGGTGCGTGGCGGAGTGAGCGGGACAGGAATATTTGGGAAGTTGCATCTCTTTTATTTACAAATTCAACCAATTAAATATACAATTATTTAGAACATTAAATCAAATAAATCTTATAAAAACTTAACCTAGTCAATTAATACAAAAAAACAAGTAGAAATAAAATAGAACGACAAAAAATCTTACAAACTACCTGGCTATTTTTAACAATCTCCCCCTCGTGCGCAAGCACTTATTATTTAGGCCGTAATTATGATGAGGCGGGAGGCTGGGCGACGCATTAGCCCCTTTGTCGTTCTGACCTCTGTTATTCTGATCCGGCCGTCCGGGCCTGGATAAACGGAGGTCACTATGCCCCGGGGCCAGGTTCCTCTGGGCATAGTTTGGTCTATAATCAGAACAACATCGCCTATTTGTATGTTTTCTTGCTGGGAGTGTTGTCTTTGTCTCGTTTTCAATGTGGGTTTGTACTCAACCACCCACCTGGCCCAAAATGCGTCGGCTAAGGTTTGGGCCGTCTTCCACGAGTTGGGAGTCATTTTCTGGTCTGTGAATGTCCCAAACGGTGCCATTCCATTCGACCTCCCAATAAGAAAATGATTGGGGGTCAACGCCTCTTCAGTGAGGTTAGGGTTCACTGGGGTCAATGGCCTCGAGTTGACTAGGTGTTCAGCTTCGAGAAGCAAGGTGTGAAGAACTTCCTCTGCTGGATTTTTTTCCTTTAGTGTCACCTTCAGTGCGTTTTTTACGGAGCGCACTAATCTCTCCCAGGCCCCCCCCATGCTGGGGGCCCCGGGGGGTATCTTTTTCCATGTAATGGTTTTACTGGAAGCGAACGCGTGCATCTGGGCGTTGCCGGCTTCAATTGCGTCAGTGATTTCGCGCTCAGCGCCAACCAGGTTAGTTCCGTTGTCGCTGTATAATACCGTAGGAGTGCCGCGACGTGCCATCATGCGTCTTAGAGTGAGTATCATGGAGGAGGCCGAGAGTGAGGGGGCCAACTCCACGTGGACCGCGCGAGTGGTGAGGCACGTGTAGAGTGCGCCCCACCGTTTTTCGCGTCGTCGTCCAATGGTCACGTACATTGGTCCGAAATAATCTACCGCCGCAGCTGTGAAAGGCGGTTGATTATCGGTTAATCTTTCGATGGGTAAGTCGCCTACGGGATTTTTGTGCGGTGTCCCTTTGTAGGTCCGACACCACTGACATCTATTGCATATATATCGTAGAGCGCCGCGCAATCCTACGATGTGAAATCTTTGTTGTAATTCGTTCATCACCGTGTAGTGATTGCCGTGGTTAAGGGTAGCGTGTGTGTGCTGTACCAATAACCGCGTAAAAGCTTCTTTTGCATGCAGGATTGGCAATCGTTGCTTTCTGTCTTCTTTTATACGGCTGTCGAGATACAAAATGCCGTTCTTCATTTCAACGGCGAGCTTGTTTATCGTCGAACTTTTCTGTATGGGCCGCCCAGCCTCTATTCTCTTCATTTCTTCTTGAAAAGACATATGTTGACTTCGTCGTATGAGCAATAGCTCGGCGAGCTTGACTTGGTCAATTCTTAGCTCTATATCTGTTTTCTTTTTGAGTAGTTTGGCTTTGAATACCTCAGCGGCGAGAAGGACGGTGGCCGTAGCGCGCAACAACCTAGCATACTGCGAGAAGCGCTCTACTACAGGTAAATACTGTTCGTACCTACTGACAACGAGAACTTGCTTAATCACTCTTTCTTCCCCTGAAGGGGGTGGCGGCGCCGAGACCTGCCGCTCTTTGGGCCAAGTCTCGGGGTCGCCCTTAATAAATTCGGGCCCGCTAAACCACCTGTGACTGGCGTCAAAATTGGCGGGAATACCCTTTGTCGCGTCATCCGCGACATTTTCCGCGGAGGGTACCCACCTCCAGTCTACAGGCGCGGTTAAACTTTCTATCTCAGCTAATCTGTGAGCCACAAACGACTTGTACGAGCGCGGGTCCGACTTTATCCATGCTAATACTGTTTTTGAGTCTGACCAAAAATGACTTTTTAAAACTTTATAGTCGGATTCGCGTTCGACCGAGCGTGCTAGCCTGCTTCCTAGCACCGCCGCTTGCAGTTCGAGTCTGGGGATGGATATCGGTTTAAGAGGGGCCACTCTGGCTTTACCCGCTATTAGTCGCGCAGATTTATTGTTAGTCGCGTCGGTACTGACAAAATAAACCGCGGCCGCGTAAATTTTTTCGCTTGCGTCTACGAATGTGTGCAGCACCCCCTCGTTGGAGGTTGCGGCGGGAACGTACCTTTCAACTTCAAGGTCTCTAAGACATTGCAAATTGCTCGTAAACGAACACCAAGCCTCGTTATGCTCTGGTGACACGGTGTCATCCCATCCGATACCACTACGCCACAACTCTTGTATCAGAGCTCTGCCTACCACAGTTATGGGCGAAACGATGCCCAGCGGGTCGAATAACGACATGACCGCACTCGTTACTTGTCGCTTGGTAGGTGGCGCGTCGCCGCGTACGACTTCCGACGGCGTGTTTCGAAGGTTGACGTTAAAGCCGAGCGTGTCGCGTTTGTGGTTCCACATGAGACCTAGTGTGCGTTCCGTTTCGTTTTTGCCTAGCGTAGTCGACTCGGTACTACGCGTGTCCGCGACGCTGCTTATGACGCTAGGTACGTTCGATGCCCATCCGCGTAATTGGAATGACGCACTTAAATGCACTTTGTGCATGTCCTCTACTACTTGTTTGGCCAATTTTTCGTCGTCGAATGCACCTAGGTAGTCATCCATATAAAAATTACGCACTGTAGCCCGCGCGACCAACGGATACTGCTCGCCGTGACATTCTGCGTTTTTATTTTTAACGTGTATGGCAACGCAAGGCGATGATGCCGCTCCGAATATGAGTGACGTCATCCTATACTCTTGCGGTACATTTTCACGATTTTCGCCCCGCCATAAAAATCGCAAACTGTCACGGTCCTGCTCAATGATTTTAATCTGCAAAAACATCTCTTTGATGTCGGCTACGACCGCTATCCTGCCTTCGCGAAACCTGACTAGTACGCCGAATAGCGATTGCAATAGGTCCGGACCCGCTAATAACGCGTCGTTTAGGCATTTACCTCCCGATTTAGCGGCCGCATCGAATACTACTCGGATCTTGCCTTTCTGAGGATGCACTACCGAAAAGTGAGGTAAATACCAACTTCTCGGCGAAGTGGGCGTGGCGTCAATTTTTTCGGCGTAACCGTTTTCGATGAGGTTCTCGATTTGCTTGGTATACTCTGCCTTCATACCCGCATCTCTGTCTAATTTTGCCTCTAAATTGTATAGGCGATGAAGTGCTTGCCCCTTGTTTTTCGGCATCACTTCGTCGTCCGTACGCCATAGTAAGCCCGCTTCGTACCTATCGCAATTACCTATCTTTTTACACGTCGCGTCTAACAACTGCAGCGCGCGTTGATCCGGGTCTGCTTTTGGTCTACGGGGCTCGATACCTAAGGATTCGATGCTAAAATGCTCCCGTATTAACGCTAGAGCCGGGTCCTCGCGCTCGGACGGCCTGACGTGATTTACGATTGCTACGGTTTTTCGTGATAACGCGTCTTTCCCGTGTAGTACCCAACCGAGTGTGGTCAAACTTGCTACCAGTTCGTCTTTACGGCCTACTTTTAACTGTCGCGACGTGATTAAATGCCAGTTATCTTGCCCTATCAAAATGGTAGGTTTCGCGCGTTCGTATGCCAACTCGTCCTCGATATCGACGAGGTGACTACAGTTCATGACGAGCTCTCGGTCTACTTGTTGCGGCGCGAGATTAAGTTGCCCGATGGTATGTGCGTCCATCGTTTCGTAATTACGACAACATAAACCGCGAATCGACAACGTAATTCGACATGATTCTAAGTCGTTGACAATATTGCCCCCCACTCCTTCAATGGATAGCGGCTCGCCCCGCCCCCTGGATATTACTTCATCGGCCACGCCCCTTTCTACGAGAGTCATTGTTGAGCCTTCGTCCAACAACGCGTGGGTCGTGACCGTACCCAGTGGGCCACGGACTTCTACCGGAACTATCTTGAGATAGGTATTGCACTGACTTACGTGATTTATAGAGCTAACCTTGCCATGCGTTGGCGCCGAACGCTCGGGCGTTTTGCTACCGCTGTCTACTCTGTCGTTCCCGTGCAAAAGTTTGTGATGCGACGCTTCACAACCCTTCATGCCACAGGGCTTGTAATTGCATTTATACGGCCGCCTATGGTTATCGCCCAAACACCTAAAGCACAATTTATACTGCTTCGCGGCCGCCCACCTATCGGCAACGTTTAGTTTCGTAAAATCTGCGCATTCTGCCGTTGCGTGATTACCGCTGCAGACTACGCACTTACAACTTTTTACGTCTAACGTTGTCGATTTATACGGGGTTGGCGCGGGTTTATTTTGCGCTTTTTTTGCAGGTTTTTTGTCGATGCGAACTTTTTTCAACGAGGCTACCACGGCTCGCGCGCGCGAGTCATTTTCGCTATCCGATTCCGTATAACTCGAGCTATCGCTATACGTGCGGGCGCGGGGAGCGTGGCTCCTTTCGCGTGTTACTGCATTTACCCGGTTGTTCTTAGCGCGGCGTTCGTCTCGCATTGTTTCGTGCGTGAACATAGCTCCGCATTGATCTGCTATGTTATTTAAAAAACGCGATAACAAAATTAACTCGGGCGCTCCCGAGTGAGCCGACTTGAATTCGAACCATTTGTATTTTAGTATGAGATTCAATTTATCTATGACACGAGTTACTAATTCGGGCGAGTATAAGTACTGCGGCTGCTTTAGCGTTTTGATCGCTGCTACCGTGTTTGCAACTTTGCTCGCGAATGATGCAATATTTCGACCGTCTTCCGCTAGGCGAGGCATACGCTTAACGTTCTCGAGTTCTGTTAGTATCAACATTTCCGGCCGCCCGTACCTACGTTCTAGAGAATCAATTATCTCGTACGGGTCGGTGACGGTATATAATAACGCCCTAACAGACTCGCGAGCCGCGCCGCGCACCGCCTTCCGCAATCGTGCAACGTTTTGAACTTCTGTAAACATTTTCTCTGTATCGTCATATACAGATTTGAAAGCCATCCACTCAGATATTGTCCCGTCAAAATATGGGAGTTCGTGGATAAACTTTGGTACCGCCTGATTTTTACTTGAACTAACCGCTTGCACGATTGCGTTCGCCAATAACGCCATGTCGCTCGTGTTTGCGGTCGCGCTCGCAGGAGCGACGCGCGGTTCGGCCCGTTCGTTAGACGCGGGTACTTGTAGCCTATCTGCGATAGCCGGCCTATTATTATTATGAATCTGTTGTTCCGATATCCATCCTCTCAGCCTGGACTCCTGCAACGGCGGCACCGCGTCGTTGGAGGTCGCCCGCTCCAATAGGGCGATCTCCAGTCGACTTCTAGCAGCAGCGGATGCCGCCTGAGCCCTGGCCAAATCGGCGTCTTGCGATTCTAATTCTGCCCTCAATAACTCGACCTGACTATCCTGCCTCGTAGGCATGTTTACTACTGTGCCCGGTGCACTAACAATTCGTTCTAACGGTAAATCAGCGGGTGCCTCTGCCCCTGGTTGCGCGCCATCGACACCGTCCACCTCTTCTATGCCGGTGCCTCTACTCCACGTTGTGGTTTCCGCCGATGTCGTCTGCCCCGTCGTGGGTGTATCGGCGGAAACGGGTTTCTTCGCTGACCGTAACATACGGCTGTCCTTGCCGTCCATTGCGCACGAGGGTCCCTACGCTACTTATAATTAACACTTCACTCCCTATCGGTTACGTCCTAACTCTAACAGCCTGGGCAGACTCCTAACGCGGTGATGCCACCCAGGAATAGGAATGAAGGGATGGGTAGGTGGGAAACCGCCCGGCAGAGGGGACCACAGCCTAGGGCCGCTCAGGACACGGTAGGAACGACCGTGCCCGTCGTGCGTTACCAACTAGTGGTTCTTCGACTTGTGGTCCCTTACCGACGTCGGTCAGGCTTAGAGCGCCTTTACAAAGGCACGTGGACTCGCCCGTGTCCAACTAGCTTTCGGGTACGCTATATGGCCGTTGGCACCGTTAGGTGGCCGCGTAAGCTTGCTTCAGAGTTGATAGATGGTAAGCTAACCAATCTATAACTCTCGCCGCTCCTCTTCAAACAAGTATCTAGCCTGAGCTATAACTCGCGCGTACGTGTTTCTTTCTTGTTTTTCTTGAGCTGCTTCAGCGATCTGGCATCGATGGACCATTAAACGGCGTGGACTGTATTTTGTTGTGGCGCGATTAAATAAAATACTTTTTGATTTTCTTAACGATGCTTGGAGAGGAGAGGCGGAGTTGCTCACGCGGCGGCGGTGTGGTGCAGAGTGCGTGAGCAGGGAGGCCGCGCCGCTTATATAGCTGCGCGACAGGGCAGGAAGGGTCGGGGAATGCTCTAGTACGCTGGTGCGTGGCGGAGTGAGCGGGACAGGAATATTTGGGAAGTTGCATCTCTTTTATTTACAAATTCAACCAATTAAATATACAATTATTTAGAACATTAAATCAAATAAATCTTATAAAAACTTAACCTAGTCAATTAATACAAAAAAACAAGTAGAAATAAAATAGAACGACAAAAAATCTTACAAACTACCTGGCTATTTTTAACATAGGTAGTATGTTTACTACGGATGGAAAGCACGATGAAGACATTGAAAGGAGAGTGAAAGCGGGAAATTGGGAGCTCTGCGTGCTTTTGTGAGCAGCCAGAATGTCGCATCCAGCAACGTGAACAGCCAAACATGCCTTTTACGACGTTCGGCTGTTAACGATGCTGTGTTAGTTAGTGTGATGTATGGAAATGAAAGCTGGGTTTGCGAGAAGAAGCATAGGAATAGAATTAATGCCGTCGAGATGCGTTCTCTGCATAGTATGAGCGGGATCAAGCTGACTGAGAGAGTGAGAAATGGTGTCATAAGAGAGAGGTGAGGTCTGAAAGAAGATGTAGTGACTAGAATAGAGAAACGAATGTAACGTTGGTTTGGGCATGTTGAACGAATGGATGAAAGGCAATTATGTTAGCAAATTTATGAAGTTGCTGTGACTGGGCGAGTTGGTCGAGGGCGGCCTCTACGTACTTTTGCCAACCAAACTTGTGATGTCCTGAAGACAGGTCAAACCAGAAGTACACGGAACCGCCGAGCATGCATGAACAGAGGAATGTGTGTGGAGGGAGCGAGCGAATATGCCAAGACCAGGGCAAATGACGTTCTGTGGTCTCTGCCTACCCCAAAGGGAAACAGGCGTGAGCTTATAATAATAACAATAAAAATAAACTTGAAAATTAAAATTGTAGCTGCTCATCATAAATAAATAACGATGTTTCGGGGTTTTCGGATTTAAATGTCATTTGTGTTCTGTAGGCCACGCGGGCGAAGCCGCGGGCAGAAGCTATACTACCTAAATGTATAGTCGACCAAGTAATTGCTTGTCCACTTTTGAACCTTACGTCTTTGGAATACGGTCGAAAAGTGGTTAAGCAATTTCTTGGTCGACTATACACCAAAGGTAACCATTTTTCTATTCATGTGAGTACAAGGTGGAAATTGAAGAGGAGGTTTAGAGTATGAAGTCGTCTCTTTTTGGCACACTGTATTGCCATTAAAAGTAAAGATAAAATATCGCTTTTAATTTTAAAACTCTGTCTATGCTATTTCTATGATTTTTCTATTCTAAATTCAATCGGCGCGGCATTCTTAATTCAAATATCTTTGCCTCACTCTCGCAGCAGTATCTTTAGTCGCCTTCTCGGGATTTCGAAAAGTTTTTCACTGTTATTTAGAGATTTTTATAAGGAAGGTTTTTATGTGCATTTCATCCCGCTTGTACCCGTGCGAAGCCAGGGCGGCTAACTAGTATACATATTAAGTATAGTTTAAGTTGATAAATTGGAACAAATTAAGTACCGACATTGCTACTAAATACTCCGCAAAAAAAATTACCGTGCTTTTTTTAACGCGTTCAGCTCATGCAAGGTAAAATCTGAATCTAATAACAAATTATTTATTAGCAATAATTTAAATAACAGAAAAGTCGACAACCTAACCTAATATGTAGGTAACCTAAAAACTTTCAGAACCATATATACCTACGCAATTAAATGTACTTAACTTAGGTAATTTAATTTCAATTTTTCACTGAAACATTATATTTTTTAATTTTTGTTAAAAAAATATATTTTGATTTTGATTTTTAAACGGTAAACATTCAAATTATTAAATTTTGCTGTGCACAGCATTTTAAATTCATTTTTAACTTAAATTATTAATATTTAAAAAACATATTGACCCATTGTGCTATTTATTAAGTTATTATTAAACTGTGATTTTAATATGTCACTATTTAAGTTTAATCTTATAAAAAAAAGACAAAAATATTATTTTGAAATGTATGGAAAGCAACCACCTTGAATCACAGTGTTAATGTGTTACATGCAAAGTGAGACACTGTGCATTAAAATACTTTAATAACGCTTTTATTCAGGATTAAGTGATAAGAAATCAGTAGGTATTATTTTTAGGTTAATGGAGAAATATGACATAGCTTTATGGGTATTCCATCACTAGATAGCAAAACAAGTTTGGTTAAGTGCATGCAAGATTAACTGGCACATAAAAGGGTTCTATGTTTAAATAAACTATCAACAGTCACTCATTATACAGAAACTCTTAATTATTATTTAAGTATTTAATTTGAAATCAATTTTGCATTATAATGAATATGGGTCAATTGACCTAAAAAAATCATTTATATTAAAATATATATATATATATTATTCACATTGTGAAATTCTTATGTATTTTGTAGGATTTATACCAGAGTGCCTCCTCTAAAGAGGGTTTTGTTTTTATGTGTGTGTATGTTAAATTCACATAACATTAAAAATGATTTCTAACTTGTTTGTTGAGTTACATGAGATTTTCTTTAAATTTAACATTTATCTTATCAGACGAGTGCCAAGCTCATTGATAACTTGAAGAATTATCTGTTTTTACATTTATCTTGTTTGTGATTATTTTGTTAGTGTGTGCAAGCCATGATCATTACACAATCACATAAACAGCTTAAAGGTTGAGACCTGCTGAATTATTCAATTTCAATCCTTTTATTTACTAATATAGGAACAAAGTTGTACATAATAAAGTTAAATTAACTAGTCTAGACTCCTAATTAACGTGTCCCTCAGACACAAAGACACATAATGTTTTTTTTATTCTGTCCGTGTTGTGTGTATTCAGTATGTTTTATGTTGAATAGTTTTAAATAAATGTTTTTTCTTTCTTTCTTTCTTACAAAGGTTTCCTCCAGCCAACTCTCTCTATCTTTAGCCAACCGTAGCCATAGAGAATTAACGCCTCATATAACAATTTATAATTCTAATATTCACACATATTTATGTTATTGGGACTTTTCAGTACTTTAATCGCGTTAAAGTCGATAACGTTATAAATCTGCTGAACTATGTCACATGGCACATAGAGCATATTAGCCAGTTTAGCCTTAGCCACATAGTTTGGTAAAAAAACCAGAAACCCTCAATTCGCACCCTTAGAATTAAAGCGACTCAATTCTGAATATGATATTTCCCAAAGTTAAACCCTATGTCTTAAAATTAAGGTGATGTTTTGGGACGTGTATTATTCAGATTATAATATCGTTGCCTTAAACCTACTTTGTTCATTTTTAATCGTTCATTTCTTATTACTTCTTTAAATTGGCTAGTCAAATTTAAAAAGTTTTATGGACATAGAGTATTTTAGCGTACTTTATTGGTGTCGTAGATTATAAAGTATGCAGACAATACTCTATTTTAGAGTATGGGTGGCAACCCTAGTCGTGACCTCCATAACCCCCCCCCCCCCCTGGATGCACCGTTGCACACAAGAGAGGTGTCTCACCAGACGGGTATCATACTTAAAGACTGAATTCTGAGCGTAAAATGTGGAAGTTGAATTAACTTAGTCAGAAATTTCATTTTTGAGGCACTTATGCACTGAATAAATCCTTAATATTAGGCAAATCAGGTTATAAATAATGGCCCCTAATTGGATAAAGGTTAATCTACCGATAGTGTTTTGTTAGTCAGGAGATTACGCGGCAATCGTACATGCCGGCAAATGCCACAATAATAACCTAACTAATATATTTGAGTTAAATCTGAGAGTATGATAGCGATTTCGTGTACTATAAACTAACTTTCATAATGTTAATAAAGCACGTGACACGGTGATACTAACAACAGATTACGTAATTAACCCAAGATAGCCTATTCGTTGTTATTTCAGCTGTTTTTTGTGAAGTTCCCACTTGGAATCTACCTTTCGTTAAATTTAATGAGACTTAAAAGATACAAGTAACAAACATGGAGAATTCAACTTACGTGTAACTGAAAGCTTACTCGTAGAACTGAGGGTTTGTAAATAAAAGTCAAAATATTTAATGCAAATTAGCGACCAAAATAAGCGCAAGAATGCAATAAATGAAAACCAAACTCCTTCTCTGTAAAGAATTGTCAATGTCACTGTCTGAGTCTGACATCTGACAAATGTCAATCAATTGACGTGCCAAGCAACTTTTTTTGAGTTATCTAGGGAAAGTAAAGGGATTTATGCACATATGTCCAAGGTGTATGTAATTGACATAAAATGTCTACAATGAACAATAGTGCCCAATAGTGACCAATGCTAACCTTACACATAATTAGTAATGGATTTTATAGTTATTTCGTAGTATCTTGGACAAAATAAAATAAGTTTCATTGTAACTTTCCATTTCACTACCTTTAGGCTCAAGTTTTGAAATGTTTTTGTAATGTATGAAACATAGGTTAGGAATCAGTACCACACAAAACACCAAAAGTTCCTTCCCTCAGACACATAATTATACACCCCCCCCCCCCCCCCACACACACACACAGTACCTAACTAAACAAAAAATAAAAGCAGGAAACTAGGAATTTTTATAACAAGTATATAAATAAACAGCTTCATATAGTTTCAGTGGGTACTTTATTGGTTACACTTTATTTCAACACTGGATTGGGATTGGGAGAACAAGTAATTTATCGCGATCATGAACCACTTATCGTGAGTCATCGTCATAACATAAGTTGGATCGCACTGTATTTTATATCTTAAAAAGTTAAAATTCTGCGTATTTAAGCTCTTTGTATTCGAAATTTGGCCATCTACTTTTTGTATCTTGTATCAAAAGCAGCCCACATAATATCTATCTCATAATTTATCCCTAGGACATGACATTGCCATAGAATTAACTAGAAGGCGCGTTCAACTAAAACGTCATACCCGGCGCTGTGTCCAAAAACAAAGCGCACGTCCCGCGCAAGCCCCGCCCCCCGCCCGCGTAATGTTGCCAGCTCGTGAGCAGTTCCACACTTTTTGTGGAAACATTGCACCCACCCAGGACACTTGTTAAAAATATTTAACAAATATAATTATTAAGGCATAGGGTACTAACTAACGTTGTATACAACCAGTATTCAATCATTTTACCCAGTTGCTTTAAAGTCGTTTAGTTAAGTTTAGTTAGTCATACAAATAATAAAACATCATTCAAAGTCTAAGCCTAAATCTTTTTAATTATTCTTTCCAAAAATACAAATATTTTATTTTTTATCTGCCACTTTAAAAGCTCCGTGAGAAGAAGTGGCAAGAACTCTACGGCATTTTTAAAGAAAAATCGTTATTATTAATAACAAAATAAACAAACTGGAACAAATTACCTTGCTACTCAAGACTTTGAAATAACTTGTGGAACTTTGAGATAGGCATATCAGCAATGATGCTGCTCGCCTATAATATAATAATAATAATACTCCGCGAAACCAGTGCCGGACTCGTGCAAAATAGCAGCGTCTGTGCGACATATATATATATATATATATATATATATATATATGTTCATGCGAAAACCCACCCTCCTCCGCTTCCACACGAAACAACATATATCACACAGACTCAACTACACACCACCACCACTAAACACTAAAACTACACGATCGAGGCGCGTTTCGCCTCTATACGAGGCATCATCAAGATCGAACAGTACGACCGTTCGGTACTTGAACGAATGGCGTACTGACAAACTAAAACATTTTTCTTTAATCCCGCCTACCGCCAACATTTTTGCAAAAAAACAAAAGCACCCAAGCAAAATTTTTTTTTTGGTCTTGATGATGCCTCGTATAGAGGCGAAACGCGCGTCGATCGTGTAGTTTTAGTGTTTAGTGGTGGTGGTGTGTAGTTGAGTCTGTGTGATATATGTTGTTTCGCGTGGAAGCGGAGGAGGGTGGGTTTTTGCATGAACATATATGTGTCGCACAGACGCAGCTATTTTGCACGAGCCCGGCACTGGTTTCGCGGAGTAGCAAGGTAATTTGTTCCAGTTTGTTAAACCTAAGTTACTTACAAATTCTATCCAAGTTTCATAAAAATCGGTTCTGTAGTTTAGATAAAATTAAATAAAAATAATTTTTTTTCTCGTATACCTGTGGCATTTTAGGGTTAATATTTGGTGAATCAGCATCTTATATCTGGGCCAATAAATCTGGGCAATCAATTGACGTCTGGGGCCGATTCCCCATACTTACACGGTTGATCCCATTTTTGACTACACTGGCAACACTTACAAAATGGACGCCCTCTTTTCCAAGTCAATCACAATAAGTAAAATAAATTAAATAATTAAATAAATTCACTTTTAAAAGAGCTACTAGCAGATGAAATGTGGTCCTATCCTGTTTTTTTGTATGTCCAGCAGCATTTTTGCTTGAAGGAACGACACAAGACGGCATTTTACAATTAAAATTGGCATTAGTACAATACGTCATGACGCGCTACTTGCAAAGGAGCGACTAAGCGCAATAAAGCGCAACCACTCCATTTAAGAGTGGTTTTAGTTGCCTCAGTTTTAGGCGCGCTGGCGGTTTCTGGGACATTGCATTTCACTATTGACCAGTATTAATGAACACCTTATCATTATCACACAAAAACGTGGGATGTAGATGTCAAAGCGAGATACAAAATAGACGTAGCCGCCATTACGCAGTTACTGTGTTTCATTCAGCTCTTCATTTTTGAAAAGGGATTAGCCGCAGATTGTCAATCTATACTATACCAATCTATGGTCAATCTGTCATGACTATATCTCTCTAATCTGTGCTGTCCTGTCATGTCTGTCATGTCATGTAGGCATAGGATGGTATTTTATACTGCATTTAATTGCAATTAGTAGTAAATAAGTCGTTAACAAACAAACCCAATAAAACTCGCTTCCTGTTAAGTGTAAATTTCAACCAACCAAAAATGCGTGAACTATGCTAGGTGATATTCAATTGACAAAGCGCTTGGTAGTGATCGCCTTAGTTCTCGGCATTATTTTGATTTTGAAGGAGTACGTGTTTATTTACCCGCTATGAGTCAACACAGGGTAGCTTATTTTTATAACGCGGATGTGGGGAACTTTCACTACGGACCCGGGCACCCTATGAAGCCCCATAGGCTGTCGGTAACGCATAGTTTGGTGCTCAAATATGGGCTGCATAAGAAAATGCAAGTGTACAAGCCTTACCGCGCTAGTGCGCATGATATGTGCCGGTTTCATAGTGAAGACTACATCGAGTTCCTGCAGAATGTCACGCCGCAGAATATACAGAGTGAGTGTTTGTTTGTTTATACTCTTACGCAAGTCATTCGGCGGATCTCTGCGCTTGGGCCACCGCAATTGAGTTGTAGGATTGATACAAGTTATATGATACACATAACGTGACTTTTTATTTATTTTGTTGGACCAGGACACATCTGTGGAAATATATAATAAAAAAAAGTTTTTAGTGGTTTACAAGTATTTTATTATAGAAGATGGAATAACACAAAATAATCAACACTCTTAACACAAAATAGTTAAGTTGGCATGACTTACTAAACACCCAGTAGTGGCGTGTCAGGCGACCCATTTCGAGCGGAAAAAATAATTTTTTAAACTATCGTTAGGTCTGCTTGCAAAACCAGGACTATGTTGGCTTCGCTGGGGACACCGGGACAGACTGCCTGAAACCGGGACTGTCGCGCCCAAACCGGGATGTATGGTCACGTTAGATATACAGGGAGTCATACAGTAGGATGATTTTTATAGCTAAATGCCGTTTGTGTCTTAGGAGAGACTACTGTACTTTTATTATTATTTATTCTGCACTCTAACTAAATTTTTTTGTTACCCCTCTGTTGTAGACTTGCATATTGCTTATTACTGCGGAGAACTTGGAGCGGCCTTCTGTAATGAATTGAACTAGAAATGTGTCAACTCTAAAAACCTGACTCAAGTTTATTTAAATTCACGTAACTCAAGTTTGCAAGAGAATGAGCTAATTGTTTTTAGCTGGGGGGGAGGGGTGCTACAAAGCTGGGCATGCGCCCCAGGTGGCGGTTTTAAGGGGTATCATTACTAAATTTAGTAGGTATAGCAAAACTTGAGTATGAGAGATTTCAAATCTAGTTAACTCAAGCTAATCATGACTCAAGTGAACTCAAGTTACTAAGTCGACTATATGCCGCTGACAATTACAGTGGAAGAATAAAAACATATATAAACATATATGACCATTTGCTTATACACATCAGCTTCAGAAATCATAGTGGAAGACTGTTAATAAGTTTATATCATGAAGAATAGCATGGATAAACATATACCGATAATTAGAGAAAAATAATTTATATTGATAAAAATCTGCTATTTGTCCTTTGATAAAAATAACAATTCAACAGCAATGTCTAAATTATTGCAACATTTGGCACTATTACAAAAAAAAACTGTGCTAATTTTAACATGTTCTTATAATAACTGAAGTATTTAATCATTATTTTTCTTTAGCCTTCTCTAGAGATTTCAAATATTTATACTAGACCACTACTTCTAGTTTTTCAGTGATCTCCACTTGTCTTCTTCCCCTTGTAGTGCCTTTCTATTACTGGAGGTTGGATATTAGCTCTGCAAACTTTTCCCTATCATCAGCCGCCGGGAACAGTTGCTCTGCTCTGATCATCCCTGTCCACTTCCTAATATTACGAAGCCCGGATTTCCTCCGCCGTCCAGGACACTGCTACCACTCCACTCACCTCCACCGATGTACACTTATCAGTTTGTTTGAATTTCCTCATGAAGTCATGAATAAGGTCTTAGGGAGCGTTCAAGTATTACGTAACGCAATTTTTGAAGATTTTTGACAACGCCTCCCCCCCTTGTAACGCACCGTAACGTTTTTCTGTACCCCCCCCCCCCCCCCTCTAAACGTTACGTAGCACTATTAACTCACGCATAAACACTAACGAATACTGACAACGAAAACATTATTAAATGACGTACAATGCAATCTAGGGATTCCCCGTGAAATATAAATGAAAAGGTTTGATACTTGCGACAAGAAACTAAAAAAAATGACGACCAAACTAATACATTCGAGGGATTCCCCGTAACGTAAATGAAAAGGGGTGCCAGCTTGGGAGTTTTAATTCCCTAATTTTTTAGAAACAATGTTACGTAACGTGTTGGTAGAAAGACCCCCTCCCGCCCCTGTAACGCATCGTAACGTTTTACGAGACCCCCTCCCCCCCCCCAAATTGCGTTACGTAATACTTGAACGCTCCCTTAGGAATTTACCTTCACTACAACGTGGCATTTATCAGTTTGTTTATTTGAATTCCAGCATATTCCAAAGACCTCCTCCACTACAATGTTGGTGACGACTGTCCGGTGTTCGACGGGCTCTTCGACTTCTGCTCGATGTACACGGGCGCGTCGCTCGAGGGCGCCATGAAGCTCAACAACGACGCCTGCGACATCGCCATCAACTGGTCCGGGGGCCTCCATCATGCGAAGAAGTTTGAACCTTCTGGTAGGTTTCTCTCTTTACTAATAAGAAGATAGGATAATCATTTATTCATTTCATACCTGATTTTATATAACACCTACAATCTGTTGCGTGGTTTAGAATCGTCCAAGGATATGCAGACAGCCAGAGGTGGATAGCAACTTTATGTCAGACTATGTAATAAAATGAAGAACGAAAAAATACACCTCTATTCGATACTATAGTTATATTATGACTTGTATATCATTCACAGAATAACAAACATAAAATGTTGCTAATAACCAGGATGTATACTCTTAACTAATTAATTAGCAATCCAGCCATTTACATTTTTTTAGCAATAATAATAAATAAATAAAATAAAGTTACCTGCTATTCTTCCTGCGTTTGAATTGGGTGCCTTCATTTGGAGTCAAATTTAAACGCGTGTTTCACAGCAAATACGGCAGATATCAAAGAAATATTTGTTTGATCGCGATTCGTCCACCGAGTCCGTTTTCTGTCTTATGTCTTTTTTTAATGGGATATGACATAAATAAAAATTTTGGATTATCTCTTTACTTGTGCTGTGAGACCTTGCTTTTTGCAAAATTTCATGACTAGATCAATGGAGAGTATCCTATTGGTTTTAACTTACTCGCACTTGACAGACAGACAGGTAAGACAACTCAGTGATTCTATAATAAATGTGCCTTTTGACATACAGAATCCCTTTAAATGAAAACTATAAAATAAATATCCCACACGAGTCAAACAGTGTATTAAAATTGATTGCAGGTTTTTGCTACGTGAACGACATCGTGATAGCAATATTAGAACTTCTCAAATACCATCCACGGGTTCTCTATATCGACATTGACGTTCACCATGGAGATGGTGTCCAGGAAGCCTTCTACTTAACCGACAGGGTCATGACTGTCAGCTTCCACAAATACGGGAACTATTTCTTCCCCGGAACAGGAGACATGTATGAGATTGGAGCCGAGAGTGGACGCTATTACTCGGTGAACGTACCGTTGAAGGAGGGTATTGATGATCAGAGTTACGTTCAGGTGAGACGATTAGGAACTGCAGTAGAATCCGTTTATTATGACTCCGGCTATTTTGACCAACCGATTATTATGACGTAATTACACTACGAAGTTTGGTTTTATAAAAAGTCGGATATAATGACTTCCCTTGCAGTGACATGTCGCTTGTTATGACCCATATTTAATAAATTATGTCCGGTTATAATGACCGACATGATTCTTTATACCTTCGGTAATGTTCGTTGATTCCCGACGACGTCCGGCACGTGGCTCGTTTTTGTTTTGAATCTCAGTGAGTAATTGACACTTCAAGGTGACGCATTGTTTTTCGTTTGTGTTTTTCATTGTACTTTGAAAAAAATGACATCTCAACCGTAAAGCATTTACGATTTGTATGACGTCCGCTTATTATGACGTGTTTGTCAATTCCTTTCGATGTCATTATAACCGAATTCCACTATAACTACTTTAAATAACAATCAGTCACACTCACATACAAGTACCGATGTTAGAAAGAATATACTGGGCTACCTAAGTGGACAAGTGAAAAAAGTTATCTAGTAATGCAGATGCACAAGTAAGAAAGAGAATACAAACATAACGCCATTTTGTAAACAGTGTTGAAAGCCCGTTTCAGTATAAAGTTTCGCATTGTTTTGATTTTTGATCGGTCAAATAAAACTTTAACGGTTCAAAAATGGTTAGACGCTAACGGGCTCCTTATTTGTTTGCTTGCACTCCTGTAAAATATACTAGAAGTTTATAGTTCGAACCATTGGTTTGGTGGTATACATTTTTATTAATTAAATAGTTATTATCAAGGCCTTACTTGCCAATGCAGTAAATGCCGAGCCGAAAACGGTCCCTTAGTGTGCTCCTCACTACAGTGGTATATGGGAGCCATGTGTTAAAAGCATTAATAAATCATTTTAAACTTATAAAGTATGCTGTCCTAAGTCAAACGCCTCAGGAATCTTCGGTTTAGGAATTAATTTCTATAAATTATATGCTACTAATGTCCCCGCATCACAAACATTAATCACTCCCGAGTTGTCGTATTTGAAACCTAAGAGTGTTTTGTGACTGGACATGGCATTGTTTCCATTTTGTATGAATCAGAAAAAAACCTAATAAATCAAAATTTTCAGGTATTTAAACCAGTAATCTCAAACGTGATGGAGTTCTACCGTCCCACGGCGATAGTTCTGCAGTGTGGCGCCGACTCGCTCGCCGGCGACCGGCTCGGGTGCTTCTCCTTGTCCACTCGAGGCCACGGCGAATGCGTGAAATTCGTCAAGAATCTGAACGTACCCACTCTGGTTGTTGGTGGTGGAGGGTGAGTAAAGTTGATTCATATTCATATTCATTTATTTCTTGCAACCATGATATTTACAGAGATGTTCTTGCTCTTTGAGAGAGTTTTAAAATAAGTTTAGGACATATAAATGGTTGGTATCTGAGTACCTATTGTCGGGTAATTGATTACTCACAAGAAGTAGAAGTAGATATCGGTTGAATAAGTCATATTGTTAGAACTATAGCGTCACCATTAAATATAATGGAATGGCTAAGGCAGTCGAAAATCACCGAACTGGACATCAGAGCTAACAGGTATAGTCGATGAAGAAATTGCTTGACCACTTTTCGCCCGTATTACAAAGGGATAAGGTCCAAAAGTGGTCAAGCAATGTCTTGGTCAACTATACCTAAAAGCTAACCAAAATTACTTTTGCTTACTTTTTTAAAACATGCATACGTGTTTCAGTTAATATTTAATATTTTTGTTTAGTTAATCTTATTTGTCCATAAAAGAGATAGCGATATAATGATTATTTGGTCTGAAAGAAGACAAAAAGAGTGAGTTTTAAAGAAAAGTGATTTTGGGAAAAATTTACGATCCCTTAAGATGTCTTAGTCATGGCAAATTTAGCAGTGATCATTTTTTATCATTGCAGCAAGCAAGTTATACTTTGTTCTCTATGAACTCATGTCATCCTATTTCTGATTGCTGCAGTTACACTTTAAGAAACGTGGCTCGATGCTGGACGTACGAGACGTCTCTTCTCGTCGACGAGAATATCTCGAACGAGTTGCCGCTGACGGAATACTTGGAGCTGTTCGCGCCAGACTTTCAGTTGCATCCGGAAATCAACAGGTATTTACTTGACATTTCTATTTTATAAGTACATGACGTTAACGTTTCTTAGTCTGATACAATTAGATATTTGACTATCGGAAAGCTTAGTTGTAAAGTTTTAGTGGGTTCGATATTGGCAGTCGGAATTCTTGTAGAGCTTTTAATAGCCTTAGTGATCGCATTTATCGACTTCAGGGGGCCTAGCACGCTAGCTTTTATCGATGACATAAAGCGTGCTACTATAGCTGATAGCTGATATACATATATCGAGTAAATGGTTGTGTTCTGTAACACTAAAATCAAAAGGAGATTTCAAGTAGAATCAAGCAATATGCGCTTTTATCGCTAAAGAGCGATCTAATTAATTTTTAGTCTTATTCTAAGATTTTTATTTAGCACCTACAGTCAAGGAAATTGAAACACGTACCACCATAGGACCTAGTCGAAGAGACATACGCATGACATTTGTATGACATAGTCTGGCGTTTAACGCGTCGCGTCATTGCGATAGGGCTCTAAGGTGGTACGTGAATATATTTCCCCTACTGCACAAACATTAGCAATTTTTAACGAGTTTTAATGTAATATAATAATTCCTTTACTTCGCCATCCGTCATATATCGAAATGATTGCCTCGATATTCAAAGAAACCAGTAGAGCCGTCAGCACACCCGTCTGTGTTTTCCTACTATGCTGATGACACGCACGAGTGTGACCACGAAATTTTCGACCGGCATAGCGTAAAGGGTTTGTGAAACGGTGCCGGCGTCGAACGTTTTATGTCACAGAATAAATAATAGTACTAACGTACAGAAACTTATTTTTTTCGACCGCGATTAAACAAATTCCAACTGTCTTAACATGCACAAAAAGTTCGTATTACTTCATACACGGCTCCTGTCGAAAGGACCGCGCCGCCTTGGCGGGGCCGCCTCCCCCCTCCTGCAACTCCTGGCAATAAGTTAGGGTTGCGCTGCATTCGTTTTCAATTACACTGACACAGCGCGACGAGCGAGCGGGCGCGTGGCGAGCCGACAACCCACTGCGATTTGCCTGCTCTGTAGGCAAGGCGGCCGAGCGTACATATAGGAACCCCCTGGTTATGTTACGTTCTTAGTAATACGTTTCTTTGGTTGCAGCACAAACAATGCCAACAGCAAGCAGTACTTAGAGGCGATAACCAAGCACGTGTACGACAACCTCAAGATGTGCCAGCACTCGCCCGCTGTTCAAATGACACACGTACCAGGTCAGTTGCACCTATAGAGGGCTTTTATTTTGTGTACCTAATATCGAACAGAATAGAATAGAACAAAATAAATAAATAAAGAACCAGCCAAGTGCGAGTCGGACTCGCGCACCGAGGGTTCCGCTAGGAGTAGCTACAATACAACACACTTAATTTTTTTTAAAGATGTAACTACAAATGTATGGGTTTTGAACTTATTCCTTTATGTGTGCTGTGAGATCTTGCTCCTTGCCAAATTTCATGGTTCTAGGTCAACGGGAAATGCCCTATAAGTTTTCAAAAACTTTGCCATTGCAAAAACGGCCGTATCTTTTGATTGCGTTGACTCAGAAGGTTGATTTTTTTCACAGCTCTAAGGGACTTCCCTAGTATTTGATATTAATTTCAACTCGAAACCTCCACGCATTCTTCAGAAAAACGGTCTTGACAGACAGACAGACGGGCAATGAACTGATCCTATAAGAATTCCGTTTTTCATTTTGAGGTACGGAATCCTAAAAAACGCCAAAATTATCACGCTTTGACGTCACATTCGGAAAAACTATTCATGTATGACTAATTCATAAATATTATTGAATGTAAAATTGAAATATCACTCTTAAGAGCAGTGTGGACCCACCGCTCTCTATACGAACGGCGATAACGTTTCCATCCTCTTAACCTATAGCTATAGTTTTTTCGTATGTTATTATTATGTCCTAGAACTAGGTTTGTATGTTTTGATTTTTTTAATATTCTTAATAGTTTCAAAAATATTGACGCTATTTTTTTATGTTATGTTTTTTATGATTTCCTAAAGTGCAAATATTTTCAAATCTATGAAGAATATTAAGAAAATCCAAACATACAAACCTATTTCTATGGCATAATGATAACATACCTAAAAACATTGCTATACATTACGGTTTAGAGGGTGGAAAACGTTATCGCCGTTTGTATGGGGAGCGTTTTTTGAGGCTGGGTTCTTACTTTTATTAAAAGCCTCATCGCCCGCAGGTGATTTCTTCCCCGACGACTACAAAATCCGCGACGACGACCCGGACATTAGGATCAGCCAGGAGGACTCCGACAAGGCCGTCGAGCCCAAGAACGAGTTCTTCGACGACGAGAAAGACAACGACAAGGAGACGATCATCAAAACCGAGGAGCCATAGCATCAGGGGGGCGCCGTCGACCCTGCCGCTAGTTGACACGGCACGTTCGGAAAATATAAAGTATGTTCACTTATTTGTCTTGTCGTTTAAACTAACTTCTAACCTTAAATTTCACTTTCTGTCACCGGAATAAAAGAAATCGAGGCTGTAAATAGAAGAGGTGATTTGTTCATTTGTTGCTTTTGAATGTTTAATTTAAACATTGAATGATATTTTGATGGCAAAGATTGAAATTTTAGGTTATGATCAGTGGCGTAGCTTGGTGACCATAGGCCCTGGGGCAAAACGAAATTGGGGCCCTGTAGTCAAATGATATACTTAAATAGGTATGTAATTCTGGTGGTCGGAGAATATTTCGGAGGACAGTTAGGGTAAGAGGGATGCTGGCCAGGGCCCCCTGAGTTTGAGGGCCCTGGGGCACGGCACTGGTGCATTGATGCACTGGTGTCTGGTGCACTGGTGGTGGTGGCACTGATGTTATTTACTACTTAAGAAAAGTGAGGTTGAATATAGTTTTTCTAAGCTAAGAAGTTTTTAGTTTGGCCTGGGATGATCAGCTGTGTAGGAAATTCAATGAAGGCCAGTAGTAGAACTATAATATAGCAATAAATATACCACTCGAGTGGTATAAAGGTGAAGCAATAAATATTGAACGTACGCCTAATGCTAAGTTTACACGAGCTTAGTAACTAATAGTTAATAGAATTTTCATGTTGTGCTCAAAAATGCTGTATTAGCGCTTAATTATTAGTATTGTAATACTGCGGTGCAAGTGAATAGAAACCAATTCTGTTTACTAAGCGACAAGAAGTAAACCTTAGGGGTAATTAAGACTTTGTCAAGTGATAAGTGCGGGTTCATACATTTGCTACTTGCACTTGACAGCAAATGTATGAAGTTTGCAAAGTGTAAATTACCCCTTACCATGGTTGAACTGTGCACTTGTCGCTTGCTGACACGACAAGTGTTTAGTGATAAATTTAATGCGCATGCAAATTTAGGACTTTCCTCTACGAGGAAAGTTGAGTTCCTAATGTCAATGTGTAGTGTAAATGATCACTTGCCACTCTTATCACTTTGTAGTTTAGTACTAAATCACAATCAATTATGACAAGTACTAATCTCGTGTAAACTTGACTTAAAAATAGGTGCACATTTTAGTTCTATTTTATACTTTTAAGTGCTGTGAAATTTAGCGGTGTGACAGCATTTTTGTACGCAATGAGCAACTGTTTAATTGGAGTGACGCCTGTACGGGTAGGGGGATGGCGCGGGGGAGGGGAGTTTAGAATATGAGGAATGGGGAGCATGCGTAAGAAATGAATTTGGCTCATGTGCGTTCATGTGATAGTTAAATACCTAAAACCCGACTTCGACGGAAAACTAAAAACAAACAATATGTAAATTTATTTTAATTCGCCGTATGTCACCATCCTTGTAGGTACTAGAATAAAAATCAAAACAGAAATGTAAGTTTAAGTTATCTGTTTCAACTGTGGTACTCCATGAAATCTGCGCAAGTTCCTTATTCGACTGTGTAACGCAAGGTCGCGCAGCAGATAGCTATCGCCAGTGCACTGGCACATCCCCGCCCCCACACGACTCTTACCGCGCAGGCGCCAAAGATCCTATAGCTCTTCACTCTTGTGAAGCGAGCATGCTGTCTCCGTCTAATTTGTTATACAAGACAAGGATGACATGCTGTCGCCTTATAGGTTAGCTAATCGAAAGAAATATTAGACGCTTAAAAATGTTGTCGTTACATTTAGTGGTAAATAGGTTCTAATAGTGCAGGAAGCGAACTTTATATGTCGATGATTTCAAAATGACGTCATTGTCTATACAGGATGTTTTTTGAATCATTTGTCAAGTGCGGGGCTGCAACTTCTCGGGGTCGTAATCTGTTAAAGACATTTTTATACGATTTTTTTACACGACATAGAAGGAAAAGTGGGTCACCTGATGGTTAGTGATCACACCTGCAACACCAAGGAGATTGCAGATGCGTTGCCAACACAGAGGGCTAAGATGGAATACCTCTTGTGCCAGTAATTGCACCGGCTGTCTTGCTCTCCACGCCGAAACAATGCAAGCACTGCTGCTTAGCGGCAGATTAATGAGCAAGATGGTGGTAGCGATCCGGACGAACTTTGCACAAGGTCCAACCACCCGCAAAAATTAAAGTTTACAAAATAAAGCCTTTACATGTAAATAGTATTTTTAGGTTTTCTTTACACAAACTGCGATCCCTTGGGGAAGCGACCCGTTAGTTGGTACCCAGTGCACAAACGTATAGAAAAAAATTACGTCATATTGATGCCATCAGCATGAAAAGTTTGCTCCCAGAGTTTTGATTATGGTGATACTGATAATATGGAAATTGAAATCAACTTGTAAGTATTTATGTACACTGCTAATATTATAAATGTGAACGTAATGCTGTTTGTATGTTTGTTCCTCAATCACGTATTAACGGCTGGACTATTTTAGATGAAATTTGGCAAACAGATAGATCAAGTCCTGGATTAAAACGTGGAATACTTTTTATCCCGTAAAATACATAGAAAATAATATAACGCATACATTTTTGTACTTTTGTAGCATGCTTTATTTTGGTACATTAGTACAAAAATGTACTAGTTTTTCCTGTATTTGTACCATTAATTGCCTTTGTCGCGACTATGTTAGTATGACTAAGGTGTAGATAGAATAGTCATTTCTTATGGTTTTGCGAATTGTAGACATTGAAATAAAACAATTTAAAACGGTTTATTGCAACGAATCGAATACAAACCACACAAATAAAACAAAAGACTGATTGTCACAATGAGTGAACGGTACATGTCCGCAACTGAACACGGCATTTGCGGCTTAAAACAGCGGCTGTCCTTTGAACCCGGATATGCTGTGTTGTCGAAGAATTTTCACATATTTGGTTAAGTTTCATACATAAAAGCGTCTGCTTCTTACGCTTTCGCACTTGAGTTGTGGCCATGTACCGTAACTCAGTGTGACAATAATGCTGTTCCGTATCCTGTCTAGTTTAGACATGGTAAGCCTTTGATAAAACCGTTTATTCTGTTTTATTTCGATGCATTTAGTTTAGGTCGATAATAATTATGTATAGTCGACCAAGAAATTGCTTGACCACTTTTCGTCCGTATTACAAAGGGGTAAGGTACAAAAGTGGTCAAGCAATTTCTTGGCTATACAAAGTTTGTTAAATATCGAAGCCACAGTTACTCAACACCAAAGACGACGTATGTGGTGTGGTACGCCATTAGAGCGGTTTCGCACTACGTCCGATCCGAACCCGTGAAATCATGGGTCTAGAAAACTCGGACCGAATTCGGATATTGCTTACGCACTAGTCCGATCCGAACCCGTGAAAATATGGGTTATTTTCAATTAAAGTAAAAACATCGTATAGAAACATAACGCTAATAACAATGTGCGCATGCGTTCGCTGCAACACTGAACTAATACACTGAATGCCTGCCGCTTCACGTCACCCAGCCGCATACCCCGCCCGCCCCGCTGCCTCTCTGCTCGTACGCAGCTCGGGTTTAACTCGGACGCAGTGCGCGAGCGTTCATACAAATAATACTATGGCTACCTCGGTCCGTCAAAAATCTTCTCTGGAATGGAAATTCTAGAATGACGGAAAGAAATCGGATGACGGAGATCGGATCTAGTGCGTAAATTACCATAGAAATAGTTTTACGGCTACCACGGACCATATTTTCACGGATTCGGATCGGACGTACTGCTAAACCGCTCTTATTGTATTTAATTGTAAAAGCATATTGTATCCTACGATTAAAGTTATGCGCTCCGGGAATCTTCGGTTTCCGAATTAGTGACAATATATGAATACCCGTCCTCTCAAACTGTCATGTTTGAAGTCCGTGACTACATTTCGACGGTTGTGTGACTCACTCAACCTCGTATATCGAATTGATGAAAATGAGATAACTACTTTAGACCGTTTTAAATAAAGTGGTTATTTGATTTTCGTCAATTCAATGTACTCGGTTGTGTCACAGAACCGTCGATTTGCTACCTGTATCGTTTGTCAATAGTTTAAATATGATGAAATTAAATGAACGTTATAAAAATTGGGTTCTTTACGATGTCGCTTTAAAAAATTCAGATATTTTACGGTTTCAATAAAATACCTATTCAGTCAAATAAAACTGTTAGCAAACAGTACAGTTGGAAAATGAAGGTTTTGTCTTTTGTTAGGATATCCGTGTGACTTTATTGTGGCGTGGCAATTGTTTCGGATATAAGTTTGTGTTCCCTTAGGGCCAATTCACACAAACCACAACATCAGCGTCTAGCTAAGACTGGCACACTATCCGTTACCCAATTCGAATTTCGAATACGTTACCTTTATTAGAGACGTTGCATTTTGTACAAAAAATAAACACGTGGCGATCACGTTTGTAATTTTTCTTGCGTCCACCCCGGCCATTTTGGTAAAATATTCGTAAAAAACGGAGTCTTTTATGCGGTCTGTGCCAGCCAAGCCAATACATTCTGTAATTTGTACTATATTATAGCGTAAATGCAATGGAACGACACTTTGTCCAGGTACCAAGAGATGCGCGCGCGCAACCCTGTTTGCAAGGGAGGGGGGAGAAAGCAAAGCGGGCTTATATTCAGCGTCCAAACGCCGAACAGTTCAGTCGCACCTTTAGTAATAAAGTTAGTCTTGCATTGGTTTTGACGTCGAAACTACTCGCCGTGTTGCTGTCTTCCTTACACTTGTTCGACGGATGGACAGTGCTATAGGTAGATCTGTCAGGTATTTATGCTTTATGTACAGCCAGCAGCTAGTTAAAGTCAAAATATTTTTATTCAGATTAGGCTTACAGGACCCCAATTCTGGCACTCATCGAGATTAATCTCTCATTCAACATGTGTCAAAAAATGACAAATTTTAAAGGGATCTGACAGCTCTTTTTGGCGTATGTCGAGTGTGACTTCATTTCTACTGACGCCAGAATAGCCCCGCAGGTAGCACTTATGAATGTCATAATATTTACCACGGGTTCGGAAAAACCTCTGATGAGAAGATACCGGCAAGAAACTCAACGAGGTGTATTTTTTTAAACAAATCAAAATTACAACGTTAGCTGACATAAAGAAGTCAAAAATTTACATAAGCTCATGGTCTCTTGTTGTGTGCAGATTTTTTGGTATCTTCGATTGTATAGGCATATTTGCCGCTGCCTTGTATATTGATCGATTTTTGTATATAGATCGATTTTTTTACTGCCTTTGGAATACATTGAAGCCATTTTACTGACGGTTTTGTAAGTTGAGATCTAAAAAGGGCCTTTGGTTTTGTTCGGGAAATGTCGTTATCTTATGTGCCATTTGAGATATCTCATCTCATCTTATTCGTCGCATATCCGAAGAGGCTTCTAAGATTTCACAGACTGTTGCCGCGTTCCTTTAAACAAACGACCGATATTTTTACTTACCAGCCGTTCAATTTGAATAGATTATTTTTATTTAGGTACGCGGCAAGTATTATGTAAAATTAGTAGTATAAGAGCAACCATCCATTCCTTCCATTTTAAGCTTTAATAGTCCGCTCTCAACGTTGAGTTTTGATTGCAAGTCAAGTTCTTTTTAATTTTAATGTATATTTTAAAAGCGTGACTAGTCATGATGGCCGAGAATTCACAAAAAGGTGGTTTCACAATACAAAGTTGCAAGCGATAAAACGGCAATTTTCGCTCTCGTTATCTCTGATTGGTCAAAGCGAAAATATCGCTGTGTTTTATCGTTTCTAAGTAGTTATTGTGAAACCACCTTAAGTCATGTATGTTTATCTTCAGGCGTATTGTATTTATCATTTTAACCGCCGATAAATCTTCATTGATATGGCCTTGTTGCCACCTATATGGAAACTATATGTCATTCATTTGTCTTTATTACAAAACTGCGCCAAATTGAGCTGGACATGTGTCCTGTATTTTAATAAGGCAAATACAGGACCATACCATACGCTAAACGCGTTATCCCGTATTTTTGCCATGAATCCTGGACCCCAATTCTCGGTCCATGCGAGAGGCATCTCACGTGCGAGTTACATCAAAAAATGACAGATTTCCAAGGGATTTGACAGTTATTCTCGTTCGAGATGAATCTCGCATAAACCGAGAATTGTACCGCTGTAATTTTAGATCCTGTGTCCTAAAAAAGCACACAGGGTTGGTCATCCTAAGGTAGGAACCCAAACCGTCCTTGAAAATTTAAATTCTCAATTTAAACTCTCTTTTGTGAGTGCAATGCCATTATGGTTTTCTAAAATGTTTTCCACGCTCATTGTGTCAAAGGATTTCTTTCTTTCTATTTAAAATGAGCTGCGGGCGTGAGCCCAGATCCGGTAAAAGAGCAAAAAAAATGGCCAAAGGAAGGTAGTAGAAACCAAAAGAACTTGTCCCTTTTTTGTCCAAGAAAAGACTGGTTGATAAGACTAGCACGTTTTAACATTTTTGTAATCGTGTGGTTATTTCTCCCGTTTTGTTTTACTCTGTTGACTTGTTTTGCGGCTGTCTATAATTTTGAGCAAATTTTGTTCAAGTTTATAAGGATCAAGACTTATTGAACACGCTAATACAGTCCGTGAGATTTTATTAATCGCTTTGGTTTTCGTCGAAAGGTATTATCCTCTTGCATCAACTCTAAGAGGATAGTTACAAACCTGCGCTTGCAACGTCGCGTTCATTTAATTTCTCTCTATTATTTGTACATAACTTCTTATTAGAAATTCATTTTACTTAAATAGCCAGGAAGATATTGTATGCTGACAAAATCCGAAGAAGGAGTGTATAGTTTTTGTGTTTTGAATATGTGGACACTAGAGGCCCAGAGACAGCTATATATACCTAATTTATTTTAAGGTGATTAAAATGGCAGGTGTCACTTCATGAATGGTATGTAACTTTGTAAGGAGGTAAGTAAAAAATGATTTTTTCGAAGTGAGAAATAATGTTTAGAAAAATAAAATCACCTCTAAAATGTGGATTGTGTAAAGACTTGAACTCGAATCTGCTAATAAAAGTCTAACCTGCTGCGAAAACACTCCGTAATGGTCACTTATTTTCTTTAGTGACCGCCTTTACAATGTTATGCCAATGGGCTTTAATTGCTAGAGGTGAGGGTCTATCGATAACAAAAAAATTATAATATATTGTGTAAGGAAATAAATATTTGGAATGTAAAGGTTTCTTTTTCATGTAACTGTAATAATATACCTGGGCCAAAATTCTTTTTAGTGCCTAAAAAAAATTTAAAATGTATAAGCACTTTTACAAAATTGTAGAAGTCTCGAAATATTTTCCTAGTAATATTACGTTAGTTCTCAACCGGGCCCCAATTTTTATTATGAATTTTCCCACCATCCTGGGTTTTTTATTACAGAAAATTCTCATTTGGTACCCAAATTACCACTGCGTTACCAGTCCCCATGATTCCTCAAGAATAGTGTCCACTGCGTTACCAAACAATAGTTTTTTTCTTATTCTGACCCCAAATATTTTTATAACAGTCATCATTCGGGTATTCGTATGTCATTCCGAATTTAAAGATAACATAATATATTATTTTAAGAATATCAGGATAAATAAAAAAATATGCGTTAAAATGTACAAGGGACATTTTATTAGGCATCAAAAAGAATTTTGGCCCACCTATCAATTTTTATTAGTGGCAAGATAAATACGATCGATGCGCTTCAATTTTGTATTTTGGTGCCGTTGCTTGTCAATATTACAATAAATGGTCGCTATCCTAAATTCTTAAAATGTATGTTCGGCCGGCTTCTCCTTCTAGACCCGCAACGGATTTAGATACTTACAGTTTTCACCGTCATTTAGATATTTTTTACTGAGGGTTTTTATGTACATTACATCACGATTGTACCCGCGATCGGGGCGGGTCGCTAGTTAGAAATATATACTCTCATCTGTTACTTGACGATGACAAAGATTATATGTTAGGTAATATTTCGTCAATTTCATTCAATTTTCGTCAGACTGGGAAACTGACTCCGCTAATGATGAATAAATTATTGAAATGCATACTATAAGCTTTCATTTTAATGGCGTTACATTTTCCAACATTTTAATGCTAGTATTGATGCTTTTAGTACTAGGAATACGTATATTATGCGTGAGAGTATCGATAGTTTGCATAACAATAGGGACATCTCTAGTTACGTCAGGTTGACACCTCTCATTTTTATCACCTTAAAATAAATTAGGTATAATATAAAACGCACGCTCGTTGCTGCCACACTGAGGCTGCTATAATGCTTGGTGACTTTAATGCACATCCGACTGAATTATTTTATAGAGAATTGGTGTATTTTTGTGATGAACATAGTTGGCGTTGCGCCGATGTGGCGAGGCTGGGTGTAACGTCAGATACACATACGTATATAAGTGAAATTCACAATAACTGCCAACGATGGCTCGATCACTGTCTAGTCACAGAGGCTGCATGGAAGTGCGTGTCCGATGTTAATGTGTATTATGATGTATATTGGTCCGACCATTTCCCCTTAGAAATACAATATAGGTTAGGAAATTTACCGGGAAAATTACTAGTTTTTGATAATGTTTGTAATATGATTAAGTGGGGCGAAAGAGATAGTGAACAAATTAACAAATACAATGAATTATGTGGGCGTAAGTTAAAAAATATCGACTTTCCGGTGGAATTAAAGTATTGTGCTGACAATTTATGTTGTAACTTAGGACATCGAACAATAATAGACAACTTATACCTAAATATTGTAAACAGTTTAAGAGAATCTGCAAAAGATAGTTTTGAGTCTCGAAAACCTAACAGAAGAAAGCATGTAGTCGGCTGGAACAAACATGTTCGGGGGTTACATCAAGAAGCAAGGTTTTGTTTTCAGATGTGGCTTGACCATGGCAGACCTACTTTTGGAGATGTGTATGACAGGATGAGTGATTCCAGGAGGCGCTTCAAGTCTAAGCTTAAATGGTGTCAGAACAACGAAAATCAGATAAAAATGGACATATTGGCAACTCACCATAAAGCGAAGGACTTTGGGGGCTTCTGGAAGCACACCAAGAACCTCGAGAATAAATCTGGTTTGCCCGCTGATGTTGATGGGGTGTGCGGGCCGGATCAGATTGCCGAGTTGTTTAGGCATCATTTTGCTGTAGAGTCGCCACTGGGAGAACAGCGGCAAGTGCTGGATGTTGAGAATAAATCGGAGAACGAGTTGACTCGATTTACCACGAAAGAGGTGACAGATATAATAAGTAGCATGACTCGTGGAAAGTCACCAGGCCACGACGATCTCAGCATCGAACACTTGCAGCATGCGGGTGTTCATTTGCCCAGGTTATTGACTATGCTGTTTAATTTGTGCATAGGACATGCATATCTACCTCCTGCCCTCTTAAGGACTATTGTTGTACCCATCATAAAAGATAAAACAGGTGATGCCTCCGACAGGAACAACTACAGGCCAATATCCTTGGCGACAGTTGTGGCAAAAGTGCTGGACGGTTTGCTTGATCGCATGATGACTAAACATATTAATCTTAATGAGGCACAGTTTGGTTTTAGGCCAGGTCTATCGACGGAAACAGCAATACTGCGTCTCAAGCATACCGTTCAGTATTACGTTACAAGGAAAACGCCGGTATATGCCTGTTTTTTGGACCTGTCGAAGGCATTTGACTTGGTATCATACGAAGTCCTCTGGGGTAAAATGCGGAACGATACCAGTACACCTGCAGAAATTGTAAACTTGCTGAAATTTTGGTACTATAACCAGTTAAATAGTGTTAGATGGGCTGGCTCTTGTTCTGCGGAGTTTGGATTGGCATGCGGGGTTAGGCAGGGGGGCTTGAGCTCACCACGACTGTTTAACCTATATATTAATGGGCTACTAGATGAGCTCAGCGGAGCTGGCGTCGGCTGCTCCATTGATGGTCAATTTGTTAATAATATTAGTTACGCTGACGACATGGTTCTGCTGGGTCCATCAGTCAGAGCCCTTGAGATCCTTATAGGAATTTGTGAAAGGTATGCTATAGCCCATGGTCTAAGGTACAATACCAAAAAGAGTGAGTTACTTGTTTTCAAGGCAGGAAACAAAAAACCCAAGACTGTACCTCCGATCACTCTGAACGGGGTTCCGTTGAGAAGGGTCGAGGAGTTCAAGTACCTTGGCCACTGGGTCGTTGACGATCTCTCTGATGATCGAGATATCGAGCGGGAGCGAAGGGCGTTGGCGGTGAGGTCTAACATGTTGGCGCGTAGGTTTGCACGGTGCTCACGGGAAGTTAAGATAACTTTGTTCAAAGCATACTGTCAAACTTTTTATACCTGTAGCCTATGGGCCAAATACTCTCAGAGATCGCTGAGCGCTCTTCGCGTCCAATATAATAATGGGTTCAGGATGCTGTTGGGGCTGCCTCGACACTGTAGCGCTTCGGGCATGTTCGCCCAGGCAAGCACGGATGGGTTTTGGGCGATACTTCGCAAACGCATTGCGTCTCTAATGCGCCGGGTGGGGGGGAGCGCTAACAGCCTCCTGAGCAGCATACTAGACAGGGTTGAGTGTCCAGTGGTTAGACACTGGAATTATGTTCATAGGGGAAATAGGCGTGCCATTTTTAATGTAAAATAATGTAGGTATTTTAAATTTTTAATTGTGACATTTTATTTTATTGGATTATCCTATTAAAATTCTAAATTTATTTATTCGATTCAATGATTATTGTTTTGAAATTTTAATTATTTATTTGTTAATGACATACAATTTAATTTAATTTTCAAATTATGATTATGTATTTGACTTTTCCATTTCTTTTTATTATTTTTCTATTTGACATCCAAAGTAAAGATAATCAACATTTTAATTTTAAACTTTTAATTTATATTGCGCACTAACATAGTTTTGTAAGTAATTATTGTTACTAACACATTATGGGATCAAATCCTGCAATAAATGATTTTGATTTTTTGATTTTTGTTGCTATAGCAACGAGTGTTTTTATCGCAGAGATACAACAAACGCTTTATGTACTGAATCCACATTAAGAGGAGTGTGAACTCAGCCCGAAAAAGCGCTCCCCATACAAACGGCAATAACGTTTTCCACCCTCTAAACCTTCACCTATGCCAATGATTTTTTGGTATGCTGTCATTATGCCTTCTAAGGCATCAAAAAAATCAAAACATACAATCCTAGTTTCAACTAGGATTGTGTTTTGATTTTTTTAATTTTCTTCATAGATTTGACATATTTACATTTTTAAGAGTTTCATACAAAACAAAAAAGCGTCAATATTTTTGAAACTATTAAGAATATTTAAAAAATCAAAACATACAAACCTAGTTCTAGGGCATAATGCCAACATACTAAATAATTATAGCTATGTGTTAAGGTTTAGAGGGTGGAAAACGTTATCGCTGTTTGTATGGAGAGCGCTGGATTTACACTCCTCTTAATCCATGAACAGACCGGTATACAGTAGGACGCTTCTTATACATACCAAAAGTCCGTTTTTGTTCGAAGAGAGACTGGTTTTGTACTATTATTTATTCTGTGACTAAAGCGATATAAAACAACATAACATGTTGTTATATGTGCTATGTAACCAATAATGAACAATACGTAGTCAACCAAATTTATTCATAGGCCAATATAGAACGTTGTCGCAGTGTGTCATCGCTGGGATATTATGGACACTTATTGCAAAAGTCACTATGACATTTATCGTGAAAAGGTTCTACAGCGGCCTACAAATTGGTTGACTGTGTTTATAATATTATTATGTACGTATTGTTCATAATTTATATTTTGCCTACAATGTAGGGCGCTGGATATTGTGTTTTATAAACATGGGTGTTGGAATTAGTCTTATGAAACTTAGGTACCTATAGATATTATGAGTCGTAACTTTTTATTTGTTAAGTGATGCTTTTATCGGCCTTATTCATATCAACGGGCGTGTTCGTAAATAATTAAATAGAATTGTAAATATAATTGAAGACGAATGAAATAAATTATCATTTTTCAGAAGAATTGTTTTATTGAATACTTACAGGACCTTTATAAGAAGATTGAAAAGATA
Organism: Ditula angustiorana; assembly: GCA_963691745.1. Lineage (NCBI taxonomy): Eukaryota > Metazoa > Arthropoda > Insecta > Lepidoptera > Tortricidae > Ditula > Ditula angustiorana. Next base: position 3,454,728 of record OY829492.1, on the reverse strand, counting down.
TGACAGTGGTCCCACCTCTTCGATTTTGCATATTTGATACGTAGCTTAGGTATGTATACTGATGGGTAATGGTAAAATTTCTGTCGGAAAAGAAAAGAAAAATATTGATTTTTCCGTTAGTTTTCCAATTTTTCCAATATTTTTCTGATATTTTTCAAACTTATGATTAAAAACAAGCACAATTACACTGAAATAAAATTGTCAGTTATTATATAACGATTAAAAATACTTAACTATACAATAGGAATGATGAAATCGGAACAAAATTACTACTATTGTCATTTTGGTTTAGTGTTTTTTTCAGTTGAACGTATTTTTATTTGTTTTTGGTTAAATTTTACATTAAACAATATTTTTCCATTATTTTCCCAAATACATTACCTAATTTATTTTTCGGAAAATAAACTGAAAAATTTCGGAAAATTACCCATCACTAGGTATGTATGCCAAATTGTTAACCTTTTCCACGCCACGTCAAATATAAAAGTCGTCATTTACACGCCAGTGCCATATTACAATATACAGCGTATACATATATGTAATGTACTTATGTATGTATATGTACAGTATTTCTTAGGTTGCTTTTGCGCGGGGGGATTGCGGAAAAAGTGTAGCATGTAATGATTTTAATGACCCTTAGATTTCGGTTAGACGCTAATTCTGGCGTCAGTTCAGTCCATCACTCCGGTATAGTTTTGACTGATGCCAGAATGATGACAAATGGATACGGTTACGATTAGTTCAGACTGACACGACACGAGACAGGTTACACGATAATTCTCTCGTCATTCTGATTAGAATGATGGACTGAACTGACGACAGAATGAGCCTGTAACCGACGTCTTAAAGTTAAGTTTCTCTGTAACGTGTATAAAGTTCTTCGCAGTGAGCTTACCAAAGTTATAATAAAATAAGTACAAGAGTGTTGTCCTGAAATTGTCCACTGTTATAAATGTGTACCAGGTGCCGTATACAGCTCTCCGCCCGCTAAGATCTACATCAACTCATCGAGATGAACCCTGTGACCCGTGCCTTCGGATCTACTTTCTTTGGATGCTTTGCTGTGGGGAGATTACGAAAGTGTAACCTCTAGGTTCAAGTGAGCCTTTAATGAGTTGAGCTTCACTGTTACTTCTTCGCAGCAATGGCAAGGCATCCGAATAAAGTTGACCCCAGTGGCATGGCGACTTAATCATCGAAAACCCCGTGAATATGCCAATGAGCGTCGAAGTAATCATTATCAACAACAAGAATCTTGTACTGAAATTCATTTGTTGATCTTTCTTTATGTAACGTAAGTATTGTCCACTGTTATGACTTTGTACTTATCCTATACTAGCGGACGCGCGCGACTTTGTTCACGTAAAATATGTAGCCTATGCCCATCAGGAATAGTATAGCTTTCTATCTGTAAAGGAATTTTTGAAATCGGTTCAGTAGTTTCAGAGATTATCCCCTACATACAAACAAACTAACTAACAAACAAACAAAGTTTACCTCTTGTATAATAACTAGCAGACGCGCGCGACTTCGTTCACGTAAAATTAGTAACCTATGTCCGTCAGGAATAGTGTAGCTTTCAATCTGTGAAAGAATTTTTGAAATCGGTTCAGTAGTTCCAGAGATTACCCCCTACATACAAACAAACTAACTGACATACAAAGTTCACCTCTTTATTATATTAGTAAAGTAATAAGTAATATAATATAGCTCTCCGCTAGGTTAGATCAAGTTATCAAGATGAAGCTTTGTGATGAAGCCATGACAGGAGCTCTGAGGATGCATTTGTGACGGGTAGATTGCGGAGAAAATACAACTTTAGAGTTGAGGTTTCATGACCCTGTAAGGGGTTCGCTTCTCTGCAACTTCTTTGCAGCAATGGCACGGCATCCAAATAGTGTGGATCCCATGGGAGTACCGGGGGGGGGGGGGGGGCAGGAGGGGCAGCTGGCCCCCTTGGAAATCACACACTACACTACATATAGCTAATGTTTCATGTAGGTATGTTTGTGTAGTGTGTATGACAAAACAGCCGCGGACAATCCGACCTAAAAAATCTGACTTGCCCCCCACTAGGCCAGAATCTGGGTACGCCTATGGTGGATCCCAATGACACGGCAGCATTATCGAGCACTTCGTGGGAATTCACTGTGTACTTATCAAAGGCATCATTATAAGCGTGTGAAGTGGCAGGGACTGCGCTCGTTGGTTGCTTTGCTGGTGCTGCTATGAAGTTGCATTGAGAAAATGATTCCTTTAAAGAGTCATTAGAACCTTATAAGTAGATTACAGCTTCTCAGGTACTTTGTCGAAGGTGTCCTTGGTGGCTACGGCCACTGGTAAGTTTTAAATATTTTAGTTCAAACAAGTATTTGTATTTACCTAGATACCTACTATAAGTTTTATTTGACCTTTTACATGATATCAGACGTTAAACGATTGTAAATAATGAAATAAAATTGTAAACATGTTACAATGTTTTGATGAAATAAATTATAAATTTTCAAAAGCATTTTTGTTTCTTTGTTTATCTAATGGTTAGAAAAAGAAATATGCTTTTGTTAGTAATAAAAGCAAGCGTGCAGGAACATGCAAACGTCCGTAAATATCAATCTTGCTTCAACGACATAAAGCTCGTATTTTAAAATCTTTCATATCATGTTGGACTCGCTTTTATGGCCTGCTGACAATTTCGCACAACTGCCATCCGTATAGGTACCAGTGGGTAGTTCAGTGGTTCCCAACCTGTGGTCCGTGGCGGCATCCGAAGCGGTCCGCAAAATATTTGATGTGTATGCTATAATGTTATGGAATAATTTTAGTAGATAATCATATCAGGCATTACTGTATCACTAAGTGTTTGGTGGTCCCTGGCAGGATAAAAATTTGGTTAAATGGTCCCTCGCTTCTAAAAGGTTGCCGGTTCTAAAGGATCCTGTTACCCATGCCGGTTGTGTTAGAAACCAAGAATGCCCGCAATACTGAGAGGTTATTCAATTGAGGCAAGTAGTAAACATCGCAAAATGATTACATCTCGAGATGTTAGAGAAAGACTACATCCCGTTTAATCCAAGGGTGCAATTTTTGAAACTCACCAGGTGACTAGAGCTCACCAAAATGGCCGAATTTCTATGAACAACGGCTATTTTGGCGAGCTTTAGTCACCCGGTGAGATTCAAAAATCGCACTCCTGATCTCAAAATGTGAGAATTTCAGAATGACTAGAATGCAAAAAGGTGAGAGGTGAGAAAGGGAAGAGCTTGTAAGTGGCATATCGGAATTTTTGCACTAGTGTCATTTTGCGATGACTCTTTTTAAGATGGAGTCGTTTTTATGCGATGAAGTGTAGTCGTATACATTATTTCATCATATTTAGTCACCGCTGACTCGCGTCATATAGTTATGGTCAAAGGATTTTTTTTATATTTTACAATCATTTAGAGTTAAAGTTTTAGCAATACTGGAAGTTTGAGCAGCCAGTGTTAGTCACAGAAGCCAACCTTTAACCACTGCTATAGTTAGAAAGAGACGGCTGCCTCAAAAGTCCAGTGATGTAACGAATGTCATTGTTTGAACATTCGCGGATGCGAATGCGAATGCAAATATGTGCTAACGACATTCGCGAATGCGAATGCGAATATTCAGTTTTTGTTCAAATTTGGCGCCAATTGTCTGTCTTGGAGGCAGTCTCGTTCGAAGGAGATGCGTTCTATTTGTATTTATAAGTTCCAATGAAGATTTAATTGTTAAGCTTCATTGCAAAAAAAAAAACAAGTAAATAAATAATACCAAATGGTAAAGTGAAAACTGATATTATGATTACGAGGTTACTTACTTTTTCTTGCATTAAAAACATAAGAAATGAATGGATTTTGATTTTATTTATCTACTATTGTCTTCAAATTGGTTTTTTACTGCTATTCATATTCGCAAAACATTCGCATAAATTTTGGCGAATGCGAATAATGCAATGAATATGCGAATATTCGCGAATGCGAATATTCGTTACACCACTAAAAAGTACATACTTATGTTGGACCACGTTATTTGGTCTAGTGTAGCTTCCAGCTGAAGTAGCACGCTAGCGTTTATCGCGCATATAAACGCTTTGGTCCCTCTCGCACACTGGTTAGAACGGGATAAATGCTTTATGTCATCGATAAAAGCTAGCGTGCTAGGCCCCCTGGTGATCGTTGCGGGAGCCCGCTGGATGTAAGTGGACGTCTTTCGGCTGAAATGATACCACTAACTGAAAATATTGAGTGAATTAAATCCGAGTGGATTCATTTTCTTCCTTAAGAGGAAACACCAAGGCCTAGAGAATTGAAAAATAGGTATTTGTAAAATCTATTGCTGCCTCCATCTATCAAGCCTCCCCCCGCAGAGCGCAATAGAGACAGCCGCAGCTTGGACTGAAAATACCTATTTAAAGTACACAAAATCAACGATTCGTAGACCCCTGATTCCTTCTCCAAAACTTAACCGATTTAACTACTTTTTTCATAAAAAATTAAAGAAAGGCTTTGGCAGTGTTCCTATGTTTTTCTTTTTTTATTTAATCTTGTAAAATTTGTTTTCTGAATGTATGAACGCAGCCGAAAATCTGGCCAATTTTTTAGGTTTTTGAATGTTCATATCTCTTTTATTAATTAATTTATGAAAAAAAGGAAAACATAGGAACATGCGTAATAGTGGCCATCGATTTTTTGGAAAAAAAAATTGCTCTACTGGCATTATCCAGAGAGGAAACAGGGGACGACGTTTGTATGGAAAAACGGCCCTTGTATTTCCTCTTAACGACTTGAATCCGGCTCCATCTTTGCGATTAATATTTCAACGCTGCCGGTTGCTGAGATTTAGATCATTTATTCCGTTTTTATCTTAGTTACAGCTGATGATGATGATGATGAGTTCCTAACAACGGTCAGCTCGCCTATTCGCTCTGAGTCTTTCTGCTACGGAGCTAATTGGAATGGCACTAAATGACAAAGCTAGTGCGGTGTGTCGAACTGGCCACCCTGAAAACGTTCCCAGAGTAGTCATAAAGCGGGATACATGGCGGGCGAGTCATCTCATGGCATGGCATGGGCATGTCTATGATAGAAGTCCTTAGCTTGGATGAAGAATTAATGCATGGATTAGTACATATTAAGTGTACACACCCAAAACTGTCAAAATGGTTACGTTTGGTGTGCGTCAAGGTAGTAAAACCTGCAAAGTAATAATAAAAACGTAGAGTATACTAACTTAATGTACACCAAAGGTTTGTATATTCTTGTGTATATAGGGCAGGGGTCACCAATTAGTTTCTCTCGGGGTCCGCTTTAAGAAATGAAATGACCATCGCGGTCCGCACATGTTATAGAAAAAAATATTTATCAAACAAATGTAATTACGGAAATAACAAAGGTATTTTTTACATAACAATGAGAAAAATGACATTAAATTACGTACTCTGTAGTGCAAGTTGCTGTTTCGCGGTCCGCTCAAAATGGGTCGGCGGTCCGGATGCAGACCGCGGTCCGCCATTTGGTGACCCCTGATATAGGGTGTCAATTAAAGAGGATTAGAGTGTGTAGTAGTCTCTTTTTGGCACATTGTATTGCCATTGAAAGTAGAGATCAGCTAATGAAATATCGCGTTAAATTTTATTACTCTTTCTAATCAGTTAGCGTGTGCGAAAGGGAAGGAATGCTTTATGAACGCTAATGTGCTTTAGTGCAGAACAGCTAGCATAATAACAAAGGTAGCACGAGTTGTCATGTTCCCGCTAGTAGCGTCTCTCCCTACTGGGTTACTAAGAGACGCATTGAGCGACAAAGCGATTCGCGGTATATCACGCTAGCCATACAGGAGAGAGAATAAACGGATAAAATGAAAATGTATGCTAGAATGGCTAACCATTCAGTGAGAAAAGGATAGACGCTACTGTGAAATGCAAATGGGGTGAATGAGGTTGTTCAAATAATACCAATGGTTAAAAAAGATATACTTCATTTTTATTATATAAAATAAACTACAATAAACTTAGTAGCTACCTAACTTTAAATCTAAGTTATTATCGCTGATGTACCTGTGTACCTCGCTCGTGTCCTCCCTCAAATTGACAGTGAACATTCTGAGTCTTTCACAGTTCTGTATGATCTGATTCACTACTGGTTCCGACACTGCCAAAGTACAATCTAACCACAAATGGTGTAAATTACGTAGTCTACCTTTCTCTAACAAATGCAGCATTATTTCATCCGCATTCATTTTGGTTTGATATTTCAGTACTAATTTTTGCAACTTCTTAGTGCACCCCAGGAAGAACGTCAAAATGTGATCTATGTTGAAATTTTCATTACCGATAGTCAAGATACGTAGTTCTGAGAACATTTTAGTTGGCCGCCGGAAGTATGGAGGTATGACTAGCCATTTCGACTGAGTCATTATACAAAGAGAGTTGAGGTTTGGACAACAGGTGCCTATCGACAGCACAGCATCAAGAGTTAACGCATGATCAATCTCCCACAAAGAGAAATGCGTCAAATAAACGCCTTTTACAAGTAACAGCTGCTGCATGGTATCCGAGTAGGAGAAGAACGACAAATCTAACCGATGCAATCTTAATTCGCTGACCGTAATCTGCTCTAATATTGCGTCTTTATTATGCTCTGACAAGTGTGTTACTGACAGATCCTTCAAAAACGGGCAGATCTTGATCAACTTTTTGATGCCCTCAGCTGATAGAAAATGACAATTAATTTTTTTTAGACTCAAAGGGCCTATGTCAAGAACAGTACTGATCATAGTTGACCCGATATCACATGATTCTATCCTTAACTCTTCTAAATAAGGAAGCTTACTGACCAGCATAATTATCCCAGCTTGAGAGACGCATCTACCTACCCGTTTAGCTCTTTCGTTGCGCGGCGGATCCATAGCTAGAATACGTAACTGCTTTAAATTTGCTATACTACAGAGCCCTGCGTCAGAAACGTTTCTGATCAATACGGAAGCATTGAAATTTGACTTACAAATATCAACTTTGGAGACAATGTTGATTTCTTCTAATAGAGGACAATTGAGTCCGATGACCTGAAGTATTTCATCTGTGCAAATGAATTTGAGGTCTAGTGTGACTAAGCGACTGAATTTCCGAAGGTTTTCTATCCAGAACCTCTGCGGGAGACCATTGTCTAGATCACATTTGCAGAAGACACTCATGTTTGGGTGTGTCAACACATGGAACAGAAGTTGGGGATCGCCGCGGTACTGGCAACATGTTCTTTGTGAACAGAGGACATCGAATAACCTGGAAGAGAAGTATTTTGTTAATAATCACATAATGTGCAATAATAACCTTTAGTGCCAAAATGACTCAGTAATCATGATAATCTATTTTAAATAGATAAAGTAGGAGAGGCGTTTGGTCTGCAGTGATTGGTGTACTGTCTACAGTCATACACAACATGAAGCTTTTATCAGAGGCTTTGTTTTTATAGTTATTTGACTGTATGCTCGGCTCATTATACACTCGGCTATACAGCATCTAGACTCTAGATTCTAGCATATAATATATTATTTATGTTCAGCGGCCATCCAAGAGTCCAGAAATTGTAGCACATTATACAAATTGCACAATACAATAATTGAAGAAGTAAAGTGTGGTAGCCAGGTTAGTTTTCTAGCCTCTGCCTTTTGCTGAACCTTGATGTGGTTGCATTATTGCTTCTGCACAATTAAACTTTTAGTTTCAAGACTTTAATTGCAATTAATTTGTTCTGAAATGTGACACTAATCTAAAAATAGTTTTTAGTCACATAATGCTTAGATTAAAAAAGAATATAATTTGAATAATTAAGGCTCGTACAGGAGTATGACATATTATGTATATTACTAAATATACATATACAGCGCATATGTAATCTCACATAATTATAAATAAATGAATGTGTTACACAAAGTGTAACACTGCTAGTCGAATTTGTCCAATTTTAACTTCAGATTCAGAATTCTAGAAATAAGCTTTTTTTGACCTTGATGCGCACAATTTGTGAAATAACATTGAGACAAGTTCATGACTGTGATTTAATGCGACAGTATTACTCTAGTATTCAACTCACCTGGCTGGAAGCATCGACATCAAATGGCATTTCAGTTCGAACGCCTGCTTCTCGATTTCGAGAAAATTATTGTCCGGCCGAGTTTTAGCTTCAATTACATTACAAGCGGAATAAATTAAACTAATGCATTTTTTAACACACGTTTTAAATAAACTATTTGGCTGTTTTCGAGGCGACATTGTTACGCGATATACACATAAAGAAAGGAATTACTCAAGTATGCTGGGGCTCCGAGGTTTATATGATAATATAATTATTGCAAAGTTGTATTCTCTACAGGAAGGCTCCAATTTCTTTGTTTGATTTCACTTCACACGATAATTGGGAAGGGAATAATATTTTATTTTTCACTATTTATTGTTTGGGTCGACAAATTAGGGTTACCAGTTGCCATTTCTCAAAACAATACTTCTTAATTACGAAAAAAAAACAACCACTAAACTCTTGTAAATAATATTTAAAATATTTTTATTTAAGAAAAAAGAAGTTGCAGAATTACTTTTCCAATCAAATTTTAGGGTAAAATTGCTAGAGTCTGGCCATCGAAACGTGATATTGACCTTGAAACAGAATTCTTTATATGGCAATACTCAATACTTGTCAAACCCTAGTACGTTGGTTGTCAAGTCGTGTCAATTTTCGGAATAACAAACGGTTATCTTGCGTTATTATTTCGAAACCTATAAAAAGTTCAGCTAGGAAGTTAATTTATACAATGATGTGTAAATTTAAAGCAAAACAAGAAGAGCGAGCCTCTGCTTTCCGCGAGAAAGAACGATATTTCCATGAAATAATCGCTGCCACAGGTTAGTGCACTGTAATGATTTTGATATTTGTTGAATAGTTTGTATACTCCATAGTTATTTCAAGATGTATTTCGTTGGACTAAACATATTATTCGTTTAATTATGCTTTTGTTGTTGGTTTCAGTTTGAAATAGTATTTTCTCCTACATTTAGAGGTTATGTTCCGATTGTAATCGGAAAGGTATTTATTGCATGTTTTTTATTTCAGAGAGGATGAGAGATAAACTTGATTACAACAGCTTAAATGAGTTGAATGATATTAGTAATGCTGTGAAGAGTTTACAACAACTAGAGGAAAATAGTCAACTCAAAACAGAAATTCAATTTGTGCAAGAAATTTCTGCAATGACAGGTATGATATTTTAACTGTAAATTAATAATTAAAAGTGTGTTAAAGTCCAAATTTATATAGCTATAAATAAACAAGGAAGTCACATTTAGTTAAAAATAACATCTTTAGCGGAAGTGGGGCTACAAAGATGCAACTAGGATAGTGCCAGGATGAGGGAAAAGATCTTAAATAATATTATTAAGACAGTTCTTATAGAAATATATAAATGGGTGGACACTAGGTGACACCCTACCCTCACATTGGATTCTGATCCGTTGGCCAAAACAATTTATTAACCACACCACCTGCTATTGGTCCCGGGGTCGCGGGTTAGGAATGTAACACTTTACCACATAGGGATGATTAGTTAGATCACTCATAATATAATAGTGGGTTACATAGTGATTGATGCTTTCAATAACCAGAAGCTATACTGTTATTTAAACAATATAATGTATTTTATTTCTAATTTTCAGATGTTGGTACTGCTACTATCAAAAGAATAAAAAAAGAAGGACAGTTTAATGCTGGTGTTTGGAATACTCCCGGGAAAAAGCGTCCACATAAACCAACAGTTGCCAATTTGGATAGTTTTGACATTAACGTGGTCAGGCAGAAGATCAATCAATTCTACACAGTTAAGAAACAGGTGCCTACTTTACGTACCTTGTTGACAGATTTAAGAGAGAGCATTGAATTTACCGGATGTCGTGAAATGTTGCGAAAAATTTTATTATCCAATATCCAATGGCTACGAGTTCAAAAAAAAAATAAATGAGCGTAGTATAATCATGAAGAGATATGATATTGCAGCATGGAGGCACAGATTTTTGAGAGCCTTTAGTAAATACTGCCAGCAAGAAAAGCCGTTAATTTATATGGATGAAACATTATATTCATCAAAATTATAGGCCAAAAAAATCGTGGCAAGGTCCGTGTAGTAGCGGTGTGGTTGAAAAAATTTCCCCAGGGAAACGGTTCATTATTGTACATGCCGGGTCCGAAAAAGGATTTGTACCCAATGCCCTCTTGGTTTTTAGCTCAAAATCTCTGTCAGCTGATTATCATCATGACATGAACTGACAGAACTTTTTAAAATGGCTGCAAGAGAAATTAAACCCTAATTTAAGAGAACCAAGTGTAATAATAATAATGATTCTATGATAGTTGAAAGAATGTTATTTTACTCAATAAAATGTTTATTAATCATTAAATCAGTATGCTGTTTCACTTTAATACAGAATTCCTGTGGTGTAACAAATTAATAATTTCAAGTTTCTGCCATTTTGGCTTTTGTTTCATCATCAGACCACCTTACTGATATAGCTGATACCATAATGCTATGCTGCATTGACAATAAAATATTTTTGATTTTGATTTTTGTCACCTGGCTTACTTAAACACCAGGAACCGGTTCCATGGGCGCAATGCTCGAAGAAAGTTTTCGCTACATACGCATTTTCCCAAGTAGTCGGCTACGAGCTTAGCGCTACGAAATCAATGAAATTAAGTAAGTATAAGTACGCCAAATTCGAGCCTAACCGGATGTCAGGAAGTGGTTCTAGTTCTAGTACAAACGCTAATGTATTACGGCTTTACATAAAATTTTAATGCGAAAGTATTAAAACTATTTAATTCTAGTTCACGTGGGGTTACCATATATATATTTTTTTAATTTCGCGGGCAATTTTCAGTATCACGTTTGGATGGCCAGACTCTAATTTGTCAATCCTTTTATAAATCCCTCTGCGCCCGTACGTTCCGTGTCGTCATTGAATCCGGCAAAGTAGAGTTGTATGTGTAGCGCTTTATGTAATAGACAATAATACTAATTTACCAAGTTGGTATGTAATTTGTAATGGTGGCTCACGACTCTCACCTTTGTTTCATACTTGAAAATCGGTTCGAAAGTCTGAATTCCGAATTTTAAACGTAGTGGTTATGTTCTCTTTGGTTCTGGCGGGAACTCATATGCATCAAAGGTGAATTTACTTTCCAGTGCAAAGTAGCAAGCAACCGATACAGTGCTGTTTTTGTAATTGAAATTCTGTATTTTTCTTTAAAAACGGCCTCTAGTATTGAACATAGAATAGTAAAGTGATATCCATCTATAGCAAGTTAATGTTGCTTAGTCTTTCGTTTGTTATGCATAAACCCTCCGGTATCAAAGCCAGCAGCAGTACTTAGTAGGCTCTAGTCTTTAATAATCAGTTATGTCTGTATGGACATAAATCATACAGTCAGTTTTCTGGAGGTCGGTAATAAACTAAAGAAAACAATTGATATCGCGTTGATTTCCGCGCTCTTTTTTTTTAAACACCTTCGGGCTTCCAGTTGGTACTTATACTTTAGTCATAATTCCATGGAGTAGGTGCGGTTGGGAGTCAAGAAGAAAAACGAAAATGATTAATTTATATGTATGTTTATTCTCATCACTTTTTCATGAGTTTGCGCCTAATACTAAATAGAATATCAATTAAATTTTCGTCATAGATATCTATCTCACTAGGTGCTTTATTATCATTTAATATAATTATATATATTTTATTAATTACATTAGTTTTCTATTTAAAATCTACTCATCGTACCATGCCTTATGTTAGTTGGGCTTGTTATTACATTATGTATTAATATAATAGTAGGTAACCGTTTAGTCTAAATTGAGTATTTACTATACTCAATACTTTACGTTGTGCTACCTTACAAAATGATCATAACATCATATTTTGGTACTTAAAATGTACATGTAAATTGTACCCAGTTACTCTCATTTGTTACCTATTTCAGATTATGTTTGTTTTGGTTCAAAATTCGGTTTTTTAACTACACTGGAAACGCTTGGAATCTATACAAGTTGCACTCTGTTCTAAAGTCGGGTTGAATAGAAATGGACGATGTTGTAAACAAATATGGCTAACATTTGACATCTTATAACCTTCAATTTTTAACCAGTGTTTATTTATGAAATAATAAATAATTAATAGATATTTTAACGTAAAACGAATAAAAATACAAGGATAAAGTGTATCAATCGGTAATGGGACCATACTCGTTGTTCAAAAGAGTGTAATTTTGGAGTGATAGTAGTAAATTTCTTGGTTAACAACATTGGCAATTTCTATTAAACCGGACTTTACGTTAAAACGATTTTGACAAGAGCTAGCTAGTATTAATGTGATTTTCCACCCGCTACGTAAGCAGATAACGTCACTTTCCAGCCAGGGGAAGACATAAAACCGTGTAGGTACCTACACAGTTCGGGCGGTATAACACAGAAAGCTTCGGATCGCATATTTACCGCCCTCGCCTTCGGCTCGTGAATCAAGCACCTACGATCTAAAGCATTCTTTATTTTACCGCCCTAGAATGGACTTTACACGTTCGCAGCTCCCATACAAACTTATTCCATCTGATTAACACAATAAGTCCCGCATACATTTTTACTATGATAATGGGGTTTGCAATCTGTCTGTGAACTATGTGTGAACTTCAAATTCGCGTTTACCATAATGGCGATCTGGCGTGTGGGCGACAACTTTTGTATGCGTTGTTGGCGGTGGATAGGTTAAACTTGTTTTGCATTGAAACCCAAGAACAAAAGTAGAAATCTTAAATATTCTCAAAGTAACAACATCTTTAAATCAAAAGAAACTAATATTATTCTGGAATGGAGTAGGTATAGCTAGGTGTATAATCAAAATGTAATCCTGTTTAGCTCTCATCAATTAATTCCTAGGTATAGGCCAAGTTTCTTAAATTAGAGTCCTTTACACTGTTCTGCCTAAGGCAATATTCTGTATGGAATTCTTATTAGGGTAGTGATACATTGACTTGTACACGCGTCACTGTTTGGTTGTGAACCATAATAACCGCGCAATGTAACGTAACTGTTCTTTTCAACCCGCACATGTGACCAAAAGATTATAAGCGACCTATAAGTAATTTAGAACATTTCTCGCACAGTAGTTACTTAAGGGCACTAAGATTATTAAAATATACAAACAACATTACAAGATACGAAGGGTTTGACTGAAAATTAACACTATAGTGTATTTAACCCACTGAATGCTACATAATGCTGAATTAAGCAAGAAATACAATAGTAGTGTTGTCAACCCCTCGTTGACAACACCACTGCACTGTTATTTTCAGTTTCATTAAATTTTTGACTCTGTATTATTTTGATGTCAAATGAAACTGTCTAATATGAGTGGAGTTTTCAAAATATTTCAATTTTTAGTTTACCAGTGTATGGTTAACTTACCATTGTACAGACTGACAGTTGCCTTATGGAATTCGTGGCTCGATTTTAAGTCTTAAGTTTATATCCAGTGAAGCTAGATGGCGCTACGAAATTATCTTGTGGGGTACACGATCAACAAAAAGATGATTAAAAAAAGAATCCGCTAATTGGCTTTTTTGAACATTGTTGAAACTACAAGCTTTTAGAGAAACCATAATTGTTTGAATTTGAACGAAATGTAACCATGTTGTAGAAAATTTGCCAATAGATGGCGTTGTGCTGAGTTAAGCTTTGTTGTATGGAGTCTGACAATTAAGTTGTTTTATCCATGACGGTCTGACATGAATATTATTTTGCCGAATAATCTAATGTTTTGGGAATGAAGAAAGAAAACCGGGTCGATATCCATATTACCAATATAATATCATGTGGCATTTTTAAGACAGTCATCAAATTTTATAAAATTATTATTCGGCATTTCTTTTATGAAGATATAATTGGCACTTAATTATTTTTTAGGTACTTTGACTCCTTTTGATTATCATATCATATTTTTACGCTAAAATGGTGTTGCTAAAAATGACCGTTTTAAAAATGTATGAATTGTCAAAACTACAGATTAAATCGTTTTGAGCTTAAAGCTATTTAAGATATTATATAATGTATGTTTTAGACTTAAAAGTACTGTATAGCAGTACTTGTGTCTTAAGTTTGACTTAAAGATTGGGTTTAAGTATCTACCCATTTTAATTCGATATTTACAATTATGTATAACATAATTACAGTAACACGTATAGAATATTTATTAGAATTCGAAATTTATAACTATGATTAAGTACTTACACCTAGATTTTTGGCACTAGATTCTTTTTTAATAATTTATTGATGGTTTTGTAAATACACCGGCTATCTAATTAGGTATGCTATTAAATTGTTGAAATCTATGCGACAGTATTATAAGTTTATTAAAATATCCATTGGCACCTAAACTTTGGTACAAGTTATAAGTTAATGTTTTGTTTAAAATTATTCTTTGATTTACTAAGTTCTAACAATTAAATATTTTTTCCATACTTACTAGGAACTTCATAACTTACTAACTTAATCATAATTTGGAGAATCCTATTACACAGGTAGATTAAACTAAACCACTATTTTTGTGCATTTCAAATCTTGTTAAAATAAATAAATATAGACAAGTCACATATTTAATTAAAATATTTATAAAGCACCCCATTCAAGTTTTAAAAGAATTCAATATAAGACACTTTATGAAAATAAGCTTTAGAATTACAAACAAAAACTGCAAAAAAAAGGATTACTTTATCAATTAAAAATTACAACAAATATATCATTCCACTGAAAAAAATCGCGTATGTAATTATACTAATGATTTATTGATCGAAATATAGGAAACAATTTGCAAAACCCAACTTCAAGATAACTTACAGGGTAGATAATTAAAATAATGTTACATGAAATAAAAATTCAATGCATGAAATTAGACGGCGACAATAAGTATCAGGTCTTTTAGATCTTAAGATTCAATAACGTAATTTAAAGAAGTTACAATTCTTAGTTTTCAGGGACAAGAGTTAAGATAAGAATTTACAAGTTCAAGTAACTGGGATACAAATACCAACATTAACGTAAATACTTTAAGTAGTATTGAAATTGAGGAAGAAGCACTAGAATCTCTCCCATTAATAATCGTACTACTTTATGGAAAATTATCAGTATTCACTTATATTTCCTTTCAAGTCTTAAACAGCTTGTAAGTTGTGATACCGCAAAGATCTGAGCGAGTTCAGTAATTGTATCCGTTACTTGAAATTGGGCTAGACCTACAGTAAGATTACAATATTAAATAGAAATGGAAAAGACAGTCGCGCCCTTTCACAACGCACTTTACACTAAACTATTCTAAAATGAAAAACAATAGATAGTCGATATCTTCATAAAACAACATAATCACCACGAATAATTGACCGGCAACCGTACGGTCGCCGTTAATAACATTAACATTCGTATTTAAACTTAGTTCATTCTCTCGTTCGTTCCTAGCTATGCCTCTCTCTCTTGTGTCTTCGTCTCCCTGTTCGTTTGAAATTTCGTTACAACAAATTTGAGCTGCGTCATTTGAAACTTCGTCGCTTGCACCATTAATGTTATCGTTCGATTCTTGTGTGCTACCATGATCGGACCCACGGTCAGGTCCGTGTAGCAAAACGGATCAGAGTCTCTTATGCGAGTCGGTGCTGGCGCTCTTGAGTGATCCGAAGCGGCGAGCCTGAGACGGCGCCGACGTCGTCTCGCGGTCAAGACTCGCGGCTCTCAGGATCAAGCCTCGAGATTGCCGGAGAGGTGAATCTGATCGAATCTGGAACACCAAAAAATCAGACTGTACGTTGATGATTTATTGCTTAATATCATAAAATACTTAGAAGCTTTGAGGTTGATTATTAAAATTGCAGATGTCAAGTTATAAAACTTTATATTTATTGTCATTAATTTAAAGCCAAGACATAGATTGTTTAAAAATATATAATAATTAAAGTAGGTAACAAATTATGTCTTCTTTTTTTGAAAAAAAAATGAAAGTCGTCAAATTAAAAGAAACAGAAATATTGCAAGAACTTCTAGCCTGATTTTACCGGTCCTTTTTGAGTAGAGCTACCTAGTGCATTCTGGCTTTTATCGGTAGATATGTTTCCTTAAAGCTTTGCAGGGAAACTTTGAACCTGCCCTGGTTTATTTCGAATATTTATTACATCAACTGCATTTGTCCTTCAGAATCAGAATATTGGTTGGAGGTACTGGCCAAAAAAGGACACGAGGACATAACAACATGGCCCTTCTTATAGTCTACAAACCCAACATGCTCATGGCGTGGCCGCTGCTGCGACTTCATATTGGATTTTTCAGTTACAAACAACAGTTTTACAACTACTCATGAGGCAGTTTTATTCATATGACAAAGATTTTGAAGAGATCTATGATGATCACTTACCGGCTCTCCAACTGACCCGCCCCGCTGCTGTCTTGATCTTTCCATCCTACTGCTGCGCTCAGTGAACGACGTCTCCAGGGATCTTTGTGAAGGATCACTCAAGGACTGAGAGAGCAAATGCGTGGTGGACGAGGAGTTCGAGTCTTCGATGTTCGAATACTCGTCGAGACTGTCCTCACGTTGAGGAGTGTCGGATTCCTAGAAAAATTAGAATAAATTTAAGTTCCCTGTTCGCCACTCCTATACCTTTTTAATTAAGTATGTATGCTTACCTCTTCTAACTCCCTGAGAGTGGTAGAATAGTGGTGTCTCCGTGCATTTTCTTCTCGTTCCTTCTCGCGTTCCCTCTTGTCCAGTTCTTCGGCTAACATCATCACTTCCCAGTCGCCGCCGCTGCCTGCCATAGCTAAAAGTTATATTATTTGTTTCTTAGTTGTGTTCGATGGAATTCGTTACAAAACTAAGATGGAAACGGTTATTCTTTTGTTTTATTAAATGAAAATCGCAGATGTAATAGATTACATATTACCTATATTAGGTTAGAATCGAATATAGGTATTCTACACCTGATTATCTGTGTTCTTACACTAAATCTGAGTATTTCACTTTCACTTAGATGTCATCAGCAACATTGTTAGCAGACCCGGCACTATTAAACGCATCACTTTGGTGTCTATACTTAATTACTCACTTTTTAGGGGAGAAATACTCCCATGACTAGAACTACTGGCCCGCCCACGCCGCGAACTGCTTTCCACAAATTCCTCGAATACCGGTGTCCTTGGTAAAGACTCTGAATCACTGCTCGACGAAGTTGAAGTGCTGTAAAATTTTACATCATAAAAACGTTGCATTACCAACAGATTGTTTATGTTTTGAACCCGAATATTAACTTACGTGTCACTCCAGCTGTAATCACTTCCCATGTCCAGGACGACGTCATTGCAATTATGAGCTGGTTTATGGCTTGCGTGTGAGCCGCGGTGATACCCGAAAAACGAACCTAAGCTGAATTTGCGGTGATGACGCTGACGACCTAGATCCGCTAAAAGCAGCATCGAATTAGTTTAACGGACAAAAAACTATTAACAAAACATTGATACTGAAAAGAAAAGTTAGGCTCAATGTAAAACCAACCTTTTTCTTTCCTTCCAGTATGGTGCATCCCTGTATCTACAGATAGTGTTTTCTTTATCTTCGATTTAGTATTATCTAGGTGGGTGCCAAAAAAGTGGAAGGGACGCATGCCACGCCTGCTGGTTCTTAAGCTGGACTGTTCTGGACTTAGTAGAGAACGGTCTTCCGAAGTCCCATGAGGAGACAGTGGCCTGGGTGAAAGAAGTGAATTACTCGTAAGTACAGCCTTATTAAAGATTATCTACATTATATCTCTCATTTACAGAAAATACTGATTAAATTTACCGTTTCAACTCTTGCATTTCCATGCTTTCCTGGTCGCTTTGGTCCTCCCATGACTTCCTCTGCCTTAATTTTGCTGCTCGTTTTCTCGAATATGTTCCAGCTTTGCCATCTAAATTCAGATCTAATCTTTTCGATTTACTTACAGTCCATTGTTCCTTATTTGAGCACGATTTATCAGTTCTACTTGATATCGTCTCTGCTAAGCTCTGTAGCTCTGAGTATGATAATTTTCCTAGCTCTATTCCTTCCGTCATTTCTGCAAGCTTTTCTTCTGTAATGTCTTCGGTTGATTCTTTACTAGGCGATGGTGGTGGTTCTTGAACATTTTTTTCTTCGTCTTCAGCGCTTACCGTTGGTGGTGACGTTGCAAAAACTGTATCCAGTGAATCTCCTCGCTGCAAAAAAGTGATTTCTTTTATTAAGTCGCTCTAAAATTATGTAATGAAGTATGTTTTTAAAGTGTAATATTTTTTACCATAAAGCCTTCCTCAGCACCAGATATGTCTTCACTTCCAGAGCTACCATTTTTACAAAATGCAGTTTTTGTTGTATTGACATCGGTTACATCACTATCCGCCAGCGACTCTGTAAGCTCAATTTGACCTTCAGTCGGGCTTATACCTGGTAAGCCTAATCGTTCTAGTTCTTGAATACGCTTCTGAAGTTGATTAATTATTTCATCTCGCTTTCGTACTTCATTTTCTAAGCTATTAAATCTGGAACCATAAATGGAAAGGATTGGAACCAAAACCAAAACTTGAAAAATGTTGTCTTTGTTTTTTTTTTATTTTTTACCTGTCCTGAAATTTTCCTTGAACATCATGTAAATGTCCTTGAATCACTTGTTTTATTCCAAGAAGTACCTCACCAAAATACTCTTGTTCTTCAAGCGACCCTGAAATAGCAAATAAATCTTTCGTTTACGATATAAACGTATTTATAAAACAATGACAAACCAAGCCAGTATTTTAAGGGCTAAGACTCACCTCTCAATAACTTCCTCTGGTTTGCTACGGCTGATATGAGGGTAAGTTTTGGCTTCTCCGACGGTACTTTTATTTCTTCAGGCCTTAATGATTTAAAGTCATACATGGGATCTAAATTTTGTTGAAGTTCATGTTCTGACCTTATGTTTAGAGCTGGAGCTGGTATGTCCTGTGTAGCTACACTGGTTTCAATAGTCGGAATAACAACTGGACCACTTGGGACAAAAGGCTCAGGCACCCCTTCTATATTAAGAGTTTGTGCTGGAGATATATTCAGCGTAGCTTCATTTTGTACTTCTGGCATTTGAAATATATCGCATTTAGCATCAATCGGAAAACTTGCAGGTGGTGACGGTAATGTATGTCTATGAAATGTAACACTTTTAGAAAACTTGGAATGCCTTGCAGCAAATCCTTCTAAAGTTGGCGCTCGACAAATTAGTCGCTTTAATTCACTGCTTCTTTCTGGACTCTCAGCTGGAGTAACATCTTCTGATAGCTTCTTTAGAATGGATTTAAGTGTCCGCCTTTCAAGAGTTTCATTTGAACCGTGACTCCCAAGGGAATCGATTGATTTTCGTTTGTATTTCCTTTTATCCATAGTACTACCTTCAGAATGACTCCTAGTTAGGGTATCACATAATAAGTCTTCCGAGGAGCTTGTGCAATCTAAACTTGAACTGCGAAACTTAACTACTTTTTCTAACTCTGCTAATTTCTGCCTTTCGTTTAAAATTTTCAATTTCTTAACGAAAGGCAACCCTCCATATTCTGGCGATAGATCGTCTATCGATCTATACTTTTTAGCTTTAGGCAATAACATACCTCCAGTAAAACTTGATGCTTTAGAATCGCTTGACTCTGCACCGTTATTTTTGTTTGGAGAATAGGTTAATAAATCTAGAGACTTTTCTTGGACGGGTTCCAAAGGGCCTGTTAAGCATATCTTAGGTTTATCTTGGCTAACATTATCACTATCAACGTCAACATTATTATTGTCTATTCTAACAAGCTCCGCTGTAACAATAGGCACACACGTAATTACAGCTGTTTCTGTTTTACATTCCTCTTTGACCTCCTGAATTGCACTATCAGCGTCTTTCTTATCTTCACTTGATATACTTTGACTTTTTGAATCTCCTAATATTGCAGCTTTTTTAAGTTTTGACCATGGTTTTTTAAGCTTAGGCTCCTCTTTACTTTCAGTTTGTGGAATAGGAAGTATTTCTACAGAAGCTTTTTCTTGTATTGGCATTTTATTTTTATCAATATTCGAATCTTTTGGTGAAGTACCTCCAGATTCTTTCGGAGAACCTCCACCCTGTAAAATTTTCAGTTTATCTCGGAACGTCGATCCTACAGCTTTAGCTGGTGATTTGATTTTACTTACGACTGAGTGTGGTATTGAAATCAAATTACTTTCAGTTTTAGGAGTAGGTTCAACTACTGCAGCAGGTTTTTCACTTGTTTCTTTTATAAGTGGTTGAGAAACTGCCGTTCCATCGCCTTGAACTTGTAAAATTTTATCTCTAAAGCTTACTTTTGGACGCGATGTACCATCACTTGACCCTGATGAATTCTTTCTAGAATTTTTTGTTGTCGGACTGTGTAGTTTACCAGGTGAACTTGATTCCGAACCTTTTCTTATTGGACTTAATGTTTTAATCGTAGGGCTTAAAGGACTTTTAATGGAACTAGGACTAATTGTATCAGAGCTTGATGCTTGATTACTGGTCAAAGGGGTCAGCTGATTCTTTTCCCGCTCTTCTTTTGCTTTTAGTAATAAAAGCCTCTGTAGGAGTGGTAATCCCGCTCCGATAACTTCAGGTTGATCATGAACGGCAGAACTCGTGGAAGGAGTCGGTTGGAGTTGCGGTGATACCACGAGAGACGTCGAATTTCGATGTTTCGCTGCTTTCTCTTCACGATCCTGTATAAAAAAGCATTTGAATAACATTTTATGGTAATTTTATGCAATTTTGTAAATATACCACTAAATGGTA
Source organism: Ditula angustiorana (assembly GCA_963691745.1). Classification (NCBI taxonomy): domain Eukaryota; kingdom Metazoa; phylum Arthropoda; class Insecta; order Lepidoptera; family Tortricidae; genus Ditula; species Ditula angustiorana. The sequence continues at coordinate 3,433,819 of OY829492.1, read as the reverse complement.
TAACTTAAAAATCAGACCTGTTTTTCTTTCAGCAATTTTAATCTAGATAATAATGGTAGACCGGCTCCTATGGGCGATATACATTTCTCCCCGTTCTTACTGCCCGATGTTGTTTCGCCGGCATCCTTTAAAGTAAAATGATTATTTGTGGCGTTACCTTTTTTCAATATGCATTCAACTAGTAGCACTTCACTCACCTCTTGATTTAAATGCTGGGAATCATCACTCTCAACTCTGGCCATTCTCTTTAGTGTTTTTCCATCAACTACTGACTTTTCTGCCGTTAAAGCTTGAAGTTCTAAGGATTCGCCAGAACGCCGACCTACTCTGGACCTGCTTCGAATAGCATTCCGAATTCCCTGAAAATAAGATTCTTGTTATTTCCTTTAGCGCTAGAAGGGCAGCATGCTTTTTAGTATTATCTTTAAGCATGCTAATAACATAGTGTTCTTACAGGTACCTTTACATCACTACGTAGTTTGTGCACTATTCTTTTTGATGTTTTATCATCGCCACCTGCTTTATCGGGACTGATTTCTCCTGTGGAAACATATTATGTTTAAAAAATATTTTAAACGCGATACGACAATTATTTTTAAAGCGTGAATTTTAATCCTATATGCTTTAACTTGAATATTCGATGAATTGTATTTTCAGTAGCCATTAAGTTCGTTAAAGATACTTCTCATTACCTTTACCTTTGACTTTTTGCCTGGACATACTTTTTACTTCTTGTAATCTTTTCCTTCCTAAAGTTTGTAAAATATCTTGAGCCTCTGGATAGTCTTTCATCGCAGCTAAAACATCTTCTCGGGAAAGTGAAAACAGTTCTGAATATCCAACAGAACGGACGTCCGCAGTTCGCCTAAAATTTTTATGATTTTTAATACCACCATTAGATACTGTCGGATACACATCAAACTCGCCTGTCTAATAGCCTTAACATGACCGGCCCAGGTTTAACTTAACCCTCCCTGCGTCTCTGTCAAACTAGTGTTATAAGAAAATTACACACATAGAGATAAACTCAGATAAACTAAACTTGGCCGGCTATGACCACTGTATTAGTATTGCTTTTTGAGCTGTATTTGTGTTACAATAAAAGTCAACATTATTACTAATTTGACATGTGTCGAAAATATGTATCCCATTGTTTAACTATGACTCCCATTAAAGCTTTATAGGATTTCTTAAATCGCTTAGGTCACTGTTGGCACATGTAGAGGTTAAATAAAAAACTGTACTAACTTGTTAAGCCCATCGAGATTGAGTATTCCTATTTCACCAAAAAAATCTCCGGCCTTCATCGTAGTGAGGACCCTTCCCGTCTCCGATATGACCTCCAATATACCATCTGCGATTATAAACATCTCTCTTGCGACTTCACCTGCCGCGCGAAACGTAAAATTATAATGTTGCCAGGGAAAAACAAATTCCAATAAAATTGGCGCTCATTCCTAATTCGCTTACCCTTCCTGCAGATGGAGTCCCCGGGGGTAAAAATGTAAGCTTTCATCTTCAACACGAGGTCGTGTAGGAACTCTGGTTGGCACTCTTGGAAAATCGTTACCTGAAAATAGCATTTCAAATTCATAATTTAAATGTTTCTATACCTTTTTCTGTGTATAGTGTTTATACACTTTTCTATTAAAATTCGGTTAGTTTGTTTAGCTGCTTAATTTTCAGTAATTGAGAGCGTAAAGAGAGGTATAAAGAGGGAAGCCAATTGCCACCTATAAGGGTTATTTTTGGATTATTTCATAACGAAGCCTTATTGCTACATCAGAATAACAAATACGCTTTAAATTGTTTGCGCGGCGTTCGGCGTTTTAGAAATTAAGGCATTGGCAGTCATGGGTGTCCGGTAGCTAAATAGCTAACTAACTTACTTTTTTAAGAACGCTTAAGTTGACATGCAAGGCGAGTTCTGTTTTCAGTTTATCCGGCAGCAACCCGAGGGCGGTGTTGATGTCGCCACCGCCCTGTATCCGGCCTCTCGACCAGGAGTAGTCGTACCAGCGTAGTACACGGCGTTTCATACCTCCCGGCACCTAAAAAATAAGGTTTTCAAGGGACCGCTTGCTTTGTTTCTTTAAGAGGAATTAGTCTTCATTGCGCCCACAAATTTTAGCATTTACCTGGAGTACAAAGTAACATTGTAGATACCCGCAACAAGGTGGACCGATGACTTGTGGCTGTTTGACTTTCGAGCGCTCGACATTCGCTAGCCGTGTGCAAATCAGTGCTGCGGGGCAATTCTCGCGTCAGTAGAGATGAAGTCACACTCGAGTTATGTCAAAAAGAGGTGTCAGATCCCTTCAAAGTCTGTCACTTTTGACACATCTCAAATGTGAGATGAATCTCGATGAGCGCCAGAATTGGGGGCCTGGCTAAAATATACGACCGCGTACTTGATTGGCCTCGGCTGGCCAATGTCGACCGCTCGAAAGTCAAAAATTAACCCGCTACACTTGCGCATTAGCGTTTATCGCGGACTTATAGCAGCCGTCCCTTACGTACAAGCTGACTGGTTAGAAAGGGATAAAATGCATTGTCAGCGACAAAAGCTAGCATGCCCTAGCCTAGGGTATCTGGTGATGGTTGCGGGAACCCGCTGGGGGGCAATTCTTGCGTCAGTAGAGATGAAGTCACACTCGAGATAAGCCAAAAAAAGCTCTCAAATCCCTTCAAATTCTGTCATATTTTGACACATCTCGAACGTCAGAGGTATCTCGATGAGCGCCAGAATTGGGGGCCTGGATGCGAGCAGCTCAGGTGCGGTCGTTGTGGCGATCTTTGGGGAAGACTGTGCCCAGCAGTGGATGTCTTTTAGCTTATACGAGTATGATGATTATAAAATTAACGTTACGGATATAGTGGTATGAAAGGCTTGTTGCAGTACAAAAGGTTTTACACGAATTCATCCAGCTATTTTATGAAATCATTATTGTGACTCAATAAGACTTTGAGCTGCAAGGCAAAGATGATTTATAAACGAATGTTAATAAGTAGATAGCGGTTCTCATTTTTAGCAAACTGAAGAGTCTATTGTTAGAATTGATATTAATGCCATCTAGTTGTCAGTTAGAAAACAAAAAATAGCAACTTCCACAATGAGCCCGAATTAGGAGCATGCCGTTTTGCGCATGAGCTCGTGTATCTGTTTTAGACAAGTATTATGTTATCTGTGCTATTATTTACTTTGTGGTGCCTCATGTAAGTCTTGGCTCCATCAAGCAGCCTCTCGAACTCCAATCTGTTGGCGTTCCGATTTGTGATGACGTTGCCCACTTGACCGACTATGGTGGCAAAGATAAACACCCCAATCAAGTAGCTCACTATTGTGAACACGTATCTGTAAAAGAAAATATATTTACTTACTAATTCAGCTTTGGTGGCAGATATTTTAACACTGGGAGCGACAGTTACGCCGATCAACAACCAGCCATAATTGCCAATGTTGTTCGAACACATTATACAGTACAATGTTTTGATGTATCGCTTAATGGCAAGTGATCAGATGATGGTCGCTCATAATGCTAAAATACTGGCTGTTAACTTAAAAGTAATTTGATAAAAATCTGTGAACCTGATGTAAAAAAGAAACCTCAAGTAAAAACGAGTGAAACAAAATTAAAAAAAATAATGAAAACAAAAGCAAATCCTCAAACGTATCTACAACTGCGATATCACTTATAAAATGTAAAGAAACAGTGCAAAGTTTTCGAACAGTTGCTATAATACAAAACACCCCAAAGCAGATAAGTATAGTAAGCGATACGATTACAAAATGGCGGTTTCCATCAATGAAGGCTGTTCGAAAACTTTCAAAAACTTCGCGTCAAGTTTCGATATCGATGAGTAAAGGAAAAGAAACAAATAAAAAGACAATTCCATGAAAAGAACTAGTCACATTTATCGTCGTTACCCGAAGTTTGTCGCTGTGAAACGAACAGCCTCCAAATTTCTGCCGCCGCCATTTTTAATGTATAATACCTCACATAGGCTGTTTCCCTCCAAATAACTTTGACAGATCGATTAAGCGGTATATCGTTTGACGTCGAATGTTTACGGAAATCTAGTTTTTCAACAGAAGTAATAGTGACTAAAAGGCTGAGAAAAAGCCCTTGGACGCAGGAGGCGTTACTGAACGTAGCCTAAAAAGGCAGCAAAAAGTATGACATCAGATTGTTTCTTTGCACTATTAATATTTCTTTTGATCAAAATTAAAAAACATTGTACTGTTACAAAAAAAATTAGTTTCGTAACGCTTATGTAACCATTTATATCAGTTAAGTAACGAAATCGTCATAAAACCGTTACGAAACTGACATCAATCATTTCATTAACGATACAATGTTTCTATGCACCTAGCACGAACCTTCGAGATACGGGTTAACTCGCTACGTAACCCAGTGTATCTCTTTCTAACGAACGCAGTAGGAGAGAAACGCACTGAGTTACGTAGCGAGTTAACGCGTCTCGAGAAGATTCGTGCTACATGTCGATTTTTAAAGTGCAAATGTATTTAATTAATCAAATCAGTTTTTTGATACCCCGAAAAAAGTGATTAACGTTTTATCTTGTAAGCCAAATCGTGCGTGAAATAACCAGCCACTATGTGAAATATTATACACAAAGGATAAAACGTACACAGTGTTAAGTGCGCTACGTAATACGATTAGTCAGATCATGTATATACCTAGTAGCTTATATACCTAGGCAGTAAAGTTTATGAAACACTGGGCTAGAGGTCAAAAATATTTTTTAATTAAAAGACAGCGATGACAGGTTATGAAAAAAAAAACGATTATAAGATGACCTATTAAACATACCTACAATTCCACATTCGCGCTTAAACAGCAACTAACGAAGACAAAAGAATATCTCGTATTCTAATTTATTAATCTAAACAGCATCTGTTTGAAATTAAATTCTGAAAACAATTACTAACGTGGCCAAAGGAAAAGCAACATTAGCTTGAATAAAAGGTTGTTCCATATTTGAATTAAATGAAAATACTGCTTTGAAATTAAGCACACTAAAAACAAAACGGCATCGTTACGAGCGACGGCGTCTAAGATACAGAAGGCATTGCGGTTGTGAAATAAATTAATTTAATCGAGCTGAAAATGGGAGATCGCGGCTCGCGGCTTGTCAGCTCTCTTCCATTACTGCTCACTGGAATCCGGTAATTAAGAATCTTGACGGCTTTAAGGGGAAGGCCTATATTACTGAAATCAACTGGCTTTAACGAGGGGCCAGTCTGAAAATCAGCGCCAAGTACTAAGCCTAACATATTGTCGACCTGTATGGCACAGTAGCACATGTGTCTGCTTACTGACAAGAGGTCCCGGGTTCAAATCCTCGTATGGGCAAATATTTGTGTGACGATTACAAATGTTTGTACCTGAGTCATGGATGTTATTTGTATTTAAGTATGTATTTATCTAAATATGTATGTGTATCCGTTGTCTAGTACTCATAGTATAAGCTTTGCTTAGTTTGGGACTTGGTCAATTGGTGAAAATTGTCCCAAGATTTTTATTTATTATTTATTTATTTATATGGTGAATCTGGTACCCAATAAAGTACCCATTGCCAGGAAATAGTGAAAAAGAAAATAAATATAAAATTGCAAACAGACCACATTAGGTTCTTTTACATGCCGTAAATAGGGGTATAATTTTTTTAAAGAAAATGTGTCTTCAATTACCTATGTAATTATTTTACAATATAGATACTAATAAGTACCGGAATCGGGGCCATTATGAATTAAAATTTTCCTCAATCCCTTTTCAGTTAAACCCAGTGGTTAAACCCTTCATTATGTTTGGTAGCGCGTGTAAATAAATATTTCAATGAACTTTTCAGCGTATCAAAGCGTACATTTGAAAAACGAGGGGGAATTTTTAAAGAATATCATGTAATTGATTACTCTTACACACAAAGTGTGTACTGTAATGTGTTGGAGCGTTACAATAAGACATATACGGTAACGTCAGTTCTTTACGTAAAGAAGATTTTATTAGAGATTCTTGTAAGTCTAATCTGAATAAAGATACTTAAGTCTTTGACGTGGATAGATTTTTGTATTAAAATACATAATAATACGCACAGAAGCAGCTTTGTTTGCACGAGCGTGTTAGACGTAACACTGTAAGCAATTAAGCAGTAAGTAGGCAATTAAGGTAACTTCTTTTAATTATTTCATCAATTCCTTATCCATCGTAGAAAAGATCGATAGAGGTATGTCCTAGAAAATATGATCAAATTCCGCAAGTAGTAGGTGGAACAAATAATCCAACAGCGCCAATTATAGTGACTGATAACTGCAATTCCCTTTAAAATGTCTCCGAAGTAACTTCTAAGAACTAACATTTGTCTTCGGCAACAGTCTGGAGCTTACATCAGGAGGCTGGCGCTAAAATTCAACGTAGCGTCGTCACTTACGAGCATTAAGGGTTTAATAAAATTTCCTCAGCCTCCGCTTTTACGAACGCTCCGATCCGGATATTAAAGGGAATACCATCAAAGTGTTACGTTACAGCGTTAAACCAGGAAAGCAGCACGCGTCAGGTTTCCCGATAATGATAGACATTGGTTAATAAATTATAAAAGTAAACATTAACTACGTGCCTCATTATTTCCGGATATTTACCTATGATCTGCTATAGTACGAGTACAGAATAAATAATAGTACTAACGTACAGAAACTTCTCTTTTACGACCGCGATTAAACGAATTCCAACTTTATTCACACGCTTAAAAAGTTCGTATAACTTCTTACACCACGCGCCAGGTGGAGCGAGTCAAAAGGAACGCGTCGCCCGCGCCCGTCTTCCCCCCAAACTCCCGGCGAAACGCTAGGGTTGCGCAGCATTCGTTTTCAATTACACTGACACGGCGGGCGCGAGCGAGTGAGCGCGCGGCAAGCCGACAGCCTACTACGATTTGCCTATGCCATAGGCAAGGCGGCCGAGCGTACCTACAGTGCGGAGTGGAACCCCCCTGGTACGAGTAGCACGCTGGCGTTTACGGCGCAAATAAAAGCATCCGTCCTTCTCATACACGCCTACTAGTTAGAAAGAGATATATTATACTTTATTGTAGCGATAACAGCTAGCGTGCTAGGACTTCTGGACCTTTTTAACAGGAGAATAGAGGAGGGAGGCCAAACATGACAAACGAGAGAGGCTCTTAAATTTGGGAGAAATGGAAAGCTACTAAGTGTTTGAATGTTCATTAATACAAGCGCATATCCATTATTGCTGCGTAATATTGCTCCTAGCATCCATGTAAAGTGGCATTAATCGCCATCAAGTAGATTAGAAGCCTTATCTGAATTTACAAGCACGTGGTTAGGCGATTTCGTCTAATATTATTTTTCAAGTTTTTTACCCAAGAAGCCTTTCAAGCCTCAAGAGACTCGTGGGTTCAAATCAGGGCTCATACCTCTGAATTATTCAGAATTCTAGTGCGAAGGTGTAACCATGAGTTTTTCGGTGAAGCCTAACATCGTGAAACATTGGCGAAGAAATTTAACAGTGTGTTTTAAGTTTCTAATCCGTGCTAGGCTCGCGTGGGAGCTGCAGCATAAATTCTCTCATTATTAGAGGAGGCCTGTGCCCAGTAGTGGGACAAAACAATATCTAGTCTGGATTATTATATCTTATTTAGTTTTTACCGCGTTTTTAAACCGTATCCAATTAAGTGCGCTAGTTTTCGCATGAGTCGCGTATGCGTACCTACAAACATAAAAATAGACGGACACAAAAAATCTAAAGGTAATTAATTGTTTTGGCTTCTATTGCTCTTTTAAAGACCCCTCATATATTTTTTAAACGTCTACTATATGTGCAGACATCGGCTAGTTACAAATATTGAATTATATGCATAGATAATACATATATAATATGTGCTCAAGTTAAATAATCAATTGCGTTTAAGATGCATGTATATTACAAAATACTTTTACATGAACGATTTAATAATTCACCAACTGTTTTCATTTCGCACGGGGCAGCACGCGAATATTACCTGTCAGTCTGCGTCTAGGATCAGTGACAAGCAATATGATATTCTAAACTGACATAGGCACTAAGGCTTTTCCTAAAAATACTTTATTGAGACCCTTTGAGGCTTTCCACATTGCTTTACGTCACGTGAACCATGCTTTGAAATTTAATAGACGACACGTTCCAACGTCGCACGTATATTCTAGCAGCGGGTTGGTATTCCCTGCAGTGGGGCGAGGAAAGTGAGTGCTCAAAATAACCTCCTTTAGAAGGGAAAACCAATAACTGGGAAAAAATTGAATTATTTCAAAGCTGTCTGGTCGCTTCACAGGATCCACGCGTTTCTTACTCGTTTCTGTAAATCAGAATGCAAAGTGCAGAGGTTTTCAAATGGAGAACGTCAAGTATTATTTAATGTTTCAGAAGAATGCACGCTCTTTTATAAGAAATATATTTTGGCCCCCATGATATAAATTTTGTCCAATTGAAACGATCAATTGACGTACCCCTGCGAGGTTTGTAGGCACGCGTACCCCACTTTGAGAACGTTAACTCTGGCATAGTTAGGTTAGTAGAATGAAAATGTAAAGTCGTCAGAATTACGCAGTAACCTCAGCTTAAAAAAATCGCTATTTAAACTCAGAAAAAAGCATCATTGAAATATGCACGTGCGCAGCACTGGTTTCGCGGAGTAGCGATGTAATTTATTGCAGTTTGTTGATAAGGACCCCCAGCAAAGTAACGTCTGAACCAATTAACTATACTCCACGCGGTATTTAAAAAAAATGTTTTTTAATAAAAAGTAAAGTGGCGTGCCAAAGTACTAGTTCTAAGGAAAATAAAATGCCTTAGTGTATTCTTGCTGAGCTATCACTTCTGTGGCGTGGAGAGACCGTTTTTATGGCGTTCCTAACCATTCCCCTGACGCTTTCGCGTCAAGAAAATTTACTTCACGTTTCGGTTTTCCTTATTATCTGGTAACAAGTTTTTGTCAGTAAATACTTGAGTTAGTAAACAGGTCTAATGTGTTTACGCCGAACATTTCTAGTAGAACCATTACACTTTCTGTCAAGATCTTACATCTGCCTTGATAGCTGAAGTCGCAGAAAATTTGATAATCATTCATTCTACTCTGACCAATCACAAGCTTTGAAAATTTTATTCAAGTTATATTTTATGAGCATGTCATGGAGCATTGAACCCCCTATATTACAGACTGGACAGTTACCGAGGGTCTTTGACCTACGGTGTTATTTATAGTCTGAAAATGTGCCTCTTCCTATATCCCCTTAAGATTTATTATCAACTAACCGCTTGCAAGATGCGCAGTTTTTTTGCAAGCTTAGAAAAAAGTTGTGTCAAGATTTGAAGAGGTAATTTCCGGTACAATTTGTTGTCCTGAGGCGGCAAAATATTCTTTGTAATAAATATTTCATGGAAGAGGTAATTTAGCGTTCACCAGAAGGAAAACAATAAAGATAAGATTGTGCCAAAAAATAGGGAAGAAACGTCGACAACGGGTACCTACCTTATTATTGAAACTCTCGACAATTTATGAAATAGTGTGACCCCGATTTCTTTGTGTTTATTATTTAACCTATATTAGATCGGAGTGTTTGCTTTTACCTCAGTAAAGGATCGAACCTCGATACTTCGGAGCATTTACAATCCACTAGGGCCGCATAAACCTTTTCATTAATTTTACCCTGATAGAGTTACAAGGAAACGATTAAATTCAGGGAATATCTTAAACCTCCCCCGAGGCGCGAAGCTTCGTTAATTATTATTTATCCATTGATATTCGCTTCGTAAAGGTAATCATAAATTAAGTTACTTAAATGGTTTCCTAAAGAAATAATGCCGTCAGTTTATTAAGATTGTGGTTTTAAGCATCATTTAAATTGATTCTTGTGGCGCTTGAAATGACGGGAGCATTTTGTTCAGGATGTGAAAATCAATGACGATAATTATGTTCAAATTAGGTTTTACTTTAAATACGTTCCTAAGATGGCAAAAATATTTAAGTTTATTTGACTAAATGGCTGTATTAGATGTAGATGACCTTGAGTGTAGAAAACAAGCAGTCATAAGGAATGTAAATATGTTTACGAGAACGAATTTATTTGCAACTTTAAGAATGTTAATCTCAAAGTTTGTTCATTTCAATAAAGGGTTGATTACACTGTTTATGGCTGCAAAAGTCGATGATGACGACGATGTAAATCGCCATGATGATTTTTTTAAGGACCTGCAGTGGTAGCTTCTGACTGCTTTGTCAGCTTACCGGAGAAAGAGCGCCATGATGATGGGGTCATGGAGCGTCATGATGGGGTCTACTGACCGTAAACGAAAAACTTTGGTATCTAATATGACCACTGTACGGCGACCGTACCAGTGTATAGACAAAGAAAGACGACTTTAGTTGGCATGATATGGTTAAGTGACTGTACGGGAAAACCTACGTTACCTAATCGCTGATCGTACCGGTGTACAGAAGTTCCGCTGACTCACAGTTTGATATTGATGCGCCCGCTAAACAGTGTTATTAAGGAGTGTCTTTTCAAAAGTGCTTATTTCAAATTCAATCAAAGCCATTTCAAATTTTGACCTTATGAACTAGCACAAAAAGTCTTTTAAACGTAAATAAGCACTTTAAAAAACACTCTTCAATTTTAGCTCCCAGATACGAAAGTTTATTAGGTATACTATACTCTATGAAATTGCCGTAAATTCAGTGACTTATGCTAAATGACAGCTTATTGGTGGGTTTGAAACGTACATAATTAGGGACATGATCTGACCAATCGCGTGCAGTTATTCTGAAGACATACCCTCGGTTTGATTTGAACTGCAACAGGCGGGACTTGAGTCCGCGGCGCGGCAGAAATTTGGGGCCTCCATGCGTGCTACCACATATACAACCTTTGTGTTAATGCTGACCATAGAAAAAGGAAGGCGGCTGACGATCTGATTTCGCACTGACCAAATTTAGCAAACATATCTGCGGGGTAGTTCTGGCGTCAGTAGAGATGAAGTCGACACTCGAGATAAGCCAAAAGAGCTGTCAAATCCTTTAAAAATCTGTCATATTTTGACACATCTCGAACGTCAGATGAATCTCGATGAGTGCCAGAATTGGGGGCCTACAATAATGTCGGTGACAGACAGCAGGCTTTGCGGGAATAATCTTATTGCCTAAATAAAGCACATTCATCCTGACTTATCGTAGGTAGTAAAGTAACCTAAAATTTCAGTTTTTGTCATCATAATACTGTTTATTGTATAAATAAAATAATCTAGGCATCATATTTATTATAAATCACCTCTTCTATTTACTGCCTTGATTTGTTTAATTTAAACAATAAACAATGTTTTGATGGTGAAAACTGAAATTTTAGGTTAGACTATTGTTTAGTCCTTAATATTCGAAGAAGGAATGTACTTAGCGCAATTAGCCTGGATTGATACTTAAATATATTGCTGGACCATTTTGTTCTCACATAATAATTACAAGTATACTGGGTCAGATAAGTTAATTGCAGATTCGAACCTTTTTTCTACTTGTTAAGGTAGAAAATCCAATGTTTGTCGTAATTTCTACACGACCTTCCCTTTTCTGACATTTAAAATCTACTTTATGGTTAGATCACGAATATCTAATTAGTTTCTTTCGTAAAAGATTAAAGACGAGTTGCTCAGTCGGAATTGACAGAAGTTAAGGTAAACAGCCGTAATTAACACTTATGCAATAAAATCATAAATTCGATAATTTTAAATAAAGTATAATATAATAAATCAACATAAATGACCAATATAGAACAACGAAAACAGTATTTATTATGTAGTATCAGTTTTTTGTTACACTTACCTGTCGCCTCAATAATTATAGTAAGTGATCATTAATTACTTCAAAATAATTTATGCAGTGTAACATAGGGCGGCTACAACAAAATACATGTTCGTATAACTGCTCTATATTGGCAATTTCTATTGATTTATACTTAAGGAACAGTTTTTATAATAGAAATCACCACGATTCACCGCATTTTGTGCAATATTAGTTGACTTCGGGTGATGAATGCAGATTGCAATGCAGTGCAATCTTTTATTCATTTTCTGAGCACTTTCTTTCTCGCTATGAAACAGTTAGTTGCAATCCCATTTATTTGCCAGTTAGTACACAATTACAGTTAAAACAGCTGTGTAGCAGTCTATTCATCCACACTAAACTTGTTTTATCATGTACACAAAATTCTAATTTAAACTTTTACATTTTACTATCTAAACAGCGTTTATCACCTAAATAAAATTAATCGAGACTTTAAATAGAAGAAATGATATATTAATAAAACGGATCACTCACGTATTTTTAAGTCGAGAAATGCCCGACATGTTTCGGACCAGTCCGTGGTCCTTAATCATGTGTCCCCGCGGCAGAGCCGACCACGGACTGGTCCGAAACATGTCGGGCATTTCTCGACTTAAAAATACGTGAGTGATCCGTTTTATTAATATGTCCGAGTCACACGGTAGTTTTATGTTAAGAAGAAATGATTTATAGTGTGTTGCTTCAGAATGTTTCGTTTACATAATGGATAGTATTTTGATGGCAATAACTGAAATTTTAGGTTAGAATGTTGAAGATTAGCGTGGATGAATAGACTTTAGACGCAGTCAGGGTTACTTACAAAAGCAAGCTAAAATGTTAAAGTCGCTAAATTGACAGTTTTTTATGAATCTGACTTGATTTCAACTTTTTGATGCAAGCCAGCTTCAACCTTCTTCTATAACCCTAAACGACCATTAGCCCTAACATAAATGACACAAGTTTAAGTTAAGTACTTCTCAATCTATCCCTTTCTTATGATGCTAGTTAGATAGAAACGTACTGAGAAATAAGCTACCCTTGTGTAATTCATGTTCAGGAGGGTGAGTTTTTTGACCTATCACATGCAGCAGGTAACTCAGCAACGTACCTAGTATTTCATACTTGGCTGTTCATAATTTATAAAAATATCTTTCATGATTCATTAAAACAAAATCTTGGCAAAACTCCGCAAATTTATTACCCATTTGGACGGTGGTTTTGAAACTTTATGTTTACAAAGTTAACACGAAGTCAAAAACATAAACAAAAACAGAGATCCTAAAAAGGAATTTCTTCGAAACCGCTGTTCAACAAAATCTAATAAATACGTATTGGAAATGCTGAATTATAATTGACCAAATCTCCGATGCTCGAAAAGTCAGCTCGAGAATGACACTTGAACCAAAGCGACAAAATTCACAATTTAATACCAGAGTTTCACATTAAATTCTTCTTTAGAAATGTAATATGCTTTCCCCCATTTACTGTGTAATATTGATTATATGAACTCACCGCATCAGAAAACAGATTACGCGTGTAATCTGCCCTTCATGATTGAGTAAACTCCAAAACATGTTTTGAAATTGGAAATGATTTGTATGAAACTCGTTTTAAATTTTAATTCATTTTGTAGCAATACCGTTGAGAAAATATCGATTACCTACGCAATAATAAATAACTGATTGGATACCAAAAAACTTAGGAGCTGTTATTAAACAAAATCGTTAAGATCAGTTCGATGAATTACGTATAATAGAGTTGTTATTTAGAAACTTGAGAGTTTTAACGAACCCCAAATGGCATTAATCGTTAAGGAAATCCAATTAAAATTGTGAAGTATTCCATAATCACCCTTGTTCTAAGCTGCGTTTTAATTCTGAATTCCAGCGACGCCATTTGTAAATTAATTTCGGCTTGTTAACAAATTCTTTTGAGTAGATAAATAAAATCGCAGAACATATTTAGGCGTAACTTGACTTTTAAGGAATTTTAAGATGGAACGATAGTCACAAGATATCTTTTAATGCAATCTATAAGTAGTTTGTTTATTCCTTGCTTGTCTTGGAAGATAATTAATTATTTGTAAAAAAGAATTTCCTAAAGCATAAAAAAGTACCAACCTCTTTAACTGACATTGTGTTATGTTCCTTTCATTTTGTTCCATTCATGTAGCCTTATTGAGTATTTGTGAATAAAGGAGTTTGTTTCTAATAGTCATTAAATAAATTTTGACAGAGTCCAAGACCATTTCACTAGTTGCTACCCTACCTGCAACTAATCAGTAACGTCTTGGACACATAACTTTAACGATCTTAATGTATCTATTATTATAATAAAATGTATCCACTATTATAATAATATATACAAAAGGCTGCTGATTAAAGCGCTGGCAGCTACCTATTGCAAATAATTAGTATAGCGATACAACAAGGCAACGCTGCCAGCCTTTTGGACGCCATGCCATAGGGCCTATTGGACTTATTAGATTTAGTTTAGTTTTTATTTAATTTTCAAGCCATTTGTTAGATACTTAGTGTAGTAAATTTATAAACATGTTTTGAATTCTATGAATAAATTAAACTAAAATGTTTACCATAATTATTAATGAATGTACTTACTCGGCATTGGTCTCCGGCGTTGGCAGGTCCCCAATGGTCGTCAAAGTCAGCGTAGACCAGTATAGGGACCCCAGATACTTTCTCGTTAGGGTAGCATAGTCCCCGGGACGGTGGGGGTAGACCCAGTCTCCCTAAAAAAAAGATTACAACTTCATTGGTAGCACTAGCCTATCGCGGGCGTATTAAGGAATGCGTCTCTTTTGCACACGCTGACTGGTTAGAAATGGATATAATATGCTTTATGGCTATAACAAAACGGCTTCTAACATTAACATCATTATCATTAGTTAAACTAATTACGAAACGTGTTTTAAGCATACTTAATTATACTTATTTTTTAAGAGTTACTTAGGCTCGGTTTTATTAAATCTGCTACGATCAAATATCAGACCAAACCAAAGGTTTAAAGGTTAGTATCTCAGTAAAGTCAAATTTGAGAGAAGGTTAAATTTATCGAAAGGGAATCAAAAAATTGGAATATCTTTCCCCTTCGAGCGCAAACAATTTCACTTAGTTCCCTCTTTAATGGTCATTGAGTTTGTTGCTGATTGTACTAAATGTGTGTTCAAAATAATAAAAAAAAAATGTTCGAATCATTTTTCTTGTTTTTAGATTCCCAGCACGGTTAAGTACAAAAATACAAGAAAATTAAAAGACAACAAGAATTCAATTACCTACTTATAAACAGTCTTTGTCCCAAAGCTTTGTACCAAAAGAGTATGTATGTTTAAGCTCTTAAATTAAGTTTTTGGTGTTGAAACGTCGAGGCAAGGGCTTTGTGGCATTTTACTATAGTACGATTGTTTAAAATGAAACCGATTAAAAAAACTAAAATTTGGCTATTTTTGGTACCTCATACTCAGCATAATTGACATGTAAAAATCATTTGATAACGTTCGATAGTAAAGTTATTGCGTAACATTAACAAAAAATAGATCGACCATTCCAAAAGGAGAATGGTCAGGTCAAATTAGATGCATCTCAAGTGTTATATGCAGTTGTCTATATCTCATTCGAAAGGTCTCTATAATACTGGTTCAGGATCTCAAAAACGACGAGTTTTATAAAAGTGTCTATATCACGAAAATTTTATTATTAACCTTTTTGCTTAATCTAATGTCTTAAATAGCTGCTCCATTAGCCCTTTTACTTTTAGCGACATCCTGAATAAGTGAAAGTAATGGTGTTTGGATGTTATGTTTGTTCCTCAATTACGCACGGACGACTGGACGAATATACATAACCAAAATTTGGCAAACATGTAGATCATATCCTGGACTAAAACAGGATACTTTTTATCCCGTAAATGCATGGAAAATAGGGTGAAGCCGCGGGAAAAAGGTAGTAAGTCGTACGGTCGTAAAAACAACTGAGTTTCTTCGGAACGTTTATTTCTCCATCCTAACTAAATTAAGCTTTAACTGCAAACCCTTATATATCTAATTAAATAGGTACTTTAACACTGCAATTAATTAGAAATGCATTGAAGTTACAAACGTAGTGTTCGTTAAAAGGGTAGTAAATTAGTGTTCAACCTGAAGAGTTCTAACTGCCTGCCTTATCTACTGCCCTTAAAAACAATTGCACAAAACACACCGATTGCCTATGCAGCACGGCTCCAGCTCGTTCACAGCTGCGTTACGAGCACGCAACGCAAGCGATGTGGCATCTTAACGTATAATTCCATACATTACAAGCGGCGTGTGCACGCGCGTGTCTCCGTACACGTGCTGCATACGCATCCGGTGTGGCCCGGCCTTTAGATAAGACTGGTTTAATGGCATGTGATATAAACATGCATGCGACGCGACGGCACTTTCAATCAATTTATACCAAAGTTTTTGTCAAACAGACATACAAACTCTATTCTATACCCCTCAGTCGAATTAACAGATTTCGCTTGTTCGGTCAATAAATCAACCATCATTATTAATTTACATCCAATGATATTATTATAATACATGGATGTATAGTGTCATAGCGCTAGTAGATTCAGACATGCAAAAGAGCTTAGATGGCCTACTTGCAAAATAAATTTTTCATTTTCATACTAAATGACAGTAGAAAAACGGACCGACATAAGAATACAGGTTGACGCCAATGTTACAAATGCAAATTATTAGTTTACCATTTATAGTCATTGAATTTACAACTTTACGTCTAACTGCATAAAATAATAATTTAGTAAGTTTCGTTCCAAATACGTTTTTTTTACGAAATAATAGTATTTACAGCAGCGCCGTCGGTCCGACAGACTGACAGCGCGAGCGATTGTCGATTTATTGTACTTTTGTTCTACTTTTGATGCGGCCATATTTTAAACGCTAACTTGAAATCCATTACTTATAGATCAGTGTTTACATCTAAAAATATATCCCGAAAGGGATGAATGACTTTAGTTTATTGCTTTTTCCTTCGCTTCAATCGGCAATTTCCTCAACCTAATGTATAAAAATCCAATTTTGTAACCAAGGGCGCCAAAAGATTTCCAACCCAATAAGTACTAGTTAATGTTCCTGCGGGTGACCAAAGAAGCCTACTTGTATAACGGTCGCGAGCATTACTTACAAATCTCACAATGCATTACCAACATGGAATCTGAAATTAAATCAGGGGTAAATTCAGAAACCCGATAACGCTCGGAGAGTTCCACGCTGGTACTCGTAGGTAGGTACGAGGTAGGTACGTTCTATAATCGACTATTTGCTTTCCCTTAGGTACATCGGGATTATCAATCTTGTGGTAAACGGGTCGGCTTCCAATCATTGGTTCAAAGACTATGCTACGTAGGTATATCTCAGAATTAGGTGCGTCACAATCGATACACGTCAATCAAGTATGTGGTACGGTGCCACGGTACATAATTTCATAAAATAATACTACACGAAGTACTACCACAAAAAATTAACCTCGTAAGGCCCACATCAAATTTCATTCTATGAATTTTGAACCATATCGTTTGAGACAGTGAGTTCAAAGTCAGTTTGACATTTGTCCTATATTTAGGACTTGGGGCCTAACGAGGTTAAACATGCGTTCAACACTCGATAAATCAGCGATTTGTATGGGATGACAGCTGTTTAAAGAATGTCTAAAACTTAAACATGGTTTTGTAGTAAGACTGTATATATCTACAATTGGTGAGTGCCTGACTACAAAGGTAGAGAGTATGGGTTCGATTCGCTTGAAGGGCATATATTTGTAATACTGTAGGACTTTTACTTTGAGTCATACATTAATTATTAAGAGGATAAACAATATTAAACAAACGTAACTGAATAAATTTAAATCTAAGAATTTAAATAAATAATTAAATTAAAATAATTTATTTCGAAATACTGATGAATCCATTGTGTTGGGAACATGTTGCAAAACTTAAGAGCACAATAAAATAAAATAAAAGAAATAAAATAATAATTACAAAAAAACATTGTACAAATATCTCCTAAGTCGCAACCATTGGACAGGGTGTTATGACAGTACGTTGGCCGAAAAATGGGCCAGCCTGTAGTCACTAGTGGATCGTATAAGTTTTTTAAAATATTTTCCCTTTTTTCTCGATAGCAAACGCCGCAAAATGTGCAGTTATCGGCTAAGTTTGAATATTTGCGGAGTCTTGCTGTTTCAGTCGTAATATGAATACTTATTTATTATTGTAATATTCAAAGGTCTATGAATGTATTCATGGGTGTACCCACGGTGGAGTAAGATGGGGCATTGGCTTCACCCTGCTCTCTGACCTGAAGCTAAGATTTTTTAGGCAAAATTAATATAATGACAAAATTAAATATTCATTTGGGCTCTTTAAAAATTACAGCGCGAAACAATAGAGTAGGTATAGATGAATCGAACACGCGTGTACAGAGATCAAGTCGAGTGACTTTCGATTTCCGGACTACTTAAGTATCAGTCAGTGAGTAAATAAAAAACATTTTTAATTTCCTACTACTCAGTTTATTTACTTCTGCCCCGACCCTTAAAAACGCTGGGTACTCCCATGTATGTATCAATATTTTAATTTCCCGCTTCCGTTAAGTCCGCAGTAGGTATTGCAAAAGTTGTTTACTTTGAAGTACTTTCCTATCACGAACAAATCCTGAATACATAATGTAATACCGCATCCTTCCGTCTCTGAAATTGAAATCGATGTTTTGGTAGAAAAATATGTGATCACACGCATATGTAAAAAGTCTTTTATAGTGGAAATTATATGAAAGAAACGAAATAGTAATTGTGTCTAATTCGCATTCGTAATGAATTACTGAAAAATATGTATTATTAAGAGACTTCAGCATTGAAATAAGTTTTTGTTAAAAATTTCATTTTGTTAACGGTATTTTATAATACTGCATTATCATAGGAGCTATACATACACAAACCAAATTGTAATTCAACGTGACCATTAAGAGTAAATAAGTCAAAATTCACTAGCAAGATGTTACCCGAACGTATGTACAAAATGTCAATTAAACAAATTAACAAAATAACTCCTAAATAAAAACTTGTTACAAAAAGAACACTTTAAACTCATTAATTTTATTCGGTTTTACATTGGAGTGAATTTAAGTCACAGACTCCAATTAGCCCTGATTCAGTTAAAGTGCAAAATAGCATTAATAGTTAAGTTATTTTGCATCTTACAAATACAATTAATTTAACTGTAATTATACCGTAAAAGAATTAATTTCTTACATATTTAAACCAATCGTTAAAATCAATTGTAATTTTTTTATAACTTCTCCCTTTTTAGTAATTTTATAGAAATGAATTTCAACACATTGACCAAACATTTTATTTTGTAGAAAAATACTGTGTAGAGGTAGTAGCGTCACGTGCCCAGTCATATTTATTTTGGATATAAGGTCCAACTTCTAATACAATTTTATTAACTCAATCGTTAAAATCGATAGTTATTTATTTTATAACTTCTCCGTTTTTATTAATTTTATAGAAACAAATTTCAACGTATTGACCAAACATGTTATTTTGTAGAAAAATACTGTGTAGAGGTAGTAACGTCACGTGCCCCTTCATATTTATTTAGGATATAAGGTCCAACTTCTAATACAATTTTATTACATTTGGGGTCGGAACTTCTGGCTCCAAGTCTCTTCCCTCATAAAATATTTAGAGAAATATTGATGGATTACTAGTAACTGAATTCGCGAAGGACCGCTCTTTGAATTCAGTTACTTTGCATGATAAATTAAAATCCAATGCCGATTCGTCATAAATTCTTAATGTATTGAATATGGAATAATATTTTTGAGTGTAAATCATTTCTTTGCGGTAAATATACATCAAGAAATCGCCAATGTACAGCAGAAAAACATTTATTTTGTATTATTCCGCTTTTTCATACTTGATACCTCAATTATTTTGATGCGATAAATTATTACTACAAAAAAAGGAATAATACTACTAATTTCTACTAATATTCAAAATGTGAAAGTAATTCAATTCAATTCAATTCATTTCTTACATCAAGATAACATTGATCCCATTACTGTTAGTATAAACCTTAGAAATAATAATGTTAGTGCTTAAAAACTAGGTTTCTAATTGTCTTTTTATGTTTGTTCCTCCATCACGTATTACCGACTGAACCGATTTAGATGAAATTTGGCAGGTAGATAGATCATGTGCTGGATTTAAACATAGGGTACTTTTATCCCGTAGAATGAGCATGCGGATCAGCTGATGAGGAGTGAGCACCGCCGCCCATAGAACCATACCGACCCATGTGTTTCCGGATCTTTCACTCGCCGTAAGAAACGGAGTACTAAGCTTGATGCCAGTATTCTGTGAGAGTGTAGTACTATCCCGGTCGATCCGGCATATTAGTACCGTAACGAGAACTACAGTGCGGCTCTTCCACTATTATATTTAATCCTGTGTAAGATACTAACGCACGATTTGGTATTATTTCAGCCCTAGGGCTTTAAAAATAAAGGGTTGTCACAAGGATCGTAAGTACGTCATTTCTTTTAGATTAGGGACACCGTGGAACGAGACCCGCTGCTACCCAGATAATATAATACCACGTTTATTTAATTAAATACTTGGTTTTATTCGCCGCATTTCGTTAGCTTTTCTAACGTTTATTTAGTATCGGAAAAAATGTATTTAATTTTGATTTTCAGAGGGCATTTAGAATAGCCGATACACTCATCCAAATAAAAGGACACGGTAAGCTATTCTACGGAAATAACTTAACGGGATTAAAAGTATCTTAAATTATTTCTTAATCTACGACTTATCTCTTACAAATTCCATATAATGCGCTCGCATCCTCGCATCCAACTTTAGTTTATCTCTATGTGCATCCCTTTCTTATGAGACTAGTTTGACACAGACGCAGGGCCGTTTAGGACTACAGCTATTTATGCGTGATGTAATTACAGACTCCTAAATATTTAAACCATCTCTACAGATAAAGAGTACTGTTACTGATTGACCGACAATGCACCGCCGAATTCGCTTAAGATAAAAACATAACATTTGGAACATGTGTTGTTAAGGGGGTGTAGAAAATTTTACTATTTAAATGCGGTAGCAAAAGTACATATCTGAATGTAATCATTGCCGGCCTTGGACAATACCAATATCTAAGGAAAGGTAAAGAAATTCACGTCCCTGTAGTTTCTGAAAATGCCTGTACGTTTCGAAATAGCCACAGAATATTAGAAAAAGATGCATACCTGGAAACCTTCAGCCTCGGACAGCAAGAAGTAGAAGCAGCCGAACCAATGTGCCAGGATCAGCAGAATATGGATGAGGTTGATGACCCGCCAGAAGTTGGGGTACACCGTCCGCGACTCCACTATGTAGTAGCAGCTCACTGCTCTGTACACCTGGTAGGAGGATATGTGTTTAGCATCAGACTTAAGTTTCGGCTTTCGGTCAAAAATCAGCCAAATGTTTCGCCAAAGTTAGTTTTTTATAAGTCGCCAAAAATTGATGAATTTGAACAAACGCGCACGACTTGCGTGGCAAGGATAGTGTATATTGCGGGAATACTAACTAAACTATTTATACAAATTTGTAATAACCGATAGTAGTTTGATTTTCAGTTGTTATGGAATTACGTAACGGCTAAAGGCTTTGGCTCCAGCCAACATTTTACCTTCAATCGGAGACTTTATGCTGTTCAAGAAAATAAATTACTGATTTCAACTCTATAAGTAGCAATTACAACTCACCGCTCTGTAGGTACCGTACATGTAGGTACGTACGTTACCGTAATGTAGAAGGATATTATGAGAAGATGTTGAACTTCTCAGAAAAAAAATAGTTCATGATTTTGTTGCATCCACGTTTGTAAGTACGATATTTCTGTTTTTTAGATTTAACCCGTGTTTATGAATTTTTGTTCGTTATTTACTTCACGTAATATACATTCCAAATTATTAGATTAGAAGTTACCATTTCGAATTATAGTTTGGTACTTTTTTATATTTTTGTGTTAAACTATTCCAGGACTTAAGTATTTCAATTAATTGTTTCGTTCTAGTTTCAAAGTGGAACGTGGCATTGTATTAATATTTATAGAACCCGGTTTTTAAAAGTACTTTAAGTGAAGTTTAATTATTCATTGAATTTTTACTTCCAGCCCTTTACAGCCTTTGTAGCCCCTTGCAACAGTTGAGGTAGATTAAAAGAAAATAAAAAAATGGTTTTAATTTTTTAGATGATTTCTAATTGAGCTATTTCAAACATGAAGTAATCAACGGCTCGAATAAATTAAAATAAACTGAAAACTTAAAACAACTCTAACAGCTGTTAACTCTGTTGAAAATTGTTATTCTATTACCAATCACGTCAATCGAAATTCAAATTTGGCGGCGCTTATTCGCCGGCCTATAGACTTAACAATACCGAGACAGGGCAATTTCGCGAACTGCCGCGATTTATTCGCGCCATTATGGCGATTCACGAGTCCTCGCTCATTCTAAATCCCTGCTTATTGGTCACATTTGTGAAATCTCAGTAAGAAATTGGATTTTTGTTTAATTAAAATTTGCATTGATCACATTTCACTTTTAGGGAACGAAAGATTTTTTGTTAACTTTAATGATTTTTCTGTTCTATCTTTATTCAAAATTTAGAGGAACAGTAAAGCTAAGGTTCATACAACATCGATATTCTCGGCGCATTATACTTCGTTTTTTTTTCAGATGTGAAAAATAATGGTATATTTTTTCTTACCTTAAAAAATCTAGGAAAGCGAATGATAGGGTTGACACCAATTTTGAGCTGCAGCAAGTCCAGGGGTGTCAGCGATACGATGTCAAGAAGGAACGGGCGCGATGCCAAATAATGCTTCGCTAATTTCTTCGAGTCATATACCTAGAAAACAATTGAAAACATAAACATAACTTTTAAAAGTAAAGAAAAGTGGTTAATGCGATTTTGCAGATCCATTCATGTTGCATAATTTTATTTACGAGTACCATTACATTTTGTTCCCCGTAATGTATTTTCACCGCAGCTATACACTTTTCAGAACATCTTACATGGCGATCGTGTAGTTAAGGTTACTTTTGTTTTATAAATAACATTTCCGTGAAAATTGCATCACGGCAAATTAAATTATGGAAAATACGCTCGCGATTGTCATATGTATAAGTACGCGAAACATTAATTTTATAGTCATATTTTCTCTTACACAAAAGACATAATTGCAAAATAATGTCGCAAAACTGCTCGAATTCACAAAAAGTCAGACCAATTAGCCACAAAAACTAAAAAAAAATCAAACTCCCGTCCCATATGAGCGATCCATCTTTAAAAGACTGCCCTATTAAAAAAAAAACGCTGCAGATAATGCAAACTAGGATCAGTCACCGGGTTCATGCGTATCGAAACGTATACAATACGGAATCAGTTTTTGCTAACGAAGCTGCGAAGCAAATACCTAAAATAAACCTCTGGACGAATAATTTTAAAGGCGAATTTTGATTTTCAGGGAACTCAAGCCAGAATATAACAATTACGTCATTTATTATTCAGCAATAAAGTTATCCCATTTATCAAACCGGGGTATAAAAATGTGGAAGCAGTTCACGATTCCCATGACATTTAGTAATGATTTGAAAAAAAAATATGACATTGTGACTTACAAACAATAGTAACAGCAAGTTAACTAACTACCGGCAAGTCTTGAAGGAATGAAAATGAACATAAAACTTATTTGAGAAATGATTAAAGCTACAAAAAAGAAGATAGGGGTCCGGAATTATAATAAGTTTGGAATGTTCGTAATGCTGAACTTGCAAAACTTGCAAAAATGAAACTGCTGTTCGATACGGCTAAAGATGACCGGCCTTTGATTATAATTTTAATGGAATAGAATAGCGAATTATTTCCTCGAACATGGTACAGTAGAAACATTATTGAATAATTATTTATTTTAAAAATACAAAAAGCGACACCAGTAAGTTAATCAGCAATGAGAAAAAAAAACATTAAATGAAATTGAATCCAATTTAAATTTACATGATCTTGCTCGAAATTTTTCGATTAGAAAATAATAAATTGTCACTCGAGTGCCTTTCCTTATTACATGATTAAACTTTTCACAACGAATGTCATAAAATGACGACTGCTTCTGATATGTTCTGCAGCGCCCCGGGATTCTGATTGGCTGAGTATAAAGATCGAGCAAACGTTATTTTTAACATTTCATTTAACGACAAAGAAGCCTGAAAAGTACTGTTACTCCAAGATTGGCAATCAAATTAAATATTTACATCTTCATATATTATACCGTGTTTGAGTACATTTATTCCGATGTTGAATGGAAAGGACGAGTAGCATAATTATTTTAATTGAGATGGTTACAATTCCCGGCAAACTTCTTGACCTTTACCACCCTTGACTGCATAGTAGCCGTTTCTAGTACAAATGTGTATGAGCAAACATACCCCCTCCGCTCGATGTATGCTCAAGACGTATGTTCAGCACACTGTCGCCAGCTTATTCATAAAAAAATTACGATCTTTTTAAACGAACAAATGTTTTGTCTACATTTGAGGGTAAACGTCACAATGACAGATAAAAACATGGGTTAACATGTTAACTAACATAGGTTTACAGAACGTTTATGAATAGGGTTAGTTTTGAGGAAGTCGCTAGAAAAAGCTACCAGTTCGTGTGAAATTAGGTCCAAATGTCACTAAACGGAGTACTGGCCATAAAAATTCGCTAAAATATGTGAAATAATTTCAAAAACAGTCTTTAACCTTGTCCAAAAAATCGCCAGATCTAGCCTCAAAGTCGTTCATTGGCAACACTGGTTCAGCAATGAACACCTTCTAGTTGCAAAGATAAACGGTAGGTTGCTAAAGGTATGTTACCATAAGTCCTTGCTCGAGGTACCCCGTCCGGAGTTGCACGACGAGGTCGAGGGCGAAAACAGCGTCGCTGATGCCGTCGCAGGCCAGCCAGAAGTAGTGGAACATTATCTGTGGAGCACAATCTTATTATTTATTGACTCTACGTTTTAGTAGAACCAGCTATAGTAGCACGCTTGCGTTTATCGCGCACATAAACGCTTTGGTCCCTCTCGCACATGCGTATTGGTTAGAACGGGATAAATGCTTTATATCATCGATAAAAGCTAGCGTGCTAGGCCCCCAGGAGTGGCTTCATTCGCCGAGCACAAGAATAGTGGCGCACTTCGAGTCGTAGAGACGGCGCAATTGGGATGTTGACTAAAAAATAATAATTAGTCCATCTTTTAGAACGCCAGAAAATAGTAGATACGTATTTTTTCTTTTGCTTCTAAAACTTAAAATAACAAAGTTACAGAGCGGCGAAAGTTCGCGCTACGTCATTATATCGTAAAATTTTTACGAAAGAGTGACGTCACGAGCCCCTACTCCTGAATTTGAATGTGCTGTATCTTTGTCAATATTATTCGTATGGACAAATAAAAAAATACGTATCGAGTATTTTTCTATAATCTAACTGACGGACTAATTAGAATCTTGTTGTTTTAACCCAGGAGACATCCCTATTGAGTTGCCGCGTGCGCAATTGAATACGAGTTATACGATAGACAGAGAGTAGGACGCTTCTTATTTATAACTACACGTCATTTTTGTTCGAAGTAAAACTTCTGTACTTTTCATTATTATTGTTTCTATGGTAGCACACAGTATATTACACAGTACACAGGCATAAGAATAAAGCTCAGAACGGGAGTAAACTTTATTGTCTACGGAAGTCGTGTATTAAGACTAAGAGTACGACTAGGCTGAATGACCTTCATCCCTTTGCTTAACCTGGGAACGAAGAAAAACATTTAAAAAACGTGCGTGTTATGCTGCCCATTCCGGATACATTCCGTTTTCTCGGCGGAAACACAGTTGAAAAATAGAGGCAATAGAAATTTCCTCTGAATTTATCCATTTATCTTGTCAAAGCGCTGCACGCTGTACAACTGTACAAAGCATACGCGAGAAAAGTAACGCAAAGAAAACGTTACTCCGTTTTTACGCGAAGTGGCGGCGCCATCTACAGTTACCTTCGTGTGTGTTACTTATTCGTAGAGCGTTTGTGGATATCCATACTCACGCACACAAATAGGAACAAAATTAATGAAACTGGGAACCGGGTGAAAATGTACAAGATGTCAGGATAGATATACAAGCAATGATATGCAAAACATACAAGAAATAGGACGAGGGTGTAAACAGCGAATTGAATGTTGTATATTTACTCGTACATGACCCAACAGTACCTAGAGAGCGAACTAATTAACACCTTAGTATAGTAGTCACTGAAGCCAAAAGTAGTTAGGAAGAATTTCATCACATTACCTGCCCTCCTCTCAGCGTAGGAATAAACGTTACCACGTACGTTATTATCGCATTAAAGTCCCGATAACGTTATAAATATGTGTGAAAATCGCGAAAGTTTAAAACAATCAAACGTTACCACTTTATAATCACACCAATATTATAAAGCTGTAAGTTTATAATGATGACTTAAATGTTTGTTACTTCAACAGCTGGATGAATTTGAATGAAATTTGGAACGGAGATAGCTTATTTCCTGGATTAACACATAGGATACCTTTTATTCCGTAAATATGCATATTTCCCGCGGGATAGCGAAAAAGTAATAAATGCATTCTACCTGGATGAAGTTACGGGCAGCAGCTAGTGTTAAAATAGATATTTAACTCATAAAATGTCCGCACCCAAGATTTATTATAGTTACATAAATTGCACTTTCCGCACGAAGACCACATCGATCCTTTTCTTGTTTACAATACTGACATCTCATATAGGATTATCATGGTAAAGTTGACCGATTTGCATTTTAACGCAGCAGAAAATCTTAATAAGCTATGAAATTCTGTAAGTTCGTAAAGTTACCACTAATATAATATAGGAGACAATTCTATTTGCCAAACCTTTCAGTTAAGAAACTTTTGGATCCTAAGTGCTTTTAGACACATAAAACAAAATGAAGCCACTCGATTGGTAATCTGTTTCACTCTGTTTTCAATTTTGTTGTCTGAATTGGAGACACTGATTTAGAAAATCGAATAACGGAGAGAGAGATCTAGTGCATTCATCTGCAGGGTTTGTACACGTCCAACGAATGAAGGCGTCAAGAGTTCAATGGACTTTGTATACGGGGTTGATTTTGTACAGTAGCTAAAGGTAAAAATGCTTTGGAATTAGAAAAAAACCATGTACTGGTTGGAAATAAGTAATTCTGCGAGGTTGGCAATACAAGAATACTTGATAGACGTTTGTATCAACAGACTGCTGCTGCGCCCGCAGCTTACCCGGGTAAAAATATATATCCTATATGTATATTGCTGAATTGTATAAGTAGTTTCGGAGATTACCTTCTACATACAAGCCTACAAACGTTACCTCTTATTTAAAATATATTAGTATAAGCTGCAATGCTTGTTTGTCACCAATATTGCATATAAAAAACCTACGCACCCCATTGGTATTCTTAAAGTTTATAAATAGGGGCTCTAACAGAAAAAGTAGGCTAACCATTTCAATTTGTTTTTATGATGAGGCTTAAATTGGCTAACTATCACGAAGGACCTCATGTCATAATCATGAGCACGCTTTATCGTACTGTTGGGTCCCTAGCCATTTTGTGTTAATGAAGGGTTTGCAATCTCATCTAATTTCTGAATACCTAATTATTTATTACTTTTCTGGGCTTTTAAGTGCAAAAACCACCTACTTTGACCATTGCTTTGAGGTGGTACCCTTTTTTTGGATTTGGGACTTTGTGATGCTACTGCGTTAGAACGTAAACTTACATGAGTAATTGTTTGTTAAGTAGATGAGCGCATTTTTCATTCGTCAGATGTTTTCTTTAATCGCATTTTGCCACGATCGTGTTTTCTAGTAGCTTTTTATATTCCTCCCACAATTCATAATCTAATTTTTTCACATCGCACTCATAAACAAAAAAATACAATGCCCCTACCTAACTATGACAGATCCTGTAATATTATTGAAACGATGCGATGTAAGTTGTTTAAATACTTTGCATTTAAGAAATTAATTACAGTTAAGTTGTAGTAGTCAAGTTCTACTGCAAAGTTAGGCAAATTTTTAACAGAGCAAAAAGCGACTAAGCTTGCGAAGAGGCACATTACCCAGTGGGTAACATGCGGTTATAAAAAAGAAATATATTATGACAATATAAGATCGTAATTAGATTAAGGAAAAATCGTACCGGTAAAAAATAATGCAAATAAATATCAGTGTGTAGAAATAACTGTCGGAGCTACAATATATATTGCCAGTGCAATTACTGGTACAGGAGGCATTCAATCTTAACCCTCTGATTTGTCAACGCATCTGCAATCTCCTTAGTGTTGTGAGTGTCTATAGGCGGTGATGATCACCTGCCATCAGGTGACTCACTTGTTTGCCTTCCTATTTCATAAAAAAATGCATTCAGATTTTAAGTATATATACCTAGTACTAGCTTTTGCCCGCGACTTCGTCCGCGTAGACTTGTTTAAATGAATAAGGAAACGTGCACCCAACATGCAATCTGTAATATTTCCTGGACAAATTAATGAGAATTAGTTGCTTTGCTGCTCATGACGTCACGGCGGTGTATAACTCACTCATCGCTATCCCGTGGGAACTATGCATTTTTATGGGATAAAAAGTATCCTATATGTTAATCCAGGTTATAAACTATATGTGTGCCAAATTTAAATTGTAATAACTATTTTGTAACTTAATGAGTCGAAATGACTTGAAATAAATGAATTCTATTCTATTCTATTCTAAATTTCTTCTAAATCCATTCAGTAGTTTTTACGTGAAAGAGTAACAAACATCCATCCATACTTACAAACTTTCGCGTTTATAATATTAGTAGGATTGGTAAGCTCATCTAGGTAACAAGCCGTTGTAGTGTGTATGTTATAGTTGAAATTAATAAATGTTGCACATAATACCACACTGTTATAAGACATTTTACACAATGTACCAACCTCTGTAATCTCACGGGTAACCGAACTGTCAGGCCCCCTGCCCCTTTTCACTTCTGATTGCCCCCGGCTCATTAGATTAGACAAATGGAGCTGAATATGGCGAAATGCCTTTTGTTATTACGTTTATGCTGCTGTTTATCTGGGTCATACAAGGAACAAAAACTTTAGCATTGTTTTAACGAAGATTAATCCATTTATATTTGTTTTTTTTTTCAGATTAGGCTTACAGAAAGCACTTAAGAATGTTAGGATGAAATGATTGGCACAAGAGGTATTCCATCTTAGCCCTCTGGGTTGGCAACGCATATGCAATTTCCTTGGTATTGTGGATGTGGGTGTCTGTGGGTAGAAGTGACCACTAACTGTCAGGAGACTCATTTGTTAGTTTGTTTAACTATTAAAAAAAAAACTATGAGTAATTTATTCAGCATTATGATATTTTGTTCCTTCTAGACTTTAGAAAGTTCTTTGCCTCTAACACAGAAACTAAATAAGTAATCCATTTCAATTCAATGAACTTACCAGCCTAATTTTCTTGTTTTATCCACAATTTACTCAAACTCTTGCACACGTAGTTTCCAAAGTAACATTTGCGGCCGCTAAAAACCGCCATCGACCCTATCGCTTTTTTTTAGAGTTGGAAATGTTGTAGCTATTGTTTTATTACGTTCCGTTTTTAGAGCTGTGAAGAGCTGTCTTCAGCTCGGGTGTTTCCCAAGGGAGCATTTAAGATCGTACTATCGTTTCGTGTTTACTTAGCTCCGTCTGGGGAAATAATGAAAAATTAAGTCCACTAGAGATCTCGTCGGGTTCAATTCCTAAGGCACGGCGAGTTAGTTTAAGGTATCCAGTGTTAGAGCTGGTACTTATCAGTTTTCATAGCAAAGTGTGTAAAAATAACTTTCGTAATGACAGCTTCGACAGTTATTTTTACACACTGATATTTATTTATAATTTTTTTATGACAAGAGAGATTAACAGAGAGCGCGGTTTTTAGCGCCTTTGAATATTGCTAGTTACTTCTCATTTATCGACTTCCAATGATCCATCGAAATGAGAAAACCAATAATACACATATATCGATAAAATTTTAAATGAAACCCAGAATCAAAAAATTCTAAGTCTGGAGGTAAACAACATGCGCTCTTATCGCTGAAAAGCGATATCTTCTATGCAACCATAGGGTATCCAAAAAAATTGAAATCTATATACAACTATCTAAACTTGTTCTTTATAAATAAGTTCCGGGTACTATTCTAACCGTTTTTTAATGTTTGTTTGCTTATTTACATAGTTACATTTGTAATATTTACTTGAAGAAAATTGTATCAAAAATTGTTAATGATTGACATAGTGACATATGTCTAAAAAATTAAATATGAAAGGTAACCAGTGCAGTCCATTTCACATCAAGCATGGCTAACAACTTTCATCCTCTTCTTTTTTCTTTCTCTACTTTTTTATCAGCTACACAAAAAACCATTTCATTGAAATCAATTCTCTGGAAGCTTTAAGACTAATGAGGGACAGATAGAGAGTTCAAATTTATTACCACTTTGTCCGTTGCATCGGAGGTAAAAAACAAAATTGAATAAACGGATTTAGAGAAGTTTACTTTAAACCCAAAAATCCGTCAATAAAATCGGGCACCTAAATGTCTCTCGTCATACAAAGTAAAAGCCAGTGAAATCAGTAAAAGTAAAAAGGGTTTTGGAATTGAATCAGTACGCGCAGTCGGATAGCTAACGTGCTGAATAAATTTAGTTACATATAGTTTACTACTTTGTTTATATAGGGTTATTGGTAGCTCGCCCTATTCCTGAAAAGGGGTTATGGGGGATTATGCAAATATGCAGCAAAAAAGGTCATGTGATACCCTGTCCAAAAAAAAATTCCGTAATATTGATCATTTTAGTTTACGACATTAGTAAGGAAAATTCGTATTTCACGACTTTCTATAAGTATTTTCAGTGAATTTTCGGACATCGCACATGACCTTCTTTGCTGCAAATAACCTCTCCCATAACCCCTTGATAAAAATAGGTTGACTTACCAAGAACCCTGTATAATAATGTAAACGTTTTATTCAATCGCCGGTAAATGTAGGTAACAATCTGAATGACCCATATCTCGTCTCCGTGTCCTAGCCTAGCATAAAGTACCTCTAGTGACGTAAATAGGCTGGCATATTTACAAGTAACAAATCCTTACAAACTAGGGAATGCAAACTCGGTAATTTTCTCTAAGAAATAAATAAGTAAATAAATATTTTGAGACAATTAACACCAATTGATCTAGTCCCAATGTACCTAAGCAACTAGAGCTGCTTGTGTTATGGGTACTAGACAACGGATATAAATACTTTTATAGATAAATACATACTTAAATACATATAACACCCACGACTCGGATACAAACATTCATATTGATCACACAAACATTTGCCCCTCCCGGGAATCGAGCCCAGAACCTCAAGCTTTGTAGTCAGGGCCACTAACCACTAGGCTATCCGGTCGTCACCGGTTAAAACCGGTTTTTCTCAGAAAAAATAACCGGGTTTGCATTCCCTTTTATAAACGTAGAAAGGGATTTATGAAGCTACTTAATTCAATGTGATCCTATCTGATCTTAATGTCACTGAAGATATCAAGATAGAATCTTAAATACTGTTTGATTATAAATCTATTTTTGAAAATACGATTGCAAATGGATGTTTAATTTATTGTCTGGTTAATAAAACGTCTCATAATTTGATGCCAAATTATGTGTTTCTTAATTAAATTGCTTTATCAATACCCGCTACGTGTATACCTTTCAAAAAAAACCATACAGTTAATTATTCACTCCTCTGAACGTCAAGTATGTAAATTATCACACTCAATGACAACTTTATATAATTTAACGTGTACATGGAATATGAGCATGTATGGTTAACCCTTTAAAAATCGACAAACGAATCACAAAATGTATTTCATGAAATTTTTATTTCATTGACAGCCATTTTCTGATGAAACCGTTACCTTTTCAGCATCGTCATAAATCTAACTTAAAACCTATGTAATCAATGTTTTAGACATCTTAAATACTTAGTGGAACATAGTTATCAGTGAAATGAAAATCGGCGAAATGATACTATCTGCGTATTAAATGTCAGTGATTAGGTGTAAACGTAATCAATCAGCTAACCAACCAACCGTGAACCAAGGGTCTGGTACCTAGTTAAGCTAGTCCATTCGTCGCACGTTGGTAGGTATGTATGTACGTATTTATGTATTTAGTTTGTATGTATATGCTTTTATATATGTATGTATGTATACGATTTTATGTTGTGAGTACTTTGTAGTATAAATAGTTGCACTACCCACAAATTTTTCTGCTTTGCCTAAAGGTTGACTAGTAGAGAAAGCCTTAAGGCATTTAGCCCGCCTTTTGTACATTTTATTTTGAAGTCTGTGCAAAATAGATTAAATAAATAAATAAAGGTAAGCGTAGACACGTATAACATCGAACTAAACTGACATGCTTACACGCATTGTAAGTGATGAAGTTTTGATTCATATAAAGAAACAGTACGCAATGTAAAGCACTCAACCAATCCAATTGACTTAACCCTCTCTCTTACAGACGATACGTATAGTGACAATGACAAGTGACAAATCAAATTGTCCGTTGCCCTCCCCTGGGACCCTTAACCATTAAAATAATTACGTGTTGTAAACCCACAGTAAACGAAGGAGACGGAAATGTAGAGAAATTGAAACCAACTGAAACTATTAGCCATTATAACTCAGAATTGGCTTACGGCAAAAAAGACTTAGGGCCTGTTTGAACACGCCCCATAAGTTCCTGGTAGTATATATAATATAAATATTTATGCCATCTCTGTTTATTCTATTGACACAAACAGTGAAACAAGGCTTTATAATGTTTGAGGGAATAGTGATTCGTTGAATTCGTATAAACTTTACTTATAAAACATACGTGTAATGATAAAGTAAACTGAAGTCTGACGCTAATATGCCTAGTTGGTCAAGTAGTATTGGTAAACCAGGTTTAAGCACTTAACATGATTTAACTTCTTGCTGCAAGTCACCAATATTAATAAATCAGACCACAATCCGAATAAAAATGGTCTCCTTGGAATCGCTTAGCAGCATAGTAACGTCCTAGATCTGTGAAGTAGCAAATACTTTTGTTTCTAAATCCAGCTAAATATTTCCGCCTAAATACTAAATTGACGGAAGCTATAAGTGGTAGTCAGAACCAGCTGAAGGGAACCGGAATCCGGCGCATAGGATTGCATCAAAAGGAAGTGTGCAAAGAACCTTACAATGTCCATGTTTTAAGAGGAAAATGAAATTACTGAATAAGAATACCTCTCTCACCTGTAACTCAGGAAAACTTTGCCTAACGATGAGCGTCCAGAGGTTGTAGAGCACGCCCGCTGTAATGACCCAAAGCCAGTAGAAATAGAAGTTTTCATCAGGGTTGACAACGGTGCGCGGTGCGCGGACTTTCCTCCGGCGCTGGCGATTCGTTGATCTATGGTCACCGGTTGCTCCTTCCGATCCTGTGTCTTCTACCTGGGTAGAATAAACTTTATTTGGAGTTTCATTCCTATAACTACACTGGCACAGAGAGATAAACGACTTGGACTCTGATGCATATTAAAAATTATAAACATACAAACCTAGTTCTAACGAATAACAATAACTTAGAAAAAAAGACTACAGTTTAAGCTTCAGAGAGTGAAAGACGTTATCGTCGTTTGTATGGAGAGCGCTTGCTGCAGAATAGTCTTCATTACTTTTAACTTATAAAAATTGTTTCTTTTGATTGATAGGATAGGAATTTATAGTTCTCCTCCTCTTTATACATATTTACAACATTTGACATTTATTTGCAATTGCGAGCAGAGTGATACGACTCAAATCGTAAAATGTTTATAGCAGGAGACAATGTGCATTTCAAAATGAATTAATCTGTTACATAAACGTTGAATCTGGGAAACACACATAAAAGTAACCATAAACATGCATAATTGCACATAAAGAGATCTTGGGTGAGCAGCGGCCATAACATGTCTGACACAAGAATAACTTATCCCTCAGTGCGATCCTAACTAACTAGTCTCATAAAAGAGGGATGCACTGAAGAATAACTTCAAATTGTATGAGTCGTGTTAAGGCAGTAGTAGGACACAACTGCTAGCTTATATTTACAATCCGTGAGATCTTAAAAAACGCCTTCGTAATAGGATCATCTTTACCTAAACCCTATAGTATTTGATGCAACTGCTATATAATGAGAGGCCTTAAAACACGAGTGTGGTTTTATGAAACGAGCGTCAGCGAGTTTCATAATAGGATCACACGAGTGTTTTAAGGCCTAATTATATACAGCTGCATACATTACTTTATCTACACACATATCATAACTGCAAAAAACCGTAACAACAAAAAACCAACAAACAAGTCACAAAAAGTAATAGCGGCCATTCGATCCATCCGTCAAGATGAACGTTTTTTTTTTAAATCATAGACAAACGAATGAAGTCCCTATTGTCACGTGATCACCAATAAACACAGACTACTAAGAGATACTACCCAATAAAAAACAGATTTACCTACTACCACAGACAAGAAAATTCTTATAATAACATTGGTTGTAATAATGCTGGTCATTTTCTATGGTTTTTGAACGCGTTATTGACCACTTATGACATGTGTGTAGATAAAGATATTTTATCTACCTATTACAATTATACCTAAATACTCGTAAAAAAAGGCTTCTGTAAATAAGTGACCGACTAACAAACTGGAATAAATTACCTTGCTATTCCGCGAAATCTTCTTCTTTTTGTTTGGTTTCGCGGAGTAGCAAGGTAATTTGTTTGTTAGTATGGATCTTCACAAAGTAACATCTGAATTGATTAATAACCTGACTGATAGACAAGGAACAGTCTAAACCACTGAAGATATAAACATTTGCTCTTTAGGGGGTTTAGAAGTGACCTAAGAAATATTTTTTGGAATTGCCACCAATCTTTTTCTCAAGGTGCCTTCAACTGGAGTGCGACTATCATTAGACCTGTTCTAATCTTGGACACTGCTGCCCAGAACAGAGATCTAGTACTCCTCCTCCTATTTCCTAAGGTTTTTAAGCCACGAGGTCCACCTTTTTCCTGGTTTTCTAATTCTACCATCAAGGAGGTTAAAAAGGGTCAAACAAGTATGTAATCCAAAATCTACGTAGACTAAGTTACAGGACTTAGCTAGTACTAATATACCCGACGATGGCGATGGAACACGAATAACTTATATCTCACGGACTGTAGCATAATCGAATGCAGGTGGGGTAACAGTAAGGTCTCACAGTCTCCTGCGTTTCCGGTATCTGTCGGGTTGAAAATCTCTTGAGGAAGGAGTCTTCCCTCTTCAGGGGAGGTTTCTTCTGGATCGCCGAGCTCAGTTGCACCGTCGTCCGCAGCTTCATCCATCGCTGGTTCGATTTCGTTCTGCGTTACAAGAACAAGTTAGTAATCACATCGTTGTTTATCCTTGGGAAGTGCTAAGCAAAGTGACCATGCTGTCAGAAAGTTCAATTTGGTGGAAGATTGACTTAAAGTTTTTGTCACAAGTTTGACGCCAATTTAAGATTTAGGGCAGTGAGAGTAGGTAGATGAATTTTGAGTTATTCGAAATGAATACAGAAATGCAAATTAATCAGCCAATTTTAAAGATGCCTCTATACACTTTAGATATTTTATTTAAATCACTCGGCATTAACTTTTATTTATACTCAAGTGTAATTTATATACGTGCAAACAAACAACTACCTGTATCGACATGCGGCTATGCATTATTCACACTAGATAAAGAAAATTGCATAAATATAAAAAGTATGTCTGTAGAGTAAGATATTAGTGAGTCTGTTTCTATAAAACCACGTATCTAAAACTAGAACTAAACTGCATCTAAAGTCAGGAGCTTAAATTTCTAAGTTTTAATCAATCTATTCAAATATTTAAACGTTCAAACAGATGCAATTAAACAAGTATAAAACATTGATTACGAATTGATCTCCCAAGTGACAGTAGGAAAGTAGAATCGCTTTAAGGTGAACTAGTAAGACACAATATCCACAAGAAAAAACACATATCCAGTGAGTAAATCATTCCCGAAGGCCTAGACACAGACGAAGGTAGCACATTAGTGGGAAATCATAAACAAACAATGATAAACAATCGACAACGAGGCGGCGTTACCGTTGTCCTCTCTCGAATCGAACCTTTTTATTTTCCTGAGAGCCTGGTAGTATGCCATGACAGCTTGGACGTGTCTCCATTTATGGCCGCGTTTGTCAGTGTCTGATCCGGGGCGCTCTGTGTCCTGCGCGGACTTGTGAGAGCTTGACGAGCTCGATGCAATGATCGCTCGCCTACAAAGGGATGTTTCGTGTTACACGGAGGCAGCAGTGTACAGTGTTGTGAGCTGTTTGTGGAAAACCCTCCCCACCGTGAGTTTCGAAAGCGAGGCGAAAAATAAAACAAATGAAATCAAAAATTACACCTTAACAAAATAAAATGGCATTCGTCAACCCTATCGAACTTGGCCCAAGCGCCCAGTGTTCGTACCATCACCATAGCTGGCCCAAAACTCACGGCTTTTTCAACATACACTGTGGCAAAGAGACTCCACAAAAGAATAACATGCATACATAATAAAATAAATCAGCCTCTCACTAAATCGTTCACGGACAGTACAAGTTCTCAAATTACGTGTATGATTTAGCATTACGGTGACGGCTATTCGTCCAGCTGTGCAGGGTCGTGAACTAATCAATACAATTTACTATGCAATTTGCACATATAACTTGGTGATATGCGATGCGATACTGCACCAATTACGTAGGTATCAGTTGTTAATGCTTTATTGATTGACATGGCTTTCGAGTCACTTGAATAACCTCTTTTATTTGACCGTGTTTTGTTTTAACGCTCGCATTTCTGACGATACAAATCGATCGTCTGTTGTCACTGCCTAATGTTAGAAATGTCAATACTGACTATAGATATGGTTCGATCTTCTTTTGTTTCTAATGCTGTCAATTCGGTGGCCTATAGAAATTGTAGGCATTGGGTTATTTGTGAATCATTTCGGTCAGTCACTTGAAAGCCACGCCAATCGCTTACTATCAGGCATTCGTAATCGGCATTGGTTCGGATCGTGCTCGTTGCTAGGGTCGCAGCTAAGCTCTCGATAAGCAGAGGGCGGCAATCGTGGCCACTTACATATCATCTGGCTTCGCATTCGTCGTGAATGGCGACAACTTGCTCAACAATCTAAACAGGTTGGGAAAATTAGGTTTATTCTTTCGGAAATTACACGACATCTACAGTTAAGGTTCTGAAATAAATTTGATGTTTGTATGAAAATTTGTTTCGAGTGAATAAACAGTTGAAGGCGTTATACGATTTAGGTCTTTTGAATTACACATATGTATGACGAAGCCACGGTTCGCGTACAGAACATAAGAAGATTTCAGTTTCATTTGTCATTATTAGTGACATTTTTGCGACAAAATGAGTACCTACCTAACAAGTTTATCAACCGCGATGATGATTCGATCAGCATTATGGCGCACAAACTAACTGTCAAAATCAATAAGTATATCCGAGAACCCCCTATAAAAACCCTCGTAAACTTCGTACGAATTCTTTCCCTATGTCTAGGGTGGAATGAGTTGCCGGGGCTTGCTACTGAGGCCATATAATCCTTTAGAGAGCGATATCATTGAGTAACTGTCTTACGACTTAAGCAAATCTGTCTAGAATATTGACTCTGTACCAATTTTGATAAGTAAAAAAATTATAGTAATTGCCAATATAGAGCAATCAAAATAGTATATATTTCGTATGAATTTGCCCTTTGTTACGGCTTAGTTTGCCTAAATTATTTAGAAGAAATAAATAAACTACAGAATAATTTAGGCAAATAGTGTAACGAAAGATGGATAATACAAAATACAAGCTGTTTTTATTGCTTAACATTGTTTAATTTCTGTTGATTTTTACATTATGTTAATTAATGTGAAAGGGTTAGGTTAGATTTACTAGATTCGGCGTATATTGTACCTAAGTGGGCGGTTGATTTCAGTCCTAACACGCATTCTGGTTAATTTCTAAACGAAAGTCGTCGGTGTTGTGCCAAATTAGTACTGAACCTACTTAAAAAAAATTAAAATTCACAATTATTTTTGGTAATTTTAACTATATCTCTGTTAGCAACAACATTTTGACTTCATTTATTTTGTAAATTCAAGAGCGATGTCTTATTATATTTAATATGGATTCACTGTAAATCATGACCTTAGTTGGTTTGGCAGCGATACAATACTTTTTTTTAAATGTAGAGCTTTTGAGTTCAGACCAGAAATTGTTTTTGGGTAACGCTAATTTAAATAGCTCTGCTACTGTTGACTTCGAGGCTAGAAATGATAATTTTACACTGCCTTATTATTTGGATGATTATGTATTACAAGTGAATCTATAAGTATGTCATCAGTGTGTTATTGATAAACGTAATAGTATGTTGGAAATCGTAGTTCTCGCTAAAGGTAAAGGTGCCTACAATAATCACTAAACTACTCCTGGCGCTTTTTCCCGTTTGCTAATTCGGGGTACAGTTTGAGGTTATTGCCATCAAAATGAAAATTTACAGCATAATAAGGATTATAATGAAGATCGAAGGGTTTGTGATATTGACTCCGATTGGCAGCTCAAACCACCACCGCAAACCACAGACCATTAGCACCGTAAATTATTTTGCTAAGAAAGATATTCAGATATCATTTTTGAATATCGAGTACAGGCATTATTTATTACCTAGAATTAAGTCCTCTACTATCAATTTTACGCTTATGTAAAAATATCCTAAGTTATAAATAAATCCAAATGCTTAGGGTTCTAATGTAAACATCATACCGCAGGGGACAGATTTGGGATATATCTTAAGTTTTTTTTTATTAGGTCAAGTCAAGTTTTTTTATTAAGTAATTCTCCTTTTAATAAAGCAAAAAAGCCTTATAATTCCGTCATGTCCATCTAGCTGCCTATGTTATACCTATGGCACAGAAGTTTCTTTTCATAGGTAGAAGAATAACCTTACATAATTAAACTTGGGATTAACTCCCAATATCTCTTGACAATTATTCCCTTGTCATAGCTCTTTATTTATTTATTCATAATCAAAACACAGTACAACAAATTCAAAGTCAAATTATTTAATTTAGTCTTCCTCCATCGCTTTGTACCTACATTCTTAGATACTTACAAAATATATTTTTTAGTTAAATACAGGGCTTTAATAATCCTTTTACATTTATAAGAATTTTTACAAACGCTGTGATATACATCAGCAGGTGAATTATTTAGAATCCGAGACAGTAGAAACTCCCAAGTTAAACTTGTCTTGTAGCAACTGGAAACATCCTCCATTAAACTTGCTTTCAAATAAAACAAATCTCATACTAATCCGTTCACCCATTAAAGAATCGATGTCACCGACAGACGCACACACACACATTTATATAAGCTTTAAACAATTGAAACGGTTTAGGTAAATCGCGTAAAAATATTGCAGCGAATCGAAAATCCGACGTTTCGAATCCTTTTCAGGATCTCATATTTACGAACAGGCTGAGACGATGGCAGCCTATAGGCAATTTGTTTAGCAAGATTTTCAAAATTAGTTTTCTTATAAACTCTGTGCTTTGGCTCTTAAATGTAGAATTGGTATTTCCTATGTATTGTTTCTTGAAATGGACTTCAGCCCACATCAATTAATTACCCCAGTTCGACGGGAAAGTTTTGTGTGGGCCGGGATTAAATTAAAGATGGACTGTTCTTCTGAAAAAGGAGCGAAGTCATTTATTAAAATATGCTGACAAAGTACTTTTACTCGTAGTACCAACTTTCATTCGCCTTAAGTACTCGTTTATCTACATTGGCCCTGACATGACTGCTACAAATCAAGTTATCTCTAAGTGCATCCTTTACTACTAGTGTCATTATTAGATAGAGTCAAGCTGACTGAGGAATAAATTATCCTTTTGGGAGTCAAGTTACGGTCGCTCTGGAAACTCTGCATTAACTTAAGCCCAAGTCCCAAGCTAGTAGGACTAGATTTTTTTTTGCTAGTAGGCCAAATAGATCTACATTATATGTCTGATTATCATAACCACGCCTTTGAACAACTGTACTAGACAAACATACTTTAAAGAGATAAAAGATAGAAATCGACTTCGTTGAGCGTGCCATCACACTTTTATAGTAGGTAAAGCCTATTTGAAACCTTGTTCATCTGAAATAGTTGCAAGTAATAGTTTATTACCACGTTGCGGCGGATAGGCGATGTTAATATAACGTTCCGTCAAGGCAAAATAGTTTTGAGTAACGCAACGAAAGCTGAGGTGACGCAAAATGCTGCATGGGTCATGTGTACCGGAGAGTTTCGTTCGAATTTTCCAAGTCTTGTTTT
The DNA here is from genome assembly GCA_963691745.1 of Ditula angustiorana. Lineage (NCBI taxonomy): Eukaryota > Metazoa > Arthropoda > Insecta > Lepidoptera > Tortricidae > Ditula > Ditula angustiorana. Next base: position 3,393,272 of record OY829492.1, on the reverse strand, counting down.
GTTTTGTACGACGCTGTGAAATCGTGTATGGATTCACTTTAACTTCATTGCGTTACCCATACATGCCATTTCCTACCTAGTTACGGCGGCATTCAATTCACTCCTAGCAGCAATTAGCTTAATTCGTCTTAATTTATTCCCTCCAGCAGCTGATTACTACAGGTCACGAAACAGTAGTTTATTTTAGAAATCCATGAGGTTTGTTTACCTTTTTCCTAATATATTATAACAGTACTACATGACTGGATCAAAACGATATTGTTTTTTTATGTGCGAAATTGAAAGGATGCGTTTTAGAAAAAAAAAAACGTTTTTCTACTATCGCATAAATGTCTACACGTAGTGCGATTTAAGCCCTCAATTTCTAGCTATTAGCTTCGTTATCATGTCAATGAAGACACAGCACAAATAATGGAAAGAATCTGAAAACCGTAAATTTGTAGTTACGTAAAAAAAACTTATATTTGCATTTGGTATGTATGTATAAAGAGTCTTCCAGTGTCTCTCAGTTCAGTTTTTCTTTTCGTTAGAGTAATATTCGGTGAATATTAAGTTTGTATGGAACCCTCAGTTCGCAAGTCCGACTTGTACTTCGCCGGTTTATAGGGGCATTGCATTCTTGATTTTAAATGGATAGCTATCGAAATAAATTTCCATAGCAAAAGTCTCTCGGGTCTTTGCTCCCCCACCCCCCTTGCACCGCCCAAGGGCTGCCACAATATGCAACACAGTTGTACCACCTTAATTGGAGGATTGGTACTGTCAATTTGTCTAACATTGGTAGACGTACACATCGTGTCGCTTCAATTAGTGCGCCTCAAACTACCTAGAGTACCTACCTACAGTCAGCCTCGAATATATCGTGAGTAAAGTGCTCAAAAAATATCTGAACTTGACTGTATTCTCAAATACGAGCGAGTAAAGTCAAACATATCTGAACTCGACTCTATTGTCTGCGGGTGCAAGGTCCGTACGGATAACTATCACCATCTTGCTCCATAATCCTGCCGCTAAGCAGCAGTGCATGCACATTTGTGTTCCGGCATGGAGAGCAAGACAGCCGATGCAATTACTGGCATAAGAGGTATTCCATTTTATCCCACTAGGTTGGTAACGCATTTGCAATTTCCTTTGTGTTGCGGGTGTCTATACGCGGTGGTGATCACTTACCTTATCAGGTGACCCAAAAAAATTGTCAAATACGTTCGGGCGAGTTCAATAATTTTGACCCATTGCCTGTTCTGATATTTGGTGCTGACTGTACACCTGCCCTAACACTGTCTAGTCTTAAGCCTTCTCTCAGTGTATTTTTCTCAAGACAGTTGTTACATGGAGGTACAATGAGGAACTAAGTTATGCTTGTGTCAGCAATCTGGTGCGACAAATGAGCATCGCTTTTTTTTAATTTTATTTATTGTCCAAGAAAGGCGAAGAAATTTATGGCCATACGGTCATAGTGAGCGTGGCGTCACTCGATAGGTTTGGCTTTAAGGTTTTTAATTTTAACTTCAGGGCCCCACTGAAAATCAACAATGGTTTTTTTTTTAGTTTATTTTTTTCTGTTTTTCTTTTTTCTCTTTTCAGAATAAATATTTTCTTTCTTTCTTTCAATGTAGAGCAGCTGAGGCTCTGCCATACTATCCTAGCTTTTGTTGCAGATTTTAATCAGCGTGTGCAAATGGGATATATCAGCTGTAAACACTATGTCACTCATATAGGTGGCAGGAAGGCGCTGGTTGCATGCTGCTTCCAACCGGTCAATTTGGAAATCCATGGAGGAGGCCTATGTTCAGCAGTGGACTTCTTGTGGCTGAGATGATGATTATGATGAAACACTATGTGCTACCAATATTGCGGTTCTCCTAGAATAATAAAGATAATGGGTTTGTATTGTACAATGAATAGTGTGCACATCTTTCAAGAGAATTGTTTCCATCGCTTTGTCGCTCAGCACAGTCAAGGAAATCCATACGCCTACCACCGTAGAACCTAGTCGAAGAGACGTACGCATGACATTTGTATGACACAGCGTGGTGTTTAACACGTCACGCCATTGCGACAGGGTTTTAAGGTGGTACGTAAATTTAATTCCCCTACTGTACTTTTCAAGCCCTTCCCTGTAGAAGAGGAAGCGATTAGCGTGAAACAAGCACGCATTCTAGCCGTTTCAAACAGAATAGTTGCACTCGCATAATATTAAATGTCAATGCCAGCCAAGAATAAATACAATCGATAATCTGAGACAGGTTGTCTCCTCCATTTGTCATATTAAAGATTCATGGATATAACTGAAACTGAAAGAGTGACAGCTTCGAAAAGTTTTAGGAGCGGTTTAGAATTGTCAATGTTCTTGGGAAACTTAAGGTTTTTGCCTAATATAAAATAACTATACGGTCGGTATCAGGCATTTGTTAGTTGGAGTTAAATAATAATAATAGAGACAGGCGCTTCATTCACCAAGCTGATAGGAGACATGTGACATCGCAAATTCGGCATATACATATATCTAACTGGAAGAGACGACTGGTGACAGTGATAATGGATAACCATTATCACTGTCACCAGTCGTCTGTCGCGTTTATGAAATTGGGCCCTGGCGTTATTTTTGCTTTGAGGATGTCGAGGAAATTTATGTTGCTGTAGCCCTGTGATGAGGGGCAGCGCACCCACAGTTACGGGTATGAGCAAATGTTCAATATTGTCCTGTTCACATTGATAGCAGCTCTTAGTCGCGTGCGAGCTATGACAAGTTTATGGAGTCAGTGCATCGGCGAGGGCGGTTTCGTTGCAAATAACGGCAGATGTATATAAAACGGTAAACGATCAAGTAGGTCACCTGATGGTAAGTGATCACTACCGCCCATTAGACAACCATAACACTAAGACAACTGCAGATGCGTTACCAACCCAGATACCTCTTGTGCCAGTAATTGCACCGGCTGTCTTGGTCTCCACGTCGGAACACAACAGTGCAAGCACTGCTGCTTAGCGGCAGGATTCGCTAATCCTGGATTAGCGAGCAAGATGGTAGTAGCGATCCAGACGGACCTAGCACAAAGCCTTTTTAAAAATTTAAAAAGTATTGCCGATTGAGACTTTTCAAGCTGTAATATAACGTTGCGATGTGATATTATGAGTGACTTTGAATTCAAAAGCTCCTTATATTTTAATAGGTATCGAAGATAAAGTTTGAATGGATGACGGCACGTTTTTACAACTTTGAAGATTTGCCGATATCGTTAAAGAGACCAATTTTTTAACACTGCTAACTTTACCGTTTATTGGCAATTATGCATTATTCGACAATGGTGACACCATTTTTTTTGTGTGTGATCTTCCCCGAATAATAGACGGATAGACTGACTACAAAGCCAAAGGTTTCGGTTTCCGTTTCCGTGAAGAACAAATGCTTGTATGAAGAACATGTATGTTGTACTCAAGTCATGAATGTCATATGTATACGTATTTAAGTGGAATTTAAGCTAAAAAGTATGGGTCGACAGATGCCATGAACTAATAACATAACCATAAGGTTACATCAGGAGCAATATTATGTGATATGGTCTGTGGTGGTCACCTGATAAGTCTCTCGGACAATACAGATCAAGACCCGACCACATCCAGCATCAGATAATGTCCTTTGTGAACGCCAAGTGGGCGCCACTGTTTCCCTCTCCTGACTGCCTCTCCACCTGGGACCTCCGCCGACCAGAATTGTCTCTACCTACGGTCGGCGTATCAGTGCTGCATGTGCCAGGGGAGTGGCTTTGAATTGTTACCTGCTAGATTCAGAGCCAAAACTTATTAAGAACCTACGACCCTATTGTAAATATTATTTTCTTTATTTTTAATTACTAACTAAATACCTAACCTTGTACACTTTTAATATTTTTTTATTACAATTGTAAATACTTCTAACGTTGTTTCTTTTTAATAGCTGTAAATATTTCTCTTAAATCTGGTGGCGAACTAAGTCGCTACAATTTCTGATATCATTTTTGTATACCGATGTAATTACTATATATAAAGCTTTACTATATATAAAGCTTAATTACCACTCACTCACTCACTCACTCACTGGGTCATTGACATGCTTTTTTGGAGAGATGTGAAGGGGTGGGGAGCAACTGGAAACACTTTTGTATAGAGGGTGCTCCAACGAGTAGACAAAAAATACGAAACCGACCTGAACGTGGAAAGGGACTCGATGTGAGGTGCGGATCTCGAAAACCGTGATAGGTACGGCCGAGTTCCAAAACAAAAGTCATAGGGAACCGCCAGCCAATGGGTGAGCCGGTCGAATTTTTTTCAAAATGGCCGAAACAAGATGGCCGCCATACAAACTTTAAACGTGAAAATCTCGAAAACCATCAGAGATAGAGGGGGGGTGCTCGACCAAATGTCACTCAGGGGGAGGGGGGAAATTTGGTGGAGTTGAAAAAAATTCAAGATAGCGGATCCAAAATGGCGGCCGAATTTTTTTTTTGTCCGATCGGGATGAAATTTTGCACCCGGGGGCTCTGGGGGCCGCTGGTTCCGATTCCGGGAAAAGTTTTTCGATTCCGCCATTTTCCAAGATGGCCGCCATACAAGGGAGTTTTGAAAGCGAGCCCGCAGGGCGAGCTCCGCGTAGGCGCTTGCGCCGGAGCGTCCCATCGGTGCTCTCGAGTCGCTTGCGAGCCCGAAGGGCGAGCTGGGGTGTGAAGTTGGAATTATTACCCCCCCCCCCCCCTCCCAGCGAGCCCGAAGGGCGAGCTCCGCGTAGGCGCGTGCGCCGAAGCGTCCACTGGACACGAAATACTCTCGAGTCACTTGCGAGCCCGGAGGGCGAGCTGCAGTGTGAAGTTGGAACTCTTCCCCCCCCTTCCTCCCCCCTCCTAAGGCAGCCCGACTCTCTCTTGGCTCTATCTCGGGAACCAAAAATGCTAGACCCCTCGTGTTGGTACTCTTTCGATTCGTCTCGACGCCATCTTTACGACTGAATGTGAAGTTTGAGCCCCAGACCTGAGGGCACGACAGCAAGTAGGAAGCTCCCCCCCTCCCCAGCGAGCCCGAAGGGCGAGCTCCGCGTAGGCGCTTGCGCCGTAGCGTCTCTTCTGAAGCAGTTCTCCCGAGTAACTTGCGAGCCCGGAGGGCGAGCTGCAGTGTGAAGTTGGAACTTATCCCCCCCCTTCCTCCCCCCTCCTAAGGCAGCCGTACTTTCTCTGGGCTCTATCTCGGAAACCGAAAGTGCTAGACCCCTCGTGTTGGTACTCTTTCGATTCGTCTCGATGCCATCCTTACGACTTAATGTGAAGCTTGATAGACAGACCAATAGCACGACACCCTCCGCGGGCCCCGTGGGGCCCGCGGCCCCCACGCGACATCTAGTTACTATATATAAAGCTTAATTACCACTCACTCACTCACTCACTGACTGGGTCATTGACATGCTTTTTTGGAGAGATGTGAAGGGGTGGGGAGCAACTGGAAACACTTTTGTATAGAGGGTGCTCCAACGAGTAGACAAAAAATACGAAACCGACCTGAACGTGGAAAGGGACTTGATGTGAGGTGCGGATCTCGGAAACCGTAATAGGTACGGCCAAGTTCCAAAACAAAAGTCATAGGGAACCGCCGGCCGATGGGTGAGCCGGTAGAATTTTTTTCAAAATGGCCGAAACAAGATGGCCGCCATACAAACTTTAAACGAGAAAATCTCGAAAACCATCAGAGATAGAGGGGGGGTGCTCGACCAAATGTCACTCAGGGGGAGGGAGGAAGTTTGATGGAGTTGAAAAAAATTCAAGATGGCGGATCCAAAATGGCGGCCGAAATTTTTTTCTGTCCGATCGGGATGAAATTTTGCACCCGGGGGCTCTGGGGGCCGCTGGTTCTGATTCCGGGAAAAGTTTTTCGATTCCGCCATTTTCCAAGATGGCCGCCATACAAGGGAATTTTGAAAGCGAGCCCGCAGGGCGAGCTCCGCGTAGGCGCTTGCGCCGGAGCGTCCCATTCGTTCTCCCGAGTCGCGAGCCCGAAGGGCGAGCTGGGGTGTGAAGTTGGAATTTTTAGCCCCCCCCCCTCTCCCAGCGAGCCCGTAGGGCGAGCTCCGCGTAGGCGCGTGCGCCGAAGCGTCCACTGGACGCGAAATACTCTCGAGTCACTTGCGAGCCCGGAGGGCGAGCTGCAGTGTGAAGTTGGAACTCATCTCCTCCCCCTTCCTCCCCCCTCCTAAGGCAGCCCTACTTTCTCTGGGCTCTATCTCTGAAACCGATAATGCTAGACCCCTCGTGTTGGTACTCTTTCGATTCGTCTCGATGCCATCTTTACGACTGAATGTGAAGTTGGGCCCCCAGACCTGAGGGCACGACACCCTCCGCGGGCCCCGTGGGGCCCGCGGCCCCCACGCGACATCTAGTTACTATATATAAAGCTTAATTACCACTCACTCACTCACTCACTCACTGGGTCATTGACATGCTTTTTTGGAGAGATGTGAAGGGGTGGGGAGCAACTGGAAACACTTTTGTATAGAGGGTGCTCCAACGAGTAGACAAAAAATACGAAACCGACCTGAACGTGGAAAGGGACTCGATGTGAGGTGCGGATCTCGAAAACCGTGATAGGTACGGCCGAGTTCCAAAACAAAAGTCATAGGGAACCGCCAGCCAATGGGTGAGCCGGTCGAATTTTTTTCAAAATGGCCGAAACAAGATGGCCGCCATACAAACTTTAAACGTGAAAATCTCGAAAACCATCAGAGATAGAGGGGGGGTGCTCGACCAAATGTCACTCAGGGGGAGGGGGGAAATTTGGTGGAGTTGAAAAAAATTCAAGATAGCGGATCCAAAATGGCGGCCGAATTTTTTTTTTGTCCGATCGGGATGAAATTTTGCACCCGGGGGCTCTGGGGGCCGCTGGTTCCGATTCCGGGAAAAGTTTTTCGATTCCGCCATTTTCCAAGATGGCCGCCATACAAGGGAGTTTTGAAAGCGAGCCCGCAGGGCGAGCTCCGCGTAGGCGCTTGCGCCGGAGCGTCCCATCGGTGCTCTCGAGTCGCTTGCGAGCCCGAAGGGCGAGCTGGGGTGTGAAGTTGGAATTATTACCCCCCCCCCCCCCTCCCAGCGAGCCCGAAGGGCGAGCTCCGCGTAGGCGCGTGCGCCGAAGCGTCCACTGGACACGAAATACTCTCGAGTCACTTGCGAGCCCGGAGGGCGAGCTGCAGTGTGAAGTTGGAACTCTTCCCCCCCCTTCCTCCCCCCTCCTAAGGCAGCCCGACTCTCTCTTGGCTCTATCTCGGGAACCAAAAATGCTAGACCCCTCGTGTTGGTACTCTTTCGATTCGTCTCGACGCCATCTTTACGACTGAATGTGAAGTTTGAGCCCCAGACCTGAGGGCACGACAGCAAGTAGGAAGCTCCCCCCCTCCCCAGCGAGCCCGAAGGGCGAGCTCCGCGTAGGCGCTTGCGCCGTAGCGTCTCTTCTGAAGCAGTTCTCCCGAGTAACTTGCGAGCCCGGAGGGCGAGCTGCAGTGTGAAGTTGGAACTTATCCCCCCCCTTCCTCCCCCCTCCTAAGGCAGCCGTACTTTCTCTGGGCTCTATCTCGGAAACCGAAAGTGCTAGACCCCTCGTGTTGGTACTCTTTCGATTCGTCTCGATGCCATCCTTACGACTTAATGTGAAGCTTGATAGACAGACCAATAGCACGACACCCTCCGCGGGCCCCGTGGGGCCCGCGGCCCCCACGCGACATCTAGTTACTATATATATAGCTCGATTACCACTCACTGACTCACTGGGTCATTGACATGCTTTTTTGGAGAGATGTGAAGGGGTGGGGAAAAACTGAAACTACATCCACGTAGAGGTTGCTCCAGCGACCAGAGGAAAAATACGAAACCGACCTGAACGTGGAAAGGGACTTGATGTGAGGTGCGGATCTCGGAAACCGTTATAGGTACGGCCAAGTTCCAAAACAAAAGTCATAGGGAACCGCTGGCCAATGGGTGAGCCGGTCGAAAAATTTTCAAAATGGCCGAAACAAGATGGCCGCCATACAAACTTTAAACGGGAATATCTCGAAAACCGTATGACTTGGTGGGGGGGTGCTCGACCAAATGTCACTCAGAGGGAGGGGGGAAATGTGGTAGAGTTGAAAAAATTTCAAGATGGCGGATCCAAAATGGCGGCCGAAATTTTTTTTGGCCGATCGGGATGAAATTTTGCACCCGGGGGCTCCTAAGGCCGCTGGTTCCGATTCCGGGAAAAGTTTTTCGATTCCGCCATTTTCCAAGATGGCCGCCATACAAGGGAGTTTTGAAAGCGAGCCCGTAGGGCGAGCTCCGCGTAGGCGCTCACGCCGGAGCGTCCCATCGGTGCTCTCGAGTCGCTTGCGAGCCCGAAGGGCGTGCTGGGGTGTGAAGTTGGAATTCTTATCCCCCCCCCTCCCAGCGAGCCCGAAGGGCGAGCTCCGCGTAGGCGCGTGCGCCGAAGCGTCCACTGGACGTGAAATACTCTCGAGTCAATTTTTTTTTGTCCGATCGGGATGAAATTTTGCACCCGGGGGCTCTGGGGGCCGCTGGTTCCGATTCCGGGAAAAGTTTTCCGATTCCGCCATTTTTCAAGATGGCCGCCATACAAGGGAGTTTTGAAAGCGAGCCCGCAGGGCGAGCTCCGCGTAGGCGCTTGCGCCGGAGCGTCCTAACGGAGCTCTCGAGTCGCTTGCGAGCCCGAAGGGCGAGCTGGGGTGCGAATTTAGAATTTTTACCCCCCCTCCCCCTCCCAGCGAGCCCGAAGGGCGAGCTCCGCGTAGGCGCGTGCGCCGAAGCGTCCACTGGACGCGAAATACTCTCGAGTCACTTGCGAGCCCGGAGGGCGAGCTGCAGTGTTAAGTTGGAATTCATCCCCCCCCCCCCTTCCTCCCCCCTCCTAAGGCAGCCCTACTTTCTCTGGGCTCTATCTCGGAAACCGAAAATGCTAGACCCCTCGTGTTGGTACTCTTTCGATTCGTCTCGATGCCATCCTTACGACTGAATGTGAAGTTGGGCCCCCAGACCTGAGGGCACGACACCCTCCGCGGGCCCCGTGGGGCCCGCGGCCCCCACGCGACATCTAGTTACTATATATAAAGCTTAATTACCACTCACTCACTCACTCACTCACTCACTCACTCACTCACTTGGTCATTGACATGCTGTTTTGGAGAGATGTGAAGGGGTGGGGAGCAACTGGAAACACTTTTGTATAGAGGGTGCTCCAACGAGTAGACAAAAAATACGAAACCGACCTGAACGTGGAAAAGGACTTGATGTGAGGTGCGGATCTCGGAAACCGTTATAGGTACGGCCAAGTTCCAAAACAAAAGTCATAGGGAACCGCTGGCCAATGGGTGAGCCGGTCGAAAAATTTTCAAAATGGCCGAAACAAGATGGCCGCCATACAAACTTTAAACGGGAATATCTCGAAAACCGTATGACTTGGTGGGAGGGTGCTCGACCAAATGTCACTCAGAGGGAGGGGGGAAATGTGGTAGAGTTGAAAAAAATTCAAGATGGCGGATCCAAAATGGCGGCCGAAATTTTTTTTTGTCCGATCGGGATGAAATTTTGCACCCGGGGGCTCCTAAGGCCGCTGGTTCCGATTCCGGGAAAAGTTTTTCGATTCCGCCATTTTCCAAGATGGCCGCCATACAAGGGACTTTTGGAAGCGAGCCCGCAGGGCGAGCTCCGCGTAGGCGCTTGCGCCGGAGCGTCCCATCGGTGCTCTCGAGTTGCTTGCGAGCCCGAAGGGCGAGCTAGGGTGTGGAGTTGGAATTCTTACCCCCCCCCCCCCCTCCCAGCGAGCCCGAAGGGCGAGCTCCGCGTAGGCGCGTGCGCCGAAGCGTCCACCGGACGCGAAATACTCTCGAGTCACTTGCGAGCCCAGAGGGCGAGCTGCAGTGTGAAGTTGGAACTCATCCCCCCCCCTTCCTCCCCCCTCCTTAGGCAGCCCGACTTTTTTTTGTTTCTATCTCGGAAACCGAAAATGCTAGACCCCTCGTGTTGGTACTCTTTCGATTCGTCTCGATGCCATCTTTACGACTGTATGTGAAGTTGGGCCCCCAGACCTGAGGGCACGAAAGCAAGGCGGAATATCCCCCCCCCCCCTCCCCCCAGCGAGCCCGAAGGGCGAGCTCCGCGTAGGCGCGTGCGCCGTAGCGTCCCTTCTGAGGCAGTTCTCCCGAGTAACTTGCGAGCCCGCAGGGCGAGCTACAGTGTGAAGTTGGAACTCATCCCCCCCTTCCTCCCCCCTCCTAAGGCAGCCCGACTTTCTCTGTGCTCTATCTCGGAAACCAAAAATGCTAGACCCCTCGTGTTGGTACTCGTTCGATTCGTATCGATGCCATCCTTACGACTTAATGTGAAGCTTGATAGACAGACCAATAGGACGACACCCTCCGCGGGCCCCACGGGGCCCGCGGCCCCCACGCGACATCTAGTTACTATATATAAAGCTTAATTACCACTCACTCACTCACTCACTCACTCACTCACTCACTCACTTGGTCATTGACATGCTGTTTTGGAGAGATGTGAAGGGGTGGGGAGCAACTAGAAACACTTTTGTATAGAGGGTGCTCCAACGAGTAGACAAAAAATACGAAACCGACCTGAACGTGGAAAGGGACTTGATATGAGGTGCGGATCTCAGAAACCGTGACAGGTACGGCCAAGTTCCAAAACAAAAGTCATAGGGGACTGCCGGCCGATGGGTAAGCCGGTCGAATTTTTTTCAAAATGGCCGAAACAAGATGGCCGCCATACAAACTTTAAACGGGAATATCTCGAAAACCGTACGACTTAGTGGGGGGGTGCTCGACCAAATGTCACTCACGGGGAGGGGAGAAATTTAATGGAGTTGAAAAAATTCAAGATGGCGGATCCAAAATGGCGGCCAAAATTTTTTTTTGTCCGATCGGGATGAAATTTTGCACCCGGGGGCTCTGGGGGCCGCCGGTTCCGTTTTTGGAAAAAGTTTTTCGATTCCGCCATTTACCAAGATGGCCGCCATACAAGGGAGTTTTGAAAGCGAGCCCGCAGGGCGAGCTCCGCGTAGGCGCTTGCGCCGGAGCGTCCCATCGGTGCTCTCGAGTCGCTTGCGAGCCCGAAGGGCGAGCTGGGGTGTGAAGTTGGGATTTTTATCCCCCCCCCCCCCTCCCAGCGAGCCCGAAGGGCGAGCTCCGCGTAGGCGCGTGCGCCGAAGCGTCCACTGGACGCGAAATACTCTCGAGTCAATTGCGAGCCCGGAGGGCGAGCTGCAGTGTGAAGTTGGAACTCTCCCCCCCCCCCCTTCCTCCCCCCTCCTAAGGCAGTCCGACTGTCTCTTGGCTCTATCTCAGAAACCAAAAATGCTAGACCCCTCGTGTTGGTACTCTTTCGATTCGTCTCGATGCCACCCTTACGACTAAATGTGAAGCTTGATGGACAGATGTAAAGCACGACACCCTCCGCGGGCCCCGTGGGGCCCGCGGCCCCCACGCGACATCTAGTCTATATATATAAAATTCAAAGTCCTGACTGACTGACTGAATGATATATCAGCGCACAGCCCAAACCGCTGGACCTAGAGACTTGAAATTTTGTACATAGATACCTTATATAGTGTAGGCATCCACTAAGAAAGGATTTTTGGAAACTTCACCCCTAAGGGGGTAAATTAGGGGATGAAAGTTTGTATGAAAGTTCGTCAGTTTTGAAGTTAGGGTCTTGAAATTTTGTTGTTAGGATTACCTAAAAAAAAAAATTTATACGGGTCTCAGTGTTTTTGATAATTCCACCCCTGCAGGGGTGAAAAGGGGGATAAAGTTGTGTATGGAAAGACCTTCATTTTCACAGCAAAAATCACTACATTTCTTATTTAGGCTTATAACGCAACGGGTATATCGGGTTTTATTGGAATTATGTACAACCTTCAAGGGGGTGAAAAGGGGGATGAAAATTTGTATTTGAGTTGTTCGTTCAGAACTTTTTTGTATTGAAGTAAAGATAACGTACGTGGTAATGTTTTTATTTATGAAATCGGAAGGCAAACAAGCAAATGGGTCACGTGATGGTAAGTGATCACCACCGCCTATAGACACCCGCAACACCCAAAAGATTTCAGATGCGTTGCCAACCCAGAGGGCTAAGATGGAATACCTCTTGTGCCAGTAATTACACCGGCTGTCTTGCTCTCCACGCCGAAACACAGCAGTGCAACCACTGCTGCTTAGCGGCAAGATAAGCTAAGCCTCTATTGCCACCCGTCTATCCATCTGTCTGACTGTCTGCCACGCGCAAACGTCTCCTGACTGATTTGCGATCATCGTCCAACCGAAACTATTAAAACAAGAAAGCTGAAATTAGGAATATAGGTTATTTTATAACGTAGGCATCCGCGAAGAAACCATTTTTGGTATTTTTACCTTCAGGGGGAAAACGGGGGGTGGGGGTTGAACTTTGTATGAAAGTCTTTGTTGTTTGAAGTTATAAACATGAAAATTTGAATTAGAACTACTGATCATAAATAGATTATAAGTATTATAACGTGTTTCAGGATTTTTGCATTTTTACATTTAATGTGGGAGAAGGGGGGTGAAAGTTTGTAAGGACGTATTGGTTTTTTTTAATAGGAGCTTGTAATTTTGAAATACAGCTACTTATTGTAAATAAATAATGACGTGGCACGGGGTTTTGAATTTTCAAATTTGTAGGGGGGAAACGGGGAGTAAAAGTTTGTATGGAAGTATCGGGTTTTTAATAGGAACTTGAAAATTTGATTTTAGATACTTATCATAAATAAATAATTATGTGTTTCAGTGTTTTACGACTATTGTATTTTAGGGGTGGAAAACGGGGTTGAAACTTTGTATGGAGGGGAGGTATCGGTTTGTTCAAAAATAGGAACTTAAAAATGTTCGTTTGTTTAAGGCTGTTTGGATTTGGATGCGCGGTGAAAATATGAGAGGGAGTGAGAGCACTTATAAGTTTTTGATAAAAAAAAAAGAATTGTCATTTGTTTTCTGTAGGCCACGCGTGCGAAGCCGCGGGCAGAAGCTAGTTATGCATATATCCGTTGCCTAGTAGGTAGGTCCGCATATAGCATTGCTAAGTTTAAGACTAGATCAATTGTTGTAAATAGTTTCAACAAAACCTACTGACGTTTCTATTTTCAAATGTTACCTACATTTGCGGTTACGGCGTAGAGGCTCAGCATTTTTAGCAACCCTACCATCTGTCACTATACCTATGTTAAACGAATAAATGAATTTCATTTTCAAATAGTGGCAGTATTATACATGTTACAATTAAATCTGATTTAACTCAAGTATTGGTTACGTATATAAGGACTAAGATTACGTTCTAACCTTTGGGAAAACAGTCTAGGTCACCGAATATTAGAACTTGTTTACGGTATGGGTTACATGGGAACACTAATCATAAAGGCTACTGATGTCAGTCTAGTGAATGTGGGTATACGCATAGAGTTTATTATAATACAAATGTTCTCGTAAATCTAACGGCATCACTATGTATAGCTACAGTGTTTTATTCCGCTTTTCTACTCGCTTTAAGTATTCAAATCTTCCAAAACTTCACTGAAACTTTACGTTGTGAAATGAAACATCTGCTGTCTTGATAAATTTTTATGGAGAGCGGAAATGCATACCTACCGCCTGCTTCAAAACGGTCTGAATATAGGTCACAGAAGCATTTGAAATATTTTCGTTGCACAACCTAAACGGTCGAGACTAAGTCTAGCGTGTCTGTAATGTAAACTTGGAAGGTTGTTCAGCAGTGAAATGTTGTTAGCTACAAGTCCAACTGACTTACTAATTTCGATCAAAGTTTAACGCTGCTTTGGTCCAAAAACTTTACCAATCTTAACCTAAGATAATATTTTAAATATAATATTTTAAGTCAAGAGGCTTGCCATTTTATTCAAAAAGTTTACAAACCTGTTGTAATTTACATCAATTTTGGTCATTTCTTTCGAAAGCAAACGTCACCCCATCAGATAGAGCCGGAATTTTGACAAATGGAGGTTTAGTAAATGTGTTTGAATAAGGTAATTACTGTTTTGCTGCCTACAGAAGCTCCTCCAGTAGAGTCCGCCACGAGTCGATACTTCTTATCTTACAAGCGTCGACTGCGATAAATTTTTAACTTAGGGTGAGCCACATGGTTGTGTCACCGATGTTGTATAAAATTACTTCTAAAACACGTTGAGGATTTGTGATTTGATAATCTCAACAATTTAGCAGCGGTTTGCGACATTAAAAACTGTACAGTAGAGTCTTGATGATCCATTTTCCCTAGCAAGCAAACTGAATCACATCTAGCATCTACGGAGGTTGGAGTGTTTTATCGATTTACTGTCGAATTGACAGATCGACGGATTAGTGTCGCATACGCGAAGTGTCGCTGCCGTATCTTTCTAGTGAATTATGATACAAACCTTATCTTACATTAAGGTAACGGTTCCCGTATTGACAGACAGACAGTAAGCCAATAATTGACGAGAAGATACGTAAACATAAGTGTAAACCGAGAGACAATGATGTCAACCACTGGTGAAAACAATGCCTTACGCATGTCAAATACTGGTACAGTTACTTTACATGTACACCACAATGTCCTCCACCTTCTCAAGTGCTTTAACCGCTAGCAAAAACTCAGGATTACGGAATACTTAAGAAAGGTTTATTGCTGCCAAAAAAAGTGTCCCAATTATGCATGTGTTCCGTCTTATATACGTTGAACATTTTTAAATATGCTCATATTCTGCCATCATTATATGTGCGCGTGTTGAAAGTATCCGCATAATCCAAAGTATCCTAATTTGGCGATACTTTGTTACCTTACTTTGCACGAAAATAAACATGACAAACACATAATGTATCATGTCATGTAGGTACACAAAACGTTGCGTAAAAGTAGAGGAAAGTAACAATTGAACGTCCTTAGCAAAGCAGCGTTCTGAATGCTTTTCCTGATAATGAGCTACAAGTAAACAGATCCTTTCGTAACTAACGATTGTATACAGAGCAGGTTGACAGGTGCGCCATTGTTCACGGAACGAAGCTAGTCAATTATTTATTGTCTGTAACCTCTGTGAGAAATTAGAGCTATTGTTAACTAAGAACAGATAAATAAAGAAAGATATTCCGATTGTTGTGCCGTCAGAATTATCCTGAACGTTTATCTTTCAACGCCTCCGTCTTGACACGCTTCGATTTCAGTTAGGTATAGAATCTAATCTTTTGTTACAAATCTGCCTTTAGAAGAAATCAATAAAATTCACTTGGACATTTACAATTGTCACTGAATGATGTTTAACTAGATTTATCTACACATATATCATAAATGCTCTATAATGCGTTTCGAAACCGTAGGTAATGACCAGCATTATAACAACCAATATTAATATGAGAATTTTTCTAATTTGTTTCTATATTTGTTCAAATTCATTTTTTATTACATTATTTTAATTTGTACAGTCTATAGATATTTAATAGATACCTAGCACTAGTAACTAGCAGCAATGCAGGTCATGGCTTCTGAACCCATCATAGAGTAGTTATGTGTGTAGATAAAGTAATGTATGCAACTGTACATAATTAGGTCTTAAAACACTCGTGTGATCCTATTATGAAACTCGCTGACGCTCGTTTCATAAAACCACACTCGTGTTTTAAGACCCCTCATTATGCAACAGTTGCATAAAATACTATTAATTCATCAAAAGTATTGCTATTATACTTTTACAGAACTAGATGTTGATTTCATTCGTACGTTATTTTATTAATCAATTTATTTCCTCTATTGGTAACTTCTGACTCAATTTAAAATTTAGAAGATGTTTTTACATTAATCAAATCAATTTCATCGTCAGCTACATAATTACTCTTTCTAGTCAACACATATCCTCACCTTTGTCCCGGACTCTTGCATTCACTACTAGCGTTGTTGCTCGAGTCATCGTCTTCTTCTCTCGAAGTAGCAGCAGACAGGACCCTAGAGGAACCTGCATTGTTTTCACTTCCATCGTTGTCTTCTCCTTCTGATGTGCGAGAGTTGCCTTCTTCTGCCTGCGAATAAGAGAGAAAGTCTCTATTAGTAGAGTTACAAACATTTTAAGATTCGTCAGATGCAGCGTTATCTTTTTTACTGTTAATTGGTTTGCGTTCTTCTATGGAATAGTCATTTATTCGTGTTCATTCGTGCTGGTGACATTTAGTTTGTGTTGAAATCCAATTCAGTGCATTCAAAAGGTGAACAATTCTTCATTGGCATGCAAATTTATTGGTGCGCGAGCACATGCAATGTTGATTTAAATTTTGTCTTGGGTGAGCATGCTTCATTAATGAAAAGACTTTCATTACTATTTAAGTCGTACAATTTTATAATTTTTTATGATGTCCCTTCCATAGAAATTTTACATGTTATGTAGTCTTAAATAGGGATATAAATCAAAGAAAGAAATAAGGTTTATATAAGCCCTTTAAACGGAGGAGTTTCCCATTACTAAAAAACACTTGATGCTATGAAAGTATTGATCTAATACCGCAATTCTAGAAATTTAATCATATGAATACTTAAGTAAGATTCTTAGAATTGTGCGGAAATTTGCGGAATTTGCGATGAAATAAAATTAGGACATCAGACTTGTAAGCTACATTACAAAGTCCTGAATCTTTGCAATATAATCAAAGTAAAATAGGAGATAGGCATCACTTTGATGCTGGAACACGAGATCGTCGAGAAAAGCAGGCCCATATTATTAATTAACAAATCCTCAAGAATTTCTCATTCAAATCTTCCTACTAAAGCTTTTGTAATTATATTTTGGAATCTGATCTTGACGTAAACGTAGGTAATTTAGGTAATGGTACACTTGCAATTAAATTTCAATTCAACTCAACGTTATTGTTATACATTAGCAACTTACCTGAATTCGTATAAGCGGTATAGTTTCTTCAATATTTCTGCTATACATATTCTATTTTGCGGTCAAGAATATTGTTAAACTTCTAGGTAGGTAATTATCAAACAGAATCACTTAATACTTTCGTTGTTTGAATATATAATTATTGACAATTACAAGATCTAGCAGTACAACTAATCTACCTTTTTTTAAGCCCCAACCTTTTAACCACTTTAAAAAAATTGTCATCACGAGTGTGCAAATATTCGGCGTATTAACCTCCATCATTATCAGCGACTACTTTTTGACTAATGTTTTAAAGGAATGGTGGGTACCTATCAATGTCTGTAGTCAAACCAGGTATAACTCCCGGCAAAGCTTCGACATATGTGAAACGTTGAAGCTAATTGCCATCCCTTTTAGTTAAAGTTTTGAGAACAATTGTTGCCGATACTGACGAATGTCAAAACGCCCGGATACTCACCCGGGTGTCATAATCCCGTTGTCTCAAAACTATGACTATGACCATTTTAAAGCCAGTTGGCTCTTTACGCCGTACTCAGTGTGGTTTCAGATTGTTATTAAAAAGCATTGGTATAATCTACACTAATATAATAAAGAGGTAAACTTTGTTTGTTTGTTAGTTTGTTTGTATGTAGGGGGTAATCTCTGGAACTACTGAACCGATTCCAAAAACTCTTTCACAATAGAGAGCTACACTATCCTTGATGGACACGGGCTACTCTTTCAATGCGACCGAAGTAGCGTATGTATGTATCTATGTATGTAAATTCTTTATTGTACAAAATAACATAAATGACAAGAAGAAATACAGTGATGTACAAACGCGAACTTATCCCTTTAAGGGATCTCTATTTAATAATCAGAATAAGTTTAACTAACAACAGTTTGAGTTTGTAAAGACGACGAAGTTTGGATAAACGATTATTTATTTATTTAATTGTGACAAGGTAAAAATGTCGGGCCTTAAAAAAGGTAAAGTAGTTGTTGCCAAGTCCAACTATTGACAATAATTACGAATCAGTTCACACGAATTTACATTGAGAGTAAATTATACTGTGATGGTAGCTTCTGAGGCGTGACGCGATCTCCAAATTGAGATAATTACTCAATCTCTAGCCCTTGTAACTAAACCAATCACAGCATTGTGAAGCTAACTAACGGAATAGTGGTTGTTTTAATCAATAATAACAATTCTAAGGCAGACTTTTTATATACAATAGGTAGACGAATGAGCAAGTGCGTCACCTGTGTAACTGTACGAATCTTCTCGATACGCGTTAACTCGCTACGTAACTCAGTGCGTCTCTCTCTTACTGAGCTAGTTAGAAAGAGGAGAGAGTTAAGGCGTATCGAGAAGACTCTTTAGTTATCACCACCGCTCGTAGACACCCGCAACACCAAGGAAATCGCAAATAAGTTGCAAACCCAAAGAGTTAAAATGGTCTTGCTCTACACGCAGGAAGACTACGGTGTCGGCACTGCTTAGATTTAGATTTATGTATTTCATAATATTACATTGCATTGTATATTACAGAGATGTCAATTCATACGAATTAATATTAGCGGCTGAATTAGCCAACAAGATGGTGGTGGCGATGTAGACAGACCTTACGTACGTTCCTACTACCCGCAAAGTTTTTTCTTTCTTTATTTATTTATGTCGTAAATTAACACTTCCAGTCAAGCCTTACATGTCAATTTAAAAAAAAGAACTTAGAGATAATTACAATTCTAATAAAAAATATAAAATTAGATAATTAAAAACGTATTATTATAGTCATTATTAATAAAAGGAAAATTATAGAACAATCAAAAAATAACTAGCACCTAACCTGATGTGATTTAGTGTCTCAAACACGTTTAACTTTGAGGCGCAAGTCAGCCTAAGCCTAAAGTAGGTCTGGAACTTTTGGAAGCGCTGGTTAAATCAACACAAAAGTCCTTTAGATCACGGTAAGTAATAATACTAAGTAGCTAAAATGTGGCATGACTTAGGACTTCTATAAAATCCAGCTTTAGTCCGGTTAAAAAAGAAACCGTAACTAAGATAAACTATTATTAAAACATGTTTTCGTAACTCAGTGCAATGTTTAATATATACAACATCCAGCCTTAAATAGTTGATTGAAATGGTTCTGTAATTTATTGATGAAATTTAGAAGTCAGCATCGTAATTGAAATGTCATAGACGAAAGTTATTTCAGTCTACAAAGGCTTCGAAAGGTCATTATTTAGATTATCGACAATGGACGCGATAAATTTTGTTAAAGAGTTGATTTTGACAACCAACTCTAATTGTGTGTTATAACAAAAATTGCTCTCGGGCAAAAACTGGTTAAAACTAGTTATCGTCAGTTATGATAGGTATCTAAATGTAACATGCAAAAAGATGAACAAATGAATCTGTTCCAATCGACGCCGTTGGTTCAATTATGAAAATTATTGACTTCACCAATGCTTTCAATGTAATAGTTTCGATTGATAGTTCACATCCGAAGTTTTAAAATTAAGTCAATGTCGACGAGGACACAACAGAAGCTGCGTTAAGTTAAGTGATCATAATCTTTTACGATGTGCAGTTGTGTCGAATAAGAGCACTAAATATAATTACACGAGCACGTGTCGTCGAAGTAATAAGACTTGCTGCAAATGGGTCACACACTGTTAGGGCCTCCGCTAAGTCGCGCGGGTCACGGAGCGGGTGCACGGAGCGGCTGCACGCCTATAGAAAAATTGTATGAGGGCCTCCCCTTAGTTACGCGGGCGCACGGAGCAGATGCACGGAGCAGGTGCACGGAACGGGTGCACGGAGCGGGTGGACGGAGCGGGTGCACGCCTACAGAAAAATAGTATGAGGGCCTTCGTTAACCCGCCTGAGTGTGGGTGTACTATTTGTTCGATGGGCGTGCACCCGCTCCGTGGGCGCTCTTACGGTTCAGCGGGTTGCAATTTGACTTTCGAACTCTCTACACTCGCCAGCCACGGGCCAATCGAATACGCGAGCGTATATTTTAGCCGTCATTGATTGGCGCGCGGCTGAAGAGTATCGAGCGCTCGAAAATCAAAAATCTCCCCACTCGACCTTCTTAACAAGTTCCTTTCGGTCTATTAAGTTAAGGACATTAACATCATTATTATCAAATACCATGATCATATTCATTATTTGTTTTTCATCCCTAACCAGGGCATACAGCTGTTTGGATACTTCATCACTTGGAGCGTTAAAATATTGAGCTTTCTAGATATCTCTGATTTCGTTGTCACGTTGTCAATCATAGCTAAGATTCATATCTCGACCAACTCAGCTTTCAAATAGAAAAACCGTATCAAAATCAGTTTTTTTGGTTTGTGAGTTAAATTGCGACAGGCAGATATACAGACTGACAGATGCACAGATATGCAGGTTAAACTTATAACACCCTTTGAAAAAAAAAATTATCAGCTTTTGTAAGTCTGCCCGTAAACATGAGACTTGAAAAGATCTCGAAACGTCGGGAATTAGATTCGTTACAATACACGTGATATAAACCGTTTTAATTGTTTTATTTCTATATCTACAAGTAGCAAAAACATGAGTAATTATTTTGTAACGCCCCTCTTTTTGCGTAGGGGGTAAAAACTAACAAAAACGAGGTAAATTTGTACAAGAACTTGCCACAAAAATATGAACGACATCCATTTACAATATGCAGCTGGGACTTTTGTGATTTGACGTTAATACGTCGAATACTCCGGCAACAAAAGCTTTAATACATCACCGATAACGTCAGAGAAATCTTTTAAAAGGAAAGAAAAAATATTTAAAGTTACTGACGACCGGATATAGCCTACTGGTTGTTACCCTAACTACAAAGCTTGAGGTTCGAGGTCGATTCCCGGGAGGGGCAAATGTTTGTATGTATGTATGTATGTATGTAAATTCTTTATTGTACAAAAAACATAAATTACAAAAAGAGATACAGTGATGTACAAAGGCGAACTTATCCCTTTAAGGGATCTCTTCCAGTTAACCTTTGAGTGTGTGAAAGGTGTTTGTATGATGAATATGAATGTTCGTACCCAAGTCATAGATGTCATATGTATTTAAGTATATATCCGTTGTCCAGTACCCATAACACAAGCAGCTTTAGTTGCTAACTTTGGGACTAGGTTTTTTCCCCGTTTTTTAATTATGGTAATCCCTATTGTTCTAAAAAATCCAAAACAATTTACAGGTGATGAAGACCTGATGTAACAAGCATGCGCGTTAAATTAGGAACCGCCTTTTTTGTAGTCAACACACCGACTTCCATACTTTAATGTCTAAATATGTCAAGAGCTTAAGATTGATTAGTTCCTACTACAAGAATAATCAATCATATGACCTAACGTCGACGGAGAAGTAATTGGAAACTGACGTGAAGTCCCCAATCCGCGCTGGGAATGTTAGAGAATTTTGATTCAGACCTTCTTATACAATAAAAAACCAATTTACTCTACAAATATACTCATTATGGAGGTTCACCATGTTACAATGTGCAAAAAAAAGAAAAACTAACATTTAACCTTAATTGATTAACTGCGTTTCGTTCTAACGTTATACGTCGCGAGTGAACGCGCGTCAACAAGGTTTGTGCTAGGCACTGTGCTAGGTGAACATTTAGCGTTAACGCTAGTAGACCACAACAACAGCAACAAAATACTCTTTATTGATTCACACAAGTAAACAAAATGAAAGAACACACACAGGGAAATTTTACATGGGATTTAGCGGTCTTATCGCTAAGCAGCGATGTCTTCCAGATAACTTTTGGAAAGATACGGTGAGAAATAGTTAAAGTACAGTAAAAACAACTAACTCGTATGGATTTGACGAAAAGAACGAAAGTAAACGTCAAAATGTGTTGATCGTCTTTGGACCTTGGATGCAGGACTAAAGCATGGATATAGCCTCAGTACTTGTCAAGTGTACACAGCCAAAACTGTCGAAATGGTTACCTTTGGGTGCGTCAAGGTAGTAAAACCTGCTAATTATTTAGAAAAACGTAGATTATACTACCCTAATGTAAACATTACCATAACCAAAGGTGACCATTTTGTCTATTGGTTGTATACAGGGTGTCAATTGAAGAGGAGTTTAGAGTATGTAGTCATCTCTTTTTGACAAATTGTTTTGCCATTTAAAGTAAAGAGATCAGCTAATAAAATATCGCTTTCAGTTTTAATACTCTTTCTATGCTATACTATTTCAATGGTACTAACTGAAGGTCACTTTATCAAGAGTCGCAGACGTTATGTCTAGAGTCAGCATTTTGTGCAAGGGCCTGACGGCATTTGGAACGCTTGTGGAAATAACAATTTACAAGTTGTGATTGCCACACACGAGTGTTGACGTTGGTTAGGGGTGGTGAAATATTTGTGCGGCGTATGCTAATGTCTCTTACAGCTAACAGAATCAAAATTAGCACAAGCACGGGTTTGTAATCAAGCGGCTATAATGAAATGTACATATTAAATGATAAATGCCTGTAAGTTGGTTACTTTGAAGCTGAATTCTCGTTCAACATTAGAAGGTACGGACTATCAAATTAGTTCGGCCACTGGAGACCTCTGTGGCTCTAACATGACTATTTATCACTAGTGTCATAAGGGACGTTCATAAGGGTTCCACTCCGCACTGTAGGTACGCTCCACCGCCTTGCCTATCGCATAGGCAAATCGCTGTAGGCTGTCGGCTCACCGCACGCTCGCACGCTCGCCCTCGCCGTGTCAGTGTAATTCAAAACGAATGCCGCGCAACCCCATCGTGTCGCTGGGAGTAGCGGAGGGAAGGTGGGCGCGGGCGGCGCGTTCCTTTTGACTCACGCCGCCTGACGCATGGTGTATGAAGTAATACGAACTGCGAAAAGCGTGTGAGTAAAGTTGGAATTCGTTTAATCGCGGTCGTAAAAGAGAAGTTTCTGTACGTTATTTATTCTGTGGATAAACTTAACTTGGCCGTTCATGTTAGGACTAGTGTCGTAATGTGATATTAAGGTATTTATCGTAGAAAGTCATACTTACATGTACGTGTCATGGTATGTTAGCGTGGATAATGGATTAAACAAAAATCGTAGAAAAAATATTGTGTACAATTCCTTCCATAACTAGCGCTTAAAACCTCGTACCTGTTATGTCAATCAGTAAAGTTTTAAGGATTAAGCTCGGTACATGATGCAACGGTTGTATAAAATACTATTATTGAAAAAGTTGGTAAGGGTAAATTTTGTAATATTCATAAGTGCTTCCTGTAATCCTAATCTGAATTAAAATATTTTGACTTTGGCCTTTAACTTTTGACTTTAACTTTGACTTTCGACTTTTTTAGCGGAGTCACCTAAATGGGATTCATTGATGCATTGGCAGTGTACTGGCAAATAGTGATACACCAATCAACGATTATTCAATGAAGCAATCGAGCAACGCCGAATCGTCTCCAAAATAATTTAGATTTTTTTTATATCTTATCTTCTTTACATAGTACTTATTAAACAAAGTCGCTATCTGTTCTCGTCTGTACTTATATCTTAAGCCGCCTACTCCTCCTAAACCATGCAATGGATTTTGATACGGTTCCCGCAGTCATTAAGAATATTTTTTTCGGAAGGTTTTTATGTACAAAATCCTAATTGTATACGTACGCAGCCGGGGCGAGTCGCTAATTTACATTACAATAACTTGAAAGAACGCTCTTGTTCATATATTTATTGTATGTTCCGGTCAAAATCCACTTTTAGGTAACATTTGAACTGCAAATTAAAATATTCATTGAACAGTAATTTTCATTCTAATACACGTAGGTAAGTATTCAAAGAAAGTTTAATTCGGGGGGAAAATACAAATTAATGAATACGCAAGAGGCCTTTTATAATGAAATCGGTCCAATGCGTTTTACACCTGGCTGGTTAGAAAATGTCATGCGTTCGTAAATTTTAAACACGTTTTGTTTGTTAGGGCCTCTGTTAAGTCGCGCAGGAGCACGGAGCGGGTGCACGGAGCTGGTGCACGCCTACACAAAAATAGTATGAGAGTGTCCGCTGACTCGCGCGGGTGCGGGTGCGGGCTTATACAATTGTTCGATAGGCCCACACCCGCTCCGTGCACCCGTGCGACCTAGCGGAGGCTCTTAAGACCAGTGCTCTGCAGTAAGATAAAGAGTTAAGCTGCTGAGTTTCTTGGGGCGCTTCTTCTCAGCAGATTCTTCCATTTTCCGAAGCGCTGGTAGACGCAGACAAGTAAAAGAGCCTTTATTATGGCTTACTTGCAAAATATTTTTTTCATTTTCATTTTCAATACTCTGACTGAATCAAATTTGGTTCACTCAGCTTCCATCACCTTGTAGGCGGTAAGCCTATCAAACGGACGCTCTATATTATAGACAAGGCTTACCACTGAAGAGGTGATTTAGAATAGAAGTAAAATGCCTTTTTTAAATGTAATTGGTATTATTTTGATTTTTTAGTATATCCAATAATATTTCTACAATAATATAGAAAAATACTGCATTTTATTTGGCTAATATATGCTTGCCATAATTCATTGAACACAATATAAAAATGTTGTTGACCACTGATTGTAGATGCAAAGGCCAACGTTCGTTTTTCTCTGGGGTTCGCGACCGGCCTTTACGATATTCAAAATTTCTATTTATGCTCTTGAGTGACATTGACATGGATACGGATACCGAAAAATGTTGCAACAAATATTAGAGGCTACGCACGAGTGAAGTTTTATTACAAGTTCTTCCGCTGGTTGTCAATCTTCGTAGCGTTTTCGATTGAGCGGAATAAACGGACAGCGTGGAAAATATTTAAGTGTTTACTTTTCTTGTAAAAACTTGGCGGTATCCCTTCCATAAATAGAAATGGAAGGTTTTTTGAGACGAAATCGTTTTGCGGGTGGTAGGACCTTGTGCAAGGTCGGTTCGGATCGCTACTACCATCTCGCTCGATAATCCTGCCGCTAAGAAGCAGTGCTGGCGCTGCTGTGTTCCGGCGTGGAGAGCAAGACAGCCGGCGTAATTACTGGCACAAGAGGTATTCCATCTTAGCCCTCTGGGTTGGCAACGCATCTGGAATCTCTTCGGTGTTGCAGGTGTCTATAGGCGGTGGTGATTACTTACCATCAGGTGACCCACTTGCTTACTTATTTTTTTACGTAAAAGCACAAAATAGAAGTAAAGTACAGTGCACCTAGCACGAATCTTATGCTCTCTATGTATCAGTGTGTCTCGTTTTAACTAGCCCAGTCGGTACGAGAGAGACGCACTAAGTTACGTAGCGAACTAATAATTTGTTACTGTAACATTTTTTAACGATACCTCGTAGAGTTTTTTGCCGGCATCTTTTCCATAGTGGTTTTCCCAAACCGGTGGCAAATTTTCTAATATTCATACATCGATAATCGCTGTATTCATAAGTGCTTATCGAAATAAAAGATATTTTGATTTCGAATGTTATCTTATCTATCTACTCTTAATTTATTATGGATGAAGCCGGCTGCAAAAAGAAGAGAAAATAAACTGCTGAGTTTCTTGCAGCGTTTCTTCTCAGTGGTATCTTCCATTTACCGAAGCGCTAGTAGATTCAGACATGTAAAAGAGCCTATATGGCCTACTTGCAAAATATTTTTTTCATTTTCATTTTCATTTTCAAGATTTCGTAAACTATAGCCAAGTTCCTAAAACTTTTACATGTCAACTTTAGAATCAACTAAAAAGAATTAGACGTGCGTTTTTGTACGAGAGGCATGAAAATGAGGTCACGTTTCAGTTAACCTCCAAGTCTTATCTTTTTCTGAATGAAATTTATGCGAGCCGTGTGTCTATTGATTAGATTCGACGGGCCCAGTTCATTCGATTGGATGAATATTTTTGTCGCGTTCCACTCGCTTTGTCTTTGTTAAATCAACAACGAAACTTTCCTATCAATACCAACATTACGAAGCGGCTTTCTAGCGTTGTTCCTAATTAAGGTAAAGTCAACCAATCTGTATTCTCGGCCACTGCAGAGCCTATTGAAATAAAGGGATCACTCACGTATTTAGAGGCGTATTTAAAGATTTGGCGCCCCGGGGCATTTAGCTTTGGCGCCCCATTAAATGGCGATAAAGTATTTCATTTTAGGGGCGGCAGTCGCCCCTCGCAGCCTCGGGCCATGGCCTGAATGGTCCGGTGGGTAAATACGCCCCTGCGCGTATTTAAAGAAAAGTTATTGTTCGACATGTTTCGAACCAGCGGGGTAATTCTGGGATCATGCCAGATCTATCTCGCACGAGAACAGCTATCAAATCCCTTTGAAATCTGTAATTTTTTGACGTAGGTATCACGCACGTGAGATGCATTTCGCATGACCCGAGAATTGGAGTCCAGTCCGCGGTCCTTGTTCTTTGATGACTAAGGTGTAAATTTTGATTGTTAAAGGAATTTTTAACATTCTTTTTACACAATTTTGAGATGGTTGACTCTTATTTACATTTAAGGTCCGACGATTATTCAATGGAGCGGGCGATATGGTCTACATATAATTGTTAAAACGCATACATTAAATACTTATATTTCAATGTGGCATAACGACTATCTACATAGGTTAACCTGTATGATTGAACATGACAGTAATAAACGAATATGAAGATGAATACGCGTTTATTTAATTCGCATTGTAGGTATATATTATACAAGATGTCCCACAAATCAAGGTCGAGCCTTCCGGCTACGTTTAGTTGGCGATAGTTGGACTGTCACGCATTTCTGGCTAGACCTTGACTTTTGGGACACCCTGTATACTCATAACTATTACTTAGCATAATGATTAGCCCAGTGATAGTTGTCGTAAATTAAAAAAATAAACAAACATATTACTCAAATTTTTATTAATAATTATTATTACAAAACTGCTTTTGCTGGCGAGTTTGTCCGCATAAATATTAGATTACATATTAGTTGCTTGGTCGAATAATGTAAGCTTTGACTAATTATATTATCAGACAGATTCCTGTTGTAAAAAATGCCCCAACGAACCATTATAGGCCTACGAGTACGGATGAAATACAACTATTACCATAAACTGTGCCCAAATAAGTATACAACGCGTAATCCGAATTTAAAATTAGGATCTCTTTCGTTATTGCGCCCCGGCTTCCCAGCCATGACGCAATCTACCATGATCCGTTTGAAGAGGCTGGCTGCAGCGGCGACGGATTTAATGACGAAAAAAAACGTTAAAGTACTGGCTTGTTTTGCGCTCGTTTGGGAAACAGTGATGGAAAAAAAGTTAGAAACAGGATTATTTATTTTGCAAGGTTACTAGCGGGCAATTAAAATTAAATCAAATCAGGAAATGGATTCGTTACAGTACACGCCTAATAAACATTATAATTGTTTTCTTTCAATGTCTATAACTCGCTAAGACAAATTAAATAATTTTGTTTTTTACTCATTATTGAAACTGGCATTCAAACATGAGGGTCACCTAATGGAAAATAATGTGATCCTGCCTTTAGAAACCAGCTCACTTAGATAATCATTCGTACGTTGTCGGTCTTCCCCTCCCCCGTAGCGTCCGCCTAGCAGGAACCTTCATGACACGTCATAACAAACGTAACTCAGTGCATTTCTTAACAAATCTATAGTCCGGCAACTTCGTGCCTGACCGTCCCTAGGACTGACAGACGTTGGCGGGGACGAGGTAGCAACGTCATGCTAGCACACGGCTACACACATAGACATGTCCCCAAGGTATCTTGAGAAAAGTCGCAATAGTTTTTGACGCCCTTTTGAACAGGACATATTTATTTAATTATTTAAGCTTCATTGCACAGTTTACAAAAAAAATACAATAGGCGGACTAAATAAAATATCAGCGGAAATATGTCCCAAATGTAAGAGTAAATAAGTAGTAATGTATGAAAATATTATTATGTTTAATTTTTGTTAAATATACCTATTAAAATATTTCAGGCTAGTTGGAATAGATAAACAAATAATTTGTGTACAACATAATATTCCATTTTGCACGCTTCGAAATACTTGTATAGATACTTTGTACGCAATGTCCTTAGTCTGTCTTCTAGCACGCTTGTTCATCCTTGATGAATCTCATTGAAATCGACTGTAATTTGTCATAGAGATACACGTATTGCTGCTTCGACAGCGCAGCTGCGACTGCCAGTGAGTGACGCGTTGTTGCGCGTGCTTCCTTTCCCCGCATCACCACCCGCCCCCGCTAACATCTAGAGTACCTCGTCCCCGCCAACGTCTGTCGCCCCGTGGGACGGTTGAGCATGAACTTGCCACACTATAGTTACATAGAGATGCACTGAGTGACTGAGTTAGGTAGCGGGTTGTGGCCTATCAAAAAGGACTGTACTAGGTGCACCGGCTACCGTCGTTGAGTGCACACTTCATACTATCCGAAACACCAATCAGCGGTGTCGATAACTGCCGACGTTGCGGCGATGTGACCCAGTTGCGAGCCTTTGATCGGCTAATCTGTCGTATCACTACCGGATCTTTGTCTCTCGAATACATTGAGCTTCCAAACGTTACCAATCTATCACCTCAATCAACCTCGCTTCTGAACAAAGCAAGGAAAATGATACTTTCATCTGGCTATGATTCAAAGGCTAGCACAATAGTGACGTTTTGCTCAGCAAAAAAAGACTATATACAAATAAAACCTAAACATAAATTAATCTATAAAATCATTTAATTTTTTTTATTGGACAAGATGCAGCAAAAGCTATTTCACAAAATATTTAAATAATATTTACAAGCGATCTCATCGCTTCAAGTAATCTCTTCCAGACAACCTGAAATAAAAGAAATACAAATAAGTGAATATAGAGCAGGCAGTACAAATGCAAAGTAAAACTCATGAAATGCTAATCAAAAAATATTTTTTATATTTTATAAACAATTATTATACAATTTCATTTTACTTTTGCATTGTAAAATGTACCATTTAATATGAAGGAAAAAGTTAATCATTCATTTGTTAATAAAAAAAATGCATTCGATGTGATTTTTTTACTTTGAATAGCGACTAAGTTTTCGAATCGCTTAGCGTATGTACCACTTTCCTTTACTAGCTTCCTTTATTTATGACTAGTGCCGCCAAAAGTACAAATATGGCTACATTCAACGTGTTAATAATAATAATATGTATTACAATTTTATTTTATTATGTATCGATTAGCGACCTACAAACCTTCCGTTAAAAAAATTGTGATAATATAAGGGGGTACTTTTGTTTTATTTTTAAATTTTGAGGGTAGGCTTTGAGAAAAATAATAAGGGTAGTAGTGCAAAAATGTTGGCGGTAGGCGGGATTAAAGAAAAATGTTTTAGTTTGTCAGTACGCCATTCGTTCAAGTAGCGAACGGTCGTACGGGTCGATCTTGATGATGCCTCGTATAGAGGCCAAACGCGCGTCGATCGTGTAGTTTTAAGGTTTAGTGGTGGTGGTGTGTAGTTGAGTCTGTGTGATATATGTTGTTTCGTGTGGAAGCGGAGGAGGGTGGGTTTTTGCATGAACATATGTGTCGCACAGTCGCAGCTATTTTGCACGAGCCCGGCACTGGTTTCGCGGAGTAGCAAGGTAATTGTTCCAGTTTGTTGATATGGACCTCCGCAAAGTAACGCCTGAATCTATTAATTATTAATTACTTCCGTAAAAAAACTCTAAATAACAGTATAATCCGCATCAAAATCCATTGCATGGTTTAGAAGGAGGTAGCGGCCGACGCTATGAGGACAAACGGAAATGGATAACGATTTCGTTTTATACTATACGACCTGTATGGCACAGTGGCACATGTGTCTGCTTCCTGTGCAAGAGGTCCCGGATTCAAATCCTGGTATGGGCAAATATTTATGTGACGAACACGAATGTTTGTACCTGAGTCATGGATGTTATTTGTATTTAAGTATGTATTTATCTATGTAAGTATGTATATCCGTTGTGTAGTACCCATAACATAAGGTTTGCTTAGTTTGGGACTAGGGCAATTGGTGTAAATTATCCCAAGATATTTATTTATTTTATTTAGATATTTACTATGTATAGATATAGATTACTAGCGACTCGTCCCCAGCTTTTAACGCGTTTACAATTATGAGGTAGTGTAGGTACAGTCAAGGAATTAAATTTCCAACCCACCTAAGGTTCAATAGCATATAGCAAACTGTCACCATAAGAGCTATAGAGCAAGACGTTAGTTTGACATATCGACCTTAATGCATTGCGAATGTCAGACGACATTTCAACGAAACGGGTAGGGAATTAAATTCCTTGCCTGTACATAAAAATCTTTCGTAAAAAATCTCTTGGCAGTGAAAACTGTATCAAAATCCATTGCGTGGTTAAGAAGGAGTAAACCGCCCAAGATATGAGGACGGACAGGATTGGATATCGACTTTGTATTATGCTATTTTTAGAAGATAGATTATGGTACCGCCACCTCATCCGATTAGGTGTTGACTATAGAACGACATCTGTTGATTCAGGACAGAAGCCAGCACTGAAATTAATGCCCAGTCACGACTGGTTCTTGACGTCAAGTCATTGTTGATGATATCTCGTTCAGTTGTATAACTTTAAATTGATAGACTGACCCCAAATTAATTGAGGTTCGGTTGTTAGGAGATATTTCGTGTACAGCGAAATTTCTGAACCCTGAAATATTTATTATTTACTTATAAAGAATTTATGCTACATTGCAAGCTCGCTAGGTAATGTTTGGATCATCATTTGCTCAAAATGAGATGTAGTAGATTTTCAACGGTAAAATTATCTAGATACTTATAGAAATGAACAATATTGAAATACAATAATAAAATACAATACTGAATAAATGTCAGACAAAATCGGTTAGGTTCTAGCTGTTGTCGGCGATTTTGTTTACGTAGAATTTATTTATCTCTATCAGTCGGAAACAACGAGTAATTTAGCTTTAAAATGATGGTTTTATCCAAACATATTACTCCAGTTTGGACACTAATTTCAGAAATCATTTTGCGCCTCGATTCGCTTTAACGCGTTCCAAGTCCAGTGGAATACATAATATACAACCTGCAAAGTTCCTGGGAGTCTTAAGAGTCTAGTCAAGGTGACAATCTGTTTGCGACAATGCTAAAAGAAACGACAACATGTATTGTCTTGACGTAGAGAGCGAAAAAAAAACGTCGACATGTGGCGATCGTGAATGTCAACTCATACATTCTGTCCTTTCTGCTAGTATAACGTTAACGGTGTCACTTTGTCTAGGCACCCAGCGGTAAAAATAAGTACCACGCGATAGCTTTCGCGATGTCATTATCTCTATTGTAGTACTCGACTATGAGACTTAAATGTTGACCGGAAAATTACGCGTGATGCTGTCAGCGTACTACAATCATTTTTATGTGGACCATAAACATGTCAATTAAACCAGTAATCAAGTCAAGCTGCCACGCCCAGAAGTTTAGGCTGGCGTTGATCTATGACTCGGTCATTCTTATATGTATACAGATCTTGAACAACGAAGCCCTTACGTAAACAAAACTGATAGATTCACTTAATGTTTACAAAACAAGAGAACAACAATTAACAATAACACGTAACCAATTAAACAAAAGGAGTGAACATGTCCGAACAACATGCAAGTGCACACTAACTAAAACCATTGCAAGACAATCAAGTTAGTGCAACGTTCTGATAACAACAAACAAACAAGGGTTCTAATAACACAAGTTTACGCTATAATATTAAATTTCTAGTGTTGTCTACGAGCATGCTTCTGTAATTATAAGAAAACAAGATATCTTTATTAACTTGACTAATTAAGAAATAGTGCTGTTAATCATTTAGTAACTTGTGAAGTAGAGAGATATCTATCTACCAGTTTCATTGCGATCTGTTATTCACTAAAAATGAACGTTATTTAGAAAGAAGCAGATGCTTTAATTCAACACTTCAGTAAATTGAAACTGAGCGTAGCTAAAAAAACTAAATTAAAACGACAAGTATCCTACGGATGTTCCTTGTTTACGAAATAAAAAAACAATATTCTAACATAAAAACCATTAAACATATCCATTATTAAATTTTGTAACCGAAATTTCTTTCGATTTTTACTTTTAAATGTTTTTAACGTTCAAATTATTAAATTAAAATGCTATGTAATGACAACACAAAGAAAAACTAGGGTAACGGCAGGATGAAACTGGCAAACGCAAGGCACGGAATGCTGATAATGCAGGTTCAAGTCCAGCCATTACCCTAATTTTTCTTTGTGTTGTCATTACATAGCATTTTAATATCCATTATTCACTTTAAACTTTCAATTGCCGAAATAAATAACGAGAATTGTTAAATAGTTTTTTGTCTGCAGCAAAATGCGTTTTGTGACTTTATTTCGATTATAAATCAAATGAACAACTCTTCGAATACTTCTCCGTATCCACTTACCTACCTAGTTACCAGAAAAAATTGAGAGCACTTACGAGTCTGTCTGTCACAGCCACAGACACTTTTCTCGGGTGACGTGGCGAAGTAATAAGCCGACTCTGTCTTGTCGTGTCACAAGAAAATAAATACTGTGTGGGCTGTTTTTACGAGCCTTAAGATTTTTAGGGGTAAAAAACACCCTGTATATTTTAAGATGTAGATTGAACTGCCTGCCTTTGCACCTATTTATTACATAAGGAAATATTATACTATAGTACGGTGTTAGACTACTTTCTTTGACTCATCTTAAGCTTTCAACTGATTGTCAAATTCGTTCTAAACTTAAAAATATATTAAAATTTTACCTAGCATATCTGTATGAGACCTGTATAAGGGTTACCTCGAACTAGAACCTTCTCCATAGACACGCGTTCTTCTACGTTCTATAAAAATGTGTATTTACCCTGGATGAAGGACTAAAGCATGGATAATAATATATCCTCAGTACATGTTAAGCGTACACCCTCAAAACTGTCAAAATGGTTACCTTTAGTACGCGTCAAGGTAGTGAAACCTGAAAATTAATAAGAAAAACGTAGATTATACTACCTTAATGTACACCAAAGGTACCCATTTTGTCTATTGATTATGTACAAGGTGTCAATTAAAAAGAAGTTTAGAGTATGTAGTAGTCTCTTTTCGGCACATTGTATTGCCATTTAAAGAGATCCTACTTCCTACTAATATTATAAATGTGAAAGTTTGTATGTTTGGATGTTTGGATGTTTGTTACTCAATCACGCAAAAACAACTGAATGGATTTGGATGAAATTTGGCCCACATATAGTTTATAACCTGGATTAGCACATAGGATACTTTTTATCCCGTAAAAATGCATAGTTCCCGCGGGATAGCGATAAGTGAGTTATACGCCGCCGTGACGTCATGAACAGCAAAGAAACTAATTCTCATTAATTTGTCCAGGAAATATTGCAGATTGCATGGTTCAATTAAACAAGTCTACGCGGACGTAGTCGCGGGCAAAAGCTAGTAATCTAATAAAATATCGCTTTCAATTTTATTTCTCTTTCTATGCTATACTATTTCTATGGTATTTACTATTTCCTTTGAAAATCATAATTGAAAATCATAATCTTTTAAAAAACGGTACAAAGAGCACTTATTGGAGTTACAGAGACTTACCCTTTGATTGTGGAATGCATACATTCTCAAAATAAATAGAATATGCCTCAATTTAATTATTGGGATGTCACGTCGGTACGAATGACTAACTAGTGACCTGATCATGTAGATTATGTATATATATAGTATGTTTGTGTTTGTGTTTTTTTGTTGTTGTGCTAGGTAAAGGTGCCCACGGAAGACCAGCGTCGTGGTACGTAGCCGTGCCTCGACATATGCTGAGTGGGTACCCTTTCGGTGTTCTAGTTTGTAAGTTCATCCTGTGTACATCTTAGCACCGAATAAACTGTTTTCTTTCTTTCTTTCTTCTTTCTAATGGCTTGAATTTACTGTATACATCTCGAAATACCTCATAAACTCTATGAATGACGCCATCTCACTCGACACTTCTAACGCTGTTAATGCTATGTTTAGTGCAACTTCCTTCAAAGTTATAACATTTCTGGCGAGTAAGCATGCTCTTAACAGCACTCGCAAATAACTATCTTTAAGTCTCGAATAAAACGTTTTATTTTCATTGTAGCTTTAAAATATGTCATGCTTTGGAGTGTGTCGTGAAATGATTTAGGATAGTAAAAGACGAGGAAATAATATTATATGGGTAGGTATAAGTTTGAAAATGGCGACCGACACATTTTTAGAGCTGAGAATAACGGTTATATTAAGATAGCACGCGAAATGCTTAGTGCTAAAATTTTATAGCGCGCTATTTAAAATGCTATAATATAACGAAACTAATGGTCAGAAACGCGAAACTGTTAACGCGTTATATGTTGCAATTGGACGCTGTCGTTGCGTTTGAATTGCGAAATTATAATTTTAATATAACACGTTCTTCAACTTCATAGTGCATACTATATTCCTCATTTTCGAGAAGTGACACTGTCTCGTAGTTCCGTCTTTGTTGGTGACTTATATAAATATAAATATCTTGGGACAATTTACACCAATTGACCTAGTCCCAAACTAAGCAAATCTTGTGTTACAGATACTAGACAACGGATAAACATACTTATATATAGATAAATACATACTTAAAAACAAATAACATCCATGACTCAGGTACAAACATTCGTATTCGTCACACAAATATTTGCCCATACCAGGATTGCGGGTGGTAGGACCTTGTGCAAGGTCCGTCCGGATCGCTACCACCATCTTGCTCGCTAATCCTGCCGCTAAGCAGCAGTGCTTGCACTGTTGTGTTCCGGCGTGGAGAGCAAGACAGCCGGTGTAATTACTGGCACAAGAGGTATTCCATCTTAGCCCTCTGGATTGGCAACGCATCTGCACTCTCTTTGTTATTGCAGGTGTCTATAGGCGGTGGTGATCACTTACCATCAGGTGACTCACTTGCTTGTTTGCCTTCCTATGTTGTATAAAAAAAAGGATTAGGACCCGGGACTTCTTGCACAGTAAGAAGATACATGTGCCACTGTGCCATATAGGTCGTATATATATATGTCTTCGATTGTATAGTCGACCAAGAAAGTGCTTGATCACTTTTCGACCATATTACAGAGAGTTAAGGTTCAAAAGTGGTCAAGCAATTACTTGGTCGACTATACATACAGCTATCGAGAAAGTAAATACTTCGAAAAGGTGTAAAAGAGATTAGAGTTATTTCTCCACCAAAATGACCAAACACTAACGATGTCCGGAAAAACCTAATAGGTACCTAAGTCAATGAAATGGAATTAAGGAAAGTAATAAACAAGTTGAGCCTATTACGTCCTCCGACGATGGCTGCCCTAGATTGCGGATACCTTCATCGGCTGTATTGATTTTACTAAGTGCTAGTATTAAGTAGAGACATATTTGCGAAAGTAGTTTGAAGTATTTTAGAAACGCGCGAAGCGGGGCATAAAATACAATACAATAACTCTTTATTGAACACCACAAAACACAAAAGGGTACAATATAGAGAGATAACATAAGGCACACAATAGGCGGTCTTATCGCTAAAAGCGATCTCTTCCAGACAACCGTTAGAAAAAGAGACTTGGAAAAGAACAGACAAGAGCAGGTGGTGCAATAACATGGCAACAAAGAAATCAAGAGAAATGTATATTTAGGTATTTGAGTATGTATATTTTCAAAAATATTTTATTTTATTTACCATTGAATTAGGGTTGAGAATCGCTTAACTGTTTCCACTGCAAAACTGTGCATTTTTTATATTAGAAGATTGAGTTTTTAATTATTATTTATTTATTATTTCTTGTAGTATTGTGTAGTTAGTGACATTTAATCTCATTAGTTAAGGTATCTCAGGCTGCGTACAATTCTCACAACACGACTACCATGTAAGGTCAACCAAGAAAGTACTTGACCACTTTTCGACCTTATTACAAAGGGATAAAGTTCAAAAGTGGGCAAGCAATTACTTGGTCGTTTATACCAGTCTGTAGCATTGCGGCAATATATTATATCAAACTATATATACTCGTAGTATTGTTGATAGTATCGTGACCTCAAAAAATAGTCACAATATCTATCGACGGTATAGTCATCAAATCTAATACTATTGATAGGCATTACTATTGCTACTATCGATAGTATTGCTTTTCGATAGTATCGATAGTCATCAAATCTAATACTATCGACATTATTGCCTTATAAGCCTATCGATATTGAGACTATTTTTCGAGGTCAACTATCGATATTAAAACTATCGATAGTTCAGCAACGCTACCAGTGTGTTCAACACATTGCTGTTGCTTGTACTACACAATTTCAGCATCAGTCGATTTCAAATCGCTAAATTATTTAAATAGCACAGCACATTTATATGCACACCAAACACGTGGCTGAATCAATAGAATCTTTTCTATTTTGGTAACGGCTCTCACTTACCCGCCACGTTGTGTGAATATCTACGAAACCTATTACGACCTTATATAATATCTAAATATTGAGTTTCTGTTGAGAACTGTACAGTGTGTATGTAAATTCTTTATTGTACAAAAAATTACTACATCAGTGATGTATAGACGACCAAGAAATTGCTTGATCACTTTTCGACCGTATTGCAAAGGGATAAAGTTCAAAAGTGGTCAAGCAATTACTTGGTCGACTATACAAAGGCGAACTTATCCCTTCACAGTACAGTGT
This sequence comes from Ditula angustiorana, assembly GCA_963691745.1. NCBI lineage: Eukaryota > Metazoa > Arthropoda > Insecta > Lepidoptera > Tortricidae > Ditula > Ditula angustiorana. Next base: position 3,356,562 of record OY829492.1, on the reverse strand, counting down.
ACCTAGAGATAGAATAAAGCGGATTTACAGGTAGGACATTAATTCTTGATAATGTCATTCTATCATTATAACATTAATCTTAGTTTCGTTTTTTATTCAGTCAATTTAAATTTATATTATAATTTGCTCAAATGTCAAGTTACATGGATTTATATTGAGATCGCCAAAACTTTAATTTAACATACGTATATATTTTTTTAATTATAAAGTCTAACTTTAAATTTAATAATCGTAATATAATTTAACGGAATGTAATCTAATTTTTATACTTTGGTCCCTGTTAGTAGAAATAAAAGTTTATTGTATCGTATTATATTACTTCATTGAAAACTCAAATAAAATTTGAAATTGAACATCTAAATACTCGGGTTTTTATTAAAACCTGCTTATAACACGGTAAGATTACATACAATACATGTTTTTCCTACAGTAGCGCAACGCCTTCGATGTAGGGCAATGCCACCGTTAGTACACGCGCTGTCATAAGCAGATATACAAGGGATGACACAAAATTAAAAAAAAAAATACATTATTATAGGGTTGTTATTTAACTTAAACATTTATTAACAATAATAACTTATTCAACCTACTCTATTATACGATTACGGGCATTGTACCAACTTTCTTATAGGTACCAATGTAGTAAGAGCGTTGGTACAACTCTTTGAGTTTAATGAATACACCCATATTTTTACACCCACAGTATACTTAAAATTGTGTTTATACTGGCAAAAAATCTTTTTTAATTTTAATAAACTTCTACTCTGATATAACGGAAAGCGTTCTCGAGTTATTTTCGCTGGTTCAAATTAAGCAATTGAGTATATTCTCGTCCGTGCCACAGGGGTGTGAATATAGATTTTCATTAACCTACATTTTTGTGTGTATTGGCAAAGTATAACGAGTTTGGTAGAAGTTAAATATGCCAGCACCGGAGCGTAAAAAAAAGAAACACATGAGAATGAATTGTGCTGATGCTTAGCGTAGCTTAGGGGCAAATGATAATACTAACAGGTGAGTAAGTTAAAGGCATAATCAGCCTTTTTATTCAGTTCTTTATTACAATAAGAACGTTATTCTTACATATTGTTTTATAATGTACAGTAGGGGAAATATATTCACGTACCACCTTAGAACCCTATCGCAATGACGCGACGCGTTAAACGCCAGGCTATGTCATACAAATGTCATGCGTATGTCTCTTCGACTAGGTTCTACTTTGGCACGTGTTTCAATTTTCTTGACTGTACCAGCAGCCCGCCTCCCGGCTTCGCACGGGTATATTCGGGGTGTAATGTACATAAAAACCTTCTGTAAAGATTTTCTAAATGACAGTGAAAAAATCATGTAACGAAATCCGTTACATGATTTTTAAGGAAAAAGCGGCCGAGTATAGGGTGATAGTGATGATGATAGTAATGAGTAATGATAGTGATAGTAATGCTAGCATAGTTTTTATGGACGATCGACTACCTTAAAAGTTTTAGGCGAAGCGGTTCGAAGCTGAAATCTCATCATTAACAAACAACGAATGAGTATTGGTTGATGGTACTCAATGTTCACTAGCAGGATCTTAACCAAACATACAAACAATTAAAAGTACTAAACTAAAATAAAAAAACTGAATATCAATCCAATCGCTGTGTCGTCAAGTACCAGGATCACATAAGCGTAGACGAGTATAGCCGACCCAGTTTCCTATCAAACGGAATGGAGCGGAGGTGACGGAATCTTCTAAGTGTTTCCCCGAACCAGTGAACTCCGCGGTTCATAAATCATTCAGCAAGGAGGAGTGCATCAGATAGTAGAAATTTTTATAGCTTTATCGTTCTGCTTTCCTTGTAACTTTTATTCTGTTTCTGTATTGTATAGCAAATACGTGACCGAATCTGATTTTATATTGATTTATTAGTGATGAGCGAGATATTACAGATGATAAAATGTATAATCTTATAATATAATAATAGAGAAAGATAAACTAAGTCGCGATATACGTACGTATATACAATACATGGCAATTAAGTCAGTAAGTACGCCACACACCTAAATAAACACTTATTAAGTAAGCGAGCACTTGATGTTCCATTACCTTATAATAATATTATGTATCGCATTCAGGGGTACAATTTTAAAGACTGCATGAAACAGGGTTAAAAAAAAACTCATCTGAATAGTTAAATGTTCATTAACATTTTTTCGTGTATTCAAAATGATTTGTGATTTAATTCATTTAATTAATCCTTAGCCATTATGCCGTGAAAACGCATTACTCCTTATATTTTGAAGACTCTTTTGTATGTTAGATGCTTCAAAACGTACGCAAATAATCTCAATAACCGTAGAGGTAATATGATAAAAGGTCCCCCACTCAGATCCGTCGGAGAGAGGTACATGGCAGGATAGAGGGCTTGAGATCTCTCAAATTAGTTTGAGAGACATTAGCGAATAGTTTGCGAGTTACCTAAACATGAAGCATCAGTGTAATTAATAGATTCAGGCGTTACTTTGCGGAGGTCCATATCAACAAACTGGAACAAATTACCTTGCTACTCCGCGTGCACGTACAAAATAGCTGGGCGACATTAAACAATCAAATCACACAGGCATTACTATAAACCACCATCACTATACATTGTTTCGCCTTTATACGCGGCATCGATGGGATTCAAAAAGTACGAACGTTTGTTTCTCGGACTATTATTAGAACTAGGATAGGATTGTAAAAAGTCGTTGTATGTGAAAATCATCATATAAACTTTTTTATTCAGTTTTGCCCCTGAATTGTGCTTTTGTACTTGTTGCTCGTAATCATTAGATATGTTCTTTTAACAAACTGGAACAAATTACCTTGCTACTCCGCGAAACCAGTGCCGGGCTCGTGCATAATAGCTGTGTCTGTGCGACATATATTTATTCATGCAAAAATGTCGCTCAGTCACAGCTATTTTGCACGAGCCCGGCACTGGTTTCGCGGAGTAGCAAGGTAATTTGTTCCAGTTTGTTGATATGGACCTCCGCAAAGTAACGCCTGAATCTATTCATAATTTACATGTTCTCTTACTTTTTGAGGTACGGAACCACCGCTTCAGCTAACCTTAAGGGTAAAGTGTCCAAAGCGACACATCAAACGCTAAACCCACAAATTTAGTACACGCTATGCTTGGCAAGCCCGCTGAAGTAAAAAATTGTACCAACCTTACACGTCCTGATTTTCACAGTTTCATCGTTCAAGGTAGTATAAAGGTTATGGCAGATTGGTCATAGTCAGAATTATTTAATCAGAAACAATATACATTGTGAAAATATAAAATTAATAAGTTGGTACAAGTACAAAATTGACAAAATAAAGATTATAAAAACTTAACACTTTACAATAATTTAACATGTAAGTTAATGTAGACAAAATGATTGTGTTTTTGGCGTGTGCTTTTATACAAAAAACAATTTAGACTTTGACTTTGACGTGGGTGCGTAACTAACAAGTTAAAGGTCCGAGGTTAAGTAGAAGGACCACCAAGACTCAATGTACGTCTTCAGGAAGTGGGCACGTAAATAACCGGCTGTGTCAATACAACCGGTCCTTTGACCCGGTTGTTCATATCCGGTCGTATGAAATGTAGTGTTTGTACAAATTGCGCGGCAGCGATTATTACGTGCGCAGTTTATAGAACTGGGATTTTGTTTTATGATCGGTTGGAAAAGGTCGATGTTAAGTATAGTTTGTCCATAGATAAACTTCGTAATAAAAGAGTTCTTAAACTAAAATATTTTAAAGTTTTCATCAACATACAAGACATTCTTCTTTTCTTTTCTTTCAAAATAATATGACTAAGAACCGTGTCGCCTAAACAGCCGTTAAAAAAAATCGGTTTATCAGATCTAGAACAACGAGGTCAGAGACAGAAAGACAGATAGATAGACAGCGTTTGTCTAGACCAGCTATACCCAACCTGCGGCCCGCCAGGCCTTCGTTATTGGCCCACCTGAAGTTACAAAATTGTAAACCATTTTAATTTTCGAACCATTCTAAATTTCGCGCCCATAAATAATTTTTGCTTGCGGCCCTCAACACCATGACTGAAACGTGTATGTGGCCCCTATATAAAAAGGTTGAATATGCTGGTCTAGACGCTTCAGATTTATAGTACTCCTTTTTGAGTTTATAAGTTTTAAAGGTGAAATTATTTTATTTATTAGATAATAAGTACAGTGAATATGTCAGCGTTTAATATACACATAATTACATTATTTCATATTTCATTTTGTATATTATATTCATCATCATCATCTCAGCCACAAGAAGTCCACTGTTGAACATAGGCCTCCTCCATGGGTTTCCAAAGTGACCGGTTGGAAGCGGCATGCAACCAGCGCCTTCCTGCCTCCTGTATGAGGTCATCGGACCATCTTGTGGCTGGCGGTCCTACGCTGCGCTTGTCAATACGCGGCCGCCATTCGAGAACTTTTCGACCCCATTGGCCATCAGTTCTTCGTGCTATGTGCCCTGCCCACTGCCACTTCAACTTGCTAATCCGCAATCCATAATCCGTATATTATATAGATAGCATTTAATTATTCCACGCATTGTTACAAACCTGCCAACCCGATACTGCCGAGAATCTGCTGGCAACAAAAGATTTTTCTTTCTTTCTCATTTAATATTCGATCATTCAAACATTCAATCTCCGCTTACTTAACCAGAATATCAGATACATTACTTACTTTACGATCAGATGCAATACAATTCCACCATCTCATAAGTGCAAGAGCAACAATACTCCAACTGCAATATGCAGCTTTATGACTCTAGCCAGGTTATCCAACAATGCGTTCTTTACAAACTCCCGACCCCATTTACGGCGAATCCACCTACACTGTACTAAAAGTACCTACTTTACGACGAGCCGGATGTCCCCAGGGGACATTATTTTTCTTTACAAAAACGTTATTTACAAGCGCAACTTTATTACCCAAAGTGTACTGCGTGTTTTTCAGCTTCTTAAAGATTATTGAAAGTAAGAAAGAAAAGTGTTTGTTTACACGCTCGACACAACACTAGAGAGAAAATAAAATAAAATAAAATAGTTAAAATCCTAGTTACAAAGAAAAAAGAAAAAAAAAGTTATGCCGAGCAATAGCGTATTGGCAAAAAAGAAAATGGTTAACTAAAATCTAAAATGAAGACTTCTAATTTTATGTTGGTAAAAATAAATGATTTAGGAAATACTATCATCTTTTCAGCAGCGAGACGTTTACTTTCGATTCAAAAAAATCTTTAAATTACACTGTATTGTAATTTTGATTTATTTAAAAAATTACACCTCGATGAGTTTCTTGCCGGTATCTTCTCATCAGAGGTTTTCCGAACCGGTGGTAAATTTTATGACATTCATAAGTGCTACCTGTAAGCCTAATCTGAATAAAAGTATTTTGAATTTCACTGAAAACCGTATTAAAATCTTGCGTGATTTAGGAGAAGTAAACAGCCGATGTAGACAGACAGAAACGAATAGCGACTTTGTTTTACACTATTTAAAGAAAAAAATACTGCAAAAAATGGAACTGTATTACCTTAGATTATCTTTAAGCACGTAACATAAAAGTAACCCAAGTGGAATGCTACTAAAGTAAAATTAAATCGAATCAATCTTAATGCTTGTAAAGCACTTTGTTAGAGCACTTAAAATAAATTTAAGATAACAACTGAAATTAAGTGAGGCAACAACGTATTATTTATTAATTAAGGCAACGTAATTAACAATTAATTAAGGCGAGACTTAAAGTAACTGTAAGTGAAAATTACTTGACAAGATAATAAGTTTAAGGGCTGCGTTTGAATAGTGACACAGTAGTAAATTTTAAAGGTACTAAGAACATGTAGTTTTAGTAAGTATCGCGGGTAAGAATTTAAAAGGGTGATAAGGAGAAAAAAGGGAGCAAAGAAAGAACAAATAAATGAGTAATTATTATAAAAATTAAACCAACTCGAACACTCAACAGACCAATAATGCATACACAACGTACAGTCAGCATCGAATATATCGGAGCGGGCAAGGTGGTTAAAATATCTGAACACGCCCCAACGTATTTGACAATACTGTCGTGTTCAAATATTTTTGAGCACCTTGGCCGCTTCGGCACATTTGATGCTAACTGTACAAACTTATACTATCAGGAGTCCTGCATTTCCCTGGGATTTTTGCAGAACCGGTTTTACGTTCTAGCATGTCGAGTTGGTTGCTTGTTGTTCTAATGAACGATAGGCCTAAGATTTGATCACGCATATTGACAGTGGAGCCAGTGAACTCTGTCATATTAACATTGTCAATCTATGTTTCTAAGTGATTTCAAGCAATTATCTCACTGAGTCAAGGTGTTGTCCTAACCAACCTTAAACTCTTGCGGTCTCACCACAAAGCTTGTTAAATCTTTAGACATAGTTTCTACAGCAGAGCTGTCGTCTCATACAAATCATCCTTCAATCAAGTGTCTAAGTTTTGTTTAATTATTTTGTGGTATATTTGGCAAAGAAAGTCGTCTTTGTGGAAATAGAATCAAAAAATGGTATAGCAGTTTCTTCGTCAACTGTACTTTCATACCAGTCACGATTTATGATGTTAATTATCAATACCTACTATAAAGATTAGCTAATTTGGGTGTGAGAAAGATGTGTAGGTTATAGGATAATAGCAAGTGGAAATCCTCGGCCTCTGCCTACTCTTTCGGGAATTACAGGCGTGACTTTATGTATGTATATAACAATAATTTTTTTGTAATGTAATTAAAGTAACGTCTTGATTACAACAACAAATGCCTTTAATCGGAAATGCCTAGTCTAAACTAAACTAGAATTAGGACGATGACATCAATAACTTCACAGGACAAACATCCCCACAGGGGTTCTATAAAACAACGATCATTAAGTGTGCCAATAACCTCTGAAGAAGTTTTTTGTTTGTGTCATTCGTTTAAGGGCCTCCGCTATGTCTCGCGGGCGCACGAAGCGGGTGCACGCCTACACAAAAATATTATGAGAGCGTCCGTGATCAATCGACTAGTTGCAGCACACCTTAATGAAACTTCAACGGTTGCTTGACGAATGATAATTTATTTGTAAGTCCTTAACTCTTATATATGGCGCTATGGAAATCTCGATAGCACCATTCAGGAATTGCAAGTTTAACAGCGACATCTTTCGGCCCTTTTTTTAAAACATTCAACATTATGTACTTACAATATTTTTACTTAAACATCATTAAACAGTCCGCTAACTCGCGCGTGGGCGGGTGCGGGCTCGTTCTATTTCTTCGATAGTCGTTGCATGTTAAATAATATGTAGGTTAGTAATGTAGGTCTTTTAATTGTATCTAAGAAAAAACAACCATTAAAGAGCTTAAAAGGGAGGGGAGGGAGTTTAAGTTAGGTATGTAATCCAAAAACTAAGCGGACGAAGCCACGGCCCTAGGCAAAAGCTATTCCTACTATTATGAATGCGAAATTTGAATGACGTTTGGATAATTGGATGTTTGTTCTTGAATCACGCATTAACGGTTAGGAAATTTAGCAGACAGATAGATCATAACCTGTATTAAAATAAAAATTACTTTTTATTCCGTAATATCTCTAAATATGAGTAAGATCATACAGGCAAATCCGACGGGAAACAGCTTGTAAATAACAATATCAAGTTTAGATCTGTGTAATGTCATGCATACCGAGCTCTCCTGTCTTAAAAGATTAGTTTAAGAGTAAAATTCAATTAGAATTCTAATGCCAAATAAGCACAAAATAGCCACACACTTAAGAAAATTGCGGATTATGTTTAAATCCACCAGCAAACTCAAGTTTAATTTGGTATTTTGCTGACGTTTTCTACGAGTAAAGGTAGCGCGGCTTGGCTGGGCAGCTCATCCGGTCTTAATTATTATTTTATTATTACGTATACAGTTCTAATGTTTATCTACTAACCCCCATATTCATAAAAAATAACCATGCTATAATGTTTTAAGGTAAATTGCTACATATAAGGCGGGAATGTCGACATTTTTGCATATTTTTATTTACTCCGGCTGAAGTTTTCCGGCAGTAAAACACTGTTTTTAGGTGATTGGGTTCTGATAAAAAAAATGTATTGCTAATTATAATGATACATAACATTATGCTTCAAAATTACACCTCATTGAGTTTCTTGGCGGTATCTTCAGAGGTTTTTTCCGAACCGGTGGTTAATTTTATGACATTCATAGGTGCTTCCTGTAAGCCTAATCTGAATAAAGATATTTTGACTTTGAATTTGACTTTAAACAGACTTTTACACATTTAATGCACAATTATATAAAACAGCAGCTTGAACTTCCAAAACCCTTTAGTTTATTAGGTGTCGGAACATATTAATAAAACGGATCACTCACGTATTTTTAAGTCGAGAAATGCCCGACATGTTTCGAACCAGTCCGTGGTCCTTAATCATGAGCCCATGACGCGACGACGACCCGTTCGTCGTGAGTGATCCGTTTTATTAATATGTCCGAGTCCCACGGTAGTTTTATGTTAGGTACCGGAAAATTAATTGAATAGATAAAAACTTACGCTATTTAGCCAGAATAAATAAAAAACTACGAATATTTCTAAATTCCCGCCTCATACGGAGCGATAGTACCTTACCACTTTAACATGTTTTGTTCCTTACATTTTTTTTTTATACAACATGGGAAGGCAAACAAGCAAGTGGGTCACCTGATGGTAAGTGATCACCACCGCCTATAGACACCTGCAACAACAAAGAGAGTGCAGATGCGTTGCCAACCCAGAGGGCTAAGATGGAATACCTCTTGTGCTAGTAATTACACCGGCTGTCTTGCTCTCCACGCCGGAACACAACAGTGCAAGCACTGCTGTTTAGCGGCAGGATTAGCGAGCAAGATGGTGGTAGCGATCCGGACGGACCTTGCACAAGGTCCTACCACCCGCAAAAACCACACCACCACACATACCACATTTAAAAGCAATCGTCAAAAAACATAACCATAACCCTTCCTTGAGACTTTGCCGTAGTCGGGTAATGATGACGAAACGTGTGTTAAGTAATGCAGGGTTACTTAGCATTTATGAATAATAAGGTAAAAATCAAAATGGTTGCCATTTGTCACACCAAACAACACTTGAACTTAATATTTTGTATCTCAGCCCGACGTCTTATAAAGGACTCTGATTAATAAAATACATGCTTTTAGCCAGAACTTAGGTAGATCAAAATAGGACAATACAAGAGCATATAGGCTTTCGAAGTAAATATATATTTTGATCCTTTTATTCACAGACCCGTCACAGTCCCTTTTACAGGGAATACAGCCATATTTTCCCAAAAAAATCGCGCAAAATTGGTTGAAGATAGATTATACAAAGAAAGCGTAGAAAGAAAATTCTTATAACAAAATAAGTAATAGGGAGAGGACAATGAAATAGCTCGGGCATTTATCATAAGTCCCGCACGCCAGGCAATCCCTATTTGCTGGAGGTAGGTCCTAAACCTATGTGTATTTTTGTTATATACTCGTACATACGCATTATCTAATGAACAACGGATAACATTGGGGTTAGTGACCCTGAGTACGAAACTAGAGGTTGCATTGAAATGAAATAATTTAAACGGTTTATCTACATCTACACTGATGTATGTAGGGAGTAATCTCTGGAACCACTAAACCGATTCCAAAAATTCTTTCGCTAATAGAATGCTACACTATACCTGATGGACATAGGCTACTAATTCCACGCGAACGAAGTCGCGGGCGTTCACTAGTATCACAAATATTATAGGTAACTAATTTAATTCCCGACGCCCGTTTCATGCGGACCTGAAACCTTTTTCTGCGCCATAATATTCTTTATCTACACACATATCATAAAGGCTAAATAACGCGTTCAAAAACCCTAGGAAATGACCAGCATTATTACAACCAATGTTATTATAAGAATTTTCTTGTCTGTGGTAGTAGGTAAATCTGTTCTTTATTGGTCATCACATTACCGATATCTCGTGACTGCTCGTGACGTTATGAATTTAAATTTGGAACAGCTGTCAAAATTCAAGTTGGTCTCTATTCTAGTATCCACAGATATTAAAACAGTTATCGATACGAAACGTCAACTCAGTATGTTTTTTTAATTTAAACGCATGACATTTGATCTCGAGTGATATGACAATAGGGACTATATTCGTTCGTCTATGGTTTAAAAAAAACGTTCGTCTTGACGGATAGATCGAATCACAGAGTACCTTTTTAATATACATGGCGGCCATTAGTTGTCATTCGTTTTTGGTTTTTTGCTGTTACGGTTTTTTGCAGTTATGATATGTGTGTAGATAAAGTAATGTATGTAACTGTATATAATTAGGCCTTAAAACACTCGTGTGATCCTATTATGAAACTCGCTGACGCTCGTTTCATAAAACCACACTCGTGTTTTAAGGCCTCTCATTATATAGCAGTTGCATAAAATACTATTTTGTGCACCCATGTTTGTTACTTTCTTATTTATAGTGTGGTTGACTGGTAGTGAATGCCTACTGGCATTAAGTCCGCCAATTGTATTTGTTTTGTAAACTGTGCAATGAAGCTTAAATTAATAAATAATAATTTCCTATGTTTTCGCAACTTGTAGATATTGAAATGAAATAATTTAAACGGTTTATATCTATCTATTTTAACGAATGTCAGAAGATGCCTCTTTCCGAAGTGCTGGTAGACTCCGCAGTCTATTGTGTTTAAAGGAACTATGTACGAGTAATTTTTATTTTTAAACTTGTTTTTTTTACAAAATTAGGTGGTAGATTGTATTTTTGAACATGACGTTTGAGAATTGTTTTAAAATACATAAAACAGTATATTATCACGTTAAAGTCGCGTCAAACGTAATAGTATAACATCTGAAAAGATCGAAACATCGTCAGGAAACGCTCTAACGCGCTAGCACGAGTGAGCGAGACAAGACGACGCTCCGACGTCGAGTCCGTAGCTCATGCGCTTAGAGGATAATGGCTCATTTACATGGAACAAGTTCTCGTAGGCGAGTAGCATTACATTGCGCGGCTCGATTAATCGATCGATCACATCATGCCTCGGTAGCCCGCAATGTATTGCAACTCGCATGCGAGAACACGTACCGTGTAAATGGCGCTTAACAGTGGAGTAAACCAGACAGTTATTGGTAAAGTGTCTTATTTTTATTAAAAATCATTGTCTTTAGCTATCTGTTTAAAGATTCAACTGTCATCTTTGTTTTATTAGTCAATCACACCCTAGTTCCAGTCGTTAAATTTTGGGACTAGGTCCAATAGGTGCAGTATATTTATTTAGATACCTTTCAAGGGCTAATTCGAGTGCTGTCCTAAATTCCACAAATAACAAAAATAATGCTCTACCTTAGCAACATACTTGCTTAACTAGTTTAACAATAGCTTTCTATTCAGTTTACCTTCCACCTGAGTGAGTATCTCACTTAATCAAACTAAATATTTTCTTATCCCCAATAAATCATTCAGTATTCCTACGAGTACAAATACCTATTTGAGGGTCTTGCCTAAGGCGTTTGGGGGATCTTTATTCTTCGGAGCATAATACGATTTCTCTGTAAATAGCCGAACCTCAATAGGTATAATACTTACACATTAATTTATATGAACGGAGTATTTGAAGACGATCTGTTGATCAGTTTTAGACTGACAGTTTTGAAAAGACCTGCAAACTGGAACAAATTACCTTGTTACTCCACGAAACCCAGCTCGCGGAGTAGCAAGGTAATTTGTTAAAGTTTGCTGAAATGGACCTCCGCAAAGTAACGCCTGAATCTATTAGTTATTTAAAAAGACCTTATTTATGAAGGACAATATCGACGTCTTACTTTCAATTTAAGATATCGGAAACTTCAGAATCCTTGGTGTTGCGGGTGTCTATAGGCGATGGTGATCACTTTTATCATCAGGTGACTCACTTACTTGTTTGCCTTCTTAGTTCATAAAAAAAACATGTGAAGGATATTTTAAGATCACACGAATAGTTGACCGCGTGGGGAAATAGAGTAAACAGCCACTGAACAACGGAAATTATGATTCTGATTTCCACCAGTAGTGCTAACATGACCAGCTCAGGTGTAATTTGCCCCTCACTGCATCCCTGTCAAACTGTAGCCCTAACATGACTGGCCAAGTTTAGTTTATCTCTATCTGCGTCCCTTTCTTATGTCACTAGTTAGACAGAGACACAGGGACGGGTTAAACTAAACCTGGGCTGTCATGTTAGGGCCGCTGGTGTCATAAGAAACACAGAGTTAAACATAGATAAACAATCTTGGCCGGTCATGTTAGGGTCAAGGGTGATTTATTTATTAGGATGTTTCCGTAATATAATAAAATATGCCCATCGAAAAGAGCGGATAAGAAAACCGATAAAGTGTTTACCGTGCGACGATTCTTATTCAAAAAGGCCGACGGAACCGTTTAATTTGAATATGGACCTCGTTTCTCAGCTGTCCCTGCCAGGGTTTTTCAATCCGAGAAAACTCGTAATAAAACAGTAGTTTTCTTATCTTTTGTATACTGACATTGTCACGTAGATTTGGACACGCAGATAGTATGGCGCAGTTGCGAAGCAAGTTTGGAAGAGTTCGCGTACGACGTAGGTAATAAATTTTATATGATGTTGGCAGAAACGTATACCAACACCGAAAATAAAGTTATCGATAGTCAAAGGGCAAATCGCTTTGTGTGATCTTTTTGGTGGTGGTCTTTATGATTATATGACACCACTCCTGTGTACGCGTATTATCAAACCGCGATTAGAATATAATTGGAGAGGAACGTCAGCCTATTTACATTTTATACATATAGGAATGAAGCTTGACGCAAGACTTTGAAATGACAGTGTGCTGACGTTAGTCTTCAATTATATTCCAATCGCGGTTTGATAATAAAGTTCTTTCCTATCGACGATAAATTGGTTTGCCCTTTGATTATTGTGAAATCACCTATCTGTGTACTCTTCGCGAGAACTACGATCAGCAAAAATACAGAACTAAAAAAAGAACACCAAAGTATAAAATGTCATAGTCAGATATTCATGTCAGGATCGTAGCAAGTGAAACTCCGTGGGTCTCTGCCTACCCTACCGGAAAACAGGCGTGACTTTATGTATGTATGTATGTATGTAAATTGTCATGGTTGGCTGTTTAAACAAAGTTTTATATATCTATCTATCTGTCTATCATATCTGGAAACGTGTTTCAAACCAATCCTACTTACTAAAGAGAAACTGTATTTGTTGCAATATTGTTTTTAAAAATAGAAACAATGTATCCAACATTAAATAATTAATAGATTCAGGCGTTACTTTGCGGAGGTCCATATCAACAAACTGGAACAAATTACCTTGCTACTCCGCGAAACCAGTGCCGGGCTCGTGCAAAATAGCTGCGTCTGTGCGACACATTTATGTTCATGCAAAAACCCACCCTCCTCCGCTTCCACACGAACTCTACGACTGGAGTACGCCATTCGTTCAAGTAGCGAACGGTCGTACGGGTCGATCTTGATGATGCCTCGTATAAAGGCGAAACGCGCGTCGATCGTGTAGTTTTAGTGTTTAGTGGTGGTGGTGTGTATATAGTTGAGTCTGTGTGATATATGTTGTTTCGTGTGGAAGCGGCGGAGGGTGGGTTTTTGCATGAACATATGTGTCGCACAGACGCAGCTATTTTGCACGAGCCCGGCACTGGTTTCGCGGAGTGGCAAGGTAATTTGTTCCAGTTTGTATCCAACATTGTTTTATAAAACAAATTAAAGAATAAAAGAGACAGAGGGAGATAGAGAGAGTAGCGATAGCCTGTTTATTCAGTAAAACCTGTTAATCCGTTTGAACTAGTTAGGTACTTGCCTCGGGCCCCGGCTTCGTTTGACCTAGTTGCCTTATTACTATGTCCATCTGATATCCGTAATCTATAATTCTATATTCATTCGGACGTGCTTATATTTTGATGACCTCTTCTCGCTTCCTACGTCGAGTTTTTTTGTTAGAGATATAAGGTGGTTGGATAGGTACTCCCGGGTATTCTGAAAACCGTTTATGAATATACTACGACCTGTCGCGGATTCACACGTGTACAATTGGGATGTTGACAAAAAAATAATAATTAGTCCATCTTTTAGAACGCCAGAAAATAGTAGATACGTATTTTTTCTTTTGCTTCTAAAACTTAAAATAACAAAGTTACAGAGCGGCGAAAGTTCGCGCTACGTCATTATATCGTAAAATTTTTACGAATCGAGTGACGTCACGAGCCCCTACTCCTGAATTTGAATGTGCTGTATCTTTGTCAATATTATTCGTATGGACAAATAAAAAAATACGTATCGAGTATTTTTCTATAATCTAACTGACGGACTAATTAGAATCTTGTTGTTTTAACCCACGAGACATCCCTATTAACTTTTAGTAAAAAATACTCTAAATGACAGTAAAAACTGTATCATAATCCGTTGCGTGGTTTAGAAGAAATAAGCGGTCGAAGACAGACAGGAAAAGGGGTGCAATTTTTGAATCTCACCAGGTGACTAGAGCTCACTAAAATGGCCGAATCTCTATGAAAAACGGCTGTTTTGGTGAGCTTTAGTTACCCGGTGAGATTCAAATGCAATTTTTGAATAATGCACCTGAACGAGTAGTGCGGTCACTGACCTATAAATAATTTACCCTTACGATGCACCGATTCATTTTACTTGCTAAGCAATCGTAGTCGCCCGTACCTCTTGCGAGGACCACGATTTGAGACATTCAGGTCACAAAAAAAAAAAAAAAAAAAAACCTATAAATAATGGACTTCTTAATCAGCGTTTGAAAAATGGCCACATCAAAACTTGAACAAATAGTTCAATAAACTGACAATCTTCGCGCTGTCAGTCTGTCGGATCGACGGGGCTGCTGTCAATACTATTATTTTGTAAAAAAAAAAAACAATTTGCAACGAAACTAAATAAAGTATTATTTTATGCAGCTAGACGTAAAATTGTAAATCCAATGACTATAAATGGTAAACTAATAATTTGCATTTGTAACATTGGCGTCAACCTGTATTCTTATGACGAGCCGCTTTTCTGCTGTCATTTAGTATGACACTGTACATCTATGCATTATAATATAAAATCATTGAGTGCGGTAATGAAAACGCACTTCGGCAATCTGATATAATTACGCATCTGTTGTTATCGTGGATGTGTTAGCGTACACACTGTTTTAACAGAATGGCAAGGTAGGTAATTTGTGTACGCCAATTGACACAATTTCCGTTCCACGTTTGAAACCCCTTCAAGTGTGTTAAGTAGTTAATTACCCTGCGAGTAGCAGTCTTGTTAAAGAACAAAGCTCTCCGGTAATATGGCAAGGACTCAAGAATGCAGGTAATGTTGGCACCTAGGCGCTTACTCGAGGTAACAGCGGTAATGAGTTCGCTCTATATGTACCCTTACACTTTTATACTTTAGTTTTTTTTCATCGAAATAAATGATTTCGGTCAAATGGCTTAAGCTAAAGTAATATAAAGACTGGTCACGAGTAGACTGAAAAGGGCGTAGTCGCATTTGTCTGAATCGTTAAATCATTAATGGATTCAAATTATTATGATACACACTAAGTAAAATAAGTAAAGAAAGTAAGTATAATTTTCAAGTCAATTAATATAATGTACGTAATGTAATGTAATCTAATCTAATTCAACCTCGTAATTTAATGTATATGGGTCGATTGACCACCACCTTGCTCGCTAATCCTGCCTCTAAGCAGCAGTGCTTGCACTGTTGTGTTCCGGCGTGGAGAGCAAGACAGCCGGTGTAATTACTGGCACAAGAGGTATTCCATCTTAGCCCTCTGGGTTGGCAACGTATCTGCACTCTCTTTGTTGTTGCAGGTGTCTATAGGCGGTGGTGATCACTTACCATCAGGTGACCACTTGCTTGTTTGCCTTCTTATGTTGTATAAAAAAAAATATTTTTTAAGTCACGTAGAGAGTTAACGCGTGTCGAGATTCGTGCTAGGTGCACTGTTCCAGTTTGTTGATATGGACCTCAGTAAAGTAACGTATTTTTTTAAAGGTTGTTTTTATAATAACAATGCTTATAATGTTATGCCTCACTGTGTATTAACGTGATACATGTCTAAAAATATGTTTGTAGTGTATTGGAAATTAGTTTTGTTATAAAAGGATTGGGACATGTAAAAAACCACTTTGAAAATTCACCCAAACACACTGCAAACTGTGTGAGCTAATTTTATCTAATAATTTCCAGAGTTAGTTTGTTTTGCTTCGAGCGAGTCCCAAAGGAGGATCTCGACTAGAAATCAAAATTGGAAGTTAGTACATCACGTAAATGAATTAGAAATGTTTGTATGAATGAAATTCCCATTTTCGTGATAGCTACCATGGAAATGTCTAATGTGGTCTCAATAAAGTTCAGGAGATGGTAAGTAGTTTTGGCAAGTACATTTAACGTTTTCACAATAACACAGTACACTAAAACGTAACGACATAAGTTAATAAGGTCTGACATTTATTTAATATATAATTGTATTGTATTGTATTAATTAGTCAGTCAAAAGATACAATAGGTTGAGAAATGTACAAGAAAATAAAGAGATAAACAGGTGTGCGTAGTAAGTAAGTTGCAATGTGATTACTAATAAAGTATGGAAGTGAGTGCAGTACTCGGCAATAAACATTATTGTTTGGCGAATTCTTTGTAAAAGTTTTGTATCATTTTATTATAAATAAATAAATAATAGATTCAGGCGTTACTTTGCGGAGGCCTATATCAACAAACTGGACCAAATTACCATGGCATTAGTATGTACTGTGCACGTGTAAAACAGCTGCGTCTATGCGATATAGGTATGTTTGTCATTCAAAAACGCACGCAGATCGTGTAGTTTCAGGGGGTCGTACGAAAAGCAGTATGCTACTTCACACCGGCATTCAGTGATCACTCGTTATGTCTGAAAGTGTAATTTCTGCTATCGATCTGGCCATGTCATTTGACGTTGCTGAACAGATGTCCGATGTTAAGCCAATTACACCGTTCTTATGGTTTCAAGACGGCAGTACAACGAAACATTGTATTGTCACACTTAATAACATGTTTTCTAATGTTTTCATCGAAATAACTAACTTTTACCGGTCGTTAAAATGCATTTATCTTTTTTTTTCTTTGTGTTTTTCTTTGAGCTACAGTCTTTTCTCTGTATCTTTCTTTTATGTAGTTATCTCAGAGAAGCAGTTAAAAAGACATTCAAAAGGCTCAACAACCTTTTATAAGGTTGCGTAAAATTAATGGCGACATTTTTATTACAGATACATTTTCATTGCACTGGACTTTCTTTTCCTCTTTTTCCGTGCCCCAGACCTACGAAACGACAGACAGACAGAAGGACAACGAACTAATCCTATAAGGAGTCCTTGTTCCTTTTGAGGCACGCGGAACCCTTCAAATTGGAGGAAAATCGTTTTATTATGCCACAAATAAATAAAATCCAGTATAGTCCAGTAAAATCTAGTTTTTTCCAATAAATGTTGTAACCCTAACATGACTGGCCAAGTTTAGTTTATCTCTAAGTGCGTCCCTTTCTTATGTCACAAGTTAAACAGAGACACAGGGAGGGGTTAAATTAAAACCGGGCTGTCATGTTAGGACCGCAGTTCGGTCTAACTTTACCCCCTACATACAAACAATCAAATTTTATGTACCTCTTTCTTATGCTAGTATGGATTTCTCGCTAAAGCTGAGTGTCACTGCACGTGGCACACGTTTGTTTCGTCATGGCAACGAGAATAATTGAGGGGCTGAAGGTAATTTAAATGAAATTATATAATTTCGGAAGGTTGCTTAGAATATTGGCGGAAACGTGATTAATTTTATAAATTATTTTTATAGGAAAATACTGCCAAGGTTTTAGACACCACGTTATTATTGTACCACTTTTAATTTAGGTTTATATTTTAGTTTGTTTTTGTGTCCGTGTTAAATAGTAGGTACACAATGAGTACATAATGTTAGTTTACCTACACATATATCATAAATGCTCTATAATGCGCTCAGAAACCATAGGCAATGACCAGCATTATAACAACCAATATTATTATGAGAATTTTTCTAATTTGTTTCTATATTTGTTCAAATTCATTTTATATACATTATTTTAATGTGTAGTCTATAGATATTTAATAGGTACCTAGCACTAGTAACTAGTAGCAATGCAGGTCATTGCTCTATGGCTTCTGAACCCATCATAGAGTACTTATGATATGTGTGTAGATAAAGTAATGTATGCAACTGTACATAATTAATTAGGTGTTAAAACACTCGTGTGATCCTATTATGAAACTCGCTGACGCTCGTTTTATAAAACCACACTCGTGTTTTAAGACCCCTCATTATGCAACAGTTGCATAAAATACTATTACAGACTTAGCAGAACTACGCTATCATGTCAAAATACAATTGGACGGTAAAGTCAGTGCACTGCCATTTCATAGATATAGGATATGAAACTTGACGCAAGTCTATGAAATGACAGTGTGCTGACGTTACCCTCCAATTGTATTCTAATCACAGTTCGATAATATTAGCGTAGAAAGTTACGTATTAGCTAGTTACCAACTGTACTACTCGTATTTAGGTAAGTAGATTAGATACTCATTGCTAATAAATAAATTGATGCCAGACTATGCGGGCACGGGAATAGAAAAAGCGACTGAGTTCTACTTTCTGATGTCCTTCAAGTTTTATCTTATCAACCAATAATATACGAGGACGTGAGCATTCGTAACCAGTGAGTGCGGGTACAGTTACTAAACGTACTAGTTAAACGGCTAGTGCCTCGATTCGACTTCTAACAAGGGAAGTTTCTTTACTAGGACGCGGTTTCCACTGTCATTTAGAGATTTCTTTACGGAAGATTTGTATGAACCCTTGTGAAGCCGAGGCGGGTCGCTAGTAACATATATATTATTATATACTAATGTATAAAACTTACCCTAAAAAACTCCAAATGACAGTGAAAACCATATCAAAATCAGTTGCATGGTTAAGGAGGAAAAGGCGGCCGAATATGCAATAAACATTTAGGACAGACAGGAACGGATAGTGACTTTATACTATGTTAACATAAAGATAAAAAAGATTAACCTCAGTGAGAATTTCCCAAGGATGTAGACTAAACCTATTCTAAGACTAACATTTTAAAGTCTATTTTTGTTTTTCCATTTTTTTAAATACAACATAGGAAGGCAAACAAGCAAGTGGGTCATCTGATGGTAAGTAATCACCACCGCCTATAGACACCTGCAACAACAAAGAGAGTGCAGATGCGTTGCCAACCCAGAGGGCTAAGATGGAATACCTCTTGTGCCAGTAATTACACCGGCTGTCTTACTCTCCACACCGGAACACAACAGTGCAAGCACTGCTGCTTAGCGGCAGGATTAGCGAGCAAGATGGTGGTAGCGATCCGGGCGGACCTTGCACAAGGTCCTACCACCGCACAAAATTAAGAAAATAAAAATAAAAAAAACTTTTTTAGGGACCTTATGCTCCCAACAAAACCGGGAATTCATTTGGCAGCCATTTTCGTGTAAGCCCGCCGTGCCAAGTTATGTAAGCCAGCTGGAAATTAATGTGTTTTTACTCTTGCATACTAATATAAAGGTGCTGTTTTCAGGATTCAGGAAGTAGGTGGGTCCATACTCAGGCCTATATATAGTTATAGATTTGACTTAAGTACAGAAGCGTTCCCAAGATCGCATGAAAGGAACGACAAATACGATCTTGAGAATGCGGTCGCACTTGAGAACGCTCCATAACATTACTATGACCTAGTTATTAGTTGTTTGGGTTACAAAGGCTAAAGAAAAATATAGGTAAATAGTTTTATTTACTTTAAAGGATTTTTAGACAAGAATAGTAGTTGATAATTGTATTATATAATGTCTTATAATAATAACATAGTTTACTTGTTAAGAGACATGTAATAATATGTTATGCTTATTTAATTTTTAAAATTAATTTTTATGATATTTTACTACTTTATTTATCCGATAAAATTTAAACAAAAAAACTATTATTAAATACCCTCTGGCAAAAAATTAAAGTCCCATAAGAAAGATGTTTAATTCAAGGTGTCATATGTAATATTCCATTTGTTTTACTGTTTCGATTTTTTAGATTTTCAATTTGTGTTAATGTATTGATTTTTTAGATTAATTGATGATAAAAAATTGCTGTGGCCTCTATTTTGCTTTGAATAGTATATTTTCAATAATTTGTTATATGTTATTGTGTACCTCTGAAAAGACAGGATTTAGTCAAACTTAGCTCTTACAATGTTATCCTAAATCTGCACCTTGTACAAGAATCCACACAATAAAGATTCAGATTAAGAGCGTACTCAAATTCGCATTTGACATTTCGTTCCTATAGGAATGAAACGTCAAATGCGATCTTGCGGACGCGGTCGTATTTGAAAACAATCTTTAACGAAATTATAATAAAAAGCTAATAATAAAACTTATGAGACAGACAAACTTACAGACATTTTTATTTGGCAGACGTCCGGATGTCTTACGCAATAGCCCAGTCATTAGTCCATCGTTTTCCCCCTGTAGTCTTGTACGGTTTAGGTCCCATCTTTCCACAATAGTCTTTACGCCTGGCGGGGGCTGCCTCTGCTCGTGTCCCTATGATGCGGGCAGGGACAGCATCCGCCCGGTATACCCATCACATTTCATTAAATTGTCTAAAGGGCCTCTACGTGTTGGCTTCGGTTCCGCGCACGCCTCCCAAAGGTCCGGGGCACTATTGTCCCGTGAATGGGAAAAACTTATGAAAATTTAATAGATTCAGGCGTTACTTTGCGGCAGTACTGGTTTCGCGCAGTATCAAGGTAATTCGATCCAGTTTGTTAATAGCCTATGATACGTACAGAAACCTAAAGCCATTAGGTGCCTGCGCTTTGTTGTAAAGACGCTTTGATATAAAGTCAGTTATGTGTGATAGTGTCAAGGAATGTTAGAAAAAGTAGGTATAAAGGAAACTAAAGTTTTAGTGGGCTATAAAAAACAAACTGCGAAGTACAATGGATGTCGCGGACTCGATTCGGGGCAACTATGTCGAGAAATGTTTTCTTACTTACTATCTAGAACTAGAACGAACTGGAAAGATTTAAAGAAATTAATAGTTATAAATCCAAAATACAAAACCATTCGACCATTTACTCTTGTAAATGTTTCATTATTTTGTTTAGATTAGGCAGCTATTTCGCACAGCGTACAAGCTTAACTATACAGAGAAGTAATGCTGCCAGTATCTTCGATACAATGCCAAGAGGGCCTTCTTTTTTTGATATATTTTAGTTTTTTTTTAAGTTTTTATGGTAGTTTGTTTGTTTTATGTTAAGGCTTTTTATTTCTGAGTATACAACATCTGTGATGCAACCATCGCATGAATGTATGGGAGACAACACTAAATTCCGTTTATTTTAATACTAATTACTCTCATAATTATTTAATCTGGATTCTAATGAGAACATTATTATTTCCAAATAAAAAAGAACTTTTTTCTATATCACTTCTTTCTTAACTTTGCACCGCTCTATAACTTCTAAAAGTGTCGGTTTTGTTTTCATTCTTCTTTCAACATAAATATATTTTACACAATTATTATTTAAATTTTGCTATTTATTTTGTGAGTGGATATACGTATTATCTAACACATTATACGGGTATGTGCTGGTTTTTAATAACTAAGAATTATTGTGAAAATACATCCTACTAATATTATAAACGCGAAAGTTTGTAAGTATGGATGGATGTTTGTTATTCACGTAAAAACTACTGAATAGATTTGGATGAAATTTGGCACACACATAGTTTATAACCTGGATTAACACATAGGATACTTTTAATTCCGTAAAAATGGATAGTTCCAAGGGGATAGCGATAAGTGAGTTATACGCCACCGTGACGTCATGAGCAGCAAAGAGACTAATTCTCATTAATTTATGCAGGAAATATTGCAGATTTCATGTTGGGTGCACGTTTGCTTGATTCAATTAAACAAGTCTACGCGGACGAAGTCGCGGGCAAAAGCTAGTACATACATAGTTTCGTAAGCAACCATTGTTACTAACATATTATGGGACCAGATCCTGCAATAAATGATTTGCATTTTAATTTAAATTAATAATAAATAAGATTTTTCCCGTAACATTGCAGCAGGAAAATTGTAAGGCAAATTTAGTTTCCATTTCATTAAAATTAAATCGTAGGTATTCTACACGAGTGATTTTTCTTCAAAAGAATTTCTTTAAATATTAAAAAGATACTTCAAATTTACCAGTTAATTGGTAAAGCATTAACTGATAAAAGGGAGGGAGGAAAATCGTACTTTATAATTTACTGATTCAAACTTTCAGATTCATGCAAAAAGGATTCAATTATAAATAAGTATATTTTTCTCATTATAATTTTTTTACGGTTTTCCTGGAAAGCTTCAGTTTTTATGTGTCATGAAAGTATAAATTGCATATTATTTACTTTTGTTTAAACTAAGTTTATACAAGTGTATAGATAAACAAAGAGCTTATGGATCGACATATAGATATTTTTACAATTTACCCTTGGTCCGTGGGGTCCTAGCGCATTAGGCCTCTTCAAAGAGATCTCGAAGAGGCTGGTCGACGTCACAGGTGACCGAAGAGCTGGCAACTACCTCGCACTACGTATAAGCTTAGCTATACAGAGAGGTAATGCTGCCAGTATCTTCGGTACTATGCCACGGGGGCCTTCTTTTTTTGATATATTTTAGTTATAATTTTAGTATTAAGGTTTAGTTTTTATGTAGTTTGATTGTTTTATTATATGTATATTGTGGTTGTGAATAAATTGATTTTCCCATCTGTAAAAAAAAATTCAAATTATTTATTAAAACAATCATGGTACATAATATAAAAGATGAATTATTAGTTAGCACTACATAATATCTATGTGTTAGTTTGTACAGATCAAAAAATACTAAACTATTGACTCGACATAATAATATAATGCCTAAGCGCTCACTATAAATAAAATAAAACTTAGTACACGTTTATAATTAGGAATGCCTAAACTAGGATACAAAAGTAGCCTGTGTCTTAGGCAAATGACGAGGACTATGAAATACAGGTAGGTACTTAGACTTCAAATTTAACTCATACAAATTAGTGCAAAATGTTTTATACGGAATTAATTACATCTAAAAAAATATGCTAATTAATCACAAAAAAAATGTATTTAATTTTTATCACATTTATTTTTTGTTTTATGACGTTCCTTATCGGAGAATTCCTAATTTTGACATTCCAATTTTAATAATTGCAGAATTTTGATGATCTCAATATAAATTCATGTACCTACCTAATAAAAAGGCTGATTAATAAACCAAACTAAACTGAATAGTTAAGTAACCTTTATAAAGGTAATGACGGGCAAAGGCCATCGCAGCGGCCATACTCGGTACCGGTTTCGGTTCGGAAAAAAAGCAAAGGTCTGTGCTCCCAATAACTTTAACCTCTTAGTAATACGACCCTAATAAGGACGTACGTCCGACAAAGGGTACTCCACTAACTCATTAATGTTTTTGACATATAGGCGGTATCTTAAATCACAATGGGCCGACCCTAACAGATTTATTATTCTGCGCGACGCGGCCACGTCTCCGATGCGAATTAAAATCAGGGCTGTCAACTAAGAACGCATCGTGAATTCCCGTTAATGATAAGTACTGATTTATTTATGTGAGAATCACTATTTTATTTCATTATTTTTTATGTTATTCTGTATGTTCTATCATATTAGTAACACCAGATATTAAATTGACATGAAAAAAATCGAACAAAAATTCGGTTATTCAGACAAATTAATACCTGTCGCCCGTTTCACGAAGCTACAAGTTACAATTTTACAAGTCTAAACCGGCAACATTGGTCATTATGCCCACTGCCATTGGTCACTACTGACCAATGTTGCCGGTTTAGACTTGTAGAATTGTAACTTGTAGCTTCGTGAAACGGGCCACAGATATTGTGAATGTTATAATGGAATGTTTCAATTTAATTTATAAAATGTAATCTAATTTATTATGCTACTAATCCCTAGAAAATAAGACCTATGTATTACTAACAATCTATGGACCCTGGTCTGCAATAAAGTTTTGAATTGAATTGTTTTGTGTAGGTATCAAATTTCATCTGAAACCGTATACTTTTGAGGATGTATCAAATTATAGATCGTCGTATAGAACACATTAGGTTAATTTAGGCACAGAATAAATAATAGTACTCACGTACAGAAACATCTCTATTACGATCGCGATTAAATGAATTCTAACTCAATTGACACGCTCAAAAGCTGGTAATAGCTTCACACACATTCGCCAGGTGGCGCGCGTCAAAAGGAACGCGCGGCCGAGCGCACCTACTGGTGGAGTATAACCTCCTCGGTTTAGGCTTGTTTTATAAGATTTTTGAAAAGTTTAAAATTTTGTAACTTTAATTTTGTGGAGGACTAAATAAGCTACTTGATACTACCACACCAACGGACACGCCCCAACTTCCACGGAACTAAAAATTCCGCCAGGCCGCTTGCTGTCGTCGTGAGCCACACCCGTTGATTCTAAAACCGCCTGTGCTGGCAAGGGGCCGGCACAAGATCTCGTCCATGCTGGCAAGTATATAGACCATGGTGACCGAATCGAGTAAGTAATTAATAGATCCAGCTTTCTTTATGGAAGTCCATAATTATGTAATTAAAAGAGTATTTTTTTATTCCGCGAACCCAGTGCTAGCAAATCGTACATGTAATCGCCATGGGCATTTTTCTAAGGATTGATTGCTTCAGCCGGAAAACGAATGAATATATTGTCTTTAGAATGTTTTGATGACATTGGAAATAAAAAGTGCATTTACTGAATATAAACTGCCGAATGAAAGGCGTGGAGGGAAATACTAGAAATTATTTGTGTTTTTATTGCAGTAACTATTATTAGCTCATAACCGATAGACGTTTTTTCGGTCTCTTAGATTGTAAAGGTAGAAATATAATATGCTGCTAGCTGTGCCATGGTTTCTTGACTGGCAGGCTTGTTAACTAGCTCCACTATGTTCATTAGTGTAAGCTTGGAGGTAGGATCCCGGTCTAATGGTGCTTGAATTCAAATTACACAATTTGGCACAAGCATGCAGACTGAATAATTGAATGCAGCACAAAACCACCAATTAAAGCAGTATAATGAAGGCACAACAAAGAGTGTAAATTTAAAGATAAAGTTTTTTTTGAGTCTGTATGGTAACAATGCGGAGTTATGCACTAAGGGGTTTCGACTTTAAAAAATAATTGTATTTTCTCCCAAACATAAAGGCATAACAATGGTTAATATTTAAGAATAGATTTTGGGTTTTAGATAAACCTTATAATTTTTATTTTTATGAAATAGGAAGGCAAACAAGCAAAAAAAAAGTGGTTCACCGGATGGTAAGTGATTACCACCGCCTAAAGACACCGTCAACACCAAGACCAACACATGCTGCACACAGACACCTTTTTAGAATGCAAGTGCTTTTAGTTTTAATTTATTTTCTCATTTGAAGTGAACTTCTGTAATATTCTTATGAGAATAAATTTCTTTAAACCGAAGTACATTCGAATTCAAACGTAGATACAACAAACGCGGGTGGTAGGACCTTGTGCAAGGTCCGTCCGGATCGCTACCACCATCTGGCTCGCTAATCCTGCCGCTAAGCAGCAGTGCTTGCACTGTTGTGTTCCGGCGTGGAGAGCAAGACAGCCGGTGTAATTACTGGCACAAGAGGTATTCCATCTTAGCCCTCTGGGTTGGCAGCGCATCTGCACTCTCTTTGTTGTTGCAGGTGTCTATAGGCGGTGGTGATCACTTACCATCAGGTGACCCACTTGCTTGTTTGCCTTCCTATGTTGTATTAAAAAAAACCAGACTTTACATTCAATCTTTTCGGGTGTCTATGGGCAGTGGTGATCACATACCATAAGACCTACGAGTACTTATTCGTTTGCCCTTCTATTTAATAAGAAAAAAACTTATTATTCTCTATACATGACAATTTTATTCGTGCCTCGTTAAATCCTAACACGAGTAAGCTCGACATCACATCGTTATTCCGTATACTCGGAAACTTCAACAACATTTAAGATACTTTTATAGCCGATAAAGGTTTTGAGTTTTCCTTTGCGCCAGGCTTCTTTTGATGTTGATTGTAAGTTTAAAAACAACCTGTAGGGCAATTATGTAAATGATTTTGTAGCTATCAAAAACGAATAAATAATAGAATTGTCATAAAAATAGGTAATTACTAAAACCCAGTCAAGTATGAATCGCGCATCGAAGGTTTCGACCCACCGCGCAATATGTTTGTGTTATATATTTATCGAAACAGCCCTAAAAGATATAATACGAACTGCAAAACTAAGTTTGTTTGTAAAGTTTTTTTGATGATCTCTAAAAACAGAAATATTATACTTACCTAGTCTAAAAACCTGTGCTAGTCAGAAAGATAGTTGTATTATTGTGTTGACGTAAACTTATAAACAGTAATTGTTACGGATCTTTGCTTTACAAATTTTGATCCTTTTGACCCCGTTTTTAAAGAATTTTGAGTTACTTTTCTTAATTTACAATAAGGTAAACAATATTTTAAACCATTCCTTCCTTTCAAATCGGCATTAGTAGTTGCTGAAAATTTCAGAAATGTAATATTTAAAAAGCAGCTGTAGCAAACGAACGACCGGACGTCGTCGCACCGTAAGTGTTCATTTTTATCTTTTTGATACGGAACCCTAGAAACTGGATTATAAATGCGACAATCACTTAAGGTAAAAAAATACAGAGGTAAAAAAGCTTGAAACAACTGCGTGTGAACCTAATAAAGGGCAATATCCGGTTTAACTGTCATGCCAACAGCATATTTTTCCGCTTATCCTTTGATCTTTGTTTTTCTAACGGTCCCTGTCATATTCATCCGGCTTCATCCGGCCCGGATAAAAAATACACCCGGTTTTAATAATTATTCAAAGTGAACGGGCAGGCGGTACCCCTAATTAGAATGGAATCACGGACACCGTATACCGTGTGACGAATATTCCGGACGAATACGGATCATTTTATTCCGTTGTTTGTTTTCATAATAGGTCATTCTGACGTGTTGTTGTGATAACCTAATTGTGATTTGTGACGCGGTCGAATCATTGTTCGTTTGCTTTAATAATTTATTTTAACTCCTGAACGAATGTACGAAGTCTTCAATATTAATAAAATTAAATACTGTTTATTCGTCAACGCACTTGAGAACAGCTAGATTGATTTCGCTCTTTATTTTATTAAAACGTTCGTAATAATCTGCTCTAGGTTTTTATTCTAAGGAAAATTGGAAAACTTTCTGGTAAACTCATTGTTCTTTCTTCTACAAGATTTGGTATTTGTGAAGTGATAATAGTAATTACAACAAGATGGTCCGATGACCTCATACAGGTGGCAGGAAGGCGCTGGTTGCATGCTGCTTCCAACCGGCCACTTTGGAAATCCATGGAGGAGGCCTATGTCCAACAGTGGACTTCTTGGTGGCTGAGATGATGATGATGATGAATAGTAATTAATCGACGACCAAATACCATGGTGGTTCACTCTAACTAGGAAGCTAGAGGTAGCCAGTTTGATTCGTGAGGGCCAAATGTTTCTATGATAAATATGAATGTTGGTATCTGGGTTGTGGATGTTATATTGTTTTAGTATTTACCAGTAAAAGTATGTATATCATATATCATATTAATAAAACGGATCACTCACGTATTTATACGTCGAGAAATGCCCGACGTGTTTCGGACCAGTCCGTGGTCTTTAATCATCATTTTTTAGTATGTACAATGTTTCAGTTTCAGTCTCAGTCATTTATTTGCGTAAAACATAGAACATGAACAAACGAATGATAAATAATTCAATGTTTCCTTTCAATCAAGGGCATTGGCAAAAAATTCATTGACGCTATAGTAAGGTCTGTTAATAAAGTAATGTCTTAGATCCTTTTCAAATATGTTTATGTCATTACATGTTTTTAATTGATAGCTCAGATTATTAAATACCCGTATCGCAGTATTCTGAAAACTTCTACCAAAATTTTTGTATCTGGCAAAGTCAGCAAGCAGCAAGTTGTCCTTTCTTCTTAAATTATGTTGTTGAGCTTGACCTACAGTTTTATAATTTTGTTTATTTTTAATTTTTTTGTTTGTATATATTTCTCTAGTACCTTTGCGACCTAATCGCAAACTAAGCAAAGCTTATACAACGGTGAATTAGTGCATTTTTCTAGCTTTTACCACTACCTGCAGAAACGTTTCAACCATTTCCAATTTATAACGTTAAAACTATTTTTCACGTAATATTTACAGAATGACACGACTAGATCAACGATTCTCAGAAACATACGTTTCGAACCACCTGATAGTGTCACATCACGAGCAGATGCTATAAAGGTCAACTCCAAATATAACATTGATTACATAAACAAAAAATAAATAAGTCTCAGAATGAGAATCGTTTATTTCATATCACGTCATATGCAAATCCATTCGTAAAAACATTAGGTATTGTACATATGTTAGAAAAAAATCATTGCTACATGTCCACCGCTGAAGATCGAACTTGGTACCTTTTGATTAAGACTCCAAACCTCTAACCATTAGGCAACCAACGCACCAGAAATTTGTGTATTGTATTATATCGTATATTCTTATATTATTGTGAACCTTATCTACATGTAAACAACTTCGTCAATACAATACAAATATTCAAGTTTCATTTCGATCCAACAAAGACGTTATTCTCATATGTTTATGGTAGAAAATAATTCGCCAACCGATCACGTTAGGGTTTCCTAGGTACTCTTGTATTTTGCAATGTTAAGTGGAATCTGAGACATTATAAGTGACAATTGACATGACGTGCCAAAGAGGGCGTTAATGGTTCTATTTTTGCCCGCATCTTGATGTGAGGAAAAATAACCACTGTCTGAATGGTGACGTCATTGGTATCACATAAACAATGGATTCTCTAGAAGTGACTATGGACTCCTTACAAGATAGAGCCTCCTTACAAGATAGGTTAAGATCGCCGGACACAAGCAAGTGCAGAGGATGTATGTCAAACAAAGCAAAAGCAAGGTAATTTGTTTCAGTTTGTTGATGTACGTCTATTCGTTGTGGATGTGTTAAGACGATCTTTCTGCAATGCAAGTCTCAGATCGACAAGTAGGCAGCCATCGTCCTTATCATCAGATGAGACAGAAGAAGTCAACTACTGGGTCTCTAAGGATCTCCATGATGGTTGATCTTGTGCTGCTTGGGGCCATTACATTGTTGTGATCCTCACCAGATCATCGGGTCACCTTGGATCACCCGGGATCACCTTGTAGGAGAGCTATTAACAACTTCATCCGGTACGTTAAGTGGCTTAGAAGAGAACTGTAACCTGACTTGGCCTTAACATATTACGGTTAACTTGCAGCAACCTGGGTAATCCGGATAACCTTAATAGTTAATCCTAGATGATCTAATAAGTTGCCTTGACTACCATCGAAAAATTCGAACTCAAACCCCTTTAAAACCCCTAATCGGATGATCGAAGTTGACGAAAGTGGGCGTCAATGTATCTGGATAGCAAATCGAAATGTGTTCAACTAGCACGCCACTATAAAACTAAGGAAGCGTTAATGATCGGTCACTAAGTATAGTTTTAGTTAAAACATATTTTGTCTTTATCCGTTTAAATGTGCGACAGTATG
This sequence comes from Ditula angustiorana, assembly GCA_963691745.1. NCBI lineage: Eukaryota > Metazoa > Arthropoda > Insecta > Lepidoptera > Tortricidae > Ditula > Ditula angustiorana. Next base: position 3,326,623 of record OY829492.1, on the reverse strand, counting down.
GCACCATTGGACTTGCCCGCGTTGTTTTAACTTTACATGTTTATGCAATGTAACCTAAAATTAAGTATTTCTTTTTCTATTACTTACAATAGAAGTGTAGCACAACTGTCAAATCCCACACGGACTTATTGTTGACGTATTTTAAATAGTTTTATCTACACACATATCATAAAGGCTAAATAACGCGTTCAAAAACCCTAGGAAATGACCAGCATTATTACAACCAGTGTTATTATAAGAAATTTCTTGTCTGTGGTAGTAGGTAAATCTGTTCTTTATTGGTCATCACATTACCGATATCTCGTGACTGCTTGTGACGTTATGAATTTAAATTTGGAACAGCTGTCAAAATTCAAGTTGGTCTCTATTCTAGTATCCACAGATATTAAAACAGTTATCGATACGAAACGTCAACTCAGTATGTTTTTTTAATTTAAACGCACGACATTTGATCTCGAGTGACATGACAATAGGGACATCATTCGTTCGTCTATGGTTAAAAAAAAAAAAAACGTTGTCTTGACGGATAGATCGAATCACAGAGTACCTTTTTAATATACATGGCCGCCATTAGTTGGCATTCGGTTTTGGTTTTTTGTTGTTACGGTTTTTTGCAGTTATGATATGTGTGTAGATAAAGTAATGTATGCAACTTTATATAATTAGGACTTAAAACACTCGTGTGATCCTATTATGAAACTCGCTGACGCTCGTTTCATAAAACCACACTCGTGTTTTAAGGCCTCTCATTATATAGCAGTTGCATAAAATACTATAACGAGTGAAATGTGCTCCTGTGTTCACTACAAAAGGGCGGCAGGTGCAGTGCCGGCACTGCAGTTGTGTCCCACATAGTTAGATGGTTTGGAACACTCAATCTAGTAAGTACATAGATATCTCTGGGTGGCAGTAAATACGTTAACCTAAATAAAATATTATCCGACCGAAAATACCCCAAAAAATATTTATAAGGACGTGTGTATCGCCACTTGTCATCTGCCAATATAATGCGTGCCCAATATGCGAATTTCGGGATGTAAAAAGAGGCTTTTGTTGTAAAAGTACTTATTCGTGGGTCGTGAAAACATGCAAAGGGAGTGTGGAAGGGAGATAAAGTTTGAAAGTATTACAGTAAGTACCGCACGATGTGTGCTTTGTCAGGATGAGGCTGAATAGGAAGGCTTACCACGAGTGACGTGTTTAAATTTGCATTAAATAAAACAGCGAAACTAGGATAAAACTTACTTAGTAGTTCAGTGTAAATAATCCCGTACACTGTGCGTTTTCTGACACGGCTAGTTCATCAAATGAAAACAAAAATGAAAATGTATTTTGCAAGTAGGCTAGAGGGCTCTTTTACGAGTCTGATTTTAGGTACCAGTGCTTCAGAAAATTGAAGATTCTGAAAATTTTGAAGGTAAGTTGAAAGAAAATTTTGTAGGTAAGTAGGCATTAAAAACATTTTATTTGTGTTTAGATATAATGTCGTCAGCTTTTAAATAACTTTAAATTACATACTAATTTATTATTGTCCTCGTGTAAGAGGTGCGATAGGATTGTCATACTATCAGAACCATTCCATCTACGCAATAACTTATAACTAACTGCGGCCAAGTTATGATATGATTTATCAGCCAATCGCTGCCTTAACTATAACTCACAACTCTGTTAAGGCTCGGCACAATGTTAGAAATTGTGAGCAAGCTGTAATAACGTGGGCAATTGCCATTGTTCATTTTTTTACAATGTCCTCTAATTCCAAAACCATTTCGAGGAATAGGGATATTAATCCGTTTTCTGATATTCTGGTAAAAAAATAATTTGTATTTGTTAATATTTTTGCAAAATAAAGTTTGACCTTTGTTTGACCTTATATTCAAATAATTAGGACGCGTAAGATTTTAAGGTTAACTAACACAGGACACTGACAGATGACAGACCTGACACTCTTTTCTTTTAAATTTGGGGCAGGCAAAGGCAAAATGCCTTTGCCTAGTAAATTTGTCTAAAATTTTCCGGTAACTTATAAATAGGATAAAAAATTCAAAACACGCTTAAAACTTAAATCCTTCAAATTGATATCTGAAATTCGTCTATTTCTCGAGAAAAAAATATAAAATAAAATATTGTTTTTTTAAGACCAATGCCAATTGCCACTGAAATTTTGTTTTTCTTGACTATACCGTGTTTTTTCTTAGTTAACAAAAATTACGTTTATTGGTAAATTGAAGATAAAACTAACAAGAGTTTGTCTAATAACACTTTTTTAAGGTTGTCCATTACGTTTAAATGCAGAAGTTGACACATGCTCAATTTTATCTTCGTCCTAATTAAACATGTGCGTACTTAACACATTTTTAACACCGTTGTTCTTTTTTCATTTGACAAAAAACGAAGTATAAGCAACCTAAACTTAAGTAAGAAACTATAGTGAGATTCAAATATATTAATCATAACACAAACGGATTACTTACGTATGTATAAATAATTGCTCAACGTGTTTCTTCCTTAATCATGTAATACCATTCTTTATATACACTAGTAATCTTTTGTATGAACCTGTGGCATAACTTTTCCTGGAAGGGCCCTGAATGAAAATTTGTCCAGGGGCCCTTCTACCCGACTACGGCGAAGCCCAAATGGAGGGTAATAGTTTTAGCTCGGGGGCTCCGTATCATTGATACGGCTGATACGCCGGTAGCTACACCCCTGGTATTAAAACTAGTGTAAATAAGTTACCATGTACGGTAACTATGTCTATTACATAACCAAAATTGTTACTGGTCGATGACTGTTAGTCGACCAAGAAATTGCTTGACTATTTTTCGACCGTATAACAAAGAGTTAAGGTTCAAAAGTGGTCAAGCAATTACTTGGTCGACTATACATAAATATATGATTATTTTAATTTTAAACAAAAAAAATGGTAATAAACACGTGACCATACCTGTTCTTTCTTTCTAACACTATCCGTAGCCTTAACTATAAGTACCCAAAACTCTCTTAACAGCAGAAACTTATCCTTAATTATTAACTATCGGAAACGGACGAACTGCTCAACTGTCATTTGCACCCTCGAGGGGGAAGTTTGAGAAAGTTTGCAAAAATGATCATATCGTAGCCAGTTTGCAAGAATATTCAAGTGAGCAAAGTGTTATTGATGAGCATCACTGACCGGTCAGTTAAAACTGTCGGTAATTTAGTTGATAGATTCGGTCGTTGCTTTTTTGAGTTTGTGTGATTGAATTGTTTCATGTGGAAGCGGAGGAGGGTGGGTTTATGCATAAAAAAATTGTGGCCCACAGACGCAGATGTTTTGCATATTATGAGCACACGGCACTGGTTTCGCGGAACAGCAAGGTATTTTATTCCATTTTGTTAATTACCTAAATGAAATCTTCACGGTCATGGTGAGATTATACTTCATAATTACCTACTTGTGATCGACAAATAATTTAAGTTTCTAAAAGAAACATCAATTGCACGGGTTGACCTCTACACGTTGGAAAAACTTCGAAATAAGAGACGTAGTGAGCGACAAAACGAATCGCGGTGAGTCGTGCTAGTATTCACGAGTAATAAATGTCTAAAAGGCAAATAATGTATTTCTTTGAAACAAAACACATTATTTGCCTTTTAGACATTTATTACTCATGAATACTCGCCACGAGCAACGATGGCTAGCACGACTCACCGCGATTCGTTTTGTCGCTCACTACGTCTCTTTCTAATTAACCGAGTAGAAGGGAAACATACTGAGCGAGAAACGAGAAATTGAGCATGCGTGCTAACCGCACTGCTATACAAGACTACATAGCAAAATTAATTAAAAAAACAAATGCACGCGATTCATGATTCAAATCACTTGCCTTTGTTTTTTAAATTAAGAAGAAGAAGATATGGTTAATATAATTATAAACCACATATTACCAAACCGTAATATGTATGTAAATTCTTTATTGTACAAAAACATAAATTACAAAAAAAGATACAGTGATGTACAAGGACGAACTTATCTCTTTAAGGGATTGAATTACAATTCAATTAGAGTTAGAGCGTAACGTCAGCAAACTGTTATTTCATAGACTTACGTCAAGCTTCATTCCTATATGTATGAAATGACAGTGTGCTGACGTTACCCTCTAATCGTATTCTAATCTCGGTTTGATAATATACTTGATCTTATTTCCTCCAATAAAACCAGGTATACATAACCGAGATTTCCTCTAGCTCGCCAAATAAACCGTTTCAGTTTCAAGACAAATTGTAGTTGTTACAAAGAGATATTCCTATCAATATACACGAAGCAATTCTCTAAAACACCAGCCGTAACTCGTTCCAATACACGCGTGAATATAGGCAGACATTAATCATTTCTGACGATGGAAGAAAAACATTGTTACTGTTGAGCGTTTCTAAGAAATATAGGTAAATGCCGTAGACCTGAGAGCATCTACTTGTTTGCTCAGCAGATTTTGCTAATGCGATTGGGGTTAAATGGACTTAAAGTTTGAGATAATGCTGTTCATTAAACGTAATATAACACTTTTTTATATGCATAACATAGGGACACAAACCTGCAAGTGGGTAACCTGATGGTAAGTGATCACCATCGCCTATAGACCACCGCAAGAAGGACATTGCAGATGTGTTGCCAACCCAGAGGGCTAAGATGGAATACCTCTTGTGCCAGTAATGAAACCGGCTGTCTTGCTCTCCACGCAGGAACACAACAGCTTATAATCCAGGGGAAAATACAGGGCCACAGACCACCTGGCCGAAGACGTACCTCCTGGCTCAAAAGTCTTAGGGACTGGTTTGGGATAAGCACCGGATACCTCTTCAGAGCAGCAGTCTCTAAAGTGAATTTAGCTTTAATGATCGCCTTTATAATGATTTAAACGACTTTGAAGGTATTGCTTTCTAGACTTCACAATTAAACTTTTTTTAGATTATAGACTTGTTTTTCTTCCTTTGAATAGGCGTACGATTTTTTTTTATTAATAATTGGGTTTATTTTTAAGCTAATTTTATTGTGCTCGACGAAGTAACATTTAAACGACTTTGAAGGTGTTGCTTTCTAGACTGCACAATTAAACTTTTTTTACATTATAGACTTGTTTTTCTTTCTCTTGATGCCAATCGAGTTTTTTTTTAAATTAATAATTCAGGTTATTTACGGTACTTGTGATTAACGCTTTGTCAAAGCTGACTTTGTGCATGTAGCTCTAATATTTTTGCAGTACTTTGTAAATAGGCTAAAATTAGGCCTTTGTTACTTTAAGATATTAAATGGATGAGTGGGTGGTGTTTGTATTGTAATTTTAGCGTACTGGTAGGAGTAGATGTGGGTAGGAGTGGATTTAATACTGAAACCCATATAATACCAGGATATGTATAAAATCTCCGTGGGTGATGTATAAAAGACAGTTTTCAACAAGTTAAGACCCAAATAGATCAATGTGTACTTAAAGTTATAGTAACCTTAACCTCTTTTAAATCACATACATATTTAAAGGCTTATAACAACAAAGTTTTGGGATAGCTATCGGACATCGGTGGGCTTCGTATTTACCACTGATTAAGAGTAAGTAATTTTTTGAGTAAGATGTCATTTCAATAAATCTCATTTATTAAACCAATGACCTTTCAACGCTGGCAGCTTAAGTTATGCTTTTTTTTTACAATATTAGATTTAACTTGTGATCATAATTTACTTTGATCTTGATTTTACATATTTTGTATTTCTTGTAAACCTAGCTCGTTGTGAATGTTTGTGAATATAGATCAAACAAATATTTGCTCATTTGGGAATTATATCCAAGATCACAACCTTCTTTAAAACGGACACTAGCAGAAACAAGGTATCCGGTTGTCAATTGTGAACTGACAATTTGTGAAATGACAGTAATAATTTATTTATACGATCTAGAAAAAAAAATTACAATCTATCCCGACATAAAGTCCCAATGTAGTGTCAGTAATTATAACTGCCAAGATTTTTGGATGTCGACATGTTTACCAAAAAATCTGGAAAAATAAAGCAAGTTCTGATAAACCCATTTGTGTGACCCTGGTCAAAAAGCCACCCTGTATATTTATACAGAGTGACGTTTCAACGTTAGATTGCCAAAGTCATTATCGGCCGACTTTTTCTCCAGGCCGGTGTCGTTGCGATCCCTTTCATTCTCCATCTACATGGTGTACGTGCTGCCCATCTATTTTTACCCGGGATCGATGGGAGCTCCGAGGGCTGGTATCATCCGGAATCGATTAGGGGGTGAACAAAAAAACATCTAAATGTACCTTTATCCGGAATTAATGAAAAGTACGATTTTGTGTAAATTATGTTGAAATGCGGCTGAATGGACGGTCATGCCATTTGATTTCTAGGTTTCACATTAAATTTCTCGATGAAATGCCAATGCCAGCCAAGGAATTTCATTTATTTTAAAATGATACTACAGTGGTTTATAATTCAAATTGATTGACTGTACACTCAGCCGTGATGTTTTATTTTATTATTTTGCTAAGGTTTTTAAGTTGACGATATTTTTGTAAATTTCTTAAATTTTATTATTTTATTAATTTTATGTTATTTAAATTAAGAAAGAAAAAAATACTATCATCTAATCTGTGTGTTAGTTCTGCTAGTCTATTTTAAATAAATCCGCGTATAATTACATTGAAAAATACTATCCATGCCATTTAAACCCAGTGCATGGCATTCCATTAAATATTATCGTGTTTTCACAATCTACTATTTCCTTAAAATTGAATATGCGTGCATTCTAGTGCCTTATACTCAAACGAATTTAATTCTGGCTACAGTTAAAGTCTATAGACAAAACAAAACAAAACTTAACTCGATTACGCGGGCGTGTGTGCATGAATAGTTAAATTTATATTCCATCCTGGTTTTGTGAAATTCAATTACAATATTTCAATGTTTATGAACGCCTCACTACATGCTGAATCTACTAAAATGTGCAAAATAAATTTCTTTATAATTGTATTTCAATTTCTATATATGTAAAAGTGTAAGCGATGTTAGTACAATCTAAACATAAGAGAATTAAAATTGTTTAAAATTATACCATGAAAATAGGGCTGATGCATTTCTTGGCCAATAATGCGATGCTGAGTATTTTAAAAACAACCTTACTTTATTAAAATTTAACCCTGTAAATGTTTTTTAAGCAGTTTCATGGCATCACTCTAAAATCAGTATAGAATGAGCTAAGTAAACAGTTCTTTAAATCGAAGATAAAATATGAAATGATATCAGGCAGCAACAAATTAGAACAGATTACATTGCTACTCCACGAAACTATAATAGTATTCGCACAATTCGGAATTTGGTTCAATTTCTTCATGGATCAAAGTGAAGTGAAAGTCAAAATATTCTGATTAGGATTCTTATGATTTTTTTTAAACTTTACCACCTTTTATGGAATAGGAAGGCAAACAAGCAAGTGAGTACCTGATGGTAAGTGATCATCACCGCCTATAGACACCCGCAACACCAAGAAGATTGCAGATGCGTTGCCAACCCAGAGGGCTAAGATGGAATACCTCTTGTGACAGTAATTACACCGGCTGCCTTGCTCTCCACGCCGGAACACAACAGTGTAAGCACTGCTGCTTAGTGGCAGGATTAGCAAGCAAGATGGTGGTAGCGATCCGGACGGACCTTGCACAAGGTCCTACCACCCGCAAAATTACATTGTTATTTTTACATCTTAAATATTTAACACAGTAGGTGTACACTTTGGTGCCAGGGATCGGCAATGCAAGTCGTGATCATTTCCAATATCCCTGTCAAAGATATATAGTCATTGACTTTTAAATGGGTGATTTGATGATTATTTACTCTAGACCCCTGCTTGCATATTATTATTATTATTGGTACGGTTTCCGATCACGGGCCCATGGGGACCCGGTCATTTGAAAGGCGTTCATGGGGCCGAAGCCAACATGAAGAGGCCTTTGGTACCATATAATATAAATGAGATGGGCGCAACTATGGAGGTCTATCCCCTAATACACTATAGAGGATACTAGCGGACAGTCCTCCCCAGTTGCCTAACTATTGCCAGGTAGGAAGCGACATGGAGTGGGCTATGGGGATGGGATGCTGTGGACAGAATTACCGGATTATTATTATTATTATTATCAATTTTATTTCAGATAACTTTTAGATCCATAATTTGTTAGTTACATTATATACTTATATCTATGTTAGTAGCACAAATGAAAAGAAAAAATATACAATTATGCAATATATATAATTATGCTCTCGTTTTTAAAGAAGGTAATGGTTTACTAAACCCAGCCTTTCGAGCTCTTGAGAAAAAACATGTAACGGAGTTACAAAGCTTAATTAACGAATTATACGGGCGTCATACCTGTAGAATTATGTTTATTTCAGGTGCGACATATGGCAAAAGTGATTACGTAAATAACTTTTTGTTGAAAAAATATTTTCGATACGGCTTTTTCAGCAAGGACATTTTATTATTCTATTATTATCAGAGCTATAATATAATCTACATACCAAAATTTTAAGCCGACTGGAATTGGGTAAAATTTCCTTCCGAACTTACAAATAAAATCATAATCAAAGTCAAAATAATCCTAATTCAGATAGGGCTAACAAGGAGCACTTATGAATTTCAGAGAATTTACCACTGGTTTGGAAACCTCTGACAACATGATACCGCCCACAAACTCAACTAGGTATTATTGAAAAGAACAAAGATACTATATCATTCTGTCATTTTTCACATCGCACGCTTAGAATTAAAGCGACTCAATTCTGAATATGACATTTCTCAAAATTAAACCCTATGTCTTTTAATTAAGGTGATATTTTGGGACGTGTATTATTCAGAAATGGGTCACTTTAATTCTAAGCGTGCGACATCTTAAATACGTTTAAAAATAAACGTTACGTTTTTTAATTAAACGAACAATAAAACTAATACAGCCAGTTAAATAAAATAACGTTAAATTAAATCTATAATTGTTAAATATTTCATAGATTCAGGCGTTACCTACTTTACAGAGGTATAGTCGACCAAGAAATTGCATGATCACTTTTCGACCGCAACTAGTATACTTTGTGGTATTACGAAGGGATAAGATTGAAAAGTGGTCAATCAATTATGTGGTCGATTATACATATCAACAAGTTGGAATTACTTAATTACCTTGCTACTCCGTGAAGCCCATTGGTTTTGCGAGTAGCAACCTAATTTCTTCTAGTTTGCTTACATTTTTGCGCTTTAAATACGTTCTCACTTTGACCATCAATAGAATTGTAAATTTTATTTCTCTGAACCGATTAATGAAATTCGATACAATGTTTTTTTAATCCAATCCAAAGCAGGATTTCCACAACATTCTCATTTCACCTAAAACTGTTTACACTTCAGAGAAACCAAACAAAACAACATCCGATCCACGGATAAACAAAACCTGCGAAGTGTTGTTGTAAAGGACCTTTTATTTTCTCATTTTATAGTGTTACCATTTGTTGATTGAATGGAATTGTAAGAGAAGGGAGACTAGGAAGCGATAAATAGGTTTGATTACACTCCTCGTCGTGGAATATCAATTGGAGCCGCCTCTTTTCCCGTTAAAATGGTTCTTAGTACTGAAAAACCTGTCGGCTTCTAATTTATATAACAATCGCTGACGATTGTGAATTTAAGCGAATTGAAATAAGGTAAAATTGGAGCTGTTAATTGAAATGGAAATGGATTGTGGTTTTAAGGCATTTTTGATGAGAGAATGGCACTCGGTTATACGATTTCAGGTTATTAAATGTAATTGCTTATTTGTAGTTGTCTTTTCAAAGTTAAATAATGACATGAAAATGTGGCGTAGCTGCTGAATAACAATTAAGAACGTAACGAAAACTGAAAAAATTGGCATCTGATTAAATTTGCAATGCAATATTTTTCAATTCTTAAAATTTTGAAAAACTGAAATGAGATGAAAAATAACATGAAATGAATTAAAATGAAAAAATGAAATGAACCCAAAGGACGAAGAACTGCATTTTTAGATTGTCTACGATCACAATTTGTTGAAATATCGCGCATAGAAAACGTTTTAAGGCAAGCCCTGCGAAATAAGGTCTTGGTGTTGATTGTAGATTGACATTTCCTATATTCAATTGTCTATCAATTTGGTATCTTGATTAACCAACAGACCTTTATTAGTTCCTCTTTATAATTCAGTACTTCTGTAAATTATCTATTGCCATACTTATCAGTTAACCTTTTCCTAACATTAAACACAAACGGCGGGGAAAAGCTAATGTCAATAGCCTAATAAAACTGGCGCAATTTCGACCAATAACACGTCGGGAATTATAACCAATCACAACGCGGCCTTGACTCTGAAGTAATACAATAACTTCTTAACGTTTGTTTTGGGGTTCTGACTGCTCGTTCATCTTGAACATGTTTAAGATAGTTGTTATGAAGGTCAAAGGTTTCTTGTTGAGGAATAACAAAAGAGAGGGAGGGCGAATTCTTCAGTGCACCTAGTACGAACTTTTTCGACATGTTATAACTTGCTACGTAACTTAATGCGTCTGTCTCCTACTTAGCTGAACTCACCTCGTTGAGTTTCTTGCCGGTATCTTCTCATCAGAGGTTTTTCCGAACCGGTGGTAAATTTAATAACATTCATAAGTGCTTTCTGTAAGCTTAATCTAAACAAAAATATTTTGACTTTGACTTTGACTTTAACTGGGCTAGTTAGAACAAGAGGCGCGGAGCTACTTTTAGTTAACGCGTTTTGAAAAGGTTTGTGTTTAAAACTAGCACATACCTTTTTGACTCGTCGTTACTAGCTACGTATCTAGGAAGCTTAAAAAAACATACAAATCTAGTTCACAGGCATAACAAGAGCATATAAAAAAACACTGTGTAACCTTAACAGTTTAGACGGTGGAAAATGTTACCTCCGTTCGTATGAAGAGTACGTTTTGAGGCTGGGTACACAATCCTTGCTATAACAATCGTTATCCCTTGGTCTTGAAGCGCCTAATTTAATCAGTAGCCAAGAGTGACGTTGTGTCAACGTTGAGCTTGTCGTTGTAGAGAATAAGAGGGCAGGGTGTGGGATACAGAATGCAAATCCGGTTATTTTCTTAAGGAATAACCGGTTAAAACCAGTTTTTTGTTAGAGGAAATTAACGGGTTTGCATTCCCTAGTGTGGGAAACCTTTGCCGAATTTATTTTATGCTACGATAACTTTTCTAAGTTAATTTGTTGAGATATCAAAATATGGGACTAATTTGTCATGTCAAGTTGAGGATGAAGGAGGGTTGCTAGGACCCTTTAGATCCTAAGCTAAATACTTGAAGATAAATCTAGCTGACCGTTATTAGTTTTTCTGAGAAATATTTCTAATGTCTGCGTCTTAAGATAAGTATGCAGGCTTGTAGTGCCAGATCGTTCTAAAGTACAGCGGGGTACTCAAGATTCCATTTGATATTTCGTGTCTTTAGGAACGAAACGTTAAAATAAAATGCGATTTGAGTGCGGTGCTGCACTCGAAAATGATCTACAACTACAGCCCTAATAAGTCGTCAATTGAAATCATGCTTACTGATAGCTGCCTGAGGTTGATTTACAAAAATTTTGTTATTTTGAAATAGAGATTTAGCGCCTAAAGTCACCGTGTCTCTTAAAGCTAATATTTTTTCTCAACTTAAATATATGTCTTAGGTTTATCCATGCTACTCTATATAGGTTAAACTTAAAGAACCTTTACTTTAACCTAACCTAACTAAGCTAACCTTTGGAAACGCCAAAGACAATTTTGGTAACGTCAGAGACATCCAAAGTGTAGTTAAAATAGTTAAATGGCCCATCTGCTGTTGACTGTACGTTCATGTAATTTAATAGGTTTCTAAGTGCTTATACTGTCAAGATCCATGTTAAAAAGGTATTTCCTAGGCCCGTATAAATTTGGCGACCGGCCAAGTTTTTCTCCTTAAAAACATACCTATCGATTTTCTCGTAGCCTTACCTTATTTGGTAAGTTAGGGCACTCCGACTACTCAAATTTGAACCGTGCGTCTGGGAAAGTACCTCCACCTTTCAGATAACTAAAGCAAATGACGTTGCTTCGTAACTTTATGTTACGGTAAGTTACTTATTACTCTGCGGGTGGTAGGACCTTGTGCAAGGTCCGTCCGGATCGATACCACCATCTTGCTCGCTAATCCTGCCGCTAAGCAGCAGTGCTTACACTGCTGTGTTCCGGCGTGGAGAGCAAGACAGCCGGTGTAATTACTGGCACAAGAGGTATTGCATCGTAGCCCTCTGGGTTGGCAACGCATCTGCAATCTCTTTGGTGTTGCGGGTGTCAATAGGCGGTGGTGATCACTTACCATCAGGTGACCCACTTGCTTGTTTGCCTTCCTATTTCATTAAAAAAAAAAATTACGTTTATCGGGACTTAAACGCGATGATAAACTGTTTATTTATTTACCTCGACGTTTCGGCCGCATTGCAGCGGCCGTGGTCACGAGCAGACTGAAGTGGAGGGTGTCACCGCTGTTTAGCCGCGCGAGTTTCACGAACTAAACTACCCGCACTTGGTCTTGTTCATTTTCAATCGTCATTAAGTCCCGATAAACATAATAAGTATGTGTGAAAATCGCGGAAGTTTAACCTCGTAAGGCATACGTCAAATTTCGTTCTATGGATTTTGAACCATATCGTTTGAGACAGTGAGTTCGACGTCAGTTTGACATCTGTCCTATATTTAGGACTTGGGGTCTTACGAGGTTAAAACAATCAACGGTAAGTTACGTTTCCCAAATCTCATGCAAATGGGAGGTAAACTTGCATGAATTATTTGATGGGAAATGATTAGTCCCGCCAATGGAAGCCAGCGACGGCAAGAGAATTGGTGATCCGTTGTCTTTAGCCTCATTCTACCCAGTTGCTGGATGCAGTAAGAATGGCCGGTTCGAGTGAAGGTAGTACTAACTCTCACAAAACACCACACACATTAAGTATTTAATAGTTTGTTGCTGCGTTTCGTACGGCAAGTGAAATGCCCGAAGGCCCATAAGGGAGAGGGGGAGGAAGGGGACCTAAAAGTCAGCAAGGGATCACTGATTCCTATGGGCGGCGGTGATTACTCCCCATCCGGTGACTTGCAGGCCTTTTCTTCCCCTTAATACAATGCTTATTTTCCACTAAAGATACGTAACAAAATAAGCATTGTGATTTATAATTTTTTTAGTGTCTGACCTCCCCCATTTTAGACTCATAAAATTTAATTTGTATACATCTAAAATTCATTCTCAACTGTCAGAAAAACCAAGTTAAACCTTTCTGAAACTGTATAAAAGCAACCCATTAAAACAATAATTACAAAACTTACGAACAATTCCAATTACTCTAGTGAAAAAATATATTGAATACTTTAATTTCCGCTCTTTACCGTAAATGTGTAATTTTTCTCCCTCGGACAACAATTCACTATTATAGTTGAATCATTTTTAAGGTTTCTTGCTAGCGTAGAGGTAATTGAACTTTTGAGCCTCAAGCAGAACCACTTAGGGGTATTGGGGGTAGACAAATAAAATAAAGCAGGAAAACTATTTTTTTTTATGAAATAGGAAGCCAAACAAGCAAGTGGGTCACCTGATGTTAAGTGATCACCACCTCCTATAGACATCCGCAACACCAAAAAGATTGCAGATGCCTTGCCAACCCAGAGGGCTCAGATGGAATACCTCTTGTGCCAGTAATTACACCGGCTGTCTTGCTCTCCACGCCGGAACACGACAGTGCAAGCACTGCTGCTTAGCGGCAGGATTAGCGAGCAAGGTGATGGTAGCGATTCGGGCGGACCTTGCACAAGGTCCTACCACCCGCACCACTTACCACTGTGTATGTAAGTGTATCAAATGGGGCTCACGACACAAATATCAAATGCAAATTCTCCGTACTATGATGGATGAGAACAGTGAAACGAGCAGGCGAGTTACGTGATGGAGAGTGGTCACCGGCGCTCATATGATCCAGCAACTTCAAGAGAGTATCTAATCGTTGTCGGAAAACAAAGTCACCCTCTCACCCCGGGTCTCCTGAAATAGTCACTTACCATGCGCAACGCAGTAGTAACACCGGTATTTTGTGCGTGATGCTACACCGGTCGAACCGGTATATTTCTACGGCAACCAGGTACTGGCTACAATGTGGCTCTACCGCTATACAATTTGTCTATCAATCAGTTATTTTCTATAACTGTGATCCGTAACGGTTGTAATAAACAACCAATTATTTGCCCTTCAATAATTATTTTTTTAATTGTTCAGTTCTGTTTTTATTTGCTAAAACAATAATTTTCAGACAAAAAGGTATAACATTTTAAGTTAGATGTCAGATGATAAGCTTCAAAAACAATTATTGGTGTGGTATGGTATAAAAAACATATAGCTCTTAAAATGTGTTGTAACTGTTATTTTATTAAAATCCAGCCGTAAAACTTTGCGAAATTCAGCCGTATTTAAATAATAAAATGGAATTTAACGTAATAAATTATGGCTGTAATTCCAACGGCTGCTGCAATATAAAACCCATACGTCAAGGCGAGTAGAACATTTATTGCATTGAAATAATACAATTTAAATGGCGTAAATTCCGTTCTCGTATATCGCAAAGAATCTAATTACCAACGTTTCTAGAAACATCCAAATTTGAATGTTAAGGATGAAAGGACTGTCTGTACCACCCGACTGGAACCCAGTAGATACTCCAGTTAGTTAAGATGAGGCTAGATCTAAATTGATAAAGATTGTATGATTGTTGTTATATTTTATATTGTTTATTAGTTTTATTTTTTAAATTTTGCTACTGTATTTACTTGTTTGGTAAACTTTTGGTTGAAATGGGTTGAATGCAGAGTTTCTCGCATCCTTCTCAGCAGATGCGCTGGTAGATTTAGTAGTCTTATTGTGCGTATTGAATTGATTTCTTTTTTTTTTCTTTAATTCTCATCATAGGTTCATATTTTTAACAATTTTGTCTGCCCGTGAACATGAGACCCAAAAAATCTTGAACTTTGGAAATTAGATTCATTGCAATATACGCGATATAAACCATTTAAATTGTTTTGTTATGTTTAAAAGTTATGAGAATTTACAAAAAGTTATTTATTGCGTTAGTACGTCTCAATGTATTGAATTTATCTCCTTTTTGAACAACGCTCATATGTGTTAGACTCTGTTTATTTATTACTTTATTTACTTTTCCGTTATTGTTTGCATTTAATCATAATATATTCGTAGAGGTAAATACGTGATTTGCACGTCAAAATAAGTCGCAACAATTTCACGTTAAACGAGATAAATTATATTAGACTCACGTAACAAAATAATGTTACTTACTCCTTCGCTAAAAGAAAAAAATATCGTTCAAACTTTCGGAGAAAGCGCGAACGCCAAAATCACGTTTTTTCACACAACTCGCTTCCTACAGGTTTATAACCATTTAAACAAATTTATTTACGTCATCGGATCTTTATCTACGGGGAATAACACTGAAGGGAGTTCGGCAATAAAACATAACAGCCCCTAAATTATGTGGGTGTTTCGAAAAAAAAGCTGTGATCATTCTGTGAACGAGCATCGTGCTCCAACCATACAAAGCCAGGCATCTACTCAACAATGTAAAAACCTGTAAACATGCTATTTTTCTTCGTCTGTGCATTTGTTTTACATCCAAATCTTACCACGGACGGCAAACGCATTACTTTATTTTTAGTGGCCATTAACTTTTTTAAATGTGGAACTTCATTTTAATACACTTCACAGCACGTTATTTTTTGTTTTTCCGTTATTGTTTTGTTTGTCGTTCGGTTGTTTTTCGCGGAGCTGCGGCGCCGCGCGGTGACTGTGCCTCGAGTCGCAGCCGACGTTCGACTGAAGTACTGAATCATCGTGTACCCACTGTGTCGGGACACTCGGTGACTCAAACGGATTGTCTCAGACTCGTTAATTAGTGGAGTTAGCTAAAACGAAGCCTATTTAGCTTTTGAGTGAGTGAAAATTCGTATTAGCAAATGAGTTATGAAAGGTCACGGGGACTTTTATTTGTAGATTTTATTTTATGTAAGAAAAAATTGTGTCTTTTTTCTTAAAGAAAACTGTTGAGATTGATACTTTTTGTAGTTAAAAGTTTTGTACTCGCTTAACTTTGCGATATTTTTTTATAGCAACTTTATTAGTTTCACAACTTATAAAGTGCGTAGTTTTTTGTTGGTGTGCAACTAATTTAACGTTATTACTGTTTCAATATATCATATCTTTTTACTATGCATAACTGCAGTAAACGCCAAAAAAATCTATATGTATATTTTATTCAATTATGCTACAAAAAAATTAACATAGTCCAATCTGATCGAGTGACGTGTTTTAAATAAATGTGATTTAAAAAAAATATTGTCAACGGTTTCTATAAAAAAAAATGGAATTATTAAAAATAAAAATATTTATCGAGCTTCAATTTTTTTTTTATTAAATAGGAAGGCAAACAAACAAGCAAGCGGGTCACCTGATGGTAAGTGTACACCACCGCCTATAGACACCCGCAACATCGAAGAGATTGCAGATGCGTTGCCAACCCAGAGAGCTAAGACGGAATACCTCTTGTGCCAGTAATTACACCGACTGTCGTGCTCTCCACGCTGGAACACACAATGCAAGCACTGCTGCTTAGCAGCAGGATTAGCGAGCAAGATGGTGGCAGCGATCCGGACGGACCTTGCACAAGGTCCTACCACCCGCAAAATGTTTTATTACATATATTATAGTGTATTTTTAAAAAAGTATCTTTTTTATCTTATTTCTATGAATCTGGATTTTTCCTCATGATGTTTTCCCTGACCGTGTTCAACTTGAAACGAACGCTTCTTTCATAATAACAATGATTGTTTGACCGCAGTCGGGTTGTCGCCTTTGCAAATTACGGAAGTCCGGCTACAACCTGAGGGTGTTCCAGCTTCGTCCGCGCCACTACGTTCACTTCGCTTCGTTCATTGCTGGAGAGCGTCTCATGTGCGGACTTCTGGCCGAAGGGTGTCATGTTCAGGCGGTTCAGGGGCAGCCGGCCACTGTAGAACGTGTCACCAGAGTCGACGATGCGACGGAGCCACGCCGAATCGTCACCGAAAAGTTTTTTTTTGTGTTTTATATCATTATGTCTGTGAGTCTGTAAGGTATTTATGTATGGGCCGTTTGTAGCCTGATAATACTTAAATGGTTTATTAAATTTATTACTTCTTCGTCGGTTTCGCAAAAAAAGAGTAGCCGTGCATTAATTCGTCGTTGACGCTTTTGTTGTCTCTACGCCGATTTCTCGGATGTCGGAAAGATGATCGATGGCCTAATTGGTGGATTATGTAACTAATGGAAACCACTATTTATGTTGCATTAATTCGTAAGAGTGAGGGTTTGCCATAGCTGATAAAATATGAACACGGTTTAATAGCGTGGTGATTGAAAATGAAAATGAATGGAAATGAAAATGAAAATGAAAATGAAAAATTTATTTTGCAAGTAGGCCGTATAGGCTCTTTTACGTGTCTGAATCTACTAGCGCTTCGGAAAATGGAAGATACTACTGAGAAGAAACGCCGCAAAAAACTCAGCAGTTTTTTTTTCCTCTCTTTTCAAAACAGATTATACTTAAAGTAACCGTACCATTGCCTGACACTAATGGAAGGATATTGTTTTTAGCATTTCCGTGTATTGTTATTATTTATTGGATCACTGTCAAAGACTGGGTCGTTACCTTATTTAAGGTTAATTTATCGGACTTAGGTATATAAGTATACTTAATATTATGTTCAGAGAGCTCCGTGGCGGATCTCGTATAGTTTAAAAATAAAATAAAATACAATGTTCCATTAATGAATATTTTGATTATTTCATTAACGCATGACGTAGAAACTGTTAATCTGACATTTTATTTTTATCTATTGGCATGAATATTTTATCGTATCATTTCTCATTCTCATCTAATTTTCAAAGTTGGCTTTTTCATTTTCAAACTTGCCTTTTTTGTAACCTTGCTTATTTGCCTGTTTTTATTTATAGTCGATGTGACGGCACTGAAGTGCAGTTTATTTCAGTTTTGTTTTTTGGATGCGAGATGCTAGCAAAATATGTGAAGCTAATTAATGTACCTAAACAACATTGTAAACTTACCAACTATGTATATGCGAAATAAAGATATTTCATTAGATTGGTCCTTTGAAATTTTCAACATGCACTTTTCATCGTTTCGCATATACTGTAACTCCACGTACAGCCAAGGCAATTGAAACACGTACCACCGTAGAACCTAGTCGAAGAGACACACGCAAGACATTTGTATGACATAGCCTGGCGTTTAACGCGTCGCGTCATTGCGATAGGGTTCTAAGGTGGTACGTGAATATACTTCCCCTACTGTACGTGTAAGTATGTTCGAAGAACGCTTCACTTGCCCTGTTCTCCTGGTACACAGCGGGGCTCAGGGCGACGCACTCGAGGCCGATAGAGCGTGACTAAAGGGATTCGGTCGACAAATGGTGGGATTTGGGAGGCGACTCTATTCCGGTTTCGGTTCCGCTGGTAGGACACAAATTACATTACTACTATGTCGTATAGAGTGATTATTGAGGCGAAATACTAGAGAATGTGATGACTATTATGAGGATTCTGTACTGTAGCGTAGGCTAGTTATACAAACGTAACTAAAAATTTGAAGGGTTTGCAATTATAATTCTGCATGAACCTACTACCCAAAGAGACTGCGCGCTGCTAACAGTTACCACAACCATGAGTTTCCATTGAAAAATCATATTACGTTATTACAGTTGACAGCGATTAAACACGCTCCCATTTGTCAGTGAGAGAGTTAACTATAGTCGATACGGTATTTTTCGATGACGGCAACAGCTACAAAACGTTAGTCACTGGTGCTTAGATTTCGATAGGTCATTTACCGTTGGACTGATACTAGCGATCTTTAGTTATCTAAGTGAGCGCTAGAGGTGCTGTATAATTCCCCATACAAATCATTTACGCCGTCGCTAGCGAGTACGGTTACGGCTAGGTGCACTGTACTCATGGTAAGGGTACAGCATGAACGGTCAAAGCTAAAAGATCTTTCTAGTATTGAAATCATTTGTAAAGAATGTTCTGGTTACTTTAATAGTTTTGTTAGTTTTGATAACATTAGCACTTTAATAATTTCAATAGGTTGTGGGTACACTACGTCTTAACGTTTTTTGTATAATAAGGCAAACGACCACGCGGGTCAAACTTAAATTATTCAAAAAATAAGCCAAGAAGAAGTGTTTACTTTATTCATAAGCTAGTAAACCACATTTCTCACTGAAACTCACTTTTCTCACTTTTGTTTAACTAGTCTTAGTAGCTTCAATTTTCAATTCAATAACTATAATAAGTGATATAGTTTTTAAGCATTAGCGTATCCTACAACAACAGTATTTTAATAGCGAAAGAAATCCTAAAAGCGGAATATACTATTCATTTTTCAATAACAAAAATCATTCCGCGCAACTTGCATTAATAAAACGGTGTAATCATTCTGCGCAGGATTTATTGTACAATTGTTCAATGTTACAGAATTGCGTCGGTTGTTACAGTTTAAACCTTTTCGTATACGCATAGCGACGAATTTGCGTAGCAGAGATCTTCGTAGCAAGTGCTACGGCGTAGCAGCCGGCGTAGACAATGAGTTCTACAAAACACGTAGCACGAACGATACGACGCTATGTAACTCGATAAGTACCTCAGTGAGTCTCTTTCTAACTAGTATGGTAGAAGAGAGACGCGCTGATTTAAGTAGCGAGTTACGACGCTTCGAGAAGTTTTGTGCTAGGTACACGGAAGTACGGATAATCATGCGCCACGAGTATGGCTTTATGCAACTCGTTACCAAGAGATTAGGGTCGAGTTCTTAAGCTTTCAACTGTTTCTTTATTGCATAACAAAAATATGTACTAACAAGCTTTAAACCCGCAGATTCATCCGCGTGATAGTTTAGTTCGTTTGGTTTATACAGTCAATATAAAGTTACATTATAAATTGCATTGCATGTCAAATTACACGAACTTATACTGAGATCGTCAAAATTATATAATTATAAAAACAAAATTAAAATCAACTACAATATTTATAACAGCATATTTGATACAAAATTATGAAAATTACAATAGAATGTCAAGGTAAATTAAATAAGGCTCCAATGGGCATCGTCAAAAACACAAACAAATGGAACAAGATAAAAAATAACATATTTTAAAGTTAAATATACCTAAGTCATTAAATATTATGTCAAATTGTACATAAAAAAATTAAATTAACTAGATAAAAAAGGCTAAAAACTCCTTAATTGAATATAATGGATTGTCTAACAAAAGGTTTCGCAGGCGGCACCCAAATGCTTCGTCACTAGTTAGGTTTGATATGTTTTCTATGCATTTTACGTGGGGGATACCTACTCTAATAGATAGACATATCATTAAAACATGTGTTTAAATGACCTGTCTATTTGTGAAATCGTACCTTAATCCATTCAGCCGTTAATCCGATGATTAGGGAACAAACATCCAAACATAAATTGTTTTAAACTTTCGCGATTTTTACACATATTTATGACGGTATCGAGACTTTAACGGGATAAAGTATATTGTTATTTATTGTTGTTATTGTTAGTCTACTCATGACCACGACCGGTGAAATATGGCCGAAACGTCAAGGTAAATTAACAACATACTTTATCGCGTTAAAAACCCAATAACGTCATCAATATACTTAGACATAAGCTAGAAGATAAGAGAGTGTATCATTACGACTAATAATAGAACATTTACCACTGAGGCCGGCAAGAAAGCAGTTCCCGGACGAGTATAGGATAGGTAATTAAATTTAAACACATGTGCTCAAAAGTGGACTTTTGTGTAGATGCGTAGCTTTATTTCATTTCATGGCTTACACCTAAACGAGAATCTTCGTGTGCTATTTTTTATAAAGCAAAGAAAACATTTGCGAGCATGTTCGAGAAAAGACCTTTTATTTGATTATTTGCTCGATAAACGCGGCTCAATGGTTGAACAGATTTCAATTGGAATTACTAATAGACTAGGAGGTCACGACAAATTTGGCAACGATCACCAATATGGCTGATCGGAAGCTCACAAGATAAAGGGCAACTCCGTGATGCCAAATATGTCGGTCTGCCTGCGCTAAGTGGTTGCGTTATCGAAATATGGCGCCTGCAAAACCAGTTATTGTTCCCAAAAAAAAACGATAAGTAAAATGGCTGAATAAAGTACAGAAAGGAAGTACCGGTTGCATTCATGTGAATTCTGCTAAAACTGAACAAATATTTGGTCGCGTTTCGAAGTTCAGCTCGTTTAAAGACCCTTGATCGTTGCCAAAAAAAAACGATAACGGAAATGGCTGAATATGACGTGGTATAAAGTATCAGTATGTACGAGCTTAATGCACCAAAACTGAAAAAATCTTTGGTCGCGTTTCGTAGTTATGAAGCGGTCTAGGTTACAATATCTCATAGATTGTTGGAGTATTTTTTCAAAAGCATTGGATAAATCAAGTTCAAACATATTTTTGGGGAATAAGCACAGTGTCAAAAACATCCTCCTACACTTCTTTAGCAAACCTACCCTCCTCCGGTTAGGGGTAAGTAAGATCTGGTATCCAAATGGAAGACAAATTCTTTCTCACCTGCTGAATCTTATCAGTTTCTGGGGGCCTAGCACGCTAGCTTTTATCGATGACATAAAGCATTTATCCCGTTCTAAGCAGTATGCGTGTGCAAAAGGGACGAATGTTTTATGTCCGCGATAAACGCTAGTGTGCTAGAGGGGCTGGATCCTATTCATTTCTTTTTCATCCACATCGACATTTAACGAAAAACAACCCTTAAACTTAACAGTTGTAGTTACGTTCTAATGAACGTAACGACATCATTACATAATTGCTACCGTCAAATCGAGGTTTGATGATAATAATTATAAAAAGGCTTCGTTTATAGTTCTAAAGTGAGTTTATTTTTCAAATGCTGCGTTTCTTTTGATTTATGATGATGATGATGGATTTGCAACTAGTTTCATCCCCAAAGCTTTGAGCCCTTTTCAGATCTCGTGTTTAGTGGCAGACTGATATAATAATAGCCTATGTACGAGCATGACGAAACATTAAAAAAATACATACTTCAGCTTAAATTCAATAATAGACATAAAAACACCCTGCCAATCTGCTAAATATAAACTGATTTTATTTGATCCTTACGTCTAATATTCCTGTTATCAATAAAGAAACTTCTAAAAGTATAAACAAGCTCCATTTGTTGGCGTATCATCGGTATCTTACCTGCCGCTCAACGACGCCACTTCGCATCGCGTTGCAAAAGCGCCACTGTGCGCTTAACGGGAAAGACACAAACTATTCCGGTAAAATGTATACATGCGTGCCGCGCAACCATGCGGATACAGATCAGTGTGCATTCCTATAGATAAGTAGCACACAATGATATAAATAACGCATACAATAGCACAGAGTAAACAGTGTCTTTCTCAGCTTGAGCGTCAACAATTACCGAAATTTTCCGAACAGTTAGCTTGATAGTAAATGGCTTTTGTACACCTGATTTGAAATTATTGAAAACCAAACGCAAGTTAAACCGTCACTTAAACGTCTACCCTGTCTAAAAATTCTATGAACGGCACTGAACATCAAAGCAAGACTAGAGGTGACATTTCAAAAAGGAAAAGCTTCGGTAGATGAGGAAGGACTTGTCTTCTATTTGGATACCAGATCTTACTTACCCCTAACCGGAGGAGGGTAGGTTTGCTAAAGAAGTGTAGGAGGATGTTTTTGACACTGTGCTTATTCCCCAAAAATATGTTTGAACTTGATTTATCCAATGCTTTTGAAAAAATACTCCAACAATGTATGAGATATTGTAACCTAGACCGCTTCATAACTACGAAACGCGACCAAAGATTTTTTCAGTTTTGGTGCATTAAGCTCGTACATACTGATACTTTATACCACGTCATATTCAGCCATTTCCGTTATCGTTTTTTTTTGGCAACGATCAAGGGTCTTTAAACGAGCTGAACTTCGAAACGCGACCAAATATTTGTTCAGTTTTAGCAGAATTCACATGAGTGCAACCGGTACTTCCTTTCTGTACTTTATTCAGCCATTTTACTTATCGTTTTTTTTTGGGAACAATAACTGGTTTTGCAGGTGCCATATTTCGATAACGCAACCACTTAGCGCAGGCAGACCGACATATTTGGCATCACGGAGTTGCCCTTTATCTTGTGAGCTTCCGATCAGCCATATTGGTGATCGTTGCCAAATTTGTCGTGACCTCCCGTAATATAACCCTAAGCATCAGTAAGAGTTTCTTTTTCATATATTTTCAGAACATTATAGAAATGATAGCATGCGTAGTTCAGGAAATTATGAGGTTCTGGATCGAATCCTATGGACCTGGAACGAACCTTCTAATACGCGTTAACTAGCTACGTAACTCTGCGGCCCTAACATGACAGCCCAGGTTTAGTTTAACCCTTCCCTGTGTCTCTGTCTAACTAGTGTCATATGAAAGGAACGCAGATAGAGATAAACTAAACTTGGCCAGTCATGTTAGGGCCACAGTGAGTCTTTCTCCCACTGAGCTAGTTAGAATAAGATACACTGAGTTACGTAGTGAGAAACGCGCGTCGAGAACATCACCACATCCTTGTAAATGATTGCGTAACCATGACCATGTCGGCCCGGTTTGGTTTCCCTGTAAGATGGTGCAGAAGTCACATGGCTCTGATTTAATAACTTGAACTGCCAAATCTGGGGTCATGGTCAAAGTGTACTGTGTATTATAAAATGTGAAACCAAAACACACTTACAATCCTGTAAAAGCGAGGAGCCAGTGCCAGTATAGTCGACCGACTGTACACTAATTCTGGCACAGAACCGAAAGAGCGCCCTCTGTTTTCTCGGAACCCAACCGCTAGTTTTTTTTGTGATCTGAATGTTTTAAATCGTAGTCCTCGCGAGAGGTACTGGCGACTACGACTGCTTAGCAATTAAAATGAAAAAAATACATCATACGGGTTGAAATGAAGATCGAAGGGTCCATCGGCCCGGGCGACGCCTTCGGTCAGCAGTTCTAACTACCACCAAAAGTCATCTAGAATGTTGCACCTTTTGATTTACAAATGGAAAAAGCGCTAAGAAGATGGGTAATTAATGATAATGATGATGATATGATGTAGTCGATGCCATGTGCCATTGAACTTTTTAAGACTATTAATAATTGTATCAGTAATTTTATTGAAAACATCTCTTTTGTGCATTCAACACGACCAAGAAATTGCTTAACCACTTTTCAATCGTATTACAAGTGGCTAAGTAATTCGACTTTGGGTCGACTATCCAAGAGAGCTAAGATGGAATACCTCTTGTGCCAGTAATTACACCGACTGTCTTGCTCTTCACGCCGGAACACAACAGTGCAAGCACTGCTGTTTAGAGGCAGGATTAGCGAGCAAGATGGTGGTAGCGATCCAGACGGACCTTGTACAAGGTCCTACCACCCTTAATCTTATATTCATACCTACGTGGAAGTACAGATACCATAAACGCAAGAAGGTGGTAATAAGCGACAGCCGATGAAAATTCTCCATTAAAACGCCTCTTTCCGAGCGACATATATTTTTATGAAGGCAGCATATATGTGCATTATATTCGCATATATGCGAATTGCTTGACAACTTTGTTAGTTATACGGTAAAAAACATTAATTTAGATTTATTTCATTTATCGAAATTCGGATTCAAATCTTGGTATGAGTAAGCAATGTGTTAAATAACGAATTTATATATTATTTATTTAAGAGGGAGGCAAATAAACAGGGGGGTCACCTGATGTGAAGTGATCACCGCCAATGGATACCAGAAACCCCAATATAGTCACTAGTCCGTTGCTGGCCCTCAAAAGAATTGTAAACCCTTTTCTTGAAGACCCCGATCTTAAAACTATTTTGATATATTTATTTTTTACGTTTCATTTTCTTTACTTAGTTACTGGGAATGCATTCAGCCTACTTATAGTTCTTCTTAAATTAAGTAGCTTATTTTGTTGGCAAATCCCCCACTAGATGTAATTATTTTGTTTAATTTATAATGGTACAAATAATCAATTCTCATTCACTTCCATCTGTCATGACAGTGCTGTAAACGAGTATTTAATTTTGATTGTAACTCCTTTTCTTACCATCACGACAGTCGCTTGCTTTCTGAGTTTTCTAAAACTAAAATTAGCGCCGTCAGTCTACACCAACAAAGTTCAATTAACATAAAAAATTACACTGCTATTCCAGTTTTCGCATTAAGTACCAAAGCAACCCAAAACCGTTTTTCTAAATCTCGAATCGCTAAACCATACCCATTCTTTGAGTTTTATCTACACCACTCTCAACTAAAACGTTCCAGATCTCTGGAACGTTCTAAGAACGTTAATGGTACCCCATACAATATTTGTTCAGAACTTCCCTCTCTTTTACCCTTGAACACCTTCACTTGCGAATGTTTACGCTCTTAGGGTCTTGAAACAACAAAGAGAAACGTTCATTCAACTTTTACTTGGAGTTTTTCCTTTTGTCTACTGCAAAGAGTGTTTATATTTAAATGGGTGCTTAAACACCTACCCAATGTTTATTTAATTGCTTATTATAAGCAACTGTGGCAAAGGGTTGCTTTTTGCAGGGTTATGTGTTTGCACCGTCTTAGCAGACGGAGCGATTTTGATAAATGAACTGTCGTTCGTGTTAGTAGCGCGAGCGCCGGCGGATAATTGAAAATATAATTAAAAAAAAATGGTGGATTTCGGACACCATATTGTGCTATAAAAATTAGCAACGTTAAATCTTATTAAGTATGGAATTAAACTAAAGACCTTTCAAATGGTGGGTCACTACTACTCTGCGTTATAATCGTTATTAAGTTTACAATATTCATAGTGCATTTAATTCCTGACGGAGGTTCTCAATTCGACCCGTATAATTTAATTGTGACCTAGTTTCGGGGTGTCCAGCAGGCGTCCGCGAAAACGACGGAAACCGTCTCCCTTCGGCCAGAATTCCTGCTACTATTATTATTATTATTATTTATTATTATTTATTTATTATCAGGCAACAAGGGCCCATAGATAAATACCCTACAAACTAACATACATAAAAATTTATAGACTAAAATACAATTAAAATTAGCACGTTACTTCGGCGACGTGTGACCTATTTTCGGGGTGTCCAGCAACCGTCCGCGAAAACGACGGAAAGCGACTCCCTTCGGCCAGAGTTCCTGCTTCATGAAGGTCCACTATTGAACCTACGGCCCTGTGTAACTAGCATAAATCTCCATGATACGCGTTAACTCGCTACGTAACTCAGTGCGTCTCTCTTCTACTGGGTTAGTTAGGAAGAGACACGCTAAATATATAAAATACAATCGTGCAACTTCTACAAAAGTTATCCATTGGAAGCAAAAAGGCTTCTTACTTTAATTGGGTTTTAAAAGGGACAGTGTACGAACAGCAAATTGAGTTTAAAGCACTGTAGTAGTGCACTCATGCGCAACGCAGTTGACAAAGTTCGTTCAACAACAGGTTTGAGCGCCGATTCAGACTTGCAGCTGACAGAAGCAGTCGCCGAGGAAAATAATTAGTGCTCCAGTTTATTGTCGTGGTGTTCCACAGTAAAATTTATTTCAATTAGTGATATTTTAGACGATAGAGGTTGTTTTTATTCGACTTACCAATGCAAAGGAGGGTAATGCGTTTGTCAACCTAGAGACCGAAATAGGAACCAAACGTGTCAGTTCAATGGCGGCAATGAAAAGTAAATTCAAAAATCAATAACGCGACTACGTCAAAAGTAAAGTTTAAATAAAAACTGAAAAGAAAAAATAACTCCAGTATAGAATTCTGTTAAGTATAATTAATATTGAATAACTGCGCCATTTAAGTAGTTCCATGAATTTTATTTTCATTTATTATTATTATATGCTTACGTCTGTTTCCATGTGGGGTACGCAGAGACCACAGAACACCATTTGTTCCGGTCCTGGCATACTTCCCTCGCTTCCTCCACACACATTCCTCTCTTCATACATGCTCGGGGGTTTCGGGTACTTCGAATATAATATAACTTAACATTATTATCAAATATTAAAGAAATTGCTTGACTTCTTTTCGACCATATTACAAAAGGAATAAGCTTCAAAAGTGGCCAAGCAAATTACTCGGTCGACTATACCATCTTATTGAAATGCATCGCCCAGGACGTTCGTTGCGTCCCAATGGGGCCTTAGAAGGAAAATATTTCATTATAACTTTGTTATGAGCTTTTGAATTTGAATTAATCTGATAAATTATTCTGAATAGTAGATTAAACCGATGGAACTGTCAATTGAGTCATTAGCTTACATTCATTTTCTTCCGAATGGCACTGTTTCAAACAGTACAGAAGTGGAAATAATGCCCAAGATTATGCTATGATCTATTGTATATTCCCCACACGTTTTCACTTGAATTTTTAGATAAATTAACTTTAACGCGAATTAAATATTGTTTTGTTAAATGCCGGAAGCAGTTAATATCTCACCAACTATTAATTATCTCCATGCGACTAAGATGTGCACATTTTTAAAAATTTTCTTCTGTTACATAAACGTATTCAAATATAGAGATTTCCGAAATAAACGCTTAACAATAATAAAATAAAATGTATATATCTCTTAATAAAGGAAATACATAATTATTCTAGGTCCTCGTTGTGTAGTGGTTTACCTTAAATACCTATAGCAGTAACATATGGACAGGCAGACGGACGAAATCATAAGAGCGTCGTTTTTTTATCATTTGGCTACAGAATCCTAAAACGAGTTTTCACAGTTTTATCTCTATTTTCGAATGAAAAACCGAACAAAAAGTCAAGCCAATACAGTTTTTGATACTTTCCTTTGAACTTTTGA
The DNA here is from genome assembly GCA_963691745.1 of Ditula angustiorana. NCBI lineage: Eukaryota > Metazoa > Arthropoda > Insecta > Lepidoptera > Tortricidae > Ditula > Ditula angustiorana. The sequence goes on along the minus strand of OY829492.1, from coordinate 3,298,500 downwards.
TGCATTTTTAGTCAGGTTCATTTCAAGCGTTAAAAATATCAAAAATCACTTTACTATTTTCCTAGAACTGTAGTATTTTATGATCGTCAAAGTCTGCTTGAATATAGTTTAACACGCGTTCAGAACGCGATCCTTATGTTTATGTAGAAGTAAGGCTCAAAATTGCTTGAAATCATTCCCTAGCTAGTAGAGTATTTCGTATAATAAGTTACTACCGCTTCCCACTTTGCCAGGCGCTTCCGAGCGGCCATTGCAGTTTCTATTTCCTGTTAGTTCCATAACATTCCCATAGATGGCGTTGACATAAAAACTGGCCAAGTTGCTGTGCTGCTCATAAGTAGAAAATATCCATGTTCATTTTCATTACTACAATTATTAGTACAGCTTACAAAAACATAATTTTCTGTATTTATATTAAGAATGTTCTTCTATTCGTAATACTAATGATGTAGAGACTAATCAGTTTTTTGTTGTTGAGCGGCTTGACTCAAAGCGCTCCGTCGAAAAATGTGACCAAATAATTCATTCATCATTGAATAGTTATTCTAGTAAATATGACACGAGTTAGAGCCGTAGGGAGGGATAAATTAAATTAAGGAGGTCATGTTGGGGCCACAGATTTTTTTTTTTAATGAAATATTAAGGCAAACAAGCAAGTGGGTCACCTGATGGTAAGTGATCACCACCACCTATAAACACCCGCAACACCAACCCAGAGGGTTAAGATGGCATACCTCCTGTGCCAGTAATTGCACCGGCTGTCTTGCTCTCCACACCGGAACACAACAGTGCGAGCACTGCTGCTTAGTGGTAGGATTAGCGAGCAAGATGGAGGTAGCGATCCGGGCAAATAAAATGGTTTATTTATTATACAAAAAAACGTATGAAATTACTTATTTTTGATTGAAATTTGATGAAAGCTAAGCGTATGACAGCGGATAAATTGACTTTCGAGCGCTCAATATTCGCCAGCCACGGGCCAATCAAATACGCCAGTGTATATTTTATTTTGATTGGCCCGCGACAATTGAGTGTCGTGCGCTCAAAACTAAAAAATTACTCCACAGATTATAAAGTGACTTTGCGTTCTTTTAAATTTCCTATAAGTGATAAATAGGAAAGTGTACTTTATCCTGGCTTCATGATTAACCCATAAAAGTTTGTTACGACTTAATTCGACTGAAATGTTAACATATTATCGAGGCCGGAAGCGGTAAAATTTAACGACGCCGTTTCTTTCGACGACAAATTTACACCCTCCTTCGGCATTAACTTCCTGGGTTAATATTAACTGATCCGTTTAATAGGCATCAAGCAAGTGGGGGTGGTTATAGCCACTTTTAAATTCTATGAACTTTGATAAAAGATACACTGTAAGGATTTAGGACAGACAAACGGATAGCGACTTTACTTTATACCAGGGGTGGCCAACAGGTCGATCGCGACTGTTGGACCAGTCGATCGTGGCAAGGCAAAAAATATAAATACGTAAACCAGACTGTCCCACGTAATCACCTACTGCTGGACGCAGGTAGATCGCGCAGAGTCTCGTTATTGAACAAGAGATCTTGGGTCCAATCAAGTTGGCCACCCCTGCTTTATACTATACTAAGTACTCAAACGATACGAAAGTCATGTCGAATGTCCATGTGGTGCCCACCCCAATAGCAGTAGGAAACTCAACTCTCAAAGTTGTTGACGAATACGTCTACTTAGGGCAAATAGTCCGACTAGGCAGGTCCAACTTTAAGAAAGAGGTCAATCGTCGAATCCAACTCGGCTGGGCAGCGTTCGGGAAACTGCGAAATGGCTTCTTGTCCAATATACCTCAGTATCTGAAATCGAGAGTGTATGATCAATGTGTGTTACCAGTGATGACTTATGGCACTGAAACGGGGCCGCTTACTATGGGTCTTATAAGAAAGCTCAAAGTCACGCAACGAGCTATGGAGAGGGCTATGCTTGGAGTTTATCTGCGTGATCGAATCAGAAATGAGGAGATCCGCAGACGAACGAAAGTAACCGACGTAGCCCAGCGGATTAGCAGGTTGAAGTGGCAGTGGGCAGGGCACATAACACGGAGAACTGATGGCCGATGGGGTCGAAAAGTTCTCGAATAGCGGCCGCGTACTGGCAAGCGCAGCGTAGGACGACCAGCCACAAGATGGTCCGATGACCTAATACAGGTGGCAGGAAGGAGCTGGTTGCATGCTGCTTTCAACCGGTCACTTTGGAAATCCATGGAGGAGGCCTATGTTCAACAGTGGACTTCTTGTGGCTGAGATGATGATGATGATGATGATGAAGTACTCAAAATAAAATATGGCCCACTCGACTTTTATCAGTAAAACAAATTTTTATAAAAATGTGTTTTCCAAAAAATATTTTATAGTTGGGTTTTATCATTTGTTTACACATGAAATTAGTAAAATAATATCCTATTTTAAAGACAGGTATTTGTAGAAATTCATATTTATTTTTGTTTGAATTATACCAAGAAAGGCAAGAAAATTCAAGGCCCATTTTGTTTTGAATAGGATATCTACACTAATATAATAAAGAGGTAAACTTTGTTTGTTCGTTTGATTGTTTTTTTGTATGTAGGGGGTAATTTCTGGGACTACTGAACCGATGTCAAAATTTCTTGCACATATAGAAAGCTACACTATCCCTGGCGGACATAGGCTACTAATTCAACGCGAACGAAGTCGCGGGTGCCAGCTAGTATAAAGATAAAGAAGAAGATATCTATGTACGTCACTAATCCCAATCTTACTGTAATTCTTAAATTATTTATGGGTGGTATAGTCAATACTTTGACAGCCCACTACTACTATGTACGTGACAAAATAGAAATCAAGTAATATGTGTAAGGATTAATTAATAATGTTTCAAACATTTCGCAATAAATGTGGTTTATTTGACGCGGCTTTCGGCGGTTTGAGAATTTCCATTAACTTCGCTATCATCCCATCCAAGTAAAATAGTATTGATAACTTTTTCTAATTAAAATAAAACTCGACTTTATACATAGACCTTCTGGGCCCAATTTTACTAACGCGACAGGCTACGAGTGACAGTGCAATTCGTTATACATTGCTTGCCCACTATTATGTTAAGGCTGTAAGTCTGTAGAGTTACTTATCGACACAGTAAGGTACAGCGAGTTGTCACTGTCACCCGTCGCCTGTCGCTTTTATGAAATTGGGCCCTGATAAGCCCCAGATGAGCCTTTTCCATCCTTAAATGTGGAATATTTTCATCAAACTAAAATGGCATTAAACTCGATTATAACCAAATCAATTCAAAAAGTAATTAATTAAACACAGTAAAATTATCAATAGCAACATTTTGTTATTTGGGATATTCTATTTAACAAGAAACCACTAAGTTATATTTAAAACTTCTTTTAAGAGAAAAATAAAATCGTTACAAATTAACACGTCTTTATTCCAACTTCTATCACATTCAAACCTCGTCTATATTATTTCTAACATTAAAATCCTTTCATTTTTACTTAGGCTCTCTTACACTCCTTCATACAATCTTCATGCTCTCTCTCTGACATTTTCGGTTATCATTAGCCTGAAACACAGGATATCCTAGTTCAGGCAAACGTGTTACATAGATTGTAAATAAGTTTCTGTATTTATTATGTTTTCATGTAATTTAAAGTTTTTATGAATAAATTATCTTCTCTTATCCTATCTTATCATCTCACGCTCCTATACACTACATTAATTTAAAATGCAACATATATTGTAAATCAGAAAGTTAGGATCCGTTAGTTTACGTACTAAACAAATACCAAACACATTACAAAATGGACATTAAGACCACTCTTTTCATTTAGGTACCAGGCGAGCAGAGTCTGCAAGGAGAGACTTTGACAATGCAACAGCATCAGTTAAGTATTTATGGCTACCCATTGCACTAAAATACAATATATTACTCACACGTTAGCTACATGAGTTTATATCCCACAGAGACAAAGCTGCATAGAGCTGCGCTATCGTAAGTCAAGTACCTATATCTTCGATATCGTGGTCGACCAAGTGATTGCTTTACCATTTTTGAACCGTATTCACTTAAATAATGTAATGCAATTTCTGAGTCTTTGTAAAAGAAACATATTTAATACAAATTTCTGCTGATGGTAGGTTATTTTATATTTACATACACATACCATATTGTACTTCCAAGATTCCACCTGAACATACATACAAAATGATTAACAAACTAAAAGCACAGATTTTCGATTTAAAATCTGACAAAGTCGAGGTTTTCAACAGAGTTTTATTTATCTCGCGTATCGAGAAGATTCCTGCTAGATGCACAGATCATACGATATGCTATATGAAGGTGTATGAAGCTTAGTGTCTGTGGGGTATTACTCATGTCCGTTAGTTACACGTGTTGTTTGCCAGACATGTGTTTTATTGCCAATGCTAGGAACCGTGGCCACAACCACAACAAAGTCATTATGCGCAGCGAGTAGCCGTCGTCGATAAAGGAACATCCACAGCAGAACATAATGAGGACAAGTTGGTCCATTTTACCGTCCATTATAATGAAAACTCAAAAAGATTTAGTTACAGTAGATAGACAGATAGATCATTTATTATTATTAAACATACATTGTCATTGTTGTTGTTGAATAATCGAATACAAATTACATGTATATTATTGAATTTCCATTCAGTTAATTACATTACATTAATATAATATTGAGGAATTTCAATAAGTAGGGATAATATTAAGGAATAATGGTATTTCGACATATTCACTCACTCATCTAGGAATTCCTTGACGGAGTAATAGGCTTTACTACAGCAAAATCTCTAAGTTTTCGTAGGAAGCCACATTCGGTTTGTAGGGTTCTAATTGGTTCAGGTATCTTGTTAACCACGATTAGGCTACTCACTGGTTACAAATAACAGATAACTTTAAGTATGCAATGCAACTACTACACGAACAAAAATATAAAATAAGTTAAAGGCAAAATTACATAAAAAAAAAATTTTATAGTAATTTTTAACATAAAGCTACCGTGAGACTCGGACATATTAATACAAACGGACGCCACGCCGCGGGGGCACATGATTAAGGACCACGGACTAGTCCGAAACATGTCGGGCAATTCTCGACTTTAAAATACGTGAGTGATCCGTTGGTATTAAAATATAATTTTATGGTAAATCGAGTGGTTTTTCTGACAGTAAAATACTCCTTCTTAAAGAACTGTGGTTTATTTTTGGACGTTCAAGCTACCAATTTTAATAATTGTACATTAAATGCGTGAGAGTCGATTAAATCAAAAAGTGTGTATTTATTTAAATAAGGTAAATCGAGCATTCCAAATTAAAGCGTACTCGTAATCGCCTAAGAAACAGTCCATTACTGTCGCAAAACTGCCCTGATTGTTAAAAAGGCATATCATTTAGCCACAATAACTTAATTATTGCCAAATTTATAAAATTCCCGCCTCAAACGATAATCCCTCTTAAATCTAAAATGATCAGTTTATTTCAATGTCTGAATCTCACGGTTGTTTTCTGTTTAAAGCTCTTTGTTCGTCTTTACGTTCGTATTTTTATGGTTCCGAACCTTAAAAGGAAAAACGTAACTCTTATAAGATCACTTTATTGTCCGTCTATCTGTCTGTCTGTCAAGTTTTATATGAAACTAACGCCCTGTCCCAGCTTTGCACAGGTAACTTTCTTAAAAATTCCCTAAGTGACAGTGAAAACTGCTACAAAACCGTTGCGTGTTTTAGAAGGAGTAGGTGGCAGAAGCTTTGAGGACAGATAGGAACGGATGTGAGTTTGATTTACGCTGTTTAGGGGCAACTGCTCTACTTCTGGACAGCTGTACTGTAGACACTCTCTAAATTTTAGAGCTATACTCTTATCGTTGGTGCAATCGATATGCTTCTCTATTCCCTGCCTTCCCTTTGACCCCTTAAAAGGGAACAAGGAAGCATAGGAAGCGCTCGGACTCAGAGAGAAAAGTATAGCTCTAAGATTTAAAGTGTTTGCAGGTACAGCAGCCCCTAAATAATATAGGAACGAATTCAAACGAATAGCAGTATTCTACGTTTGTGACCCATTGCACCTACTGTATTTTTGCCGGTAGAGTTTCCACTGTGCACAACAGCTTTCTTACTGGACTGCCAATTAGGTGCTATACATCTTTATACCTTTTAGGCATTTGTTTGTCTTCACATGAACATCAAAGCTTTGCCTCCACTAATGGGAATTTTGTTCCCCGAGAGGCTCTCCTTTAATATCGTATTGTAATTGGAACGTAATACCTCTTTGGTTCGGCTGCGATTCGGAACGACTTGAATAAAATATATAAGTATTGGAGTTATCAAAGATGCTATTTAAAAAATATATAAAATGCATCCTTTATAAGGGCAAGCTCCCAATATTGTAGGTTACTATACAATGTGCCAAGTAGGTACGTACATAGAATATGTAGGTAGTATGTTAGCTATGTAATATTGAAAACCATTCCAATTTTTATATGGATGACATTAATAGGTCTTTTTTTAGCCAATAGGCAACCACAGGCTGATAAATAATTATATTATAGATTAATATACGTGCATGTATTTTAAAATATTACTTCGAAATAATCACTCTAGATTAAGTACTATTTTGTCAAAAAATTATTATTTAACTAATTTTTAAGTGTTGTTTTTTGGTGTTGCGGGTGTCTTTAGGCGGTGGTGATCACTTACCAGCTGGTAACCCACTTGCTTGTTTACCTTCCTATTTTATATGAAAAAAAGTGTAATGATGCAATTGAATGAGTATATTTATTTTTTGGGCTTCTGATGCTTGTATAAATAAATGATTTTTTACTATTCTCTATTATTTTAACAATGATTCGGCGCGACTTCGTTTCGTCGTTACAGGTGATCGTATCCCTGTTTCAGACAGAAACGGACGGACAGACAGATTCGTACCATAAGGGTTCCTTTTTCACCCCAAATTCTGTCGTGAAATAGCACAAGACGGTTACATGAATTCAATTCAAATGCAAATAATTATTAGTGAAAGTTCTCTAATAATTTGTTCTTATCTGTTTTGCGCATTGTCTTTATATAAACATCCCCTATCATTCACATAAAGAGCTACAATACCAAGTCAAACAAACTGAACACGTTGTTACCAATTTGCGTACCTACGTAATAAATGTTCCACGTTCCGGTAATAACGAGAAGTAACCTCTTGATGCCTACAACGTTATATTATGTTCATAATATCTTATGATTGCAGAAATTCTCAATATGGCATAGGCAAATAGATATACACAGATCACGAGCATGTGTAACAGATATTAGAGATAAAACAAAGGAGCTTGCGATTAAAATGAACTACTTAATAGCAAATTAAATGAATAAATTATAAATGTTTGTACTTGCAATGAATCGTGGATCGCATTATGTATTTACTCGTAAGTAAATATGTATCTAAATAAAAAAAAAAAAAAAAAAATCTTTTATTTCAGGCCAGATGACCCATATAATTGTTAGTAGGTACATTACACTTATTTACCTATGTTAGTATACATACATTACATCATTGATTAAACACATTCAAGAAAAAGAGAGAAACAATGATTTTATTTTAATTGCCCCGTCACAATCCCCACCCAGTGTTTAGTGATAGGGCAATCGAGGCGTTCTGCAAACATCCCCACAATGCTGTTGCTGCTGCCGCGCACACGCTTCAGCAACGAGGCGACTTTCTTCCGTCTCACTGCGTAAAAGTCGTCTATGTGCGCCTCGGCGAACATAGCAGACGCACTGCAGCGGCGCGGCATCCTCAACAGCATCCTGAGTATGTTATTGTACTGAACCCTCAGCGTACCATACACACGCCTAGTGTGATTAACCCACAGGCTGCTCGAGTAGAATACCTGGCAATAGGCTCTAAACAAGGTAATCTTAACTTGCCTCGTACATCGAGCAAACCTGCGAGCAATCATATTCCCCCTGACCGCCAGAGCCCGCCTCTCCCTCTCCACATCAGCATCGTCTTTTAGGTCGTAAGTGACGATATGGCCTAGGTATTTAAATTGGTCCACAACCCCAAGAGCCACCCCACCCAGCACAATCGAGGGCACAACTGAAGGGTTTAACCTGCTAGATTTAAAAACAACCACTTCGCTCTTCTTAGAGTTGTACCTTAGACCGTGCCGCACCGCGTAGCCCTCACACATGTCGACCAATTTCCTTATACCATTGACCGAGGGGCTCAGCAGCACCATATCGTCCGCATAACCCAGGTTATTGACACATTGGCCATCAATATAGCATCCGACATGTGTGCTGCTGAGCTCCTCAACCAGCTTATTGACGTAGAGATTAAATAGAATCGGAGATGACAAACCACCCTGTCTCACCCCACATTGGAGTCTGTATTCATCAGACATTACTCCCGCCCACCTCACCTGATTGACCTGGTTGTTGTACCAATATTTCAGCACATTTACACAGTCTGTGGTGACTCCCTCCTGCTCTAGTTTTTCCCATAGCAAGTCATAAACAACCAGGTCGAAAGCCTTAGACAGGTCCAGGAAACACCCATAAACCGGTGTATTTCTGTCAGTGTAGTACTTGATAGTTTGCTTTAATGATAATATGGCAGACTCAGTAGACAACCCCGCTCGGAAGCCTAAATTAAGTACCCATAATACAAGCTATGCCTAGTTTTGGACTACATCAACTGGTGCAAATTTTTCCCAAGATATTCAGTTATTTATTATACAAACAATTGTCTCTTGTGGGAATCGAACCCAGAACGTCTAGTCTAACTTCGTACTCAGGAATAAAAAAATCATATTACTGAGTATTAAGACCTTTTCCTTAACACGTACATATTTCACTCAGCTATTTTTTATCAGATGGTATATTTTCGTTAGTAACTTAATATGACATACACGTATGGACAAAAAATCGGCCCGCATGCGTTTTTCATACGAAAAAGGTTAGTTGACACCTTGGTTTCTTGCCCCGGAATGCTTTAAGTGAGCAGATCTGATATTCGAAACCCTGAGCATCAATAGAGGAGATTTATAGTTTCTAATATACCAAACTAATTGAATCGAGGTTAACACCGGAAATTACATGTTCAAAAAGCTATCCACAATAGCGATAAAATGTATGCAAATCCAAATGGTGACAAAAACACTTTCGCTCTGGTATGAACAGGTATTTATCTCAGAAACCCTTTACTTCCTTAATCAAAGCTCAGTGTATCCATCATCAGACCACAGTCAAAGCGTCTCTGGACAGGAAAGCATCAAAGATGATCGATGGCCCCTAGTTGCAAAATGGTATTAGGTACTAAGTCAAAGGTTGGTGTGGTAGAGCCTTTAGAGAGTGATGTAGTTAGTGTATATATAACATACATCTATATATATAAAAATGAATCCCTATTTCCCTTGGTCACGACATCACGCCTGAACGGCTGGACCGATTTCGCTAATTCTTTTTTTGTTCTATTCGTTATTATCAGGAGAAGGTTCTTATAAAAGAAAAAATCAAAAATCTGCTCATTTATGGCGTCTAAGGCGGAACAAAGTTCGCCGGGTCAGCTAGTTTGACAATAAAAATGACGAAACAAACGAGGATAGTTGTTCGCTGCCACCACCTGTGCCGGCTGCACCGAGAAGCCTAACTGTCAGAGCTCAGGCTCATAGTCACCGTCGAGCCACGGCCGCGGGGGCTCATGAATAAAGACTACGAACGAGTTCAAAGCATTTCGAGCAATAACTTGGCGTTAAATACGTGAGTAATCCGGTTACTTCAATAGGTCTAAGCTACTCTAAACTGTTTGTACAAAGAACGCACTGTAGGCCGTTTTTTTGTCCGTGAGTGTGTTGTACATTTATTTTTAGAACCTAGGTACGTTGCTTTGAAGTTTGCCTTGATCGCCTGATCCGTGAATATCAATTCATCAGTTATTTATTTATACGGAAAAAGGGTATCCCCGGAGGATACACATGTATAATGTAGTTCTCATTTACGCAACTTTCCTCTGTGCGGGGCAACGTTTCAGACAGGCTTAAGATCCACCCAGCCAAGGCAGAATTAGACTCTAGTTCCTTTATCGCATTAGGCGAAAAGGGGGTTAAAGTTGATCATTTATTGACTTTCAATTGTATAATTTTTTTTTAAGTTTCTGCTACCTGTAGACATTGAAATCAACTTAATGGGATGAGTCCTGAAAACGGCTCAACACGTCGAGAGTTATATTAATTACAATATACGCGATATAAACCATTTAAATTATTTTATTTCAATTTCATTTGCTTTTCCAGCTTTAGTTTTAGTTTTTTTCTCACAGCGTTGCAATCTAACCTAACAGAAATCTAGTAGCAGGGGCTATTTTTGACTGATAATTTCATATGTTTTGCGCCTTGTAGACATTGAAATAAAACAAATTAGACGGTTTATATCACGTATATTGTAACGCATCTAATTCCCGACGTTTTGAGACCTTTTCAGGTCTTACGTTCACGAGCAGACTGACAAACGTAGTTTAAAAATATAAATGTTGGTAGGTACCCAATTTTGATTGAGAACCACAACAACAACAAACTACAAATAGTCTTAATTGATTCACACAAGTACACAATATAAAAGAACACACACAGGGAAAATATACATACTTTTTCTTAACTTAAACTTTTTTTTTAATTTATATAACTGTGAATCTATTTTTGCTTTATTTGTTTCTATGTAATGTTGGCCGCGTAAGACATTTAAGGTAAGTCCTGGCAAGACTAACGTTCAGTGAACTATACTCTGCAGTTCATGTACTTCCAATTTTTTTCTGGACCGTACAATTTCACGCTTTAGTGATGTCTAAACGAGATTATAAAAACTTTGACAAAATGTTCCAAATAAATTACTTATACCGATTTCACGGGTGGCTTACTTAGCTTTATTCTTATGAGATTTTTATAAGCTTCCTGACTAGTCGCGCGAACAAATCAAAAATTGAGAGGTATTGTATTGCTTTCCGAAGCTCGTATCACGCTTTCTTATTGTCCGCAAATTTTATCTTCAATTTTGACGTAGGAAGGTTGGTTTTGCAATTACAAAATTTGTGTCAGATACGAGGTAAAAAAGTATGGGACTTATGAGAATCATCTGTTTATTATACGGTGTGGATTCGGTCGAAGGAGTTTTATTGGTTTTCCTTGTCCTAATATTTGCATGTTAAATGTATTTGGCTTCGGGAATAACTTTTAGGTTTATTTTCCCTAGAAAATCATGCCCGATCAGGATTACATTTGACGATGTTAAGTATGGGAACGTAGTTACTTTGAATTGTTTAAACTTTCGCGATTTTAACTCAGTTTTATAGCGTCGATCGGGAGTTTTACGCGATAAAATCATTGTTGATTTACCTAGACGTCAAAATGAAAATAATAAAAGAAATAAAAATATAAAATTATTAACTAAGAACCAAATACGTTTACAGAACCAAATACAGCCTAGTTTGGGGTTCAGATTTCATGATAACTGTACGTTACACAAAAGTATTGCACAAACGAAACACTACCAATTTATTTCATTCGTAATAAACAGGATATAAAGAAGAAAGTTCACTCGGCTCGAACCTACTTTCTTCTTGTTCTGTTATCATTCAATAAGGACTTAGTAAGTTGAGCCCCACTGTTTTGACAGATACAATTATCTTTATTTCTAGCTGCTAATCAAATTGAAATAAATTAACCGGCATTAACTTATTGTTTGTCAGCTTTATCCATACAACGATGGATACAACAGTGCCTGAACGAAGCGAGACCGATAGACATTGGAACGGCATTTGCAAGTGTTTGTTAGCTAACTTGGGTATTGTTGATTAAATTTTCATAAAATTTGGTTAACGAATAGTTGAGGTAGGCACTATTTAAAAGTCCAGACATTGGTAAAGTCGGTTGAGGGTTAGGAAGATGGTAATTCCCCGTCAAGGGGAGACTTGGATTTTAAACTTTTTTTTTAATGAAATAGGAAGGCAAACAAGCAAGTGGGTCACCTGATGGTAAGTGATCACCACCGCCTATAGACACACGCAACACCAAAGAAAGTGCAGATGCGTTGCCAACCCAGAGGGCTGAGATGGAATACCTCTTGTGCCAGTAATTACACCGGCTGTCTTGCTCTCCACGCCGGAACACAGCGGTGCAAACACAGCTGCTTAGCGGCAGGATTAACGAGCAAGATGGTGGTAGCTATCCGGACGGACCCTGCACAAGGTCCTACCACGCGCAAACTTTTATACTCTGGTTACCTTTATTCAAATTTAAGGGTGGTATAGACTTGAACATTCGCTTGTAATGATGATTGTAATGAACGTGAAACACGCTTAGTCTTTTAGTACCTTAAGAAGGCTTAAACCCTAAATATAATGTGTAGTAAGAAGGAAGATATTAGTAGGAGTCGTCACAGTAAAATTAATTAATTTTGTGACAGCAATATACGTAACGTCGGCAATATAATAATAAAAACAGGAGTGCCAATAAAATAGAATTTTATTGTTCTCACGACGTGTAATTAAGTGTACTTACTTTATTACGTTTTATGTGTTGTATCGTGTTATAAGAGAAGATCACAATGTGATTAGATTTTACAGATTATAGGCATATACTAGCTAACCTGCACTAATACTAGCTGACTAAGGTCTGTTTAATTTTCAATTATAAAATTTTTCGTCATTGTGTATTAGTTAAGCTTTTTTATTATTGTCTAATTGTATTTTTCTGTATGTGTTTGAACAATATAGGTTCCTTGGTGCCTTGTACTGTAAGCCTATATTGTGGTTATAAAATAAAAAAAATAAAAATCCGTCGGCATAAAAATACCAGGCTTATCAGAAAGAAACCCCTTTCTACCCCTTTGACCAGAACGAACCTGGGTCTACAGACGCCCTTGGTGTGAATTAATAATGAATACAATGCCCCCATAAATAAGAACGATGAAATTATTTACTACAGTTTAAAAGTAAAATTTAGGTAGAATAATGTATGTTTATCTAATGTAGTCATCAATAAAATGTATTTTAGGACTTATGTAGTTTTATTATTATTTGTAATGTGTTTTTAATTGTTACTGAATTCGAGCATTAATTATTTTAATATAATATACTTAATCACCCTATTTTGATTGACATTTTGTAATAGAATTTTATTATCTCTGTGTGTACTTAGTCAATGCTATGTACTCTGTAATTGTCGTATGTATCGGACTAATGTACTTGTAATTAGCTAGTATTTTTTGTTGTTGTAATATTATGTATATGATGTGGATGCACTTAATAAATAAATTAATTAAAAACCCTATGTGTAAAGTTGGTTTTCAATTTGACAAAGTTATTTTTTTTTTTTTCGTTTGGTTTTCTAATTACCTTATACATATTTAGTTTAATTTAGAATTTAGTAATATATTTAGTTTTGATTCAACCTGTTAATATATGTTTTTACTATAATTAAAAACTGTATTGCTTACCCATGAAAAAAAAGTTATGTATTAATTTTTAATGAAGCTGGAGTTCATCGGTAGTAGTATAAATTAATGAAAACAATATTGTTAGATAATGGATACTACGATTAACCTGTGTAACCTAGTTACGCAATCAAGTGAAAGATAATCCTAACTAGTTCATAATCCTAACTAAACTGTGTAGAGATAAACACCGGAATACCTACCTATAGTTTGTAGGTGCTCTAGTGATTAGTTATGGCGATCGAAGTTTATTATCATTACCTATCTTATTAGATATGTTTATTAGAAACCTTGTAAGCTTTTACAATATATTTTTAAAGAGTAATAAAATAAAATCAACACAAAATATAGAAACATTATTAAACCTCACCTAGAGTGCCGTCGGCAGTGAGGCAGGACTCAAGCTATCAGTGCTTAGGGCTGCCGAGTGGGGAATCTCCTGACTATTCCTTTTGTAGTCTGATAATAAATTATTTATTTCTTTTTATTATAAGTGTGTTCATGAACATCACTAGTCAAGGTTTAATTTAGCCTTCAATGCGTCTCTGTCAACGTAGTAAGTATCATAAGAAAGGCGCGCTAGAGATAAAATCAGATAAACTGAGCATGGCGAGGGTGACGTTTGGGCCAACGTTATGCCGATAATAGATTTGTAGGGTTGGTCATACTGAATTAGTTTAACGTCCTGCGTTTCTGTTAAACTATTACTTTCATTATAGTATCTTTATACATACATATTTTGTATAACATACCCACTCATCGTCCAATCAGCGTCTACCAGTACTGTTATTCAATTCAATTCAATACATTAATTCAGATTATTAATCCATATTGGGTTAGTAACAAATGTCTTATGAGCTAGTGTTAGTATTATTATAAAAATCACAATTAAAGCACCGTATGGAGATGTACCCATCTCTGCAAGAGTGGGGAGTCCCAACGGTCCGTGAAGACGCGCAGGATGCCGTTGGTGCTACCGCGGAGGCGGCGTAACGCGGACGCACACCGTTTCCTCATGACGGCCGCGAAACCATATCATACTCGTAGTTATATCATAATTGCCTTACAAATCGGAAAGGAAACCCAAGTGATGTTCACACTGAGCCACAGGGCGCAACATAGATGCAGAGGCAAAAACTGTAGTAGTATAGAACTCAAATATGTATTATTTTTATTTGGACTACACAAAGTTGCCAGCAATTCACCGATTATTACGCAGTTACGCTGCGGTAACCCAGTCCTATTCATAAATAATTCATTCATTCAAATCCGAGGTTTTGTTTGTAAACAAAACTGCGATAGCTAGATAAGTTAGTTGCAAGAACGAAAGATAGATGGCGTTAGAAGTTATGATATAACTTATTCAACGTCTGGTTAATATCAAATTGGTGCTACCCTAGCGGTTTCAAACACGCTAGATTTAGGCTTATGGTACACTAAGCAATAATTAAAATACATATAATAGTAAAAAGGAAGCCTAGTTCGGTAAGTTAGGGAATGACGCGGATAAAAAGTTAAAACTGAACGAATGCCAATTTCATTGCCGAAATGAACACGTTATTTTCTAAACTTATCAACTTGGCAATCTCGCAGTGTGAAGATGTATAGCGGTAAACATAGCCTTTCATCACAGTAAATCCAGCTGCGGTTTAATTGCCAAGTTGAAAACTCTGTGTGTTCTGACGACCTAACCAGTGCTTACTAGCAGCGCGAAAACTTTGTTAAAACTACTTTTTTTTTGGCTGTAGTTTTGTGGAAAATGGATGAAATTGTGCAAAATCCGCCTTTGAATTAAACAAAAACACTTTAACATCATACTTTAGGATGTGGCTCCAATTCTGGGGTTCATCGAGATTGATCTAATATTTTAATGGGATTTGACTGTTTTTGACATAACTTTAATGTGACTTCATGTCTATTGACGCAAAAAGTGCCCTGCTGAATCATACACATTCACTCTGAAAATACTTGGCTGTACGGACTCAGTTATCTTTGCCTGTCCCGGTTTAGGGATAAATTAGAAAAAAACACTCTAAAAATACGAGACGCTTCCCAATTGCAATAATTAACTCCTTTCTTTCCTTCCCTCGTATCTGAATCAAACGTCAACCATGCTCCGTGCAAAATAAGACTGAAAGTTCACACTTATGTGATCTTTTCTAGAGTTAGGGAGAGCACCCAGTCTATTGGGCATTGACCGCTACCAGATCGTCGACGGAGATTGCGGAAATTGAAAAGTTGGGAAGATTCGATACCGTCCAGTCGCGGCGATCGACGCTCCTATATTGGGATTTGTTAGGTTGTTCTGGGACTTTTATGATAGGAAACTACTTACGACTTCAGCTTTGTCTGGGTACTTTAGGTAAACAAAACAGTTACACAAGGTAGAAATGGGATGTAAGATGATGATGAGTAAGAAAAGATTTCGAGTCCGAGTTAGTTATCGCAACATTTCAAACATTCTCCTCAATTTAGATGTTTCAGTTTTATTGATAAAATTGAGTTTTTTCACCCCTTAAAACTCTCAGTCCAAAATATTTGCTCCCAGAGTTTGAAAAAATATATAGGGAACCCTAATAATTCTGCTTTACTACCTAAGTCTACATATAAGTAATATGGTATTCCATTCGGGCCCTTTACGGACAGACATTTAGAAAAAGATAAAGACAGGACGGAAGATAATACATAATTATAGACTTCAAACTTATCTCTTAGGGATGAATCTGCCTGTTCTATTCTTTGTCATATGTTTTTGTCTTTTGTTTACATGAGTGAATCTATAAAGAGTACGTATTTGTCGTTGTTATACATATGCTCATAATAATCCCCTTTTCCTACGAAGAGTTGAAAATGGAACAACAAATAGTTCCAAAACTGCGACACAATTTAAGGGTTCATTATCAATCACAAAACCACCAAAAACTCGAACGGTAATTAAAACTGAGAACAGCGCTATCTATCAGCGGAAGAAGTTAATTGAAGTAATTAATGATCGCAGACTAGAGACATCAATTATGGCTGAAATTTCAGCCGGTTCTAATTGCTGGTTTAGATGCAGGTAATTCCTTTTTCATTGCGAAGTCTTACTGAAATTCCTATTAAATTCTATCGTTACTTCGGTTATAGTCCTTGGAACTTTATTATATTTTTATTGATACATTATTTAACTGTTAATCTGTTAAGAACAGCAGTATATTTACAGACAGGTTTTAAGATTTTTATTGCCTTTTCAGAAATGTTGTGTTAAAGTCTTGTCGGTCTAACATGGGAAGTCGTAATATTACCGAAAATTATTGCATCAAAATTATTTTCGTTTCGCGTAATGTAATTTTCTACCAATCCCAACTAAGTCAATTCGAAACTAAGGGCAGCTTGTCTTAAAAAAGCATCTCCCGGACATTTTTTGGAATTTATCTTTTCATGAGACCTAATTCGGACTCCACGAATATTTTGAAACAAATAAAGGCGAAATCCGTCCAACCGTTCTTAAGTGATGCGCTTACCAATAAACAGCATTGATTTTTTATATATTTACATAACTATCAAATAAACTAATACTAGTACTTAAATAGCAGGCATGCTAATAATACAATACCTCGCGCTGCGCTCACATCATCCAAAAAGACCACTTGTAATAAATAAACCCCAAGTTCCAATTTAAACTTTGTTCCAGCAATTTAAAGTCTATTTTACATGGAACTAATTATAGAATAGTTTGTAAAGTCCTCGTCACATGGTGCTATTAATCACTCTTTGTTCCCACGTGTTTACATCAACTTTGTGGTTTTAACAATGTATAATGAATTATAGTACTTGATAAATGGGACAAACTTGCATGTTGTACACGGAGATGTAGTTACAAACAAGCAACTTGGTAAGTCGCGAAGATAATTTTGTTGTTTAATTTATCAGACAAGGTAAACTTACAACATAATGTATTTTATAATCCGGACCAAAACATCCGGATTCGAAGGACCAAAATTGTTGTAGGGTTGTAAGAACAATGAAGAACAAGAGATCTTGAAATAAGTGAGACTTTTTTCACGTTTGATAAAGCAAATTCTCAAAGAGCAAAATTTCCTACTTCACTTTCGGGGGAGGGAAAAGGGAAATATTTGACGGCCGTTTTCAGAGATAAAAGTTTTATTCGTAAATGCTATATCTGGTATTGATCAGTGAAGTGAAATTAAGAAGGCTTTGCCGGCGGCGCTATTTTGAATTCCACGCGCCGTTTGAGGCACGTTTATTCACCGCGATATTTTATTTTTTAATGAACTTTTATTTTCATTTGTAGTAATTAGCTTATCGGCAGTGCCTGAACAAATGATGAATACAAATATTGATAAAACAGCATTTGTGAATAAGTTTATAGTATTACAGTTTTAGTTTGGAAATTTTAGCATACTTAGTCCGTAATTTAAGCTTAACACGCAGTATTAAGCTACTTCTTTACGACGGTATTCTGTCAAAGTATGAACCTTCTCCAGTCGCCTGCCATTCTCACTACAACCAAAAATGTACTACTAACCATTTCTATAACTTATTTATGCTTAATCTATCTCGATCGGCTACCTTGCAAATGCCTGTTAATCCTTTTAAATTATTGGCACAGTTCCAGAATACGCATGCGTCAGACTCGACCACAGGAGCTTATTTCCAGTTGGACTGTTTTGGCTGTTCCACAGGGACCGAGTTCGACGAATTTAATTTCCTATTGCCAATACTCGAATTTCGCTATTCGTGATTAACCACCATACGGCCTCTATCTCGGTTAATTTAGTCTTTTTTGTATACAACACAAAAAGACAAACGAGCAAGTGGGTCACCTGATGGTAAGTGATCACCACCGCCCATAGAAATCCGCAACACCAAAGGGATTGCAGATGCGTTGCCAACCCAGAGGGCTACGATGGAATACTTCTTGTGCCAGTAATTGCACCGGCTGTCTTGCTCTCCACGCCAGAATACAACAGTGCAAGCACTGCGCTTGGCGGCAGGATTAGCGAGCAAAACGGTGGTAGCGATCCGGACGGATCTTGCACAAGGACCTACCACCCGCAAAAAGTCTTTCCGTCCATGCAAAATTTCTGGACTTAAGAGGAGTGTGAACCCAGCGCTCTCCATACAAACGGCGATAACGTTTTCCACCCTCTAAACATTAACCTATAGTCATGATTTTTTTGTATGTTGTCAGTATGCTCTAGAACTAGGTTTGTATGTTTTGATTTTTTAAATATTCTAATTAGTTTAAACAATATAGACGCTTTTTTGTTTTGCATGAAACTACTTAAATGAAAATATTGTCAAATCTATGAACATTATTAAAAAAATCCAAACATACAAACCTAGTTCCAAGGCATAATGACAACATACCAAAAAATCATTGCCATAGGTTAAGGTTTAGAGGGTGGAAAACGTTATCGCCATTTGTATGGAGAGCTCTATTTCGAGTTGGGTTCACACTCCTCTTAACTAATAAATATAATAGGAATAAGAATAAAGTCAAGAAAATGTAGATAAAATGGTAAACCACGGAGCGGATTTTGATACCGTTGTCACTGTCGCTGTGACCAATTTAGAGATTGTTGTTAATAAAGTTTTCATCAAATAAAAAACCGGCCGAATGCGAGTCGGATTCGACTCAAGAAAAAGATCTTGATAGCCAAACAGACAGACGGATTAAGAAGTAATCCTATACGGGTTTCTTTTTCTTTTTGAGGTACGGAACCCCTTTAAATCTAATCAAATTAAGTTTTCAGTAGTAAATTGGATTCGTATGAAGCCGGGGCCAGTAAAAATGATAAAACAAATATTTCGTTAAAAAGCTAGATTCACAATATCTTCCAGTGCAGGTTTTAGATCTACTTGCAGATACTCAGATAACGATGTCAGGGGGGTTCCACTTCGCACTGTAGATGCGGTCGCCGCATCACCTATGGCATAGGTTAATCGCAGTAGGTTGCCGGCTTGCGGCGCGCGCGCCCGCTCACTGTGTCGCGCCTTGTGATAGTATTATAGTAAGCAGCCCAACCCTAGCGATACGCCAGGGCATTGCGGGTGGAAGGCGGGCGCGGGCGGCGCCTTCCTTTTGACGCATGCCGCCTGGCGAATGTTTATGAAGTAATACGAACTTTTTGAGCCTGATCATAAACTTGGAATTCGTTTAATGGTGGTCGAAAAAAAAAGTTTCTGTACGTTAGTACTATTATTTATTCTGTGACGATGTCACAAGAATAACGGGGCAGTTGTACCTTACCTCGCCTCCACTGTTGAGTATTCATCTTCATAATAAAACAGTGAACCATCACGATGTCTTATTTTATATGCAAACGCGAGTAATCTGGGTTCTGTGCACCTAGCACGAACCTCCTCGACACGCGTTAACTTTTTAGTAACTCAGTGAGTCTCTTTTTAACCAGCCCAGTAGGAAAGAGACGCACTGAGTTACATAGCGAGTTAACGCGTATCAAAAAGGTTGTACTGTGCCCTTATCTGAATTGGGATTACTTATACTGAATAATTTAGAAAATTATAAATGCTGAAGATAGAGAAAGACAAGAAAAGAAAAAAAGATCATTATTTTGGTTAGTAATTAAGAGGAGTGTGAACCCAGCGCTCTCCATACAAAGGGCGATAACGTTTTCCACCCTCTAAACCTTAACATATAGCCATGATTTTTTTGTATGTTATTATTATGCTCGAAAACTAGGTTCGTGTGTTTTGACTTTTTCAATGTTCTTCATTGATTTGACAATATTTGCACTTTAGGAGTTTCATACAAAACACAAAAGCGTCAATATTTTTTGAAACTATTAAGAATATTTAAAAAATAAAAACATAAAAACCTAGTTCTAGAGCAGAATAATAACATACAAAAAAATCATGGCTATAGGTTAAGGTTTAGAGGGTGGAAACGTTATCGCCGTTTTACGGGGAGCGCTTTTTTGAGCTGGGTTCACACTCCTCTCAACATTATCATAGCAGCTCTACAACATTTGATAAAAAATTCCAATACTTAATTTAAGAACCTCAACAATCAATTAAAACTAAACTACCATAATATCGCCTAATATTCCAACGGTTCGTATCAACACCGATTTCAATCAAACTATTAGAAAGTTCAAAACAAAGCCTATTATAACTTTCCTTCGCGGTTGGTACACCTGGCGCCATCTACAACATGCGGACGGGACTACTGCGCGCTGCGGTTGCTGTGCGCTTTCCAACAGATGGCGCCACGTCGTTATTGTTGGTCCTTGAATATTTTAATGAAATCGTTAGCAACTTTTATTATTCCGTTCTTTGCACTTAAATTTACAGCGAGTTAAAAACCTATTGAGAAAGTACATTAAATAAATTGTAATGCCTGTTCAAGCACTTACTTAGCAGGTCCTGGAACTTCTACTTTATTGAGAAAATAGTAAGTTTTTCTCAATAAATAATTTTAGTGGTACATATTACCTACTTAGTTGTAAAGTTAACATTGTTTGGTGCCTTTTTAATTCGGTTTGTTATAGACCTGTATTAACACCGCTATTGCTTAGATGGCATTTGTAGTTCTGAGGTGGACTTTATTTGATTGTATGTAAGTAGTGGTAGGACCTTGTGCAAGTCCGTCCGGATCGCTACCACCATCTTGCTCGCTAATCCCGCCGCTAAGCAGCAGTGCTTGCACTGTTGTGTTCCGGCGTGGAGAGCAAGACAGCCGGTGTAATTACTGGTACAAGAGGTATTCCATCTTAGCCCTCTGGGTCGGCAACGCATCTGCAATCTTCTTGGTGTTGCGAGTGTCTATAGGCGGTGGAGATCCCTTACCATCAAGTGACCCACTTGCTTGTTTGCCTTCCTATGTTGTATAAAAAAAATGCTACAGACGTAAAAGTATTATAACCCGCCCTCCTTTTCCATTGAGGGTTTCCAAGGCTTAAGAAGAGTACGTTTCGACCTCGGTTTCAACTAAGTTTAAAGGCGTTTATGGTGTTGATGTGGACTTAGCTAATCTTCTCGCCTCAGGCGGCGTTTACACAAAGCACTAAGCCGGGTCTACACTGGGGCTGAATGCACTTTGAAAACTCATAATAATAAGTAGAATGAAAGTCTGAGCACAGAAAGCTCCTTTTAATCCTTAAAGACGGGTATAATTAGGTTTGAAGCCCCTGTGCGCCGGTGTGTCTGCTTATGGCCTTGTGATTTCAGTTTCAATTCGTTTTTTTATAGCTTAATTAAGCGAGGTGGTTTCTGGTTTTTATTATACTTCACTTTTCAAATATGATGGGGGTTAATTTCGAGTTATTACTTTGTGTAGTTCATGAAAGTAGTAGAGAGAAGGAAATGTAAGCTTGGGCCTTTTAATTTCGAGGCTGATGCACCGATTTCAAAATGCTTTGTATTAATCAGTTTTCATGCTTGTTGTTCAGTGTGTCTCTCTTTTACTAGGCTGGTTAGAAAGAAATGAGATGAGACTTACAGTCAATGCAGGTATGACTCGGGTAACATTAAAAACCCGTAAAAAAGGGATTGCTTATAGTTTTACAGCGATATTTTTTTATTAATGTGTTCCTTAACACATTAACAGCCACGACGTGCTACGTGCTACGCGCGTAGCTCGTAGCATGAGGTTCCTGGTGTGTAGCGAAAATCATCTCGAAGAGATAACTCACCTAGCGTGTTCGTGGCACTGAATGTGTTAATATCGTATCCTCTTTGACTTATCTCATACCTCTAATTACTTACTTAAAGTGTTAGAACATTTAATATTACTTTCAAGGCCGTTCAATTAAGTAATTGAACACTCAAGTGAGTGTTCAAAGTAACCCACATTGACTGTATTGACTGTATTATACTGGCACGGCCAGTTTCAACAGGCTATAGCAGGGGGGTTCCACTCCACGCTCGACCGCCTTGCCTACAGAGTAGGCAAATCGCAGTAGGTTGTGTAGTGTAATTGAAAATAAATGCAGCGCAACCCTAACGTTTCGTCAGGAAGTTGCGGGGGGGCGGCGAACGCGGGTGACGAGTTCCTTTCGACGCGAGCCGCCAGGCGCTTATGTATGAAGTAATACGATCTTTTCGTGCGTGTCTATAAAGTTGGAGTCGTAAAAGAGAAGTTTCTGTACGTTAGTAATATTATTATTTATTCTCTGGCTATAGGCTGACTCACAAGAGCTGGCACCGAAAATGCACGAAGCTGTCATTAATTTCGTAGATATTTATATTAGGTACCGTTCTTATGACTCGATCTATACAAGAAAATTAGTGCACCTCAGTACTGCGGCAGCTGCAATTGAGTTGCCACGCGTGCGAGAGAATAGGAGTTATAGGATAAACAGGGAGGCATACGGTAGGATGCTTTTTGTACCTAAACAAGTTTTGTATACTTTACTATTATGTTATTCTGTGACTAAGTATACTATATACGAGTACATTTTGGTTTCAGCGTAACAACAACAACAACAAATAGTCTTTATCTACACACATACCATAAAGGCTAAATAACGCGTTCAAAAACCCTAGGAAATGACCAGCATTATTACAACCAATGTTTTTATAAGAATTTTCTTGTCTATGGTAGTAGGTAAATTCGTTTCTTTGTTTTCTTTGTATTTTTATGTGGTGTACAATAATAGTATTTTATGCAGCTGTACATAATTAGGTCTTAAAACGCTCGTGTGATCCTATTATGTAACTCGCTGACGCTCGTTTCATAAAACCACACTCGTCTTTTAAGACCCCTCATTATGCAACAGTTGCATAAAATACTATTATGGTACACCACATAAAAATACAAAGAAAACAAAGAAACGAATTGGCGTACCTTCTTATGTTTGTAGCGACACAGTTGCATAGCTATCGATATAGCGCATTAACTATATACGTTAGCTAGGCAGACGATTAGGCCTGTAGTCTCGTGCCCGTAGTGCAGTGTACTTGCCCCGGTAATAAATCCTAATTAAGGCTTTATGGTTTGAACTTATCTCCTTCATTTAATCTCCTCTGTAATAGTCTTAAAGTATTCTAAGGAATACTAAATTGGTGACCCCTGACAACTGGTCAACTGGACAATATTTTGGTCGTATTATAACCGTGTCTCAGCAGTTAATTTTCCTGGTCTCCAATAGAAATGTGTTAGGGTCCTAAAAGGTTTGCCCCAAAAAGGTCTTGTGCAAATATTTGTGGTGCCGTTTTAAACCTATTAAGCAATTTTATTTTATTTCATGTTTCAATTTGAGACGGTATTTTTCATACTTTGAAGAGGCCGTGGAAATATACAGCTAAATAGATAAAGAAGCGTATTTAACGTCTTATAATGTATAGTACCAGTTTTTTTAATTCAAAATAGAAATGAAAACAAGCTAGTAGGTCACCTGATGGTAAGTAATCACCACTGCCTATACACCCGCAACATCAAGAAGATTGTAGATGAGTTGCTAACCCAGAGAGATAAAATGGAGTACCTTTTGTGCCAGTAATTTCACCGGCTGTCTTGCTCTCCACGCCAAAACAAACGAAAGCCCTCAAGGGACCGCGGCCAAATAGTAAATTCAGCCTTCTGTGCAGACGCAATCAGTTCAGCCAGATATTCACTAAGCGAATCAGCGTCGAGCTCCCTATCCACACACGTTTTTTTTATGAAATAGGAAGGCAAACAAGCAAGTGGGTCACCTAATGGTCAGTGATCACCACCGCCTACAGACACCCGCAACACCTAGAAGATTGCAAATGCGTTTGGAGTCGCTACTGTCACGAACGAGAAAAACAGGGCGCTGGCTAATCGTCGAGCTAGTCTCTGTACAAAGAATCGGTCCCCAGTGTACCTAGCACGAACGTTGTCGACACGCGTTAATCGCTACGTAACTCAATGCGTCTCGTTCTAACTTGCCCAGTATGAGAAAGACGCATTAAGCTGGAAATCGAGTTGACGCGCATCGAAAAGGTTCGTTCTAGGTGCGCAGTTTCCACTGCATATGCAGATCGCGAACGTTCCACAAACAAGCACATTCACGGATTTTTTTTATAAATCCGTACGCCCTCTAAAATATTTCTAAATTCTTTGAGCAAGCATTTATATTAGGTACAAAAACATTCTCGTCCAGGAAAAATCATGTATAGTTTTTTTAATATTTTTAAACCTTAAGACATTGCCCTTTAATTGTAACGGAGGATAATAATATCTAAGAAGCTTCCTTAAAAATAATCCAACAAGATACGTTCATTAATTTCAGAGATAAGCCCAAAAAAAGAGGCCAGACGGTAATCTTCTATTTATTGTTGTGTATAAAATATTAGCGAACTATATAAAATAAGTCAAGCATAATGCGAAGGAATTAGGAAGCCAGTGAGCTTGATTACTGATACTGTTCACATCATTACCATCTATCATGTTAATAGAATGTGTAACTTGTATCTCTCATTTCACATTTTTATGTTATGTTACTTTTGTATAAAAATATGATAAAACAGTTAAACTGTGCAAAACAAGCCACACGCTTCTGGTGTTCGCATCATTACCATCTGTCATAATCGTCACTTGGATGGTAAAACTACTGAAGCGACACTAGACTCAATGTCGCTTTAGTAGTTTTACCATCCAAGTGACGATATGTTAATAGAATGTAATCTCGTCTCGAATATCTCGACTCTTCATTTCACATTTTGTATCAAGTAACTTTTGTATACAAAATATGATTAAGAGGAGTGTGAACCCAGCGCTCTCCATACAAACGGCGATAACGTTTTCCACCCTCTAAACGTTAACCTACAGCCATGATTTTTTTTGTATGTTGTCATTATGCCCCAAAACTAGGTTTTAATGTTTTGATTTTTTAAATATTCTTAATAGTTTCAAAAACACTGACGCTTTTTTGTTCTGTATGAAACTCCTAAAATGCAAATATTGTCAAATCTATGACAAATATTAATAAAATCAAAACATACAGACCTAGTACTGAGACATAATGACAACATACCAAAAAAATCATTGCCATTGTTTAAGGTTACAGGTTACAGGGCGAAAAATGTTTTCGCCGTTTGTATGGGGAACGCTTTTTGGGCCTGGGTTCACACTCCTCTTAAGACAGTTGTGTTAAATTGCGCAAAACAAGCCACACACGCTAAGAATTAGGAATTCAGTGAATTTAATTGCTTCAGCGCTACTGCTATATTTACAAAATTACCATAAAATCTACTATAATAATTAATCATTACCACATCATATGTTGATAGATTGTTTTACTTGTAACTCATCTCCTTATTTAACATTTTTGTATCATGTATAAGAAAGTCTAACAAAAACAGTTGAACTGTGCAAAACAAGCCACACACGCTACGAATTAGGAAGTCAGTGAATCTGTCAAATTCACACCTTCTGCCAACACGTCACGTGGCGCGCCGCTGTTCGCCTCATTTGCGCCGATCCGGTGTTGACAGAATGTGCCGCTTGTATCCCCGGTGGAGGTGCAGGGATATTGTTTATTCCCTACTGTAATTACACTCTGAATTTAATTTGATTCAGATTGGCGGTAGGTTGATTTGATTAAATAACAATCAGATATCAAACTAACAAGTTTATGGATTAATAATCGGCGTTTCGATTTAAATCCGTGTTAAATACTAACAGATTTAGGTAAACTTTTTGTTTTAGAAAGTATTATCTTAGTTCACGATAAATACCTTTATTGTTTTTTGTTTTTAATGATAAACGTTTCGATGAGAGAAGGTAAAATAAAGACAAAATAAAATGGTTTTACTAAATGTTTAAGGATTGAATGGTAGGTAGGTTATTCTTGTACTCATAAGACATTTCTTTTATTTGCACAAACTGCTTACACTTAACAGTTCTCCGTCTTCATTAATTATGAATTTATCGTAATGAAAATTTCTTACTTTAATCTGTAGTTACGAGACATAAGAGGAACAAAGCGCCAGAAGCATCGCCGCTAATCGCGCGGAAACGAGCTCGCGGCCATATTGCCATGGACTTGGGCCAGCACTGGGCTATCACTGCACCATCACTGGGTCACGTTTGAATTAAAAATCATACCGTGCATCTTTGCCTGATTAATAAGGTATTAGATATACATGCTTCTACTGAAGCAATAGCAATCAATTAATTAATTAATTAATTGACATGAATCAATTGGTCAGTTTAGGTAGAACCAAGCAAAGAATATCCAGTCTTCGAGTCGAGGGGGGGAGAGGTTACGTAGTCGCAGTTCAGCCAGGACAGTGCCATCAATGAGAAAAATTATCAATGTTTGACCTAGATCCAGCCCAGAGGAATTAAGACTCCCCCCCCCCCCCCCCATGGACCCCCAGGATGCGCTTAGGTTAGCTTAGGAACTAGGCTTAGGGTGGGCTTAACTCTACGAATCGGGCAAAACTAAGGTCGACTGTTCCATTTATCATAAATAAATCGAGAATCATTACCATCTTGATGTTGCTTTAATACATGGTAAGTATGGCCTTATGCGTATTTTTTTAAAAGAGGTTTGTTTATTCCCTTATTTTTAATGGTTGGCACAAGAATATAAATTCAAATTCACTAACTAACCCACAATTTAATGAACTAAGTCATATATTAAAATTCAGTACAGCTTGTTCAATATTCAACGGGCGGTGGAATTGAATTACGCGTAATTTGTAGAAAAACGAGCCGAAGGGACGAGTCAGTGATAATTGCAATTATTAAGTTGCCTTTGAAACAAATATCTCTGGGAGTTTGGGACTCCGTTCAGTCGTGTATTGATTTAAAGTATTAATGTATTGTTAATTTTATCTTCTGTACAGGTATTAATTTAATGAAGTGAGATTTTATATTGAAATAAACGGATCACTCACGTATTTAAAGTCGAGTTATCGCTTGAAATGTTCTGGATCAGTCCGGGGTCCTTAGGGGCCGTCCATTAACCACATGATGTTTTTTGGCATTTTTAACCCCCCCCCCCCCTCCCTTCCCCTTTGGTAATAAATGGTGAGGTTTAAATAAATACACGTAACGCCGCTTTTCGGTTCAGTATCGCGCGTTTCCCGAAAAATTAAATACACGTGATATATTACTACACCCCCCCTTCCCCCTTGTGATATTTCGTGATTTTTTATGGACCCCTCTCCCCCCTCTTTTCGAGCCTCACGTGATTAATGGACGGCCCCTTACTTATAAGCCCTCACGGCCGTGGCTCAATGATGACCACATCGTGGTACGTACAATCGAAGACACACATAAGTCTCTATTAAAGACGCAACTGCGAGAAAGTGTAACTTTCCGATAGGAAGACATATAGTTGATATATCCCTTTTGAGAATAGCAATTTTCTCTTAGTGACCTCTTTAGTAGTTTAAAGTTTGTAGCTGTTTGTACGTGAGATTTAATTGCGTAATTTTATTCTCGAGGGCCTATTGGCTGCTATGACACCAGTCATAAATGAAAGTTTTTGGGTGCCCAAGGGCTGAAACGTTTTCGAAATACACGCACTTGATGTGAATGACAAATAACGCAGATCAGTCAAAGGCAAAGAGTGCTCAGACCAGAATCCATGTTTTTTTTTTTAACTGAATGTCAAATATTCAATTCATCAAATCATTTATGTCAATATTTCGAGAAACGATAATGACGTAACTTATACATTTTTGAAGGACCCAACTTTAAAGAAACTGTAAAGGAGACATACATAAAATGGCAGTGCGGTACGGATACCATGCTCATTTAATATTATGCATAGTTATGTTACGAAGTCTGGTAATGACTTCCATTTTGCCTTCTTTTATAACATCACTAATTACCCAAGACCTTGGGATATTCTTTTGCTCAATTTCATAACGTTTTATTTCCTTTTTCGAAACTCGAAATTCGAAAATCGTCTGCCAGGTCATTACCTTATCTCGGGAAACGGCCGCGGCGGGTAATGACGTGCAATATCCGTGGAGTGGACATGTCACGATGAGCGTCAATTTAGTGGCATCAACTCAGCCGAGAGGTTAACTGATCGAATTGGCTGAATTAAGCCACCTTAGCGTTCGAAAATACGGCACAGTAAGTTTATTGTTTCTACTTGTATTAATCACACCCTGAGCTCCAAACGCTAAGCACTTTGAACTTCTTATTGCCGACTCAATGCACACAATTATACGCAAGTTTAAATTAAAAGTTGAGCGTAATTTATGTAAGTAATAATTGTCACAGTGAGACACGTTTAAGACATTGTTTCTACCAGTAGTTGACATAATTTGTATTATCTCTCAATAATCTTTCGTTTTTACTCGTATTTTCCGGTGAAAGAAAGAAGATCTAGTGACTAGAATCGAGAAAGGAATGTTACGTTGGTTTGGGCATGTTGGACGAATGGATGAAAGGCGATTATGTAAGCAAATTTATACAGATGATGTAACGGGGCGAGTGGCTCGAGGGTGGCCTCGGCGTACTTTTATCAACCAAATTTGTGATGTCCTGAAGACAGGTCAAATCAGAAGTACCCGGAACCGCCGAGCATGTATGTGAAGAAGAGGAATGTGTGTGAAGAAAGCGAGGGAAGTATGCCGGGACCGGGGCAAATGGCGTTCTGTGGTCTCTGCCTAGCCCAAAAGTAGACAGGCGTGAGCGTATAATAAAAATATTAATTTCTAGTCAATTGCGTCACCGTCAAAGACGGGACCGGTGCCTTAATATAGATGTAAAAAGTAAGAACTTTGATTTTGCGCCAAATTTAATTTAAACTAGCGACCCGTCCCGACTTTGCGCGTGTCCAATCAGGATTAAATATACCTTAAAACCTATAATAATCTCTAAATGACAGTGAGAACTGCATCAAAATCCGTTGCATGGTTTAGAAGGACAAGGCGGCCGAAGATACATAGATAGCCGAAGATATAAGAATTTCGGACAGACAGGAAAAAATTGTGTCTTTACTTTATGCTATGTTAAGATAAAGAAGTTTAATTTCAATGAAAATGAAAATTAAAATAAAAAATTTATTTTGCAAGTAGGCCATATAGGCTCTTTTACATGTCTGAATCTACTAGCGCTTCGGAAAATGGAAGATACTACTGAGAAGAAACGCCGCAAGAAACTCAGCAGTTTATTTTTTTTTCCTCTCTTTTCAAAACAGATTACAGTGCAATTTATCACAATAGTACATGGCATACACAAGTTACATAAAAAAAAAACTAAAAAAAAAACAGTAAATAGCACAGCAAGCTTTAAGCATATTGAACGTACTGGCACTAGTTAAGAATGATCAGGAGATGTATAGGGTCCCCAGATCAAAGAAATTAGATAGGGATGTATATGGTCCCTGAAATAATAACAATCAAATACTTAGTCTAAATAACTTAGAGATGTATAGACTCTAAGGGTCAAAAAACAAATTAATTACCTTAATCTATGCTTAGCAGAGGTGTAAAACGCCTCCACGGTCAAATTGTACAATATTACTTGGAGATGTATAGTCTCCGCATGTCAAAATAAAATAAGAATAAAAATATTCATGTCAAATAAAAAGAAAATAGTACATAACTACATAAATATTAAGCTTGTGGATTCAAAATAGGCATAGCTAAATATTTAAAATAAAAAAAAAACACCGATTACTAAGTAAACTGTTCTAGCGACCGCATACTGCAAGTATGCAAAATGAGGTAAATTATTAAAATCCATAAGCTTAATAAATGGACTTATACAAGAAATGAATGAAATCGAGAAACCAATTAGTTAAGTTTAGCTAACAAACAAAAGATGGTAATAATGATGATGCGTTGTAATTGGTTTATCAGACAAATCCAACGAACCAATTGCCACGCAGCTTGCATCTCCAAAGAGCGACTAGGTCAGAGACAGGATGAATACAAGCAATACACAATACCTAATAAACAAAGCAATTTCAGGAACTGAACAGTAATCTTACAGGAACGTGATAGTTGGAATTAGTTCAGGGCTCAGCTCAATATTCCCACAGGGTCAGCTGAAAAACTTAGACGGAAACCGATCCATCTCAATTTCAGACGTATAACAGATTCAATTCTTATCATAATAAAAGTAAAAACAGTGTCAGAATAAGTAAGGCACGTAGAATTAAAATGAACTTAGATTTTTAGGCACAATGAAGTTAAATACTTAAAAAAAAGTCCCTGATAAATTAATCGGGAATTAGATACGTTTTTTCGCGATATAAGTCGTTTTAATTGTTTTATTTCAATTTAAACAAATGTAATTACCTTTCAAAAATTGAAATAAAACAATTTATACGGTTTATATCGCGTGTATTGTAACGAATCTAATTCCCGACGTTCAAAGGGCTGTAAAGGGCTCGAAACGTCGGGAATTAGATTCGTTACAATACACGCGATATAAACCATTTAAATTCTGGACATCAGAGCCAATAGGTCGGATGTGCATTTTTGGTACTTTACAGGACAAGCAAAACTAACTTTAAAATATTCCGCATCGACTTACTGTTTCAAAATTAGGAAAACTAGTTATTAATATAGAAAGAGCATATAACTGCAAGTAATTTCTGTCATAAAAGTTTTTTCTTACGCTATCAATAACAATGCAATTCAAATTTGATTATCAAAAGGGTGTTACATCCGACCTAAAATTATTAAGGCATATGCTATGCTGTAGTCGGATATTAACATCCGACATTTAGGCTCTAAGAAAATTTGTCATCACACAATAAATAAAGGACTTATGTTCAAATCAGTCTATGTGGCTCGGAATGAAATGGAAATATATTCAATCTTATGTGAACATCAGACATTTTGGTCCGGGGATATTTGACCACTACATAATGACTACATACCAAATTCAATCCTATGTTAACATCAGACGTTTTAGTCCGGGGTTATTTGATCACTACATATACAAAATATACCTCCGACTTAAAATGAAACGTTAAAATTAATTATTTTTAAGATCATTTCATTTCAGAAGAAATGTAGGAACAATTTTATTTATTATTGTGAGAGAAAAATCATCTCAAACAACAATAAAGTCATTCTACTTATTTCCATACTATTTATATCTCAGAACACAAGATAAAGGAGACGTGGCATACTGCTTAGTTTCCGTGAGAACTGGTGTCGCCAAACATCTCCCACCACAACTATTACACGCACATTGACGCGTGTAATAACAAGGACGGGGGCGTGGCGCGAGAGTGTATTAACACCAATGACGCTAGTGCACGATTGGTTTAAGACGCAATTTACGCACACATTAAAAAAAGCTATTTATTTCACATTTAAGCTAGAGGGTGACCAAACGATACAATTATATCGATACGATATCGATATTACGATATTCAGCGTCTATTTATTTAATATTTATTACAAAAATAAATAATTACACATAAAAGAGACGGGCTGAATGCTTTGAGGCATTCTTTACTCTTCGACCTTGTGGCAAAGCAAAAATTGTGGGTAGTGTAACACGATAACCATTTATTTTAAATTAAATTACTCAACATTCAAATATCTGTTATCAGAACTACACAGTTCCGATGGCTTATTCCATTATTCGAGAAATAAAATGCAGTTTAAGCAGTAGTCAGTTAATTTGATATAAAAAAATTAAAGATACCAATGGAAAAATTGACTAATCTTCAAAATTGGTATGGCCCACTCAAAAAGTTTTTGGTTATTATTTATTTCTTGAAAGTGGTCGAATATACATATAACTCTTCTTCACACAAGCAACCAGCGAGGACCGCTACCTGTGACACTCATAAATTGTTTTTATTTATATCCGGATTCGTCAGATTCATACGTACATTGGTTATCTAGGGACATGAGATATGTAACCGCTTGAGCGAAACAAGGACAGGTGAGTGAGTAGCAATTAGATAGGTAATAATAATTTTGCTTACATTATGTCTACACTAACAGCGAGAAAATAATGATTAACTAAATAAAATGTTCAAAATTTGTAATTATCATAATAAACTCCTATTATTATGAGAAATCATGGATCATTGGATTTAGTTGTTGACATACTTTGTATTTTAGTAAAATAAGCATATTATAATAAGTCAAAAATTAATTAAATTTTAATGCTTATACGTAGTATGTGACTACATCTTCATTATGGCTTGTGGTTTCACTTCTGTTTTTACACGTAACCACGGCATTTTGTGAAAACACGGGAGAACATTTCGCAAGGATGTCTAAATTGCAACTGGTCTCTGGCGGGCGGCGATGTTCTCATTTTAGCATATCGTGGAGTCACTGCCACGCCTCCGTTACATGTCTCTTTATTCTATGATCTAAAATTTATACATACTTAACTTTAAAAATCCTGTTTAAAAACTAATGCACAAAACAAAATTTGTGGGTACTTAGTACTTAATGAAATATTTGAAGTTAAAAGATTGTACATACAAACCTTGATTTCTTCTATTTTCTGCCTTTCGTAACTCTAGATCAGCTAATAAAATATCCCTTGCAATTTTAGTTTATTACTCTTTCTATGCTATACTGTTTCTATGGCCGGCCGCACTCGGTCAATCGTAAGGTTTCGACAATCGTCGGGCGTATGTTTGCATTCTGTCTCTTTCCATCGCCCATTAAAATTTGTCGGTATCTCTTTTTGTTTTGGATATTCTGGCGATTCCCCGGACCAAAAGGTCTGATATCAACTTCAACATCAGACACTCCGTTCTAAGAAAATTTTAAAACTAGTGACCGACCGAAACATGTTATTTTGCCGAAACCGAAACCGAAACCGAAGGTTCGGTTTCATTGTAGTTTCGGCCGAAACCGAAACCGAAACCGAACCTTTTATAAAAAAAAGTCCTTAAAAAAAGTCGAAAAAATGTTAGTAAGCCCGTTTTTTTCTAAAATTAATACCTCGCCGACCTATAATTACAGGTTTCTGCTTTCAAAGATTTATCACAATGAAATTTCAGCACAGTTACAGAGGTTCTGTTTGAATATTTAACTACCCTATAAAGTGAAAAAAATACATTATTTATTTGTAACACAAAGTTAGCGATTTTTTAATGGTGGTATAAAAATAAAAGTTTAAAAACTGTTACCCGACTACGGAAAAAACTAAAAAGTATAAATAAGTTATAATTGATCACTATAATTGTCCTATAGATTAAGGCATGTCTTATGATGTGTTAGACATTACTGTTAATTAACCTTTGTTTAAGTCTTCTGGCAGTGTCCCATTAATAGCGTAATAATTCAAATCCAATGCCTTGGTCGTGCGTCAACTACAACTATCAAGTACAGCAAATACGCACGACCACGGCATTTGATTTGTATTATTACGCTATTAATGGGACACTGCCAGAAGACTTAAACAAAAGTTAATTAACAGTAATGTCTAACACATCATAAGACATGCCTTAATCTATAGGACAATTATAGTGATCAATTATAACTTATTTTTTACTTTTTAGTTTTTTCCGTAGTCGGGTAACAGTTTTGAAACTTTTATTTTTATTTTAACATTTTCCGTTTTAACTAAACTCATCATCATCTCCAAAGGAACCCTTACAGAATAGTCCGTTTGTCAAGACCCTTTTGCTCAGGAAACCCGAAATCAGGAAATTCATAAAACTAAACTTAAAAC
This sequence comes from Ditula angustiorana, assembly GCA_963691745.1. Lineage (NCBI taxonomy): Eukaryota > Metazoa > Arthropoda > Insecta > Lepidoptera > Tortricidae > Ditula > Ditula angustiorana. The sequence goes on along the minus strand of OY829492.1, from coordinate 3,264,403 downwards.
CTAGTGTTGCCTCCCCTAGCCCTAATTACAGCCTCCATGCGATCCTTCATTGACCTCACTAATGTCACGACACGTTCTTGAGGGATGTCATTCCACTCCTCGATGACGGCGTCCCGAAGCTGTTCAATGGTGGCAGGGGCAGTATCACGAGATCTCACCCGCCGTTTCAGGTCATCCCAAAGGTGCTCTATGGGATTCAGGTTAGGACTTCTCGCTGGCCACTGCATCACAGAGATCCCAACCTGATCCAGATAGTCCCGAACGATCAACGCCGTGCGGCAGCGGGCGTTGTCGTGCATAAATGTGAATTCAGGCCCGACAAAACCAGCAAATGGGACCACATGGTCGTCCAGGATCTCTGTGATGTAGCGATGAGCATTCAGGGACCCCTGGCCACGTCCACCTCCAGTGCGGGAGACGCACACAAGGTCGGTTTTGCCCTGGGTTGAAATACCGCCCCAAAACATGCAGGATCCTCCTCCGTAATATGGCGTCCGGTCCGGCCTCTTCAATGCAGACTTGTGAGAACCGTTCCCCCTGCCTCCTGTACACTCTTCTACGCCTATCATTGCAGAAAAGGCACACTCTCGTTTCGTCGGAGAAGAGGACAGACTTCCATTGGTCAAACTTCCAATCCACGTGGTCTCGGGCAAACTGAAGTCTGATTCGCCTATGCTCTGCTGTCAATTGCGGGCCCGTAGCAGCCCTATGGGGCAGCATTTTTTTCTCTCGTAGCCTTCTCCTGATTGTAGAGACGCTCACCGACGTCCTCCGAGCTGTTCGGAGCTGCTGTTGCAGTTCAACAGCATTGGAGAATCGACTCCGCTATGACGTCGACACAATATAGCAGTCGTCCCTGACGGAAGTGCAACGTCGTCTCCCGGATCCATGCTTTCTGATGTAGCCTCCAGTCTCCTGGAACCGCTGGTATACTCGAGCCACCCGACAACGGCTTAAGTTAAGTTGCCGAGCAACATCAGCCTGCCGTAGTCCTGATTGCAGTAGTGCTATCACTTGAGCTGCTTCTTCTGCCGTGGTATCCATTTTTCAAAGTTTTTTCTTACTGGAGCTGTTCAGGTGTGACCTCTGTGATGTCTGGATAGTAAATGACCCATAATTCATCGTTACCCACACTTTTATACGTATCCAGGGTGGCACAATTAGTGATCCCACTAATGAGTATTTCAGCACTTTTTTTTTAAGACGCCAACATTTCGTGGTCATTGTTATTATGGCAAAGACCGATCCTTGTTTTTAAAGGTCATTAATTGTGCTTTTAAATGATACAAATACTGATAGGGTACAATAAAAAAGTTAAGAGCTATATTCCCTTAAAGTCAAAATTACAAAAGGTGCGATTTTTTTGACGCCGAGTGTAGTTGCCGGCGGAGTCAGGCGAGCGACGCCATATTGCCAGCCGTGCCGAGCGCGCCCGACGTTAGCCGAGCGCGACCCGAAGGTACGATGTTGTAAGTTTCGGCGCGGCCGAAAGGTTCGGCCGTTTTTGGCCGAAACCGAAACTCGGGCCGAAACTTGATTTTTTGGCCGAAACTGGCCGAAACCGAAACCGAAACCGAAATTTCGGTCGGACACTACTTTAAAGTCATACATTAAGATTACTAGAGGCAAAAAGTCATAAGCTAACATCAGTTATTTTTCTTCTAAGGTATTGTGGACAACCGACCTTTTTTAGAAAATCTAACTTCGTTACTAAAAGAGATAGCGATATAACAGTTAGATTGAGTAAGATTCTAAAAAAAAGTGATTTTGGTAAAAATTGGACATCCGACCTATTGGCTCTGATGTCCAGAATTGTTTTATTTCAATGTCTACAAGTCCCGAAAACATAAGAAAATACTACCTTTCAAAAACTTAAATCATACTATATTCAGGTTAATGGTGCACCACCATTTATTTATTGTTATCTTTTTTTTTAGACTTTATGTGAAGTACTTACTATTGTGATGATTGTGTATATTGCTCTGTAATCTTGATTAAAAGAGAGAAAGAAAAAGAAAAACTGCTGCTTCTTCCATTTTCCGAAGCGCTAGTAGATTCAGACATGTAAACAGTAGGTGTATGTGACCCACGCAAATACTCAAATTTTGATGCTGTTAATTGTCATGTTCTTCTGAGTTTTTTTTTAGTTAAGCTTAAGGCAAACCCTATACAGCTGGAAAATCAAACTCACTTCTTCAAAGTTTTTGTTTACCTACCCAGTTGCCTGACATAATTTCTATAGGTGTACGAGTGCCGAGCACTAGACTATTTTGTTAAAATACTTTCGATTAAACCCCGATATATTTATTGTGAAATTTCAAAAGACCGATAAGCTCAGCTAAGTACGATATGGCTTAATTCAGTTATCATATTCAAAATCCGCTTCCTACTAACGGACACAGACAATTGCTATATTTAGATTTAGACAGGGGTTAAAAAAACAGTTTCTGTTATTGTTAAGTTTTTATACATATAATTAACCTTTATAGATTTTTTCATGTTCACGGAAAGAGCTCCTTCTATGATAATATACTATTCCATTATAAGAATACGAGCAATATTTATATTTGTTAGTAATCGCGTTCTCGGAAACTGCTCTAATAACGATTTCGTTGAAATTTACAATATTAAGGTTTATGAGGGCCAAAAATCGATTTAACTAGATCTCATTTCTAGGAAAATTCGTTTCCTCAGTGTTATTACAGTGGTATTACAGTGTTGTTACAGATGTATGCTGGCTAGAGCTAGTCCAAGATCGCAAGGCATAGCGAGGCCTGGTCAGGGGGGTTCCACTCCACACTGTAGGTGCGCTCGTCGCATGACCTATGGCATAGGTTAATCGCAGTAGGTTGCCGGCTTGCCGCGTGCGCGCCCGCCACTCTGTGTCGCGCGTGGTGATATTATTATAGTAAGCAGCCCAACCCTAGCGGTGCGCAAGGGCATTGCGGGTAGAGGGCGAGCGCGGGCGGCGCCTTCCTTTTGACGCATGCCGACTGGCGAATGTTTATGAACTAATACGAACTTTTTGTGCCTGATCATAAAGTTGGAATTCGTTTCAAGGTGGTCGAAAAAGAGTAGTTTCTGTACGTTAGTACTGTTATTTATTCTGTGACCTGGTGTCGGTGGCCAAGATCCACGTCGGGTCCTTGCGCCCATCTAGTAAGTAAGTAAGGTCAGATGGCAGTCACTCCAATGTCATAACTTGACCTGCCAAGTCTGGGATCATTGTTAAGACGTACCCAGAATTAAAAAACGGGGCAAATCGCTAGGAGGACAAGAGAGAAGTCATTATACTTCCACAACTGTGCGACGGGGGTTTTATTTGATTGTGTGTTTAGGGTCTACCTGAGCTTTTAGAACCCTTCTGGACAAGTCCCATTCGATTTACCAAGAGTACCCTGCACAATGTTTGTTAATGAGGCAGTTACTATTCCGGAAACGCTCCAATTAGGAGCTTCCATTGGCCCTAGAATTGCATTATTATGCTAATTGCGAACAGTAAATACGAACCTTAGAGATAAGTTTATGATGTTGTTCTAAAATAATCACTTAATTTTTTTCATTCTGATTTTACTGCGCTTTCGTAAGTGATAGTCATTACATCCTTACTCGGAATAGCTCCTTGTTATTTATTGATAATCCGCGGTTTTGTTATTATTTTCTATACATTTTACAAGATAAATAGTATCAAACGTTTTAATCCAGGACTATCTATCTCAAGACAATCTGTGCTCCGATGTCTGAATTTATACATATAAATAAAAATAATATATAATTAATTTTAAGATTGTTAATATAGGCTATTTGATTTGATTTGATTTGACCGTTGTTGATAAATTATTGGGATCACATTTCCCCTTCAGCGGGACTGGTAAACATGACCACTTAGTAAATGTAGTGTATACAAATAAGACACTCAACGTAAAGTTACTTATAAAGGGGAGCAATTTCAACATATTTCCAGAGATATTTCCCAAGGGTCTCTCTGTACTAAATCAAAAAGGTATAGATTTTATTGCTAATATCTGCTGAACGGAGTACAGGAGTACGCGTCGTAAACCTAAAAAAAATGTGAACGACAATAAAAACTGTTTATCGCCCTGCGAGTCATGAGCGATATATATTTTGATTATTTCTTATTTTGTTTGTACGTACAATTTTGTCTGTAACATGGGAGACAGTAAACATTATATCATCACGGCTAGCATTGGTCTCTACTTATCGCTCGTCACTCGGTATCTCTTTCTCTATTTTGCTTGCCGAGCCAAACAGACCGAGTGACTAAGCGTGTGGCGACCACTCGGGCTAGTCGTTAAGATCATGCTCATATTCATATAATTATAAGTAAAGTAAATTACGATCAAAGGGTGCACCGTTCTAGATGACTTTTGGTGGCGGTTCGAACTGCCGACCGGAGGCGTCGCACGGGCCGATGGACCCTTCGATCTTCATTATAACCCTTATGATGTATTACCCTTAATCTATATCCTTATCTTCATTCATTTTAATTGCTAATCGTAGTCGCCCGTACCTCTCGCGAGGACTACGATTTGAAACATTCAGAAAAAAAACATGGGAGAAATATTTAAAAAAACTTTCGTACATCCAATCTCGTCATTTCGATAGTGGCTGTCCAAAATTGTGTTTTCCACATTCTTTTTTGGTTCGTCGCCGTTTCAAACTTATCTTTACTTACAAACAATTTATTTAAGTGCTATTACTGGAATAAATGTGTCTTACTTCGCGTAGGTCCATATTATCAAACCGCTATTAGAATATAATTGGAAGGTAACGTCAGCACACTGTCATTTCACAGACTTGCGTCAAGCTTCATTCCTATTTGTATGAAATGACAGTGGGTTGACGTTACTCTCCAATTATATTCTAAACGCGGTTTAATAATATGAAAAGATATTACAATAAAATTACTACTCCGCGAAATTAGTGTCGTTGTCTCAAGTGGAAAACAGTCGTATTTGCGACATAATGATATAATTTTCATGCATAAACCCACCTTCCTCCGCATGTTGCATGTGCATATTGTTAACAATATATTTAATAAAAGTGAATCATGCCTTGAATTATATAAAGTACTAGCGACCTGCCCCGGCCTTGCACGAGTACAAGTGGGATGTAAAAACCTTTCCTAAAAAAATTCTGAACGCCGAAAAAATATCAAGTTTACTTTATGCTATGTAAAAGATTATTATAATACGATTATAACAATTTCCGCTTCCGTCTTATCCCTTAAATCGTGATAATTGAGACCCGCCGCCCTCAAGTTTACGGACATTAAAGCGATATAAAGATTATTAAGTGTTTTACGGCTCGTCCTACAATGTTATTTGTTAGCTATTTTTATTTTGCGAAATAACGTTTTTAAGAAGCGAAATTTAAATTCCGGTGATTCCCGAGTTTATGAAGGTTTCATTTTAAGTTTTTTTTTTGACTAAGTGAAGAAGGAGTTATATTTTGCATTACACACATCACACAAACTCAACTATAAACCTTGCGGTTCATAATTGACTCTGTTGACCACTAAACGCTTAAACTATATGTATTTTTAAACTATAAATGTGTGTTATTTCGTGTGTAAGCGGAGGAGAGTGAGTTTTTGCATGAAAATTGTATATCGGACGAAGACCCCCTCCCTTCTAGGCCAGAAGCTGGGTACGCCCATGGAGTCAGCACAAACAAGATAGATCCGACTTGGGATCACATTATTGTACGCTAAACACAAAGAAGTTAAATCAACATTGAAAAGCCAGAACTTTGTCCGGCCAAGAGATCTCTTCCAGTAATAGCTTAGGCGTCCTAGATTGTCCGTAGAAGTTACTGGTGATAGGTTCTGAGCCAATTACAAATGTATTAAGCCAACACTAGTCAAGAGCTCGAACTTTAAGTATACGGCAAAGGAAAACTTGGTCTTGCTCTGTTCGCCAACGTCATGCGGGCTGAACACAACAGTACTCTGATAATAACAATATGGGTTTTTAACATAAAACTACCGTGAGACTCGAACATATTAATAAAAACGGATCACTCATGTATTTTTAAGTTTATATTTCTCGACATAAAAATGCGTGAGTGATCCGTTTTAATACAGTACGGGTTGTTTAACAATGTACCTTCCTAAAATAACAGATCACTTGTTTTAAACTTTCGCGATTTGCGAAAGAGACTAACATCATTGTTAATTTACCTCGACGACCATTCTTCATTGTTGTCGTCGTCTCTCAGTCTTCTGGTGACCACGGCCGTCGAAACATGGCCGAAACGTCGAGATAAATTAACAAGAATTTTATCGCTCTAAGTTTCCGTTGCACGATGACAGCTGTAATCGACGGGCAACGGCCGCGGAGTCTCATGAGTAAAGACTGGTTTGGACTGAACTGGTCTGAACATTTCGAGAAGTCACTCGACTTTAATTACCTACGCGAGCGATCCGTAATAACAATATCTCTGAATCTCACAGTAATTTTCTGTTAAAAATGTAAACTTTATTATGCCATGTAAGCTACAACCGCAGCCTATAGACGTTCATAGCACCGAAAGTATCACTCGCACGGTGTCAACCGCTTGCGTGGTTTAGAAGGAGTAATAGGCCGAAGAAAGTGAGGCTGATAACGACTTTGTTCTATTATGTTAAGATAAAGATGAATCCACAGCGATCTTAAATTATTTACAAAATTACCAAACTTAGACAAAACAGAAACATAAAAAATATTAAAATTGATAAACTGTTTTAAATAATCTCCTGTGGCCATATTCGTAGTAGGCCATCTTACAATGGAATTAGTTTGTAGGTAGGCAGATGTCGTATCCTCTCCTATCCTTCTGCGAGAGCCTTATTGTCCACGAATATTTTGAGCATAATAAGGAATAATACCAGGCTAGCTAGCACGACACACCGCGACTTGCTTTGTCGCTGCGTTTGTCGTGAGAGACAAGCGACGAAATGAGCACGCGTGCGACCCATGCAGTTTTTTTAACGAAGCAATAGCTATAAAATTGGTAATTTTGTTAGCTATGTACGATTTTTACATTTTATTTGCTTATTTTCTTCATAGTCGTTTACTTTTGCAAAGAGGACTGGGGAGAAGAAAATGATTTCGTATCGTGATGAATTAATAAAAATGACAGACGGATTGACCTTTTATTATTGTTTTGACACGGATTTCTAAAAGTCAGGCTTTGCTTTTGGTATCAGGCAAGCATAATTGACATGAAAGGCTAAAGGTTCTACGAGTAAACGTGTCAAAGCGCAGCTGCTACTGCAATTTAATCCGTTGCCTCACACTCGCGATCAACCGGGTCCATGCTAACCACACCAAACCGACCCAAGGGAATAGAACAAACTCCCTGCCTCAGTATTTCCGGACCGTTGTCATCAGGGGTGCAATGTTTGAATCTACCAGGTGACTAAAGTTCACCAAAATGGCCGAATCTTCATGAAAAGCGGCAATTTTCGTGAGCTGGTGAGCGTGGTCGGACCTTGTGTAAAGTCTGTGTGGATCGCTACCACCATCTTGCTCGCTAACCCTGCCGATAAGCAGCAGTGCTTGCACTGTTGTGTTCCGGGGTGAAGAGCAAGGCAGCCGGTGCAATTACTCGCACAAGATGTATTCCGTCTTAACGCTCTGGGCTGGCAACGCATCTGCAATCTCTTTGGCGCAGCGGGTGTCTATAGGCGGTGGCGATGACTTACCATCAGGTGACCCAATTGCTCGTTTGCCTTCCTACGTTGTATAAAAAAAGCTATAATCAGCCAGAAAAGTTTAAAGTGGGTTCTTGTATTCTCTTTTCGTTTATATTTATTTGTTTATTATTTTTTGAAATTAATTGTTTTAACTCTTCCGCATTCTTCTCAGCAGATAATAGAAAGTTTGGAGACTTCTGCCGTAAAACAACGAAACAATGTAGTTTTATGAGGGTTTAAGTCATAAGTATGCCGCTGGCATCTTTGGAACCACGCCAAGGGTCATTCCGATGAGATTTGATTAATTTAAAGAATTTGAATGTTAGGAAGTCATGTAACTTTATCTATTCTCGAGTTGTAATCACGTACCGGAAGACACAGCGTGGGCAGACCCGACACAAGATGCACCGACAACCTGTGCACCCAGCAGGAATCTTTTCGATACGCGTTAACTCGCTACATAATTCAGTAAGCCTCTTTCTAATCAGGCCAGTAGAAGAGAGACGCACTGAGTTACGTAGACAGTAGACAGACACCGAGAAGATTCGTGCTAGATGTATTGGTGATGGTCACGGATACCAGGGTGCAAGCAGCGCGACCAATTTTTGTGGTCATCTTTGGGGAAGGCATAATGGAAGGAGACATAAATCCAGCAGTGGGCTTTTTCAGTTGATATGATGATGATGATGATGATTACGATGTAGCTTTAAAGTTACAACTGATTTTCGGTTATGCATCTCAAACAATCTGAACGGGTGTATCAACTCGTACATTTAGGGCCACCACTAAGTCGTGCGGGTGCTCGAAGCGGGTGCACGCCTATCGCACAAATAGTGTAAGCCCGCACCCGCACCGCGCGAGTTAGCGGACGCTCTCATACTATTTTTCTATAGACGTATACCCGCTCCGTGCACCCGCTCCGTACGCCCGCGCGACTTTGCGGGGACCCTTACTTATTGTTATTTTGCGACGACGAACTTACTTTACTACTTAATAATTTTTATTAAAATCTACATTAACCATATTCTCATGGAAATAATTGTATGTCTTTATCTACACTAATATAATAAAGAGGTAAACTTTGTTAGTTTGTTTGTATGTATAGATAGAAAGCTACACTATTCCTGACGGACATAGGCTACGAATTCCACGCGAACGAAGCCGCGGGCATCCGCTAGTTAAGAATAAGTATCTTTAAACCTAAACGTAATAAAACAGAAAAACGTGTTTTTTTGTGAGCTCCTAACCTTTTTAGGAAGATTTTTATTAGGATTTTTGTTAGTAGCGGAGGTTAGCGTGGTCCCGGGATCACTGCAGCTCGCGTGGGCACGCGCTCCATCAAATGGCCCAGTGAGCCCAGACAATGGCCCCGGCGAGCCTATTACTTCTAATTGGATATCGACGCGGATTGATTCCGTCTCTTAATTAGTCTGCGCTCGCGTTACAATGTCCGGTGAAGTGAGGGGTGATAGAACGTTCGACTAATGGGCCATTTACATGGTGCAAGTTCTCAATGTAAGGTGCCAATTACACGGAGCAAGTTCTCGTAGGCTAGTTGCATTCCATTGCGCGATCGATCAATCGATTGATCACGTCATACCTCGGTAACCCCAACGTAATGCAACCGTGTAAATAGCCCTTTATGCAACTCGCATACGAGAACTGGTACCGTGTAAATGGACTTTAATGCAAGTAAACTAGGTTAAAAGGCAGGTGGGATTGAGTATGTAATCTAAAAATCCATGCGCACGAATTCGCAGGCAAAAGCTAGTGTTTTAAATTATAATTAATTAATCTAACTTCTATAACATCAGCTTGTTTTTGCAACAATTTTTTCTTTTGTGCATTAATTTCTATTCACATTATATCAAGTTTCGTATTTAAAGAATGGTTACAGTGAACAACTTTCGTATACATATAAAGAACCATTAAAGGGAAAGCAAGACAGTCGTCTCGGATCCCAAGGAATTTATCCATAAAACAACAATGTGGGGGAAACATTCGTAACTTTACTACGATGTGCTGAAATTGAACAGTAAAATATGGCTGTCATGAAATAAAAGTTTGAAACGTAATTTTAACTCCTGGACAGTACGGGGAAATGGAAACTTTTAATCTTTGTGACACAAAGAAATAAGACTTTCTTTACAGAAAATTTCTGTAATGTATTTCATAACTAAACAAAAAAGAATACGTTCACTTAAACATAAAACAAAATTGGAAAGAAAATATCTTTTTTTTTACTTAGTTAAACTGTGAATCAATAACGACTATTTGTTGTTGTTGTTGTTAAACTTTCCGATGTTTTGAGAAGTTTATAAGTCTATATATTAAAGTACTAGCATACGCGCGCGACTTCGTTCACGTAAAATTAGTAGCCTATGACCGTCAAGAATAGTGTAACTTTCAATCTGTAAAAGATTTTTTGGAATCGGTTCAGTAGTTCCAGAGATTACCCCCTACATACACAAACAAAGTTTACCTCTTTATTATAATAGTGTAGTAGATGTAATAAAGAGGTAAACTTTGTTTGTTGTATATAGGGGGTAATCTTTGATAAAATTCCTTCAATATTAGAAAGCCACACTATCTTTGACGGACATAGGCTACTAATTCGGCGCGGGCGCTAGTCGCCAATAACAACGAAGTGAAGTATTTATTAGTGGTAGTAAGTCTCCATGCTGCCCAAGTGTAGATTGAAGACTTTACACATAGTCTTTGAATGGCTTGGCAGATTGTGTCTAATATACCTATTGATATCATAAATTATAGATTAAAGTTTCAAGTAAAAAAAAAGCAAATTGGTTTAGCTAAAAATACAATAATAAATTTCATTCAGTTGTTTTATACCCCTGCAAACAATCCCACTCAATTCAGACATCAAACAACAAAATAAAATGGTATAGAAAAAACATTTCACTCAATCGGCTATCAATGTAGAAAATATAGCGGCGTTCAATCGAATACTAAACGCTTATTCAATACTTTAACGCTCCGCCTGCGAAAAAGAAACGATACAACCGTTAAACTGAGATATGTATAAAATGTCATAAAGTTGTGGTGCAAAAAACAAGCGATGTGCGTACTTACACCAGGGGGGTTCCAGTCTGCACTGTAGGTGCGCTCGCCGCTGACCTATAGCATAGGTTAATCGCAGTAGGTTGCCGGCTTTCCGCGCGCGCGTCCGCTCACTCTGTGTCGCGCGAGATAGTATTATAGTAAGCAGCCCAACCCTAGCGGTGCGCCAGAGCATTGCGGGTGGAAGGCGGGCGTGGGCGGGGCCTTCCTTTTGACGTATGCCGCCTGGCGAATGTTTATGAAGTAATACGAACTTTTTGTGCCTGATCATAAAGTTGGAATTCGTTTAATGGCGGTCGAAAAAGAAAAGTTTCTGTACGTTAGTACTATTATTTATCCTGCGCACACACATATTTGACATAATCATTATTGTTATAAAATAGGAAGGCAAACGAGAAAGTGGGTCACCTGATAGTAAGTGATGGCCACCATAGACACCCGCAAAATCAAGGAGACTGCTGATACGTTGCCAACCCAGAGGGCTAAGATGGAATACCTCTTGTGCCAGTAATTACACCGGCCACCTTACCATTAGGTGACCCACTTGCTCGTTTGGTTGCCTATGTTGTATAAGATAAAGAAGAAAATATATTCGTTAGGATATTGCTATTGCCTACGAATTGAACCACCGACAGAATTTAATATAACAACGAGTAGTAAAGTGTAGTGCAGACGGGCGAATACAAGAGCCCAAGATAATCCAGCTGCTCCACTGAGGTTCAAAAGATCTCTGGATTTAGACATTTTAATCATACGGAGAGAGAAGTATAAAATTAAAACGGTATTCGAGAACTTAAGAACGATTTTCGTATCAGTTTCAATTTGGAATTGGACTATTCGACGTGGATATTTTAAGCGCATGCTGCAAACCAGCTGAGAAGATGTTCAAATGACAACAGTAATGGCGGCAATTTGATCCTCCGTCAAGACAAACATTTTTTTTAACTCATAGACAAACGAATGAAGTCCCTATTCTCAAGTCATTCGAAATCAAATGTCAATGTGGCGGTTCAAATTAAAAAAAGATACCGGATTGAAGTTTCGTATCGATAACTGTTTTAATATCTACTAGCAGCTAGAATACTAGAATAAAGACCCAGTTGAATTTTAACAGCTGTTTCAAATTTAAACTTATAACGTTACAGCATTTGGTACTGTAATTACCATTAAAGTACAGACTTATCTACTACCACAGACGAGCAAGTTCTCATAATCAAATTGGTTGTAATAATGCTAGTCATTTCCTACGGTTTCTGAACGCATTATAGTGCACTAATGATATGTGTGTAGATAAAACATAGTTTAACACGAGCATGTAACAAAACATTAGACTATAATATTAGTCATGAAAGTCCAAGGTTTATGACAGAACAAGATTAAGCGTTTGATGGCGTTTTGCACCACGATAATGTCACAAGGAACCCACTATATGAGCTAAGCCGAGATGTTAAGACCGCGTAAAAAGAAACAGGACATAAAAGTGACATTGCAGTACAGCATTGTTATTCTTTAAGAGGAGTGTGAACCCAGCGCTCTCCATACAAACGGCGATAACGTTTTCCACCTTCTAAACCTTAACCTAAATATTAGCCATGATTTTTAGGTGTTTATTATTATGCCCTAGAACTAGGTTTGTATGTTTTGATTTTTTAAATATTCAAATAGCTTCAAAAATGTTGATGCTTTTGTGTTTTGTATGAAACCCATAAAATGCAAATATTGTCAAATCTACGAAGAATATAAATAAATTAAAAACATAGATCTATTGCATAATGACAACAGGGATAAGTTCGCCATTGTACATGTTAGTTATTTTCTTGTTAATTGTTATGTTTATTATTATGTGCAATAAAGAGTTTACTATACAATACAATACAATACTACATACCAAAAAATAAATTCCTATAGCATAAGGTTTAGAGGGTGGAAAACGTTATCGCCCTTTGTATGGGGAGCTTTTGGGGCTGGGTTCAAACTTCTCTTAACCAACAGCGTCGGACTTGTCATCAAAGCATCGCCCTGTCCCTTTCACGCGCGCCGCTGCCCCAGCGTCGAGCTCATCGCTACTGCGCTTAGAAGAACCACTCTCCAGGTCCCCTGCCTTTCCACTCCGCACTGTAGGTGCGCTCGCCGCATTACCTATGGCATAGATTAATCGCAGTAGGTTGCCGGCTTGCCGCGCGCGCGCCCGCTCACTCTGTGTCGCGCGTTGTGATAGTATTATAGTAAGCAGCCCAACCCTAGCGGTGCGCCAGGGCATTGCGGGTGGAAGGTGGGCATGGGCGCCGCCTTCCTTTTATAAAGTAATACGGACTTTTTGTGCCTGATCATAAAGTTGGATTTCGTTTAATGGTGGTCGAAGAAGAGAAGTTTCTGTACGTTAGTACTATTATTTATTCTGTGCTCCAGGTGAGTAACATAAAACGCATGTGACAACAGCGAGAGTGCCTACATGTGATTTGTTCTTAGGGTCATCAAAAATTATTTTGCTTTACTTGACTTCGACAGCTTCGACAACTAATAGTTTCTTTTCGACTTTAATTTTGTTTTGATGGTTTTTCTTCAAAAACTTAATTAGGATGTTTCATGCGAAGATCAAACAGAAAAATACATGTAAAAACATAACCAGTATTGAAATTGGCTAAAATCAAGTGACCCGGTAAATTAAGTTTTGCTATAATTTTCCGTGTATTTTTGTGTGTTTGATCTTGGTATGAAATATCTTAACTGCCATAGATTAACATTCATAAGTACGGAGTGGCGTGAGGTGGTAGCAATCCTCGTCAGTAAGCTTTTTAACCTTTATTTTAATAAACAACACGAGATAGACTGAGATAAGACGGAATGACGAAGTGACCTAGAGGTGCTTCTTGTTGACTGGTCAAGAAAAATAACTGGAAAATGGGAAGCTGTAGAGGTAACTCGTATGTATGTGTGTACTCGCATGTGTATGAAGATAACTATTACCACAGAATAAATAATAATACTAACGTACAGAAACTTCTCTTTCGCAAATTCACGCCGTTGCGGCGTGGAAATATGCGGTGCGGCGCCGCGCAAACCTGCGGTGCGGCGCCGCGTTGCGGTGCAAATTCACGCCGTTGCGGCGTGGAAATATGCGGTGCGGCGCCGCAAAAACCTGCGGTGCGGCGCCGCGTACGGTGCAAATTCTCGCCGCCGCGCCGTGGAAATACGCGGTGCGGCGCCGCACAAACCTGCGGTGCGGTGCCGCGTTACGGTGCAAATTCACGCCGTCGCGCCGTGGAAATACGCGGTGGCACCGTACTGAGCGGGTGCACGGTGCGTCGGCCGTGTTGTTCATTCGCTGCGTCGTCAAATACTTCGCACTCAGTCTTTAAACCGACATGGACCCCATCATCATGGATTACTAGAAAATTTGTGCTGATTAGATTTAGCGTAATGAGACCTTATTTAACCTGATGCCTACTAGGAAACCTATCGAGTTTGGGTTCATTTCGCAGTATATAAATAGAGCAGTACCGAAACTAGGGCTGTTTGTGGAGTTAGATACCTACGCTCCAATAGAGCGTTAGGGTTGTCCCCTTATTTTTTGTAAAATAGTTTTTTTTTTGTTTAGCACTGTATCTCAACTAGTAAGGCCTTTTATGCGAAAACTAGATACTCTTCAGAAGTAGGTACATTAGGGGTGTCGCTCTTAACTTTTGTAAAATTGAAAAGTTTTTTTTTAATTAAAACGTTTATTTGGTTTTACCTAGGTATAATGATTAACAAGATTACAAATAGAATTGGGTAATTAAAAAAAAACAAAATGATAAAAAGAAACAAAATTAGAAGATTTCAACATGGCGGCTATATTTTCTCATTCTGCTAAGGGATTTGTTGTCGGAGACCACAAAGTTCCTTAGATATCGATTTTGAAAGCAATCGGTCGAGTGACTAAAAATTTCAAGATGGCGGCTATATTTTCTCATTCTGTTAGTGGATTTGTTGTTGGAGACCACAAAGTTCCTTAGATATCGATTTTGAAAACAATCGGCCGAATAACTAAAAATTTCAAGATGGCGGCTACTTTTATTTATTTTCTTAACGGATTTGTTGTCAGAGACGACAAAGTTCCTTAGATATCGATTTTGAAAGCAATCGGTCGAGTAACTAAAAATTTCAAGATGGCGGCTACTTTTATTTATTTTCTTAACGGATTTGTTGTCAGAGACGACAAAGTTCCTTAGATATCGATTTTGAAAGCAATCGGTCGAGTAACTAAAAATTTCAAGATGGTGGCTATATTTTCTCATTCTGTTAGTGGATTTGTTGTCGGAGACCACAAAGTTCCTTAGATATCGATTTTGAAAGCAATCGGTCAAATAACTAAAAATTTCAAGATGGCGGCTACTTTTATTTATTTTCTTAATGGATTTGTTGTCAGAGACGACAAAGTTCCTTAGATATCGATTTTGAACGCAATCGGTCGAGTAACTAAAAATTTCAAGATGGCGGCTACTTTTATTTATTTTCTTAACGGATTTCTTGTTAGAGACGACAAAGTTTCTTAGATATCGATTTTGAACGCAATCGGTCGAGTAACCGCTTATTTTCAAGGCGCGGCGGCGAGAATTTGCACCGTACGCGGCGCCGCACCGCAGGTTTTTGCGGCGTCGCACCGCAGGTTTTTGCGGCGCCGCAACGCAGGTTTTTGCGGCGCCGCACCGCATATTTCCACGCCGCAACGGCGTGAATTTGCACCGCAACGCGGCGCCGCACCGCAGGTTTGCGCGGCGCCGCACCGCATATTTCCACGCCGCAACGGCGTGAATTTGCACCGTACGCGGCGCCGCACCGCAGGTTTGCGCGGCGCCGCACCGCATATTTTTGCGGCGCCGGCACCGCACAAAACTCCGACGCCGCACCGTTTTGCGGCGACGTCGCCGCGCCGCAGACATGTGGCCAGGCCAAACGACTGCGATGAAA
Source organism: Ditula angustiorana (assembly GCA_963691745.1). Taxonomy (NCBI): domain Eukaryota; kingdom Metazoa; phylum Arthropoda; class Insecta; order Lepidoptera; family Tortricidae; genus Ditula; species Ditula angustiorana. The sequence continues at coordinate 3,248,676 of OY829492.1, read as the reverse complement.
CGAATGCCAACTTTATAAACACGATCAAAAATTTCGTATTACTTTTTAAATACACATTCGGCAGGCGGTGCGAGTCAAAACGCGCGGCCCGCGCCCGCTGTCCCCCCGCAACATCCGGCGACACGGCAAGGGCGAGCGGGTGCGCGGCGAACCGACAACCTACTCCGATTTGCCTGCGCTATAGGCAAGGCTGCCGAGCGTACTTACAGTGCGGAGTGGAACCCCCTGCTATTACACACCCGACTACACAGCGCCATACAGGACAAAAAGATTTGAAAATTCGAACGAAACTCTCCAGTACACGCATGACATGCAGCAGTGTGCTTGACCCAAACTCTAGTCGCGTTACCTATACTGTAAAACCAGGAGCGTGATTCTCTTAGCGCAACGGCGACGAACTCGACGTTGAGGCAGCGCCGGGCGATGCCTCGATGTTGAGTCCGACGCTGGTGCGCTTGGAGAATAAGGCGGCTGGTTTAACCTCTAAACTATTATTATTTTTATATATAAGGCGAGCAGCATCATTGCTGATATGCCCATCTCAAAGTGCCACAAGTTATTTCAAAGAACTAGAAACTAGATTTACTTTTTACTACAAGTTGCTTTTAAAATGGCTTAGTAAATGATTCAAAGTCGCCATATATCATTTGTTTTTTGATTTAAACAAAAATAAATACTCTTAATTCACTTCTTCAAGTCGTAAAATATAAGATAATCTTCTTGCATATGTCTCCCTGGTGTTCAGATGATTCCGCCCAGTTCCTCAGGTCATGGAGGCGAGAGAGTACAGGGTGGGGTGCACATATTCCTTCGCCTGCATGGCCTGCGGAGCTGAGCACTGCAGGCTTCTGTGATCCTGGTACCGGCACCTGTGCTAACAATACGGGATTAAAAAGTTATATTATTTTACTCTTTCACTATACTAAATTTGACGTTGTGCCCGATTTCTCCGAAATGGTTGAACATTATAGGGGCAAATTCCATTCTCGCAGGAAGGAGTTCTTTGATGAGATCCCGAGAAAAAAGTATTTGGTATAAGACCATTTACTTTTTTCCAAAACTTGAATGTCACATGCCATTCATAGGAAAGTTATTTCATGTCGTATAATGTATACTTGTCAAGAAACTTATGAGAAAACTTATTCAAAGGAAACGTTTGAGTAATTTATCATGTCTTAAATAAATAGAATAGATCTCTTTAAAAGGCAACTCTAGAAAAACTATTGATACTAGTATATCTAGGTGTAATCGAAAATCTTTAGATATCAGAACCTTAAACATTACAACTTTATTTTTAAAGATCATCGTACAGTGCGCTCATTATAGTTTATTTCTTTAGGCACTTAAAATAATGTAAACAAAATAAGTCACGTGACTATTTTGTTTACCTTATTTTAAGTATAGTCGACAAAGAAATTGCTTGACCACTTTTCGACCGTATGACAAAGGGATAAGGTTCAAAAGTGGTCAAGCAATTACTTGGTCGACTATACCTAAAGAAATAAACTATAGGTTAGCTAAAGGGTTAAAGCTTCTTTTTTAATATTTTTAATTTTAGGGTTCCAGCATAAAAGATTTTTGTAGGACAATAAATTATGATTGTCCATATGCGGTATTAGGATTCCGATATCAACCTCAAAGGAATGCCAAAATCAATGACTTTATATATAATTAAATAAAAAAATAAAATTCATTTATTTCCAGGCAATAAACCCAAAGTAGAAACAGAAGATTTGAAAAATTATAATTCTACGACTTTGATTTCTTAATGCTTGCTTAGCTAGCATGTTAAGAGCTGCGAATGGTGCCTTTGCTTTGAATTCTTATAACTGTTAAAAAACCGATTTTATCTAATGATGGCGGCCACAAAAGTCATTACATCACATTGTTTACCGTCTCAGTTATTTATCACAAGCCCATAAATTAGAGATAAGCTCCAAAGGGAAAGTGGCGTAAAGCTTAAATTACAAAAATTCGGGCGCCGGAGGTTCTACATAGCGGGGTTTAATCATTATAATGACCATTATACAACCCTGTTGTGTTCAGTAGGCCTTGAAAACGTGTACCATTACCTCGTGTGGCCGTGTTCTAATTTGAAAGATAATATAAATGTTTCAGTCCATTAATACAAGTAAAAATGAATACAGGTTTCCTGAGCAGTGTATTTAAATATAGGATTACCATTTTTACAATACGATTGTGATTTTTTGGCAATCTTTTAAATAACTTCACGTGTAGGGATGTTAATGTTTTTTTTTAAATCTTGGTAATAAATTTTTACTCGGTTGCAGTAGTCGAATTGTTTCGAAATTTGTTAATTCAATAGATCGGATAGATAGAGAAGATCTGATGGCAGGGCAATAATAAAGTAGAGTCACAATTTTTTTTTCATAAAAATTACAAGTGTGATTGATTTGTGAGAGTGTTTAAAAATGACCAAGCAGTATACTTAACAACCTCAAATGTTAAGAGTGAAAAAACCCAAGAATAAAAGACAATTCAACGGCAAATATCCTAAAAAATCTAATAGAAACTTAGTAGTGCCACGTAGTACGCTATAAGGTCATCATATGAGCAGTTATTAGGCCTGGTCCCTGTTTAATAAACGTTACAGGTGCTGCAATTCGACAAAAACGTAAGCTTTTCCATACTAAAATGTTACAATTATGTCAACTTGTAACGTATATAAAACGTCTCTTCCAATGCCTTTGATTTTGCACCGACTAAAGCATATACCTAAATAATATTTGGGTAAATGCTTTCGTTGGTGCAAAATCGAATTATTAAGATAGAAAGAGGTGGGAAGAAAAGCTGTCGAACCTTTAACAGCCGTAAATCGCATTGTGTCGATCTGACGGTAATATAAAACCGGGGATCGCGTAGATCGGTTTATTTAACGCTATTGATCTGTACCTATTGTGTGTACCTTGGATAAGGATTGAAGCCTATTATGGACATAGCCTCAGTACATGTCAAGCGTACACACCCAGAACTGTCAAAAGGGTTACCTTTGGTGGGCGTCAAGGTGATAAAACTTGTAAATCATCAAGAAAAACGTAGATAGGTTAACACCGTCATTGCGACGAGCGCTCGAGCGAGGAGGCAATTGTGTTACAAAACGAAACCTGTCTATTTTATCTTACGGTGTATATTTTTTGATTGAGTGGTCCTTCACCTCAGTTTTATTGAACCTAGAATTGATGCATCAGAGACATTATCAAGATTTTATTTATTGCGGTAAAGACATTTTTCACTTAAACCGCGACGACAGTTAAATAATGAAATTGACTAATAGCGATAATAAATCTAGACAAACGGTCTGGGTTCTTTTTATTGCCCTCGAAGGGCTACCAACGCCAGAATTTGCAATCTACAAATCACTTAGGATTTATCCATCACGCCTCATTGTCTCACAAAGAACTGATAAAAAACCTAAATGAATAACCATGCGAAAACAACTCCATATATCAGTGTCGCCAGCAAGCGAGATAGCCGAATAATTCCAGCCATCACTGTAATGCGTTGTCCCCCTCCTGCGCATATTTTAGTAATCAACCATGAGCGCCAGATTCCCCGGATTTCACACTTATGTGGTTTTTACAGCTGCCTATAAAAAGGCTTTTTGAGAGCGTGTGAACTTCGTAACAGTGCAGTCAGCGGAAATTCTAGTACGTCGTTTTACACGACCGTGTCAGGAAAATTCAGACCGGAGTTTGTGAAATATATTATACTATATAATCGTAGAGCGTTATACTGACTCCTGTTTTGGATAGATAACAAAATTATTCCAATTATAATTAATATAAGATCCATTTCAGTTGAGACTTTGAAATATTAAAGCATAGAATGTTACTAACGTGGTACTATGATCGTAATAATTACATACAAAGAACGTGTCATATTTTTCACAAATGGGTTCGTATTCGAGGACAATAGTAGTTTTATCTTCATTATATTCTCGTTAATTTTACTCGTTAAAATTTAAACTCATTTTATGCTTAAAATATTATTATGATGTTGAAATGACAATAGTTGGTTTAAATCGCATATAATAAAAGGCTATCATGTTCAATGCCGGTTAAGTCCTCAACGTTTCGAGGCTCTTTATAAGCCTTATTATAAGTCCTTAGGTAGAACGAGATAGCATTAGCCTTTTTACTTTACGTTGAAACTTTCTTCTCTTGTTCTTCTGCTTTAAGAAAGCTCTACAAAAAATTACAGCTTGTATTTAAAAAAATCTACTCATGTTTATTGTATAAATCAACCAAATTAAAACAGCTTTATAAGTCACTTTAGTTTTTTTTATCGAGCAAATTCAAGCAATTTTATTTTGACTTTATAAATAGCCTGACCAGAGTTTTAAAAGCAGTCTATGCAACCATATCACAGTAATTGTCACAATGACATGCTAGGCAATTTATGATGAAGTTTATTATTAAAACGTAGAGGACTTTAAACCTCTTGTTGGGATATAAACAACAAAAAAAGTTACGACAAACATTATAAATATGTACAGTTAAAGAAAGTTTCAACAAAAGTTTTAGTTCGTGTGTCAATATAGATATTTCAACAAACAGTTATCGAAAACTATAAATACCTACAGGTTTTTATCTTTTGATGGGTTCTTTAAATTTTGATAACTGATACATTTTAGTCATCATGCTCATTACTGTGACCGTTACCTTACAAAGGTTGGCTTATTATCATAGGTAAGTGTTATATACTCAGTTAGCTCTCACATACCAGTATACCTAGTTATATCTGAGAGAGATCAATCACTGACGTTCCTGGATGAACGCACATATGAATGAACGATTGCGTTGCTCTGTGAGCCGATCTTTTATTTTCTTTTGTATGGGAGCCATTTGCGTTTTTTAAGGGAGATCGCTAATTAAAATTGAGGCAATCTGTTGAACTAAACATTTTTTTTATTTTTTTTTTATAATGGTAACGCAAAGAAAAGCCTAGGGTAATGGAGGATTTAAATAACGAAACCAATTTAGATTACAAAAAAAAGCAAATCATAGTAAAAATGAGGATTTATGAATTGTTGGTGGAATGAAAAATAAAATGAATTATTATTATTGCAATGGAATGGATTGAGTATTTATTTGTATTCAAATCCTGACGATATTCTTGTGATTTTATATTTGACATGTTTTGTGATTAATAATATACGTTTTATGTTGTTTAATTGGGAAACACAATTTTTTTATACATATTATTACAGAGCGAGGGGGTCAGGCAAAAATATATGCTTATGTAACATTTTTAACAGACCCCAGACTGGCCCTAACATGACCAGTACAGATTTAGTTTATCCCTCCCTGCGTCTGTCTATGTATAACTAGTGTCAAAGGAAAGTCAAAGTCAAATATATTTAATTAGATCAGCACTTACAAGTATGAATGCCAGAAATTTTTCCACTGCTTCGGAAAAACCTCTGATGAGAAGATACCGGTAAGTAAATCAAGGAGGTGTATTTTTTTAATCCATCAAAATTTCTATTTTATTTTTACATGTTAAGTACTATTTACACAGTAGGTGTACACTATTTGGAACTAGGCATCGCCAATGCAAGTCGGGATCATTTCCAAACTTCCCTGTCCAAGATATTTCATCATCATCATCATCTCAGCCACAAGAAGTCCACTGTTGGACATAGGCCTCCTCCATGGATTTCCAAATTAGCCGGTTGGAAGCAGAATGCAACCAGCGCCTTCCTGCCACCTGTACGAGGTCATCGGACCATCTTGTGGCTGGTCGTCCTACGCTGCGCTTGCCAATACGCGGCCGCCATTCGAGAACTTTCCGACCCCATCGGCCATCAGTTCTCCGTGCTATGTGCCCTGCCCACTGCCACTTCAACTTGCTAATCCGCTGGGCTATGTCGGTTACTTTCGTTCGTCTGCGGATCTCCTCATTTCTGATTCGATCACGCAGAGAAACTCCAAGCATAGCCCTCTCCATAGCTCGTTGCGTAACTTTGAGCTTTCTTATAAGGCCCATAGTAAGCGGCCACGTTTCAGTGCCATAAGTCATCACTGGTAACACACATTGATCATACACTCTCGATTTCAGACACTGAGGTATATTGGACAAGAAGACATTTCGCAGTTTCCCGAACGCTGCCCAGCCGAGTTGGATTCGACGATTGACCTCTTTCTCAAAGTTGGACCTGCCTAGTTGGACTGTTTGTCCTAGGTAGACGTATTCGTCAACAACTTTGAGAGTTGAGTTTCCTACTGCTATTGGGGTGGGCACTACATGGACAGTCGACATGACTTTCGTTTTGTCCATGTTCATCTTAAGGCCCACCCGTTGGGAAACCCGATTGAGGTCTTCGAGCATCGTGCTAAGGTCTTCCATCGATTCTGCCATGACTACTATATCGTCGGCAAATCGAAGGTGAGTGATGTACTCGCCGTTGATATTGATGCCGAATCCTTTCCACTCCAGAAGCTTAAAGGCATCTTCCATTGTGTTGGTGAACAGTTTCGGAGAGATAACATCTCCCTGTCTCACACCTCTTTGCAATGGAATTTCCTTCGTCCTCTGGTCTTGTATTCGGACCGACATGGTGGCGTTATTGTACAAACACTTCAACACTTCGATATACCGATAGTCAATACGGCATCGCTGGATCGCTTCCAGCCTCCCGAACAAGCCGGCTTCCGAAAAGGCTTTAGTACCATAGACCACATCCACACGCTGCGGCAAGTTATACAGAAGACCGAGGAGTATAACATGCCATTATGCTTAGCGTTTGTGGACTATGAGAAGGCCTTTGATTCGATCGAGACGTGGGCGGTGCTTGAGCCAAGATATTTATAATTATTTATTTTATCTACACACATATCATAACTGCTAAATAACGCGTTCAAAAACCATAGAAAATGACCAGCATTATTACAACCAATGTTGTTATAGGAATTTTCTTGTCTGTGGTAGTAGGTAAATCTGTTCTTTATTGGGTAGTATCTCTTAGTAGTCTGTGTTTATTGGTCATATATCACATAACCGATATCTCGTGACGTTATGAATTTAAATTTGGAACAGCTGTCAAAATTCAAGTTGGTCTCTATTCTAGTATCCACAGATATTAAAACAGTTATCGATACGAACCGTCAACTCAGTATGTTTTTTTAAATTAAACGCACGACATTTGATCTCGAGTGACATGACAATAGGGACTTCATTCGTTTGTCTATGGTTTAAAAAAACGTTCGTCTTGGTGGATAGATCGAATGGCCGCGATGACTGTTTGTTGGTTTTTGCTGTTACGGTTTTTTGCAGTTATGATATATGTGTGTAGATAAAGTAATGTATGCAACTATATATAATTAGGCCTTAAAACTCGAGTGTGATCCTATTATGAAACTCGCTGACGCTCGTTTCATAAAACCACACTCGTGTTTTAAGGCCTCTCATTATATAGCAGTTGCATAAAATACTATTATAATACGCCCGAGAATTTAATGTCTTCTATTTTCCTCTTTAATTTTATCTTCTCTATTATATTTTCTGTAACAACTTTGTTTATTTTTCTAAATAAAAGGTACGGTCAGCCTCAGAATTAACTGAACATTTTAGTACCTTGTCGCTGTCAGTAATGTGACGAAATCGAGCAACTCGTATGTCACACGTTACTACTGCAAGGTTCCTAAGTGTTTAGCTACTTCCGAGGCTTACTGTACTATGTCTTCTTGACAATACATTTGAAGAGACAATACATTTATGTAATTTTGAAGAGAGACGCACATAGAGCTAAATTAAACTTAGTATGTAATTTTTACTATAGTATTTTTCTTGCCATTAATGTATCTTGACAGTAAAATTCAGCTTCATACTATCGTAAAACTATCCGGTATCTACGCCGGTCGGTGCGGAAACGCCGGCGAAGCGTCCGGCGGCGGACCGGACGACCTGCTTCATTAAGTAACTTTTGCTTTAATCTGATTGTTTGACGAAGCAAACGCGTTTAAGTTTACTTCCGGTTGCTTATTGCGATAGTAAGTGACGGGGAGATTTGTAAAACTATTAAATGATGTTAATTTTTTACAATTTGATTAGTGCGAGTGCAAAATTCATAGTTGCTAAGTGTAAATATTAAAACTCGCTCGTAACACTCCAAAGAGTGTAAACGAACCCCTTGTTAGTTATTTTGAAACATAAAATCCTTATTGAAACATTACGTATGATTACAGCAAATCAAAAAGCAGAAAATAAGTAAGTTTCTTAAAAGTTTAAGAATTTTCTCAGTTTATCTGTTCATAATCTATGTCTACATTATGTATTTGTGTCAATGGTAAACTATTAACGGCAGTACGGACTCAGTCCCCTTTGCCTTTTCCTGGTTAGAGATAATTTGGAAAAAATTAAATTAAAATAACACAGTTTTATAATCAAATGTTTCTACCTACTTGTTAGATATAGTATACTATGAAATAACGTACGTTATATATCTCCTCCGATATTTATTACTACATATCGTTCAAGCGATTGAAACATTAATTATACCTGCATTTGGCATAGTAATTTTATTTTAATATTCTAGTTGAAGCTTGACATTTCTGATTTCCGGACAGCCCGATTAATTTAACCCGCATAAACCATTATTTCGTTTTAATAAAACGGTAAAATAAACACAATGAGGAGGTAATTAAAACTAAACTGAGTCGTTGGAAGTCCTTTAAAATTCATTATAGCCGGGAGTTGTCAAGTTTTGCTAAAAGTGCCGAGTTTCGCGACTACAAAGTTTTTTTACTTCGCCAAGTAAATAGCTAACTTTAAGTTTGTCTGTTAATTGATCGCTTAGTTTCATTTTTAATTGATACTACTTACCTACGCTTAAAATAACACACAACAAGATAATTGATTAAGGTGGATCGATTCGTATAAGGCGGGAATTTTGAAAATTTTGCAGTTTTTAATTTATGGTGGCTAAATGATCTATCAATTCAAGTAGTTTCCGGTAATATTTTTTTTTACATTTTGTAGATTCCAGCCTCATGCAGATCCCCTTAAGTACCTGTAGAATGTGATACTTTGACATTTCAAACTTAATTCTAACCCGTTTCTGATGACATACAAAACATTAAGTAACAACTTTTACTATTTCGCACTGTATCATTCCACAAAGGTTATGTCTAGAAGAGATTGCGGTTTAGCAATAAGACTCAGTTAAATACTTTGAAACATTTCCATGCTGTATTTTTAACTTCTGTTTAGTTCTTCTTTTGTTCACTGCTGAACATATTTATGCCTAAGTAATTATAAGTAAAGTACATTACGATCAAAGGGTGCACCGTTCTGGATGACTTTTGGTGGCGGTTCGAACTGCCGACCGGAGTCCTCGCACGGGCCGATGGACCCTTCGATCTTCATTATAACCCTTACGATGCATTTATTTATTTTACTAGCTAAGCAATCGTAGCCACCCACCCGTACCTCTCGCGAGGACTACGACTTGAGACATTCAGGCCACAAAAAAAAACATACGCCTCTTCCATGGATTTCCATATCGTCCTTGACGCTGCGAATCTGGGCCAGGTTGGCCCTGCCGTTATGTGGATATCGTCCGACCATCTGGCTAGTGGTCTGCCAATGCGTCGCCTTCCCGTTCGGGGTACCCAGTGTAGCGTCTTGTGACTCAATCTGTCATCTCCCGCTTGTATCTTTTTTTTGGAATGAGTAAATCGATTGGAGAGCGTCAGTGGCCTAGCGACTGGAGGATGAACTCATGGTCGTAAGGTAACGAGTTCAAGCCCCAGTGGTATCGCGATACCAGTAAGTTTTTATGACCTAATACTCATTGCTTAAGTACTGTAGTAACCAATGTTCTTGCGTAGAGGGAAAGCATTGTAAGGAAACCTGGACATTCCTGTAAATGTATGTGTTACCATAATCATGTCGGTCCGGTTTCCTTTTGCCAGTAGTTATGGAGGTCAGATGGCAGTCGCTCCAATGTAATAACCTGACCTACCAAATCTGGGATCAAGGTCAAAGCGTATTCCTTAATAAATAGGAAACAGCGCTAGGAAATTGATGATTATATGTGTGTGTGAATTAATACAAAATATTTGCTGTTGTTGTAATTCTAAAGCCTAATATTATTGAGAATATTTACACTAATTATAATTCACACTTCTTTTATTTATTTATTTTTTTAACCCTTTAATAAATATTTATTTTCATCTTAAATAATGACAAATTAAGAATAAAAATACAATAAAAACTTTTTCTAAACTTAAAGGTAAAAAAATTGACCCAAATCGCCGCCAATAGGGAGGGTGCCCAGAAGGCTAGCAGCATTGCCACGGTGGATGGCAATGCTGATTCTTTGGGCAAAGTATTGCCCAGCCTTCTGGTCGCGGGAGGCCTCTATAAGGCGCGCCGATAAGTCTTTGTATAGACGGCGCGCACTTGAATTGACGACAGCTTTGTTAATTATAAACATACACTCGAAAAACATAGCCCCTCTGGTGACAGTCGGGTAAAAAGAAAGTTTCGACTTGCATTTAATCAAAAGAGTTAAACATAATTCTATTGAAGACGTTAAAACATGTTTCGGATTTACACGAAACTTTGAGTAAGTGCCGGCAGGGTATAGAAGTCCTAGGGCAGAAAGCTTGTAGTTAATGAATAGTAAGTACGTAACAATTCGTGTAATGCCTTCAGCAACGGGCAGCGGTACGTAATTATCCAATTACTCGTTTCATTTCTCGAGGGAACCCACTACAGGCCCTCCTATTTAGGGACCTATTGCGAACGCGTGTGAAATCCTACCAATATTATAAATGCGAAAGAAATTAACGGCTAAACGGTATTAGATGAAATTTGGTAGACAGATAGATCATGTACTGAATGAAAACATGATAACTGCAGAGTTTCCTGCGGCGTTTCTTCTCAGTAGTATCTTCCATTTTCCGAAGCGCTAGTAGATTCAGACATGTAAAAGAGCCTACTTGCAAAATAAATTTCTCATTTTTCATTTTCATTTTCATATGATCATTTAAATCCGTAATCGCGAACGAAGCTGCGGTTTTAAGCTTTTAATAAATAAATATCTAGGAACTAATACACCCCCTAAAAATGTGTACTATAGTATGGATACTAGGCAACTGAAACAAACACATATCATATCCACGACTTAGGTAAAAACACACGTTTTCAACATAAAAACATTTGCTCCTTGTGGCCATTGAACCCACAACCTCTAGCATCATAGTCAGAGCCACTTTTAAACCACTAGGCTAACCGGCCGTCAAAAAGCAACAAGCTAAATTCATGCTTTTTGACCATATGTATAAACTAGAGCGTCACAGTCACAAACATACCGTTGTTTTATATAAAAATCGATATTTTACAAACCCAATGGACCATACATTTCAACCAGACGTATTAACATTAATAAACGATTTAAAATAGCGAGTCTGAATCTTTAACTATACCGCCTTTAAGCTGCTTTTCCACCAGAGATGTGCGAGGATGCGTAGCAAGGGATGTGTTTGTAAGAACCAATAGAATCGCTTCATTTACCTCGCCTCGGTCAGCACAGCTCTGGTGGAAACGGCTCATTGGTTCTTTACAAACACATCCCTCGCTACGCATCCTCGCACATCTCTGGTGGAAACGCAGCCTTAAGCTACGCGCTCCATACAGTATTAACCTGTCATCACAATTTATACTTCGCCATTCCAATAACCCCCTTGAATCGCTACGATTTCATTTCTAAGCGCGGAATGTCATTCTTATTGGTACTTATTGGTCCGATATAAATTACTCTTTGTCGTGTGCGACATGGAAAGTCTACAGCTTGGATAATTGCCCCCCGATCAAGAGTTATGTCGTTCACTGGAATGAGCACAGCAACGTATATTTTTCTATTGGTTTATGTCGATTGGGTGGAGTTTAGATGCTGTAGGCACACTTATTTCATTATTATTGCCTAGTTTGGTATTATTTTGAAGTAAAATTCGTATTTTTAACATAAAACTACCGTGAGACTCGGGCATATTAATAAAACGGATCACTTACGTATTTTATTGTGCACGCCTCTAGGTTGCTTCTGAGCCTGCTTCTGTGGCCCTAACATGACTAGCCAAGGTTAGTTTATCTCTATCTGCGTCCCTTTCTTATGACACTAGTTAGACAGAGACACAGGGAGGGGTTAAACTAAACCTGGGCTGTCATGTTAGGGCCGCTGCTGGCGCCTGTCCCTAGGATCTCCTATTGACTTACTAAGCTCAGTGTATTTCGAGATATCATTTCCTAAGCCATTTTATCCTTCCACGAATACTTACTGTATTTTTCTAACAAATACGTTTGATACGCTTTCAAAATACTCTCGGAGCTTTCAAGTTCCTCTTAGACTTCAAAGTCTTCGATTGAAACAAATATATCGTAATAAAGACTTATAAGCTCACGATTTCCTTTGTACCGTCAGCATGAAATCAAATACTAGCCATTTGTTTCTTGCTGAAATAGAAAGTAAAGAAAAAAGAAAAACATTTATTTAAAAACTATTTAACACAATACACACATCACGGGCAGAGTACAAATATTATTTCCACAAACATTGTGTTGAATAGAATCAAAAAGGGCCTCATTCAGCATACTGCCTTGAAAAACCTAGACGCTGATTTCCAGTGGGACCCTTCAGATTCTTATAACTTAACATATTGTTAGGAGACACATTCCGTTACATAACTTAAATACAAGAAAGAAACTATACTAAACAATATTCTTCTCGTCTGTTCAAAGGTTAACTGAAAGAATTCCGTTAACTGTATTTCGTTAGTCATTTAGGAGGAGTGTGAACCCAGCCCCAAAAAACGCTCCCCATACCAACGGCGATAACGTTTTCCACCCTCTAAACCTTAACCTATGGCAATGATTTTTTGGGATGCTGTCATTATGCCTTAGAACTAGGTTTATGTGTTTTGATTTTTTTAATATTCTTGTCAATATTTGCATCTGACGAGTTTCATACAAAACCACAAAAAGTCAATATTTTTTAAACTATTAAGATAATTTAAAAAATCAAAACATACGAACCTAGTTCTAGGGCATAATGACAACATACAAAAAAAAGGTTAAGGTTTAGAGGGTGGGAAACGTTATCGCAGTTTGCATGGAGAGCGCTGGGTTCACACTCCTCTTAATGTGTTTTTGTGCAATAATGAATGTACGCTCGATGTAAAATACGCCAGGGGACTTATATTGATGAATTAATAATAGTAAACTATTATGTACCCACATATTAACAACGTTTATATACAGTCAAGGAATTTAATTTCCAACCCACCTAAGGTTCAATAGCATATAGCAAACTGTCACCATAAGAGCTATAGAGCAAGACGTTAGTTTGACATATCGACCTTAATGCATTGCGAATGTCAGATGACATTTCAACGAAATGGGTAGGGAATTAAATTCCTTGACTGTACATCGTATACTAAAAAGAAAAAAAGTGTTACTTACTTTGCGGAGGTCCACATCACCTCCGCAAAGTAACGCCTCCATCTATTAAGTAACACATATTAAGGAACAAATCACCTTCCTACTCTACGAAACCCGTGTCTTATACTTACATGCAAAACAACTGCGTCTGAGCGAATTATTTTTTATTTAAAAAAACATTTCGGACTCTATTGTTCTAATGCTGACCTTACTACGGATCAATACGAGTCGGAGCCAATACATTTCAGATTAAACTTATTGTGTTCCGTGTATGTATGCACTGCCATTATGTAGGTACAGTAAAATGTCTAGCTAGTAAATTGTAGTTCACCCAAGTAGACATTTTAATTCGTATTAATTCGCGACGTTTTAGTTTTCGTATACCGCAAAACGGGATGGCTTTGAAAGCAAAGGAGGCTGTTTAGATAGTTTCAAAATTGACATAAAATCAATACTGTTCTTTAAATTCTGTGTAATGACGACACGAAGAAAATACTACTCTTGTCCTTTGCCGGGTTTTGTAGGTATTAGATTAATTTTGCATGATTATCAAAAGTATAAAACTAAATGGTTCTATATTGAACTCTTAAGAAGATTATGTTTTTTATACTATCTTAACAAAAAATTTGTGATCGTCTTTAAAGAAATACTCTAGCATAACGTCAAGTTTTTATCGAGCGTTTTCCCGCCGTCGCCATTATCCACGTTGCTATCGTCAAAATACATCCATGAGAGGTGAAACTAGGACGACCAACCTCGTATGCTCATTTTACAGGACATATTTTGATCTAACATTACAGAATTCATGGAAAAAATACTTTTACCGTAGTTTATGGTACGGTATGGTCCTGTATTTTTCATAATAAAGCACACATCGCACGCTTAGTATTAAAGTTACCCATTTCTGAATAATACACGTCCCAAAATATCACCTTAATTAAAAGACATAGGGTTTAATTTTGGGAAATATCAAATTCAGAATTGAGTCACTTTAATACTAAGCGTGCGACATATACAGGACACGGCCAAAATGATAGCAGAAAAACGGGACGACCTGTAAAATACAAGACAGTTTGCCACCCTAGGTGAAACCCGTTAAAAGGGTAAAAGGAGAGGAAATTAAATTGCCACGCATTGTCATTCTCAAAACATACGAAGGTAACGTCGTCGATATTACCCAGTAGAATCAAGCGGGGTTGCCAACGCGAGTGGATTTTTTCTGAATGGCTAGTACGATAGGCCTCAAAAGTAGCTGAACATTTTAGTACCTTGTCGCTGTCAGTAATGTGACACATGAAAAAGACAGCCGGTGTAATTACTGGCACAAGAGGTATTCCATCTTCGCCCTCTGGGTTGGCAACGCATCTGCACTCTCTTTATTGTTGCAGGTGTCTATAGGCGGTGGTGATCACTTACCATCAGGTAACCCACTTGCTTGTTTGCCTTCCTATGTTGTATAAATAAAATAAATACATTCTATTGTTTTTACTAACGATGACGCAAACTGACTGTCACTACGTCAGAAACCCTGTAATTCTAACAATAGGTACTCATGGTTCAAAATCAAAGATGCTTAAGTAAGGTTCTACAAAGTGTCAACACAATACCTACCTAGGACTTAGACCCATAAAAACCCGAATGGGAGACAAGGTCGTAATAAATCGCGTCCGTGCAACGTGCGCCCGAGTAATGTGCGGAGTTGGTCGCCCTAGGCGGCCTTTATTAAATTTCCACCGCATTGTTAGAAATTGCGTAACTAAGAAACTTAATAGATTCAAATGCTATGTAATGACAATACAAAGAAAAATTAGGGTAGTGGCAGGACTCGAACCTGCAACATCAGCATACCGTGCTTTGCGTTTGCCAGTTTTGCCACCATACCCTGCGAATTTTTCAATGTGCTTGGTCTTTACGGTCATTACATTATTGATTTTAAGGGTACATCTACCCACGGTGTCATCTCCAATCGAAAGAACTTTCGGTTACAAAAATTTAATAGATTCAGACGTTATTTTGTGGAAGTCCATAATTATATCAACCACCAAGGACCAATTTCATAAACGCGACAGCCGACAGATGACAGTGACAATTCGCCGTACATTACTGTGTTCGCCGTTCATTTTACAACAATACAGCATCTGGTTTTATCTCCGTTTTACTAAGTTAACTAACCATTAAAGACGCAACAGAGATAAATTGTCTGTGGTCGAAAGGGATACAATGTGTCCCCTCCCTTTTTTTACCTGACTACGGCAAAGCCAAAAGGAAGGGTTTTGTTTTTAGCAGTCTATGTGTGTATGACATATTCTCCCAGATCTGTGTTTAGATTCCTGTCTTTGATTTTGATTATACATTACATGGTTAGTGTGGAATATGGTTCAGACTGTATTTAATGGGAAAATGACGCTCTATTTAACAGAACACCTAAAAATGGAACCATAAGAAAATGTATTGAAAGAGAGGGCTTTATTAGGGCTTTTTATGAAGGCTCCGAGTGCTTTCAAGTCGGAATATAGGATAAGTATTGTCTCTGAAGGCGTGGGTTTGGTGAATTTATAGGACGTGGTGGGTGTTTAATATTTTCCACTTTATTTAATATAGCGGACGCGCGCGACTTCGTTTGCGTGATATAAGTAGCCTATGTCTGTCAGGGATAGTGTAGCTATCTATCTGTGAAATAATTTTTGAAATCGGTTCAGTAGGTCCAAGGATTACCCTCTACATACAAACAAACAAACATACAAAGTTTACCTCTTTATTATATTAGTGTAGATAGATTATTATAGGCTCACGCCTGTTTCCCTTCGGGGTAGGCGGAGACCACAGCCACTTGCTCCGGTCCTGGCATGCTTTTCTCGTTTCCTTCACACACATTCCTCTCTTGGTGGTTTCGGGTACCAACTTCTCGACTTGAAGAAAAGTAAGAAAAGAACAAGCCAAACAAAAAATGTTTAGGGTCTTACGCCAAACCAGAGAGAGGAAGGGGAGATAGAAAGCGAGCGAAGAAGACGCAACTTTTTTTTGCCAAGAGACGATTTCAAGACTTCACTAAAGAAACAAAGTTACGCAATGCTAAAAAGAAACAGTGTTTTATTATTGCAAACTCACTTGAATTGATAAAAAAATTGCACCATTTAGCCACAATACAAAAAAAACTGAGAAAATTTTGAAATTCCCGCTTTAAGAGAGATTCACCTTAGGGATGTGCGCAATGAGTGTGTGACGTTTATCGACAATCTTCCATCTGTATTACATTTTAATTGTTTACATCGGCGGGATAAACTTAGCGGAAAGCCTTTAAAAACGGCAACTCGCAAAGAGTGTCTTTGGAATTGCACCGTCTGACTGACTACAACAAGACTACAACAATTTTGAAATTAGAAGACATGATACATTTCAAAATTAACAGCTGCATAATATTTTCTCAAAGAAGGCGTGCTAGTTGATAAGGAAAAACTTAACGGATAGATACCTAGGGTAGCAAAGTAAAATTGTTTTGATTTGGTGGTAGTAAGGTATAGATCATACTAGTGGCGTGGCGTGAAATTTCACTTTAGTAAGGCTGGGATGAGGGACGTTCGTTAAAGAATGACGGATGAGTAGGGTTATCATTTGGATTAAAAAAAAATAGTAAGGCTACGGGAATCGGGTTATACTGACGCCACGCCCTGGATCATACATAGTCAAGTTTAAATTTTGTATATACTGGATTAGTACCAAACTGGAACTTGAGCTAGCTCTATTACAAGGCCGGTCAAACCTAGGCCCGCCAAGATATTTGAATTCGCCCCCAAACTCGGCCGGACACGACTCTGCCGCGTTTTTTTAAATCATGTGCTTCTTAATGAACATGGTAGAGTTACCTATGAAATTTGTAGCCCGGCGACGAAACTGTGTACAAAAAATTGCCCACCTGGAAAATATATTGACCGGCATTGCTCTTTGAATAGCACCCTTACCAAATTGTAAAACTTAGCAACATTGTTATAAGGTAACTGTACCAGTGCTTGACACGCGTAGGACATTGTTTGGACCAGTAGTTGACATGTTTATCTCTTATTTTTACTTTTATGTTTCCGTATATTCCTGTTAACTATTAGGCCACTGTCAAGGACTGGGAGCGTTACCTTAATGTTTATCTGTGAATGCATAAAATGCATGCCGAGTGTTTATTTGTAGGCTATTTGTATGCATCATGACATAACTGTGATATTGTCTGTCTGTCTGTACTGTTATATTAAAGTAATACATATATTAAATGTGACCTTTTCGCTATGATTATTATGGAATACTTTGAGAATTTTTATTGGAATTGATTAGATTCATAATAGGTACATGTGCTTTTCGCTCGATGAATCACTAGAAAGAGATTATTAAAGCATGAACTTGAACTGGTACCGAAATAATTTGTAATTTGACGGTTTAATATAAGGCACATTTTATTTTAGTTTTTATTTTCTCATTATTAAGAGACATTTTTATACGCCGCAAGGTAAAACACGTAGGACTTAAAATTATAAGCAAAAATCTGTACCTATTCCATATATACTCATGTTTCTACAAATAAAATATTTTATCTTGATCTTTTATTCCACTTACCTGAGGGGTGAAGTTAGGTGGGTGCGGCGGATTGCAGACAGGGGGCGCCGCCGTGCTGCCATAGTGCTGCTGGTACGATGACGTCAGTATCTTCTTGTGCGCGGACGCATGGGCGCGGTACGCGCTCACGCTCAACTTCATGACTACACTAAATATTTTTTACGTCGTTTTATTATTTACACGTGTTTGGCACTTGCTTTAGTTAGATCACTACCTCATTATATATTTATTATGCTCGCACAACCATCCGAAACTCTCACTTTTCATCTGTAACAAAGAAAATACTTTATTAGTAAGCAATTTGGTCTGAACAAACTGGAACAAAACACCTTGCTACTCCGCGGTTTCGCGGAGTAGCAAGGTAATTTGTTCCAGTTTGTTGATATGGACCTCCGCAAAGTAAAGCCTGAATCTATTAATTAATTTGGTCTGATTTTTTTAAGTGATCAGAAATCCACTTTTGGATAAATAATAAGATGTGACCATACCAGTGCTTGGCATGCATTAGGCATTGTTTTTAACAATGGTTGACATTATTTATTTAATCTTAATTGCACAAACTTAACTAAAAAAATGTACATAAGGTGGACTTAAAGCCTTAAGGCATTCTCTACCAGTCGACCTTTAGGAATAACAACGGGAGTGACAAAATATCAGTAGTGCAACAACTTATAATTCAAAGTACTCACTACATAATAGCATGCACATACATACATACATATACATTATTGTCTCTCGTTTTAACTTGTATGTTTCAGATCTTCGCGTCGATTACTAGGACACTGTCAAGGACTGGAACCGTTACCGCAAATGTTATTTTATATGAATAAAATTAGCTAGTTTTTAAATTGTATATAAATTTTCCTTATTATATGGTATTATTCAATACCATCCATGAAAATGGAAAAAAGTGTAACACATTTTCTTGTAACTGGTCATCACTTCCGCAAGCTCGTTTGCTTCTCTGATTCATTATAAATAATATTTAAATAGTTATGACCAGAACTATAATATTCCATTGTTATCTATCAACACAAGAGTACAATGAAGAGAGAATTTAGATAGGTACATAAAATAAGCTGACCCTAATTAGAAGAAAAGCAACCGATCCGACTCTCATTTCAAGAAAATTTACCTTAAAAAAACTACGGGCGATTCAATATAAACAGGAAAGATAAACACGGATTGTTTTTGAATCAGGGCCTGCTAAATAATGGATCGGATTGGTCCGATTGGATCCGATGTCGGCAAATAACGCTAATGACGAGTGTTGGTAGAACGTAATATTTAACTTCAGTTTTCCTGCTACAGTAGATAAAGCTGGGGTTGTGAAAATAGATTATATCGATGATTTTGTTAACCTGGACTATCCATTTTAGGTCCATAGAAACGTAGTTGACAGTCAACTTACTTTTCAGTTATTTGTCATAAAAGATCATCGGAGAAATGAGTCGTGTCGCTTAATATCTCTTGTACAGAAGTCTTAGTAAACTAACATTTATTGCTAACATAACGCATATATCCATCCATATCTTATTAGTATTATACCACTTTGATGTCATCCTATATAATTATCACTTTTTGTAAAACTATAATACTTGGCTTAATCAGAGTTTTGAGTTTCAACACAAGGGTAAATTATAATTATCCATTAACAAAACTTTTCAAAAATGAAGACTTTCTAGTTGTTTCTAGCTACAGCTGTACAGTTTTATCTCCTTACTTCCGCCATTCTTTCCGTTGGTACGTGCTTCTTAATCTTCATACAATAACACAATTAAATCGATATCGATAACACCTGCCTGCAATCCCTACAAGCAAGGCGCCACTCCGTCGAGCGCGGCTGACTGGTTGACGACCAAACGCGAGGGAACCAACCACCTTATTGATCGAACAATCGCATTATCACTTGCTGCATAATGTCGTTCTTGGTTTATGTATTGTCTTGGTTTATGAATACACATATGTATAAAGCATAGTAGCCGTTTTCTGCTTTTTTAACGTAACTTTGGTCAACTCAGCGTTTGCATACCTTAAATCACATTTATTTTTAGTTGTCTAAAGTAGAAAACAAAATTGTAACCAAAAATATCCGTTTTTGTCACCATAATAATGTTTATTGTTTAAATAAAATATATTATTCTAAAGCAACATATTATTAATCATCTCTTCTATTTACAACCTCAATTTGTTTTATTTAGGCGGTAAACAATATTTCGATGCTAAAAACTGAAATTTTAGGTTAGAACGTTGTTTACTATTCTAAAGACAAGTGAGGACGAATACCTATACTTAAGTTTGAACAATGTATCTTTCTTGGATTGATATCACCTAAGCCGCAAACTGGGGTGCAATTTTTGAATCTCACCAGGTGACTAGAGCTCACCAAAATGGCCGAATCTCTATGAAAAACGGCTATTTTGGAGAGCTTTAGTTACCCGGTGAGATTCAAATGCAATTTTTTTAATCTCACCAGGTGATTACAGCTCACCAAAATGCCGAATTTCTATGAAAAACGGCCATTTTGGCAAGCTTTAGGCACCTAGTGAGATTCAAGAACCGCACTCCAGTGCACCTAGCACGAATCTTCTCGATGCGCGTTAACTCGCTACGTAACTCAGTGCATCTCGTTCTAACTAGTCCAGTAGAAGCGAGACGCACTGAGTTACGTAGCGAGTTAACGCGTATCGAGAAGATTCGTGCTAGATGCACAGAGCGTCTAGTGTAAATTTTGTCAGAATAAACGACGCAACGAACGCGTTAGAGTTAACTGCTCAATTACAATGGAAGCAGAGATAGAGCCTCTTGCGTCGCCTATTTGCAACAAAAAATTTCTATACAATTTAGTAGTTAGTACATAGTTAACGCGTTCAAGACCTTCTTTCTACAATAATCTACAAAAAAAATCCACTTTTATGCCATTTGATTGGTAGCTGTAGCACTGTATTGTTTAAAAAATATTTATTATTTATGACCTACAAGGGAGCTGACAGCGAGTTCATCATAAACAGGAATCTACTTTTTATGTTCTCCGTCTTTGCAATAAGATGCATTCTTAACAAGTTGGCCGTTCGCCAAACTGGAATTTAATGGCTGCCTTCAGAACAATTGATTTCTTACCCCGGCTCAGTCAGGCTGCTGAGTTGTGGGAAATGAGATTCTTTTAGAAAATAAAAACACTTAATAAAAAAATGCACAGTTCGTGACCGTAACGTTCGTCTACCTTACTAATTAGTTTCTTTGTTTTCTTTGTCTTTTTTATGTGGTGTACAATAAATAATTTTTGTTGTTATTTGTTGTTGTTGTTGTAAAGCTCAGCGGGTTGATTTTTGAGTTTTGAGCACTCAACACTGGCCAGTTGCGAGCCAATCAAATACGCGAGCGAACATTTTAGCCGGGTATGATTGACGCGCGGCTGACTAGTGTTAACCACATGGGTGATCACGTACTATGAGGTGACCCACTTTCTTGCTTGCCCTCCTATTGTATAAAATAAAATAAAAAATACATTCAGGTGCTATTTTGCAGGAAAAAAATATACGTCGCACAGACGCAGCTGCCTTGCGCGGGCACAGCGCTGGTTTCGTGGAGTATTTAGGAAGGTAATTTGTTCAACTTTTTGTTAACTAATTACCTTGCTATTCCGCGAAACCAATGCCGTGCACGTACAAGATAGCTGCGTCTGTGTTTTTTTACTAAGAATGGATTCCTAGAAATTCTACCATTAAGGGGGTTTAAGGGATGTTTGTATGTAATTTACGTGGACGAAGTCGCTGTGAAATGTAATATTTCATATTTATTTATTGCATTCACATGAACCTTAATTCTAGTTTACATATGAATAGGAAAGCACATGATACCCAAGGGGCATTGCAATAGCGAATGGATACAGGCAGACCAAAGTTCATTTGCCTCCATGCCCTCGACGTTGAAAATTTGAATTAAGCGTTTTTTTTTACAGACCGCTTTTCGGAAAGAATATTTTTTGATATTTTACATTTAAAATTGTTACTTTACACTTCTGTTTCCAAGAAAGAATTTTTTTTCAAAGTTTTGCTTTTTTTTTAATGAAATTGGAAGGCAAACAAGCAAGTGATCACCCCCACCTGTAGACACTCGCAACACGTAAGCGATTGCAGATGCGTTGCCAACCCAGACGGCTAAGATGGAATACCTATAGTGCCAATAATTACACCGGCTGTCTTGATCTCCACGCCGGAACACAATAGTGCAAGCAGTGCTGCTTACCGGCAGGATTAGCGAGCAAGGAATTGAAATATATTAGCCAATGTCTACTACGTCACGGTAGGCAATTGTTTTTATATAAAACAAGACGTAAGGTACAAAAAATAGGGCACGTCTTCACCGAGAAATTAAAAAATTAGGCGTCTTTTGTGCAATACTGTTGGAGTAGTAAAGTAAGTTGCGAGTGGTAGGACCTTGTGCAAGGTCCGTCCGGATAGCTACCACCATTTTGCTCGGTAATCCTGCTGCTAACAGCAGTGCTTGCACTGTTGTGTTCCGGCATGGAGAGCAAGACAGCCGGTGCAATTACTGGCACAAAAGGTATTCCATCTTAGCCCTCTAGGTTGGCAACGCTTCTGCAATCTCCTTGGTGTTGCGGGTGTCTATAGGCGGTGGTGATCACTTATCATCAGGTGTCCCACTCGCGTTTGCAATTGCTATTTCATAAAAAAAATACTAAGTAATCTGTAAATTAAAATGCTACGTAATGACAACATAGCGAAAAATTAGGTTAATGGCTGGGTTCGAACCTGCAACCTCAGCTTTCCGTGCCTTGCGTTTGCCAATTCCGCTACATTACCACTTAAGTAATCTGTACCATAACTTACGAGAGCGGAGCCACGGACAAGCACTATCACATAAATCCCTCAAGTTAATGGATTCTGACAGTGCGGAGAATTTTGACTCTATTATTATAAGGTCCGGCGCACACAGTGGTGAACAAGGGTCGGTGATTCGTGCGCAGAGAGCTCTTCCCAGCAAGTGCTTGCATAACCATGAGGTGCAAGTGAAAATAATTAATCTACATCTACACTAATGCAATAAAGAGCTAAACTTTGTTTGTTTGTTTGTATGTATATACTACTAATTTAACGCGAACGAAGTTACGGACGTCCTCTAGTTTACTATAAGAAAACAGATTTACAAACATAGCTTAACCATGGCCCTTCACTAAGCAGTGCTTGTCACGTGGAAACTAGATTCGGAGGAAACCAATGCACATAAAATAAATGAGTACCCTGGTTAAAATTAAACTCTATACAATAAAAACATATGGAAAGTTATGAAACTATTCGCAATGAGGTTTATTGTTGCAGAAACATATTGTAGACAGCTGCTAGTTGGTGTAATAGATATAGACCAGCTTCATCGATTGTTTACTAAGAGTTACCGTTGCATTCAGGAAAGATTATTGTCAATTAACACGTTCATTGGGCACGTTTGTTCATCCAAAAAAATTCTGGAATAGAACAACTTAAGTATCACTTAGGGCCTCCGCTAAGTTGCACAGGCGCACGTAGCGGGTGAACGGAGCGGGTGCACGGCTATAGAAAAATATTATGAGAGCGTCCGCTAACTTGCGCGGGTGCTGGTGCGGGCTCATACTATTTGTTCGATAGGCGTGCACCGGCTTCGTGTACTCGCTCGACATAGCGAACGCTCTTAATGGTCTTTGAGAATTTAATTACGGCGACTTAAATGCTCGTTTGAGTTGAGGTGGATTTATAATGCAAAGTAACTGACATACTCGTATAGAGGCCATCTCTGATTGGTCGAAGCGTGTCGCGACGACAATAGTCCAATGTCATCGCTTGTTACTAAGCAATGCAAATCCACTTAAACGCTTTTCGCTTTTGCCTTAAAACATACAAGTAAGAACACACAATCCCGAATCTTCTCCCGCGTAGATTTAAATACGTCCATGCAACTGAGCCCCGGCGGAGCAATTTAGTGCAAGTAGCTGGATGCGAGCACTTGATCGTGTCACGGATGCTTGAATCGTTGCAGGCCCTGTGTGCCGAGGGGTTTAATTAAGATCCTACTTTGTAACGAACTATTGTAACAAACCTTAGAGCGAGCAGTTGGGTAAAGACTGTTATTATTAGTTCTATTAAATTAGCGTAATTTATGAGCTAAATGATTAATTTCTGGTTTAATTTTAGCTGTATTCACTCATATTTAGTCACTAAGTAAACGAACCTGCCAAGTGCGAGTCGAACTCGCACATGATAGTTTAGACCACCGTTTATTATATACCACTACCAGAGACTAGTAAGAAAAGTATATTATAGATATACATCTACACTAATAAATATAATAAAGAGGTATTTTTTTTTGTTTGTTTCTATGTATGTAGGGGGTAATCTCTGGATCTACTGAACCGAATCCAAAAATTCTTTCACTGATGTAAAGCTACACTATCCCTGAAATAGGCTACTTATTTCACGTGAACGAAGTCGCGTGCGTCCTCTAGTATACTATATTTTTGTTATTCTGTGACCACTACCAAATACGCCAAATTTAATTCAGCTGCTTTACAAGAGATGGCGTTATAATCCAAAAATACGTTTTTTATATGGGAAATCTCATAATTAATAACTTTCGGAAATAAATAACAAAACTACACTAAAAATCAGCGTCTCGACTTAAGGAGGCAGTATGCTAAGTGGGACCTTTTTTGATTATATTCAACTTAATGGCCGAGTGACACCGTATGCCCAAGCAGCTTTTTTCTGCTGCGTTACGGCGTAACACATGCGTAACGCAACGTGTAAGGAACTTTTTTTTTTAATACAACATAAGAAGGCAAACAAGCAAGTGGGTCACCTGATGGTAAGTGATCACCGCCGACTATAGACACCTGCAACAACAAAAAGAGTGCAGATGCGTTGCCAACCCAGAGGGCTAAGATGGAATACCTCTTGTGCCAGTAATTACACCGGCTGTCTTGCTCTCCACGCCGGAACATAACAGTGCAAGCACTGCTGCTTAGCGGCAGGATTGGCAAGCAAGATGGTGGTAGCGATCCGGACGGACCTTGCACAAGGTCCTACCACCCGCACTAGCGAACTAGCGTGGTTTAGCTCTAATGTTTGCTGTATTTTATACGCTACCCGTGACGTGTGTGTGTTGTATAGTTAAAAAAATGTTTTTTCTATCTTCCACCAACAAGGTTAACACAGACAAAACATTATTAATTTTCTTTTACATCCCAAGTTATCTTTGTAACCGAGATGTACGATTCGTTCCAAGTATTCTCTTAAGCTATATTTCACGTAAAGATTTAGTTGGCGTGTAGTGGAACGGGGCACGAAGGACCCTTCAGTCGAGAGTTTGCGTAACGCGACCCCAGACTTGGGGCAAATCTGAACCTCGGTCTTACTCTAGTAGGGCCTTAAAATAGAAACAAAAGAACGTCGGCGAGGCCTAGGTTAGTTGACACAAAGTTAAGTTGACACAAGTTCTGTAATATCGCCAACTGAAAAACTAAGGCATGGATGTCAGGCGGAGAACCCGAAACAGTCAAAATGGTTACCTTTGGTGTGCGTTGAGGTAGTAAAACCTTTAAATTATTAAGGAAAATGTAGATTACACTAACTTAATGTACATCAAACCATTTTGACCATGCATGTGTGATGTGTCCATTGAAGAGAAGGTTTAGAGTTTGTAGTCGTCTTTTTTCGGCACATTACATTGCCATTTAAAGAGACTAGCTATTATTATTTCACTTTCCATTTTAAAACTTATTTCATGCTATACTTTTTTATGGTATGCGATAGAGATGTCATAATGACTTCTCAATAAATGTCATAATATGCCGACTATGACACATTGCGACAACGTTCTACAGTGGCCTAGAAGTTTCAGTTATGAAATGGAATTATGTTCACAATTTACGCAAAATAAAATATAATACAGATTATATACATATACATATTGTATATTATAATATTTGAGTTATTTGTATGTTTGTCTATACCATTATAAATTAAGTCAGTTTATTTAATTATCTATTACTCTTTGTGCACTAACCACTACTTTATCTACCTTGCCTAAAGGTTGACTGGTAGAGAATGCCTTAAGGCATTAAGTCCGCCTTTTGTACATTTTATTGTTAATTTTGTGCAATAAAGATTAAATAAATAAATAAATAAAAACCGGCCAGGTGTGAGTCTGACTCGCACGCGAAAGGTTCCGTACGATTATCTAGAAAAATGGCAAAAAAAGTCGTGTCTGTAGTACTGGAGCCCCCTTAAATATTTATTATATTCTGTTTTTTAGTATTCGTTGTTATAGTGGCAACAGAAATACATCATCTGTGAAAATTTCAACTGTATATCTATCACAGTTCTTGAGATACAGCCTGATGACAGACGGACGGACAGACAGACGGACGGACGGACAGCGGAGTTATAGTAATAGGGTCCCTAAACGTACCCTTCGGGTACGGAACCCTAAAAATTGCATACTCACGCGTTTTTTAACGGCTATACCATTTTGTTCTCTCATACTTTCCATAATTAGTCTGGTAAATTTTAAAACAGCATTTCTCTTTTGTAACCTAAGCTAAGCTCCACTAATAAAACTAACAGAAATAAGACATCATTATCATTAGCCGGCAATCCTCAGAATAGACCCCTCAGACCACTCATTTTCCGTAACTAACCCCATCCATTACCGCGAGATCACTCGCGGAAACAAAGTGTGCGACATTTGTCACCTGCCGCTGACATCAATACCTCTTGCAACTCAGAATAGGTCCCTTGATACTTGAAAAACGAATGGGTTTTGTTTGTCGTTTTATCTAGAAGTTATTTTTTTATTTTACAGACTTTATTGCACTCCGTATACTTTGCTTGAAAACTCAAAGGCTTTAAAAAACTTTAAACGTAGCGTTCCGAGGTTCAGTCAGCAAAGATTCTATATTAAAAATTTGTTTTTGGAAAATAATTACATCGCTTAAGAGGAGTGTGAACCAAGCGCTCTCCATACAAACGGCGATAACGTTTTCCATCCTCTAAAACTTAACCTACAGCCCATTATGTCCTAGAACTAGGTTTGTATTCCCAAGAATGCTACGCGAGGCAATTGAAATTAGGAAATACCCAAATTTCAATAGAGAGGATGGCTTGTCAATACCACCAGCCTGGGACCCAGTACTACAGTTGGTTAAATCTCAGGCTCGACATTAGATTATATTATGACTGTTGGTTGGTATTTTTATTTTTGTATTCTAAACATTCAATTACCATTTCTGTAATTTTATCTCTATCTTTATGTAACTTCTTGTTTGTAAAAAACTTTTTTATATTAATTGGTTGAAAAAAAGGCTTAATGCTGAGTTTCTTGCGGCGCATTCTTCTCAGCAGATGCCACTTCCGAAGCGCTCGTAGAGTCTGTAGTCTTATTGCGTTAATTAGAACGATTTCATATTTAGTTTTTTAAATTTTTTCAATGATTTTTTCTAAATTGGGTAGTTTGTATTCTAAAATTTTTTGTCAGTCTGCCCGTGAACATGGGACCTGTAAAGGGCTCGAAACGTCGGAAATTAGATTCGTTACAATACATGCGATATAAACCGTATAAATTGTCTTATTTCAATGTCTACAAGTCGCGAAAACATAAGAAAATACTAGGTTTGTATGTTTTGATTTTGTAAATATTCTTCATAGTTACAAAAATATTGACGCTTTTGTGTTTTGTATAAAACTCCTAAAATCCAAATATTGTCAAATCTATGAAGAATATTAAAAAAATCAAAACACACAAACCTACTTTTAAGGCATCATGACAACATACACAAAAATCATTGCCATAGGTTAAGGTCTAGAGGGTAGAAAACGTTAACGCCGTTTGTATGGTGAGCGCTTTTTGAGACCGGGTTTTTTTAAGTTCTTTATTTTTGCTGATCGTAGTCCTCGCGAAGGGTACGGGCGGCTACGATCGCTTAACAAATAACTATTTATTTCAACAGAGATAGGTGATTTAGCAATAATCAAAAGGCATACCTATCGTGGGTCGGAGAGAACTTTATGCGTAAACAGGAGTGGTTCCGTATACGCATAAGGATCACCACCAAAAAGCGGTTTGCTCTTTGACTATTGACAACTTTATGAAGATGATTGTGGGGGTGATTGTGATATGATTACTAATGGAGTGAGCGGCTAGCACGAGTGGCTATGACTCACTTTAACGAGCGGTGTATAGAAAAGGGTGGCAATAGCTCAGTGGAGAGTGGAGAAATGGAGAGAAAGTAAAAAGGAGAAAGAGACCCCCCAAGGCAACAATCAAGAGACTGGACAACTGCTCACCTGATGAAATCCGATGGCCCGGTTTCCCTTCAGATCGCGGCCAGCTCCTTGCACCACAGCGTTGTCTAGGTCTTCAGGAGTCACATACAGCTCACAAAGTAAGGATAGGTCCACACCAAAGCACGGTGGTGAACAGAAAGTACAGATAGTATGCGCGCGCGGCGGCGGTCATAGAAGCTCTGGCCGCGTGTAGCCGCTCGATAAGGGATGGATGCGCGCGGGGAGGTTATCTAAAGCACATATGACATTAGTCAGTGAGGACATGCTTCCCGAAAGTTGCCTTCTCAAAGAAAATGTGAAAGTACTAAACCCTCCTCTTAAAAACTACGTCAACGAAACTTTTAATTAACGTGACTAGCAAGCACAGATTTCTAGAAAATAAAGGCTTTAAATAATTAGTGTAAAGGTCGCGTGTGGAACCCGCTGAGGTTTGAGACAAAGCCTTTGCTTTCCAACCTCTAACCGAGAGATGCGAGACCGGAGATTGTCAGAAAGATGGTTGCGGCAGTGGTTACCCATGTCTCAGATATTTAGGGCAACCCCTTCCCTAAACACAATTTAGTAAAAGCGAAGGAACATGTACGTATAACATAGTAACTGTTTCATTTCCATTTCCAATAAAAAAAAAATTGTACTTAAAATTAAGGTTTTTCAGTTTATGTATTTTTTTATGATTGATTGATTTATTTGTATTGTTTTTTTTACATGTACTATTTTGCATTAAATTATTTGGCTTTGACTTTACATCCAACAAAAAATATATTTGCTTTAAATATTGGTGAACGAGTATAAAAACTTTTTGAAATGTTTATATGAAAAAAAATAAAGGAACAAAATAAAAAATCAATTAATTCACTGTCAATCCGCTGTTTAAATTATTGGTTTCCGTACTGGCCATGTACGTACGTTATTCAATTCTATTTAAAAATGGAATCGTTTTGGAACGTTTCGTTGATTTTCTTTTGTTATGAATGATTGACCCATCAAACTCGTTTACTCGTACTACACAAATATTTCGCTTTGTTTGTTACCTTAGTTTGTTACTTTTTAACCGACTACGGCAAAGCCAAAAGGAAGGGTTATGTTTTTAGCAGCCTATGTATGTATGTTTGTATTTACGTATGTTCCATTGTAGTGCCTAAACGACTGAGCCGATTTTGATGAATGAGGTATCAATCGGTTCATAATTGTAGTCATAGACTATATTTTTTTATGCAGTGTATTTAGAACACTTATGCGATGTATTACCAAGGTAATTAATATCCTAGTGTCGTTATATTAAAAACCGATAATTAATATAACTAAATGGTATTTATTTATATTATAAATATATTGTGTGTGTGTGTGTGTGTGTGTGTGTGTGTGTGTGTATAAAAAACCATTAAAATAAGTGTATTCCAGTAGAAAGGCGTTCCGATTCCCGTAGTAGATAGATACACGTTTAAATAAAGAAACACACTTTTTATGCAGACATGACGGTAAAAAAAATTCTTCCTCATAAACATTTTACGTTGCCGTAGAATCCAATTATCGTTCAATGATTCTTTAATCTTGATCCTTGCGTACATGTTTTCAATACTTTCAATGAATTCTGAACCATAAAAAATGGAGATAAGGCAAAAATTTCCATGTATTTGTTCTAATCTTTGGCATGAATGACGTCTCACACAGAACTCTCCAGCTTTTCGTAACCGATAAAAAATTGACCAAGCGCGAGTCGCACGAAAATTTGCCAACATACAATATATTTATATCGGTTCCAAATACGCAGAAGCTAATAGAGCTAGCTACTCTACGAGAAATGGCGTATCCACTATTACCAAAGAATAAATAACGAACAGAAACTTCTGTTTTACGACCATGATTAAACGAATTCCAACTTTATTCACAGGCACAAAAAGTTCGTATTACTTCATACACCATGCGCCACCCGCGCCTGCCTTAACGCCGCGACTCGACATATTTTCGAATATAATTCCATAAACCCAACTCGCTAAAGCATCAAGTAGTAAACATTGGTCAAAATTCAGTACTAAGAGATGAACATCGAACTACGGTTGCAATACGCTGCTAAGTCGTGAAAGTTGGCCAAAATCGCCAAAATCGTACAATATGACACGAAAAAGCCAGTGGAGCCAAACCGCTAACTAGTCCATTATTCGGCTATGGACGGCGGAGTTGTCGTGATTTCCAGAAACATTAAACTGTTGCAGCCAACTTCAGCCGCTAATTTCGAGCCCATCTTGGCAGCTGAAATGAAATTTACAGTGAAATGTCTACTAGTATTTATGCTGCATATCTCTATTAGTGTATTTCCTTTGTAATGTAAAACTAGGTTTTGCTTCTTTATTTTACTTTCACTCTTGTTTACGGGTCTTGACACTCAATCAACGGGTAACTGGTAGAGATTCCATTGAAGGTATCAATTCACCTTTGTTGTCTATCCTGCCTGTCTTGTTTTATAATCCATATTATATGCATAACTGGTTTATTATTGAGTCAAGGAATGTACAAGGCAAATGGTCGTGTACTTCTGTTAGGTAACACATAACACGGCTAGGAAACAGCTTGTTGAATTCAGCTACCAAAATAAAAACTGCTTTGAAATCAATTCGTTGGAACCAGAGCTACGTGGCTATACACAGACGAACAAACATACAGATATAAAGACTAACATAGACGTCAAACTCGAAAACACCTTTTATGTGGTTAAGGTGGCTAACAAGTTGATGTTTATTCAAGTTTCTAAAAATTTGCAACGGTTTTACAAATGTTTTGTTTCAAACTCAATTATTCATAAACAGTAGAGACCATTTTTAGTAACACGGTGACAAGCAAAAATAAAGGGTCCCAAACTCCGTCTTTCAAAACAAACGTTTGTTAGACTGCAAATACTCAATTCCCTCAATTCGCTGAGCTAAATGTATCAATACAAATACCCTATAAAAGATCTCGCAAACAATTTGATCTTAAAATACTCCTTAAAATGAGAGACAAGTGCCTTTTGCGGTACATTCACGCAATTCACCTCCAATTTACATTTACTGACTTTCTATCGTCGTATGTGACATACTGATATCAACACAAATACAACCTTTTCATCCTTGACACAGAAATCAAAATTGCAATAGAGTCATTTACAGGTAGACCGCTTCCCCCGATCGATAACGCTGTATGTAATATAATAACAATGATGAAAACATGACCTTTGGTTCTTCGATATAGAAATCAGTTTGGTTTGGGGTTGCGGGAAGGCAGTGTTTTGTTTAATTTGCATTTGTAGCGGAATGATTTGTTCAATTTGAGTGTTTGAGAAAGGTATTCTGATTATATTAGGCCCGGTTGCTGGGCACAATTGAAATGACTGACAAAGCGAGAGTCTATACTCATAGAAACTCAAATGATGCTATTTAAAAATAGAGAAGAAAGAAGTAAGTAAATAAAAATATTTATCTACACGTTCGACACAAGACAAGAGAGAATAAAACAAAATATTTACAAAGTTTTATGCCATGAAACCATTCTATTTACCAAAAAAAAGAAAAAAATACAATGGGAAAGTATATTTTATATTAGGTAGGTAGGTATTTAGGAAAATACATTTAGTACTTACCTAAGTTTTAGTCGTATTTAGCATAATAAAAACCTATTGATTCTTCCGCTTATCGATCCTAGTGATTCTAACACTACTGGCAGTTGCTAACATGGATTGGCGTATACAGCCGCGCAGCATCCCTTGCTTATGATAATGATACTATTAAGAGACGCAAGAAAAGATAAATTTAACTTGACCGTCATGTCACATGTCGTTTTACGGGCGGTAGGACCTTGCGCAAGGTCCGTCAGGATCGCTACCACCATCTTGCTCGCTAATCCTGCTGCTAAACAGCAGTGCTTGCACTGTTGTGTTCCGGCGTGGAGAACAGGGCAGCCGGTGCAATTACTGGCACAAGAGGTATTCCATCTTAGCCCTCTGGTTTGGCAACGCGTCTGCAATCTCCTTGGTGTTGCGGGTGTCTAGGGCGGTGGTGATCACTTACCATCAGGTGACTCACTTGCTCGTTTTCCTTCCTATGTTGTATAAAATAAAATTCAGGGATAAACTGCGAAACATAAATAGCCTTCTGGGTGTTCGGCGACCGCCGGTCTATCTTCGGAGCCAACCAATCAAACAATATCGAGTAGGTTAGGCATACCTAATCTACTCAGTATTGTTTGTTTAGTTGCCGGGTTATGTAGATGCCGGGTTTTTTAATGATATATTGTATCTATACTAGAATGTTATTATGTAATCTAAGGGACCAACATACAAAATGTGTGATGGCCGTATCTTCTGATCATCATTCGTCAGTCATCACCTACAAGTTCGTAGCACGCTACGCCGTAGCGTTGAGCGCCGTATGGTAAACCTAGCACGAATCTTCTCGACACGCTTTAACTCGCTACGTAACTTAGTGCGTCTCTCTCCTAGTGGACTGGTTAGAACGAGACGCACTGAGTTACGTAGCGAGTAAACGCGTGTCGAGAAGATTCGTGCGTCAGGTAGCCAGTGATAAACCAAAAGCGTAGCATTTGTGTGCCAAATCATTACGTACCATTAAACGTTTGAAACAAGAGGAAATGTAAAATAAATCAGGTCACGTAAGTGAGCACGCGTCGCTGAGTTCATTAGTCTCTGCTACGCCAGCGAGAATATTTGGATCGGGGTCCAAGGCATAAGAGTTTCTAATAAAATAATGATAAGACTTATAAGATGTAATGTTTTGCGGATAGTAGAACCTTGCGCTAGGTCCGTCCGCATCGCTATCGCCATCTTGCTCGCAAACGTAGCCTCAACGTGTCTTCAATATTCTTGGTATTGCGGGTGTTAAGCTTCTTCCCAAATGAAAACAACTAACAAAAGCATTTTAAATCTATACGTAAGCATTCTTTCTTTTTTGTGTATAATAAATAAATCCACCACAAAACACAACCTTAGCACCAAATTCCGCTTTCGCTCATGATTTACTCCAAGGGCAGCGAGACGTTACACTCAATGAAAACTAACCACCATATAGGGTGTTACGCGTCGCAAGCGCAATTGACAGCTGATCTACGACGCCTGATCCATTGTGATAGTTTAGGACTTAAGGCATTATAATGTGCGGTCACTGAATACAAGTTTTTTTATAATTATGATACTTTAAATTCTTACCGGTATCTTGTCACCTGTTTTACAGTACCGGTGGTAAATTTTCTGTCATTTATAATTGCTTTTTGTAACCTAATTTGAATAAAGATTTTTTGACTTTGACTTTCAGTTACCCAAACCTCTTAAACCTCAAATTAAAATTATAAATGTTAGAGTAACCCTGTTTACCATGCTTTTACAGCCTAACTACTGCACAGATTGTCCTGAAATTTGCATGGAGATGGATGAGGTCATGAATACGAAGATAGAATACTTTTTATGCCGAGATTAGGTTCCTGTGGTATAATACTTACTTAATGCATAAACCAAAGTCCACGTGAGTGCAATCGCGGGCGGAAGCCTGTAATCACTAAAGCATAGAAATGGCCTCAGAAAATTCGATTTGGCATCTATGCTGTGGTTAAATGGAAGAAATACTGCAAATCAATCTCACTAACCCCTCTTCTAAATCAGTGTCGCAGCCATCGCCTCTTGAATATGCATCAGCAGTCGTTACCGTGGGCTTTATTATTGAATAAATAACAATAATTAATTTTACATGTTGATTTCGTCTTGTGTAAACCTTAGAACATTATCACTGAGGTCTTATTTAACTCGTTTCTTTAAGGTGAGAAATAACTTTAACAAAGTTTTATTTGCAAAAGAGCTACAATTTAATATTTAAATAAAAATACCCTTTTTCAATCTGATGACACGAAAAAATATGATTATTTGTAATACCTTTGTTAACAGCTCTTATTTATTTAAAAATAGCACTTAATTTCGTGCTTTCGTTCATTTTCCTCAGCTTCACCTGAATCAACGTTATCTACATTTTCATGATTAAGGTCGCAAGTTTTCATGACTTTGTTAGTGAAACTCAACTATTGCAGTCCCAGTTTTCCTATTTGCCTATTAACAGGTACATTGGGATTGTGTGTTAAAATGTTATTTGCGTTATCATTATATTTTAAATTGATATCACTTCGTCCGTTTCCAGGAAATATCAATTCATGGAGTAAAAGCCAGAATTGTCCAGTCGCTGTTCTTTCCAATTAACGTATATTTCAATTTCAATGGTTCTTCTGGACTTGTGTCCATCAGGCCTCTATTTCGCGAAACTAATATTATGTGAGGTGACAACGACAATTCAGAGTACATTACATATCCATTTTTAAGCTCGACAATACAACATTTTTTCGACCTGTCTATATATGTCGATTGTCGTTGTCACATGTTCCCCTGTCAGCTTGGTGAAATAGGAGCCAGGTTGCTTCAACCTACTTATTTTAAAAGTAATATAAACATAAGTTCCCGTCTCGAATCCACTGATTTCAGATCTTATTTCATCCTTTAGAAATCCTAAGCGTAGCTCTTTAGCACTTTTAGGTTTTATCGAAGCTCCTAAATAAATCAAAAGAAAGGTCCCAAACAACATTAACCAATTAAGCACGAGCCGAGTTCCTAATTAAATTTGTTTAACATTGACGATCGAACTGTCAAACAAAGAAATACTAGAATTGAACCTAAAACTTTGTACCCTACTCATTCGGATTGTTTACTTGTTAGTAGCTTTAAACCTAAGTGAATTAAATTAGTTTCTGTTACAAAATTGTTGACGATAATTCTCCTCAAATATTGAGTCAATAAATTTAACAGTTGCCTTACACACAGCGTTGTTTTACATACAAAAAAGTTTCCTATGGTTAAATAAATTCTTACGAATGCGTCGAATGTTTAGCATCCTTTAATTTTCTATGTGTAAGTAAATAAATCAGTGTTATTAACCTTATCTTAGAGGCATACCTCACAACACTAGATGGGAATCTCAGAGACGAGATGTCGCCACTCGAAACTGACGACATAAACCCCTACAATTGCGTCGCAGAATAACCCGGATGTACAATTAAGACAGAGAACAGTGGGTTCCACAAACTTATAATATACCAGCCCGTGACTTCGTTGGCGTGGAATTAATAGCCTATGTCCGTCAGGGATAGTGTAGCTGTCTATGAAATAATGTTTGAAATCGGTTCAGTAATTCTAGAGATTATACCCTACATACAATCAAAGTTCACCTCTTTATTATATTGGTGTAGTTTAGCGTAGACTAGGGGCGCGTGCGTGTGATTGTGATTTATCTCGTCTTAGCTACCTTTTATCCCGAAAAAAAGAAACACAGGTGAAACCGCGTGTTAAAAGCATGTATCAAGTAAGTTTAAAAATAGAATCACTTTTGTACAGATTGCCTCCGGAGTCTGTCTTCATCGCACCAGGGTATTACAAGTTGGCGGTGGTCCAAAAGAGTTTCCCAAGTGAATCTAAGCCGGGGAACAAATAGAGCAAATTCGATTTTTCCACTATGCACACCCTGCAACGGAAAAATGAAAGCGGTCTTACATGCTTAAAGCAATTATATTTAAATACATGGATGTACAGTGTCATACTAAATGACAGCAGAAAAACGGTCTGACATAAGAATATTAGAACACAGGTTAACGCCAATCTTACAAATGAAAATTATTAAAGTCGCAACTGGGACAAGGAGGTATATAATATGCACTATGAAGTTGAAATATCTATCCGTAACGAGCATAGACAATTTCTCTCAGTGCCCTTTTTACTTGTCAGTTATGTTTATCGCTGTTTAACTTTTTTTAGCAACGTGTCGTTGCTAATTTTTGTGTCGACTGTAACTTCAGTCGTCGACAGCTTTCTCTTAGTTTCTTTTTTAATGGCCAGTTGTGTTTGCCGCTGTTTAACTTTTTTTTAGCAACGTGTCATTGTAATTTTTATGTCGACTGTAACTTCAGTCGTCGACAGCTTTCTCTTAATTTCTTTTTTAATGGCCAGTTGTGTTTGTCGCTGTTTAACTTTTTTTTAGCAACGTGTCATTGTAATTATTGTGTCGACTGTAACTTTAGAAGTCGACAGCTTTCTCTCAGTTCCCTTTTTAACGGTCAGTTGTGTTTGTCGCTGTTTAAGTTTTTTTTAGCAACGTGTCGTTGCTAATTTTAGCGTCGACTGTAACTTTAGAAGTCGACAGCTTTCTCTCAGTCCCCTTTTTAATGATCAGTTATGTTTATCGCTGTTTAATTTTTTTTGCAACGTGTCGTTGCAAATTTTTTTGTCGACTGTAACTTTAGTCGTCGACGGCGACGGCCTAATTGAGGCAATCATTCAATGTAGATCCGAGTACGCTTTAACATAAACATTAGGATCACGGGCTCATTTGCGTTGCGAATGATTTATGTGCAAGTCTTTAACGCTACTACAGTTTCTCGAAGCCAAATCCGGATCTGTATGTATGTATGTATGTATACTCTTTATTGCACATAATATTAAAAAATAATAACTTTCAAGAAAATAAGTAACATGTATATATATATATATTTTTACGGAATGCGTACAGTAAGCCAGTAAACAATCGCTTTTTGTTCAACATTACAATGGAGCATGGTGTGTATTTTTTTTTAATGGATACGCCCATATTGCGTTGATATTTTTATTCCTCCTGTAATCCCCAAGAACAATTATTTATAATTCCTAACGACTGAAAGTCATGAATCAAACCTTCAAACCATTATTTCCGAGTTGGATGCGAGAACGCCCAGTAAAATAAAAGAGACCAGAGGGAATATCACGAGGGATAGCGAATAAAATATGAGTATGAATTGTCGGATATTTCGCTAAATGATAGCGACGCGCGCTTTGGGCGTTTTGTTGTGGAGTTACGACGGCACTTGTTTTTTTTATAAGTTTACAAAATGTTTTGACGACCGGATAGCCTGGGGGTTAGGTTAGGTTAGGTTAGACCCAGGTTCCGGGTTCAATTCCCGGGAGGGGCGGTGTTTGTGTGTGATAAATATAAATAAATGTTTGTACTCGAGTCTTGGATATTATATTTATTATATTATGTATTTATCTATACATATAAGTATGTATAACCGTTGTCTTCTACCCATAGTACAAGCTTTGCTCGTTTAAGATTAACTCGCACTCTTGCTCGCAAGCTTGTTTAAAAAAAAGTTTTTTTTACTTTCAATTTCCCTAATTATTTTGCTAGCTACATCGAACATTTCGACATTCTTATACGCTTGCAGTCTATCGGCAACATCCCTTTATATTGTTATAGCTTAGTGGAAAGTTACCTTGACTACGAAGCTAGAGGTTACGAAGTCAAATATTTTGTGTGATTATATTTCAACGATATGTAATGACAACACGAGGAAAACCTTGGGCGACTGGCAGGACTCGAACCAGCAACCTCGGTATTCTTTCACGCTTTCTTTCAACAACAATTCGATTTTTAGAATGTGCTCCATTTTTACGGTCATATTTATTAATTTAAATTATGGTGACAGGGTATTTACCTTACAAATATGTAGATACGGAAAATACCCTGTTTTTCATGGCCCTTATTTACATTTAATAAAGTAAAGTTAAAATGTATAGTCGACCAAGTAATTGCTTGATCACTTTTGAACCTTATCCCTTTGTAATACGGTCGAAAAGTGATCAAGCAGTTTCTTGGTCGACTATACCTATGTACAAAGTACAAATTATGGCCTTCAGTGTATTCACACCCTAGCTCCCAATTTTTTAATAAAAGTGTAGTCAGTACAATTAAATCCGGCCGGTTCTATTAAAGGCTGGACGATCAAATATCAAACCAAATATCAGACCAAATTTGTGTAACTCAATACAATTTCTGACATTATTGACAGAAGTTTGTTGTAACCAACCCTTATAAAACTCAGCCTTAGAATAAAACAATGGGGGTAAATTAACAAGAGCCCAACTTAAACGGTTCAAAATATTAAAACGTCAGTTGCAGACGATCGGGTTGTATAAACGAGACCCTGTTTGTTAAAACTTTAAATTGAATTAAGCTGGTCAAAAGCTTGCTATACTAATAATATTCACTGATTTTAACCGACTTCAAAAATAAAATGTTCGAAAGTAAATTATATGCGG
Source organism: Ditula angustiorana (assembly GCA_963691745.1). Lineage (NCBI taxonomy): Eukaryota > Metazoa > Arthropoda > Insecta > Lepidoptera > Tortricidae > Ditula > Ditula angustiorana. The sequence continues at coordinate 3,210,129 of OY829492.1, read as the reverse complement.
GTAGTAGGATGGCTACCACCATCTTGCTCGCTAATTCTGCCGCTAAGCAGCAGTGCTTGCACTGTTGTGTTCCAGCGTGGAGAGCAAGACAGCCGCTGCAATTACTGGCACAAGAGGTATTCCATCTTAGCCCTCTGGGTTGGCAACGCATCTGTAATCTCCTTGGTGTTGCGGGTGTCTATAGGCGGTGGTGAACACTTAGGTGTTACGCTTGTTCATTTTCAAAAAAGGTGCCAAGACTTTAAACACTCCCAAAAACGTACGTCAATTAATATGTCAATAGAAAATCAAGGTAGCAGCGAACGAATTCGTTTTATTAAGAGCTACTCAAAGGAGGGTTGAAAAAGGGTAATGGAATTAACCGACCGTGGCCGCCATATTGACTGCCAAAAATGTGCCGAGATTTCATTACTATGCAAACCTAACAGAGAAATCCTTGGAGCACTAGATTTTTGTGGGAATTGCTGAGGGTTTCCTTTTATATTAAAAGCCAGAAATGCTTAAACTACTCATTCCAAAATCCAATTTTTAGGAAATCTATATATGAGCACTCTAATTAGGAAGTCGGAAGCTAGTGATCACACTAGGCTCGCGTGCCACCCGTACAGTTAACTGTTTCTCCATTAAGATTTATTTATTTCTTATTTTTATTTTTTATTCATTAAATTTCACAGCATAACAGTAAACCAAAGCACTATGAAACTAAAATCAAAAAGAAATAAAGAAAAATAAAAAAGATAGATAGATTCATTTTCTTCTTATTAAAAATTGCATTAAATTTAGAATGTCAAACTTAAGATGGATCGCTTCGCATGAGGCGGGCGTTTTGAAAATATTGTAGTGTTTAATTTAGTGTGACTAAATAATGTGATTTTTTATCAATTCAAGTAGATTCCCGGTAACAAAACACTGTTTTTTAAGCGATTGTGTTATGATTTTGGAAAATAAAGTTACTAGTTTTAAACAATGATACACTTTATGTTTCAACCGGCTTTTACGCACTTAATTCACAATTATTTAAAATCAACAGCTTGAACTTCCAAAAACAAAACACAGCGCCTTAAGAAATAATGTTTTACTACCGGAAAACTATTTGAATTGATATAAAACTACACCATTTAGCCACAATAAATTAAAAACTGTGAAAATTCCGAAATTCCCGCCTCATACGCAGCGAACCACCTTAACAAATTCACAATAAGATCGTCAAAAAGGTAAACAAATAGAAATTAGTCTAGAAAATGTCATAACGTCAAAAATAAAAATCAATATGTCACAATAAAAATAGAAACACAAACACACAAAATGTGAAAACGTCATAATAAGCAAAAAAAAAACACTCTGAATGTGTAGGTACAGTTAACCAATTTTACAGTGGCCTCTTTTTTTTTATACAACATAGAAAGGCAAACAAGCAAGTGGGTCACCTGATGGTAAGTGATCTCCACCGCCTATAGACACTCGCAACACCAAGAAGATTGCAGATGCGTTGCCAACCCAGAGGGCTAAGATGGAATACCTCTTGTGCCAGTAATTACACTGGCTGCCTTGCTCTCCATGCCAGAACACAACAGTGCAAGCACTGCTGCTTAGCGGCAGGATTAGCGAGCAAGACGGTGGTAGCGATCCGGACGAACCTTGCACAAGGTCCTACCACCCGCATATTTCGAAATTCTCGCCTCATACGCAGCGTTCCACCTTAACAAATTCACAATAAGATCGTCAAAAAGGTAAACAAATAGAAATTAGTCTAGAAAACGTCATAATGTCAAAAATAAAAATCAATATGTCACAATAAAAATAAAAATACAAACACATAAAATGTGAAAATGTCATAATAAGCAAAAAAAAATAAACAAAAACAAAAAACACTCTGAATGTGTAGGTACAGTTAACCAATTTTATTCATGCCTATTTGCAATTTGGTTTTACAGTAGCCTCTTGTAGAACCTTTTTCCAATGAACGTCACAATGACTTCTCAATGAATGTCAAAATATCCCGACTATGACACATTGCGACAACGTTCTACAGTGACCTATGAATGAAATTGGCTGACTGTACATTGTTGTATAAGCAATAAAGGCCGGGACACACCGGATGCATGCAGCACGGCTCCGGAGACACGCGCGTGTACACGCAGGTTGTAATACATATATGGATATTATGATGAGATAGCACATCACTTGCGTTGCGAGCATAACGCAGCTCAACGAAGCCAGCTGGAGCCGTGCTGCAAACGCATCCGGTGTGGCTTGGCCTTAAATAAGGTAAGCGCGCGTCTAAAGTCGCTTTGTATTCGCAGAGAGAGGTGAATGTATATCCTTAATCAATTGATTAATTATTTACCCTAATTGGCTAACATCAATCCGCTAGAGCGTAATCCCATTTAGAATTAAGAGGACTGTGAACTCAGGCTCAAAAAGCACTCTGTATACAAACGGCGATAACGTTTTCCACCCTCTAAACCTTAACCTATTTATAGCCATTGTTATTTGGTATGATGTCATCATACCTAAAAACTAGGTTTGTACGTTTGAATTTTTGTAATAATCTTCATAGATTTTACAATATTTGCATTTGAGGAGTTTCATAGAAAACAAAAAAGCGTCTATATTTTTAAAACTGAAAAGAATATAAAAGAAAATTAAAACATACAAACCTAGTTCTAAGGCTAGGCTAGTTTTGGTATGTTAAAAACATACCAAAAAAAAATTCTATAGGTTAAGATTTAGAGGGTGGAAAACGTTATCGCCGTTTGAATGGAGAGCGCGGGGTACACAATAAGTAGTCTTTAAGAGGATAAAACACGCATCGCTGTAAAAATTTGTAAAGCTATTCAGTAACTAACGAAAGGAACGCTTAAACCTCAAACAGTAAATGAAAACGGTGAAAATTGAGCACACTTACCCGATTTTGCCTTCAATTTACCCAATAATTGGAAAGAGCTTAAAATGCGGGTGGTAGGACCTTGTGCAAGATCCGACCGGATCGCTACCACCATCTTGCTCGCTAATCCTGCCGATAAGCAGCAGTGCTTGTGCACTGTTGTGTTCCGGCGTGGAGAGCACAGCCGGTGTAATTACTGGCACAAGAGGTATTCCATGTTAGCCCTCTGGGTTGGCAACGCATTTGCACTCTCTTTGTTGTTGCAGGTGTCTATGGGCGGTGGTGATCACTTACCATCAGGTGACCCACTTCCTTGTTTTCCTTCCTATGTTGTATAAAAAAATATGCCTAGGTTGCCGGTTCGAGTCCTGCATATGACCAAGACTTTTTTTTTGTTGTCTTTACATTATTATTTAAATGTAATAATTTAACCTTAGATCTTAAGTTTTTTCTTTTTTACAAAACAGGAAGGCAAACAAGCAAATGGGTCACCTAATGGTAAGTGATCACCACCGCCTATAGATACCCGCAACACCAAGGAGACCACCATAATGGGTTTTTATGTAAACCAATAAATATATGTATATATAAATGTTTACTTTATCTCTATATGGGTCCCTTTCCTATGACACATTTATAACGTTATCGGGACTTTAACGCGATAATAGTATTTTATGCAACTGCTATATAATGAGAGGCCTTAAAACACGAGCGTCAGCGAGTTTCATAATAGGATCACACGAGTGTTTAAGGGCTAATTATGTACAAGTTGCATACATTTCTTTATCTACACACATATTATAACTTCAAAAAACCGTAACAGCAAAAAACCAACAATTCGATCTATCCGTCAAGACGAACGTTTTTTTTTAAATCATAGACAAACGAATGAAGTCTTTATTGTCATGTCACTCGAGATCAAATGTCGTGCTTTTAAATTGAAAAATCATACTGAGTTGACGTTTCCTATCGATAACTGTTTTAATATCTATGGATACTAGAATAGAGACCAACTTGAATTTTGACAGCTGTTCCAAATTTAAATTCATAACGTCAGAGATATCGATAATGTGATCACCAATAAACACAGACTACTAAGAGATACTACCCAATAAAGAACAGATTTACCTACTACCACAGACAAGAAAATTCTTATAATAACATTGGTTGTAATTATGCTGGTCATTTTCTATGGTTTTTGAACGCGTTAATGAGCACTTATGATATGGGTGTAGATAAGTATATTGTTAATACTTTTCCTATGACACTAGATACATATAGAGCCACAGGGAGTGGTAAATAACACGTGCCCGGTCATATTAGAGCCGCTGATAAATTTAAGCTGGTACAGTCGCCATCAAATACACCGGAGCGGGCAAGGTGTCCAAAAATATCCGAAAACGACGGAGCGCATTTGACAATATCAAATCAAATCAAAATCAAAATCATTTATTGCAGGATCTCATCCCATAATGTGTTAGTAACAATAATTACTTACAAAACTATGTTAGTGCGCAATATAAATTAAAATTTAAAATTAAAATGTTGATTATCTTTACTTTGGAAGTCAAATAGAAAAAATAATAAAAAGAAATGGAAAAGTCAAATACATAATCATAATTTGAAAATTAAATTAAATTGTATGTCATTAACAAATAAATAATTAAAATTTCAAAACAATAATCATTAAATCGAATAAATAAATTTAGAATTTTAATAAGATAATCCAATAAAATAAAATGTCACAATTACAAATTTAAAATACCTACATTATTTTACATTAAAAATAGCACGCCTATTTCCCCTATGAACATAATTCCAATGTCTAACCACTGGACACTCAACCCTGTCTAGTATGCTGCTCAGGAGGCCGTTAGCGTTATATAGTTGAGTTCAGATGTTTTTGAGCAACTGCCCCCTCCAATGTGTATTTTTTTTCATATACAACATAGGAAGGCAAACAAGCAAGTGGGTCATCTGATAGTAACTGATCACCACCGCTCATAGACAACCGTAACACCAAAGGGATTGCAGATTGCAGCATTGTCAACTCAAAGGGCTAAGATGGAATATGAGCTGTTTTGCTCTCCACGCTGGAACATAACAATGCAAGCACTGCGGCTTAGCGGATTAGCGAACAAGATGGTGGTAAATTGTTTTAAACTTTTGCGATTTTCACACATATTTATAACGTCTACTCGTGACCACGGCCGTCGAAACATGTCCGAAACGTCGAGGTAAATAAAAATATACTTTTATCGCGTCAAAGTCCCGATAACGCTATAAATAAGATGGTGGTAGCGCTCCGGACCGGTAAAATGTTTAATGGCGACTGTACCACACACGTGGTTCTGTTCACAAACGCACCTAATTAATCATAATTGTCATTCACAGCACGTCTACCGGACTTAGTTATACGAGTATGTTCCAGGGCTGTACAGTCTGTATACCCTTACCATGAGTTTACAGCGATGGTTCAACAATTTGTATGGAGAATAAGGTATTCTAATTTATTATTAATATACGGACGTACAGAGCGACACACACAACGCCAGCGGGGCTATTCTCGGTTAATGCTACGACGAAAACAACTGTCAATTCCCTTGGAAATCTGTCACTTTTTGACGAATCTCGCACGTGAGATGCATCTCGCATGAACCGAGAATTGGGGTCCAGAGCAGAGACCACAGAACGTCATTTGCCCCGGTCCTGGCATACTTCCCTCGCTTCCTCCACACACATTTTTCTCTTCATACATGCTCGGCGGTTCCGGATACTTCTGACTTGACCCGTCTTCAGTACATCACAAATTTGGTAGACAAACTTACGCCAAAGCCGCCCTCGACCCACTCGCCACTCGATTAGGTCTTCTAATGCTCTTTTTATTTCTAAAATGGAGAGAACTGGGTAGAAGAAGAACAACTGTGTTTTTAGTTCTTTTCTATGACCACAATTTTTTTAATGCCACGAGCAGTAAAAAGACAACAGACAAGCGTCGTGAAAATGCTCTATCGCTCTGCATACAGCGCCAGTGACGTCACCAGCGCGATTATGTATCGAGTCAATAGTAAATCGTGTTTATTAATTATTCACATACAAAATTTTTCTGGATTCGAATCAGCATACTCCGGAGCAAAAAAAAAAATTGACTTTTCGTAAATTTTGTAACTTTGTATTGCTGTAACTTCTAAAATATCGATTTTTTTGCTTCTTAGGACATACATATATTTTTAATAGTTATCTACAACAAGTTGACACTTTTATGCCATTCTATTTGTGAATGACATACCGTAACTATACAGCGTCTCCATACTTCATTTATTTTAGCACTAGCTTTTGCCCGCGACTTCGTCCGCGTAGACTTGTTTAATTGAAACAAACAGACAAATTAATGAGAATTAGTTGCTTTGCTGCTCATGACGTCACGGCGGCGTATAACTCACGTATCGCTATCCCGTGGGAACTATGCATTTTTATGGGATAAAAAGTATCCTATGTGTTAATCCAGGTTATAAACTATATGTGTGCCAAATTTCATCCAAATCCATTCAGTTGTTTTTGCGTGATACAAACTTTCACATTTATAATATTAGTAGGATTAGATATTCGGTAAACAAAGCAGCAGAGTAGCCATAAACCTTTTTCTTTAGGGGTTATTAATTATTAAAACAATGATTGCATTATTTTCTTTTTAATTATAATTTCTTGTAAATAGAATATTACAATTACATTCATATTTGTACTATGTGGATAGTATTCCAGCAATTCCAGCTGACATAAAAATTTGGGGAGTGACATTCTGTTCAAAAACAAGCTTTAGTCATTTCTTATTGATCTGGCATGTTACAAAATTGAAGAAATTTGGTCACCTAAAATTAATTGAATAGACGAATCATTAATAATCATATAATTATATTTAATCATTTTCATAGTTTTAAGATATTTAGACATGTGATGAATGAAATGATTTAAATTGAAACTGCGTTAATATAATTAAAAATGACATTTAGAAATAATGCTAGAATTAAATTTTATAATTAAGTATGTGCATTAATGTACTTTTGTGAATATTAGGCTAAGGTTTGACATGTAATATAATTATATTTTTATTACCAATAAATTATCTGAATCTGAATCTGAGTATTACTGGCTGACTTTCTGACTTTATAGAGGTCTCTTATATAGAACTAAAGATCACTAGTATGAGTCGAAGGGTAAATTACCCATCGAAATCTAAGCGTTAGCGACTAACACTTCTGTAGTTTTTGCCGTGGAACATCGGTACCATGAGTCACAAAGACCAATGTCATCGAAAGATACCATAGCGACTAGGCCCCTATTCTGGGTTCATGCGAGATTCATCTCGCACGAGAATAACTGTCAAATCCCAAGGAAATCTGTCATTTTTGACGTATGTGGCATTAGAGATAGCGTCTCGCATGACCCGAGAATTGGGGTCCTGTAGTTATGTTAATGTGAGTTTTCGATAGCAACTCATGGTAGTGGTACTGTTTGTCAGATGGACCGGGTCGGCTGACCGTCCGGTTCCAGTCGACCGGTCACGACGACGTGTAGTGATGCATTTCATGCATGTTAACGTTTGAAGCGGCAAACTGGAATAGGTCAACGTTTCGAATCATCGTTTTTGCATGATTTAGCACATTGGTACAAGAGTCAATGAACGTTATACTGCATATAATTTTGGGTTATGACGTCACTAGGTATTTTAAATTCCAAACCATTATTTAAGTTCAGGCGGCGTTGAGGCGTCAGATAAACGATTAGCTAAGTCTTGTGGAATTTGTATCCTATGGCATTATAAATAGGAGCCAGACGTAAAATCTGATGAAATACTGGACTTTTTTCCAATTGAACTGGTACCAAACTAAGCATCCTAAGCAAAGCTTGTACTACCTAATATAGATACTAGAAATAAATACAAACTGAAATATATGTAAAATACGTGTATAATTTTTTTGCTATGTTGTATGTTTTATTTCTTTCTATATTCTTCATAGATTTGACAATATTAGCATTTTCGGAGTTTCATACAAAACAAAAAACGTAAATATTTTTGAAACTATAAAGAATATTAAAATAAAATAAATACAAGGCATAATGACAACATACGAAATAACCATGGCTATAATCATGGTAGAATACGGATTTAAGGGTGGAAAACATTATCGCCGTTTGTACTGAGAGCGCAGGGTAGACAATATTCTTAAAGGCTGGTTCATAGTCTTAAATTAAGTTTAAAATGCTATATAATGGTACGGTCAGCAAGTGATTTATTTACATATTTACAATATTTACATTGGGAAAATTAACACTAATACAAAAAATATATATATTTATTTACAGCAAGAACACGTCGTCCAAGTTTGTGCTGCAAGGCATGGACCCCAGAACGCTGGCGCTATTACCTCGCTGTATGGCGAGACTGAGCTTCTGAGCAAATAGGCGCCAGCTCTGAGGTCTCCAGAAGCGTGGACCAGTTTTGTGCCAATGTCTTTGACTAATTTCTTGGCCTCGGAAGCCTACGGTCCAAGGGTCTCTACCGCGAATGGAACGAATATATAACTCGCGGTGAATGCCGAGTATTTCCGTTGTTTGAAATATTGGGCTTGCTCGGCAGCTGCACCGGCCCTGGCAGCGGTGCCTTGGACGTGGGAAGACGCTAGGGTGTCCGCGCAAGTCGCGTCCCAGACAAGCGTCCGTCCCAAAGACCAAGGCACCAGGGTAGCTCCGTCCGGTCTCTCGCCATCGTCTCTGAGCATACCTACTGGCTCCAAAGTGGCTGGAACTGAGCATGTGGCAAGAGCTCGGCGGATTATGTCATTTATTGCACCATGGCGGTAGAGACGACCGGCGCTTTGAAAAACCATGGCGACCAAACTGGTCTACGCTTCGGCCACAAGGGCAGAGGTGGGGCTAGCATATTTTGGCACCGAGGCGTAGGCACACCGCAATGCGAAGGCAAGCGGGATCTAAAACAGAGCCGAGGTCGGATGCTATATAATGAATGACAACACAGAGAAAAAATAGGGTAATGGCAGGACTCGAACCTGCAACATCAGCACTCCGTGCCTTGCGTTTGCCAATTTCGCCAAATTACCGCTACCATACCCTGCGAATTTTTCAATGTGTTTCGTTTTTACGGCCATTACATTATTTATATTTGTTTTGGGAAAACTACCCTCGGTGTCATCTATGAGAAACTTAATCAAGTTATATCATTCAACTTGGTCAATTATGAATGCCCGTTAGATGACGAGAGATGACGCCATTTGTTGTCTATTTGAATGTATAAAAAAATACAAAAAAGAAAAATCGAAAAATTTTAAAATATATAATTTCGATTACAATAATTTGTTGTTAAATTTTAGTCTTAGTCTTAGTTAACATGATTATTAGTAAAACCGCGAAGTTTTGAGCAAATAATTCACACAGAACCCTTTAGTGGAGTGCAGGGCTATTGTTTTGACGTGGGCTCATCTATTCACTGCTGCAAACGGACGTGATGGATGTGGCGGCTTTGGCGTGGCGTATAGTCGACCAAGAACTTGCTGTACCACTTATCGACCATATCACTACGGAATAAGGTTCAAACATGGTTATGCAATTACTTGGTCGAGTACACCCCACACACACAGCACTGACTATGGCTTTGGGAACTTGCAACATACTATATTGCTATATTGACATTTGACTATCTGAATCCTTGTAACTTGAATGTAATGTATGGTACTCTGTGACTTGTACAAGAGACTTTTTTATATGAAATAGGATGGCAAACAAGCAAGAGGGTCACCTGATGGTAAGTGATCACCACCGCCTATAGACACCCGCAATATCAAAGAGATTGCAGATGCGTTGCCAACCCAGAGGGCTAAGATGGAATACCTCTTGTGCCAGTAATTGCACCGGCTGTCTTGCTCTCCACGCCGGAACACAACAGTGCAAGCACTGCTGCTTATTAGAATTAGTATTAGTATATTATATATTTATTTGGTCAACGAAAGTACGCCGAGGCTGCCCTCGACCAACTCAAGACGTTCCAAATTAGGAGTACTAGTGGGCGGTTGCCCAGCATGTATGAAGAGAGGAATGTGTGTGGACGAAGCGAGGGAAGTATGCCAGGACCGGAGCAAATGACAGTCTGTGGTCTCTGCCTACCCCAAAGAGAAACAGACGTGAGCTTATAATAATATAAATTTTTATTTCACGCCAAATCGAGAGTTATGGAGGTCATAGGTCTTTTTTTTTATGTAACCTGTGTATGCCATGTACTAATGTGGTAATTATGTATATTGCACTGTAATCTGTTTTGAAAAAGAAAAATCTAAAAAAATTTAAAAATAAATAATTTCGATTACAATAATTTAACAACAAATGGCGTCATCTCTCGTCAGCTAACGGGCATTCATAAATGACCAAATTGAATGAGATAACTTGATTAAGTTTCTCATAGATGACACCGAGGGTAGTTTTCCCAATGAAAAAATATCAATAATGTAATGACCGTAAAGACGAAACACATTGAAAAATTCACAGGGTATGGCAGCGGTAATGTGGCGGAAACTGGAATACGCAAGGCACGGAATGATGATGTTGCAGGTTCGAATCCTGCCATGACCCTAATTTTTCTTTGTGTTGTCATTCATTATAGAGCATTATAAATTTAAGAGAAAAAAAAAATCAACTGCTGAGTTTCTTGCGGCGTTTCTTCTCAGTAGTATCTTCCATTTTCCGAAGCGCTAGTAGATTGAGACATGTAAAAGAGCCTATATGGCCTACGTGCAAAATATATTTTTCATTTTCATATTCATAACATAAGTGTGCCTTCTCCCAACGATATACATAGAAAAGAATTGCGTATACCTACTTACGACTTATTTTTGACTAGGTAATAAATTATGTTGGTTTATACTTAATTTTAGCAGGAACTCCGTCCGCTCCGTACTGCACAGTGTTATCATCACGATTCCTTCAACTTAAGTCATTATCCCTTACTCTAATTGGGTTGAGCATTAAGCATTTTTAGCCGAAAAGCTTGGGGAGATATCTTTTTCACGTTTTTACGAGTCATCGGTTAATGAGCATTTTCATTTTAAGAAAGCCTTAATAACTTTTTTGCTTGCTCCTGTGACGCTATCATGACCGGCTAAGTTTGGTTTATCCGAGTTTATCTACATCTCCGTCTCTTTTTTATGACACAAGTTTGACAGAGACGTTATGGCCTCTGAGTCTCTTTTTTTATGAAATAGGAATGAAAACAAGCAAGTAGGTCACCTGATGGTAAGTGGCCACCACCGTGTATAGACATCCACAACACCAAACAGATTGCAGATGCGTTGCCAACCCAGAGGACGAAGATGGAATACCTCTTGTGCCAGTAATTACACCGGCTGTCTTGCTCTCCACGCCGGAACACAACAGTGCAAGCACTGCTGAGCGCACTAGCGAGCAAGATGATGGTAGCGATCCGGACGGACCTTGCACAAGGTCCTACCGCCCGCAAAAGTTATGTAGTTCAACAGGCAAAGGAAATTTGTTGATGGAGCCAAACAAGCGTCTGAAAGTTACCTTGTCTTTTTACATAAGCTTACGATAATTAAAACTTAAGCAGACATAAATATTATAAAATAAATATTTTCAATTTACATTTAAATATAAACTAGCTTTTACACGCGACTTGGTCAGGGTAAATTTTGGATTACACATACCTACTAACTCTCACTCCCTTTTATGGTTTAAGTTTTTTTTTTCAAAATATGTACAATCACTGAACTACCGCTAACTTCTAACTCCCTTAAAGGTGGAACTGTCAAAAACTATCTCTTAATGAACCTCTTCACCCTCCAAGAAACACAGGTTTTTAAATTTCATTTCTCATTTTCAGTAGTTTAGTCTAGTCGTTGTCTGCCTGTCAGTCAGTCAGTAACGGAACTCTTTTAAATGTAATTTAATAGTAATTAAAACACAACATGATTAATCTTTGCATGTGTTTAAACTTTGCAGTATACAAATATTCCCATATATAAATTTAAAAAAATCTGTTTTCTCCGACAACAAGGCCCGTAAGTTAGTTTGCCTAGTCCAAAAACATTTTCTTAAGATCATCTAACTATAAACAGACGCCCGCGACTTCGTTCGCATGGAATTATTAGCCTAGGTCCGTCAGGGATAGTGTAGTTTTTCTTTTAGTGAAATAATTTTTGGAATCGGTTCTGTAGTTCCAGAGGTTATCCCATCATACAAACAAGCTAACAAAGAAAACAAAGTTTACCTCTTTAGTGTAGATTAGTATAGACTAGTTTAGATTACGATCAAACCAGTCAGACCTCCAATGTAAACAAAAACAAAAGGAATGCAAAGTAAAAATAAGACAAATTGCAGAGTTCTAAAAAATAATGTCACAGGACTTCGAGATTATACTTTTTCACAGACAATAACTGCAAAAATCCATTAAGTTAATTCATTTCTCACATTTTTCTCGGAGGAGACATGTTTTTTCATCTCGTTTCAAATTACAAGAGTTTTCTTTTATTGTTATGAGTGAGTGAATAACGGGCACGGGAAAGCAAAGGGCGTATAATTCCATTTGGCGGCATTATTGTGTTACAGGCGAAGTGTTTACGTGCAATTACTTCGGGACTTTTACCGAAAGATATTGCATACCGGTATCTTAGATTGAACAAAACATTTATAAGGACAATTTTACAAGGTCCGTGCATATCGCTACCGCTATATTACCGCCGCAGCCTCCAACCAGCAGTGCTCGCACTGTTGTCTTCTGGCGTGGATAGCAACCAAATAGCAACGCAAAAAGAGTTCACTTGTACCACCACCACTGTATGGTACCCCAGAACGTGGTGCAAGACAAGTGCAATAAATTGTTTATAAGTTAATTATGGTAACTATTTAAGTGTGATTTTAACGGTTGTGTCAGTCAGGGTTACCCCATTGGTACGACTCACAAAAACCCAGAATCCGTGTGAGAGTTCCATGCATTCTTGTGTCTGTATTTACATTCAAAGTAATATATCGCCTTCACAAAGTTTTACAGCATTCCTACTAATTCAGTACATTTAAGTAACACAAAGTCTATTTGTCTTAATCAATTGCATTGCCAGTAGTCATAGAATAAGGTAAGCAAGGATTTACCTACCAGTTCAATCATCTGCACTTACCCTAAACCTAAAAAAAGCAATACGTTAATCCAAACTAGCTCTACGAAGACAATAACGTTCAGGGCTATCAGGTAAATTGATTTACACCACAATCGTTGCGGGGCCATTGCCAAAATACTGAACAAAAATAACCAGCCCTAAATTCTTTCTATATATTCTTAAAGAGAAAAATGTTCAGAGAACTCGGACCCTTTTTACCTTTACTACTAGAGTACTTACTTACCATTTTAGCTACACACCGATTCATTATTTGAAAGGGTATATTGGAAAGCTTGGTTTTGCGCCCCAAATTTAGTCCCATGTGCATTTGAGTATTGTTTATTGAACCACAGAATTAGAGTATTCGAGACGTCATTGAGTGCCAATTTGGGTGGCGTTTATGGATTTTGCTAGGCTATCCATAGCTATACTTACTTCGTTTTTTTAAAATGAGAGAAGTTGTACACAATCTTCGTAATTTTTTTGCAGTAGTTCCACAATAAAATGTATAAATAGCCGTTACAGCAAACAAAAAGTTTGTTGTTCAGCAAACAGATTAAGATGAAGGAGGTACATAACATAATTTAATTGTAATGTATTTGTTAGCAGCACTTATTTATTTTAAATAGTATTATTGCAATAAATATTGACCAAGGTTGTGTAAAATTTTCCAATCTTAAAAAAAGGAGGTATATACTCACCAGTTGCTTATGGGATTTGTCTGAACAATGGAAATTAGAGATTATGAACTTTATTTAATTACAACTTTTTCTGTATTCTTTGTATGGTGTGCAATCTATACTACTAAAATAAAGAGGTAAACTTTGTTTGTTTGTTTGTATGTAGGAGGGAATCTCTGGAACTACTGAATCAATTTCAAAAATACTTTCACTAATAGAAAGCTACACTATCCCTGACGGACATAGGCTACTACTCATTTCACGCGAACGAAGTTGCGCGCGTCCGCTAGCAAATAATAAAATAATATGTTTTTATTGTTGCTGTTATTTTTAAGCAACTTAAAGAAAAGGTTTTCAATAAGACTGAATATATTTTTAAGTATTTTAAGTATGTTTAACATCGACTTGTATTCCAAGTTTCATTTATCCGTGCCTGCGTCTCTGACTTACTAATATTATAAGAAAGGGACGAACATAGAGATAAACTAAATTTAGCTAGTAATTTTTAGGCTACTAGCGTTTAAACCAACGAGAATATTACTACCCCTTTAATCATAAAAGTTTACAAAACATCTTTAACTAAAATTTGAATTGTTCCTTTCTTTCGAATACCGTTCGCCTATGCCTCGCGAGAGATAAAGTCGAAACCTGTTAACTAAACTAAGTTTTGAGATCGTTTATCAATAAGGGGGTTGGTGTTTACATGAGCAAGTAATCGCTCTACTCGTGTTGAATTTAATATGAGATGTTTGTAAACAATATTTTTCATACGGAGGAAATTGTTCATCTGTAAACAAAGCCTGTATATCTTACAAACAAAGAATCTATAGCTAGCTACAAGAAATTAAGACATAAAAAAATGCGGGTTGCACCGAGAGTTCCTTAATCTCGTTATGGTTCCTTAATATGTTATGCTTGGGAGCTACCATTCTTTTTTATTAATATTTATAACGATATCCGCCACAACACTTATCTAATCAGTCAAAATTTGAAACGGTTCTCTATTACGGTTTGAGATACAACCCTAGTAATAGGGTCTCCCTTTGGGCACGGAACCCTAAAAATCAAATTAAGTCCTTCATTTACACGAGTATGTATGACAAAGCTTTTATGGAATACAACGTGACGCACTCATATAACGCTACATTCGCTTCGTTTGATGAAAATTAAAATTATCAAAGTAAAGAAACCTAATTAGTAGTAATAGTCTCTAGTTTTGTAAATATAGTGTATTGTTATAAAAATCTTGATACATGGTGGGATCCCGGAATCCCGGTATTGAAAAACGAATACAGACACTACACAAGACACACGTGTTGGCTTAGCTGTAAGTTGCAAATTTTAAATAAATAAATATACTAATACCGGTATTAGAAAAAGTCCGGTATTTAGAAGTCCTGAACACAACTTTTTTTGTGACCTGAATGTTTCCAATCGTAGTCCTCGCGAGAGGTATGGACGACTACGATTGCTAAGCAATTGAAATGAATGAATACATCATAAGGGTTATAATGAAGATGGAAGGGTCCTTCGGCCCGTGCGACGGTTCCGGTTGGCAGTTCGAACCGCCACCAAAAGTCATCTAGAACGGTGCACCCTTTGATCGTAATTTACTGAACACAACTTAACCGCTGAAGTTACAAGCATAAAATTCGGAATATAATTGTATTCCTTAGGCGAAGGCATTTTTGAAATTTTCACCATTAAGGTTGTAAAAAGGGGGAGGGGGTAGTATGTACGTATGTAGGGCATTCAAAATTTACGCGAACGGGATTTAAAGATAGGTTAGGATAGGTAGGATAGGCCGGTGTAATTACTGGCACAAGAGGTATTCCATCTTGGCCCTCTGGTTTGGCAACGCACTTCCAATCTCTTTGGTGTTGCGGGTGTCTATAGGCGGTGGTGATCACTTATCATCAGGTGACCCACTTGCTTGTTTGCCTTCCTATTTCTTAAAAAAAAAAAAGGTTAATTTCCAAACGTCGCGTCATTCTCATTTCTCAATACACCATCGATCACAATCACAATTCATATGTGTCTTTCTACTACAGTTTCACGATATATTGTGTGACTTTTAACGTTAAAAAACCACTTCTATAGGGAAAATAAATTCAGCTCGCCAGCTCGAATATTCTTCCCCGGTCCACGAGTAACACATGCGACTTTGAGCCAATATTCCGTTCTGATTAAATCGTGCGTTTTTTCCACGTTGACGCGGACACAGGAATTCCCCTCGCAAAGCACAAACGGAGTAACTGAAGCTGTTATTAAACTGCAATGGCACCGAGGAATATTTTTCAGCCAGTCTAACCCATGATCACCACTAGCCGGATAACTTTACTGTTGGTTTTGTATCTCACAAAGAGCGCCAGGACAAACCAAAACTTTGTCCACATTCCCATTTTGTCAACTCCCTAACTCGTCGACAACCCCACTTCGTCTGCGTACTGATCCTGGTAACTTCCTATCCCATTTATATTGCCGAATTGTCCAATTCCTATCTACAAATACAAATGTTTATTTTGCAAATAGGCGACAAATAGGCTTTTTACATGCCATTTTTGTTCAAACAACAAAATATTGATTAATCAAAAAGAACACACAATAATACATCCCAATTCCCTCATATGCAAACCTTTGTTTAACTTATTCCTTCTCGCTAACATTCCCAACTCAAGCACGTTACCAACAGTTACCAGTCTTCTGCATCCAACCACTCCCAGCAACTTAGACCTGAAGGGCAATTCTCGCGTCAGTAGAGATGAAGTCACACTCGAGATATGCCAAAAATAACTGTCCGATCCTTTTAAAATCTGTAATTTTTTGACACATCTCGAATCTCGATGAGCGCCTGAATTGGGGGCCTATCCATTTAGCATGAACCTCCTCGACACGCTTTAACTTGCTACATAAGTTAGTGTGTCTCTATCTTACTGGGCAACTTAGAAAGAGACGCACTGACTTACGTAGCGAGTGAGCGCATGTCGAGAAGATTAGACTGGTCATCAGACCACCTTGTGGGAGGCCTTCCAACGCTCCATTTTCCGGTGCGCGGTCACCAAGAGCCTTATTCACTCAACGATTCGTCTCTTAACAATGCGGAGCACTCCAAAATAAGACAATAAAGAAAATCACCATACATTTCGCAGCGCTGAAATATTTCGAGCCGCATAAAAATAAAAAATCCTCTCTTTTTCACGTTCGCGGAAACTTTTACAAATCACCCTGTATGACATGGTAATGTGGCGTAGTTTGTCACGTTCAAGAGAAGTATCATCGGTACTAGGATAGCAGAGGAAGGCGTTAGTCAAATAAATTGTTTACGCATAAAAAGTTGCGACGTATGGCTAGTACGACACACTGCCACAGAATAAATAATACTAACGTACAGAAACTTCTCTTTTACGACCGCAATTAAACGAATTCCAACTTTATTAACACGTTCAAAAAGTTCGTATTACTTCATAAACCATGCGCCAGGCGGCGCGAGTCAAAGGGAACGCGCCGCCCGTCTTCCACCCGCTATTCCCGGCGACACGCTAGGGTTGCGCGGCATTCGTTTTCAATTACACTAACACGGCGGGGGCGAGTGGGCGAGCGCGAGGCAAGCCGACAGCCTACTGCGATTTTCCTACGCCATAGGCAAGGCGGTCGAGCGTACCTACAGTGCGGAGTGGAACCCCCTGACACTGCGACTCGCTTGTAGCTCAATGAATCTCTTTCTAATAAGCCCAGTTAGTGGGAGAAGCAAGAAAAAAAACGCGTGCTAGCTTCAGTGGCGTGATCCTCTAGCTCAATCGCTTGCGCTCGAATCTAATGTAAAGTATGTTGCATCATGTAAACAAAATTCTAACCTAAAATTTCACCTGATGTCACCTAAACACAGTTATAAACAATATTTTGAAGGCTAAAACTGAAATTTTAGTTTAGAATGTTATTTAATACTTAAGACAAGTAAGAATTAATATCGTTTACGTATTCAATCTTCATCGCTGTCATATCGTTGAAAGCTACGATGTTGCGAGAATCACACTACTGACCATAGATGGAAAAAGTTTGAAATTGGAAATAGTTTTAGAGTGTTGCCGTTAGGTTTTATTAGTAGTTGAGTTAGGAGTTTATCAAATAGTTCAATGTCGGCTACACGTGCTCTCAATAGAGTTTGTGTCATAACATTTAATGATAAATAACATCTAAGTAGCATAGTTGGTTAAGTGAAACATAAAGTTAGGTAGGTTTAATAAAGTTAAATGCCAGAGATTGGTAGGTACTATGGAATACAAACCCGGTCGTTTTCTCTAAGACGAAACCGGTTTTAACCGGTTATTCCTTAAGCAAACCGGGTTTACATTCTCTAGTAGGTACGGTCAGCCTCAGAAGTAGCTAAACATTTAATACCTTGTCGCTGACAGTAATGTCACAGAATAAATAATAGTACTAACGCACAGAAACTTCTCTTTTTCGACCACCATTAAACGAATTCCAACTTTATGATCAGGCACAAAAAGTTCGTGTTACTTCATAATCATTCGCCAGGCGGCATGCGTCAAGAGGAAGGCGCCGCCCCCGCCCGCTTTCCCCCCGCAATGCCCTGGCGCACCGCTAGGGTTGGGCTGCTCACTATAATACTATCATAACGCGCGACGCAGTGTGAGCGGGCGCGCGCGCGGCAAGCCGGCAACCTACTGCGATTAACCTATGCCATAGGTAATGCGGCGAGCGCACCAACAGTGCGGAGTGGAACCCCCCTGGTAGTGTGACAAATTCGAGCAATTCTCATTTCATAGATTACTACAACAAGGTTATTAAGTATTGAAGCGGACTGTACATGGTAAGTCACGAATAGTACCTAACTCTAGAGACGCTTTGATATTTATCTGGGCCCAAATGTAGTAGATAAGATGAATGATATAAGTATTAGCATAAAACTACACTCGGCAAATTATTATACAGTTGTAAGTAAATCGCGAGCTACACAGACACAGGCAGGAACAGTCAGATGAATAAAACATACACTCGAAACAATGAAGGCGTTTTCACAAACAAAATACTCGCGTCAAAAGATAAAGCAACTGGATACGACTCTACGTTTCTTCATCACCGATGTTAGTAAAATTATAGGGTTTTAAAATGGGATAGGATTAAGATGAAACAATGCAGGGTATGGCAGCGATAATGTGGCGAAACTGGCAAACGCAAGGCACGGAATGCTGATGTTGCAGGCTCAAGTCCTGCCGCTATCCTATATTTCTTTGTGTTGTCATTACATAGCGTTTTAATGAAACATTCCAATTTTTTGAAGTGAAAACTTCTTTAGGCGCACTTTTCGCTCTTTCTAAACCGTGAATCTCCTTTTATCATGTATGACAGACAGGCAGACGGTCCACTTGATGGAAGGTGGATACCGCCGCCTATAGGGCATCTGCAACACCAAAAGGCTAGCAAGTACGCTGCCGACCTTGAAGAGCTTTACAATAAAGAATTACCAGACAAACACACACAAATACTTACAATATACAAGTACGTACACGGAGAAAATTTTGCTTTAGCAAAGTACCAATTTGGCTTGGTTAAAAATTTCTCGGATAAATATAACTAAGACTTATGTAAAACAGCTTTGGAAATGGTAAACAAGCAATTATTGCTATAATCCCTTGGTAAAATTAAGAAAGTACTTGCGTATTTCCAAAAGAGTGAATTCGTAAATGAAACCTCCAACAAATTCAG
The DNA here is from genome assembly GCA_963691745.1 of Ditula angustiorana. Classification (NCBI taxonomy): domain Eukaryota; kingdom Metazoa; phylum Arthropoda; class Insecta; order Lepidoptera; family Tortricidae; genus Ditula; species Ditula angustiorana. The sequence continues at coordinate 3,190,660 of OY829492.1, read as the reverse complement.
TTAAAAATAAACAAAAGTTCTTTGCTACTTACTGACAAGTATGTCGTTTAATTTTAGACCAATTAATAAATATACCAGGAAGCTTGGTTAAATTTTACCAAGTCACTCGCTTCCCTCTAGCAATCTGGTTTGACAAGTTTATTAAGTGTATAGGTTAGAAGTTACCTAGTGTAGGTTACCAGTTTTTTACAAAACTAATTGGTTTAATTTTACCAAAATCCCTTAACAATGCTGACGTGTTTAATTTTAGCTGCGAACTTTGCAGGCTCCCTCCGAACCAAGTTGCTTGGTTGTAAATAGCAATAATTTGTTTATTTTTAGCTGTTACGTTTTCTCTGTGTAGTTTTCGCAGCAAGTACAGGCAACATTTTACCCTTCTATTTTCAGTACGAGCTCTAATTTCGAATGTGATAAAACCAGTTACCCCGCGGAAACCACTTCAGCACTTCCAATTTCAAAAACTTTTTCCATTCACGGTCAGTTCAGTGCAAGTTTTCAACGAGTTTAACTTAAATCCAGCTAACACTTCCCTGCCTCTGTGCTCTTAGTCCCGGCGCGTGTAAATGTTAACACTTCTAGAACATTCTGAGCACGTAGAAAGAATCCTAGGTGGACCTAGTATATTTATAATGACTAAAAGTCTATTATCAAAAATAAAAGAACTAGTCAAAAGAAGAAAAACTGTATTATTTAGTTTTTGTCTACGATCACCAGGGAGCGTAACTTTGGTGCCGGTGACGTCATTATGACGCAAAGTAGCATATAGGATGTTATAGACACCCGCGACATTAAGGATATTGCAGATGCGTTGCCAAGTTAGAGGGCTAAGATGGAATACCTCTTGTGCCAGTAATTTCACCGGCTGTCTTGCTCTCCACGCTGAAACACAAAATGCAGGCACTGGTACTTAGCGGCTGGATTAGCGAGCCAGATGGTGGTAACGATCCGGACGGACCTTGCACAAGGTCCTACCACCCGAAAATGTAAAGTCAGAGTAAAATTAAAAAATGTTTATTGTGTATTTTATGACATGACACATTCAATATCTTTATATCCGTAGAATAAGTACGAATAACTCGTTCACAACCGAATTGTAGGCGCGAAGAATTTGTTCCCACTCGGGCAGAGCGCTCGGTATAAACCGATGTTTTATATTCCTTTGTCCCATATTCGTTATGAGGGTAATGGTTTTGAATTTCTTTTGGCTTTATGTGGCCTTGGTACCCTTTTGATTATGGATTTTGCGAGAAGCGTGTAAACTTATGATTAGGTAAAATAACGATTATAAATAGTACATTAACGCAGAGACTATGAGTTAAATACTAAACTTTTAGAACATGTTTGTTAAACGTTTTAAAATTTGTTATGAGGCAATTATGGTTGAAACTTGTATAGTGCTTTTTCTTTACGTAGTACAGTTAAGGAATTTAATTTCCAACCCACCTAAGGTTCAATAGCATATAGCAAACTGTCACCATAAGAGCTATAGAGCAAGACGTTAGTTTGACATATCGACCTTAATGCATTGCGAATGTCAGACGACATTTCAACGAAATGGGTAGGGAATTAAATTCCTTGACTGTACATACCAAACAAAGTCGCTTCCGTTCATGTGTGTACTCATATCTCGGACACGTACGCCTTCTAAGCCATGCATCTGATTTTGATATGGATTTTACTGTTATTTTGAGATTTTTTTACGGAAAGTTTTTACATAAATTACATGGTAATCACGACGCAATCGTAAGTACCAAGCTAACTTCATTATCGTATTGACATAAACTTTGAATACTTTTAATTATTTATTACAATTTATTTATATTATAACAGTAACAAAACAATCAAACGCAAAGCTTCACTCTTCACAAATGACCAAAGCATACTCGTAAAACAAAAGAGTGAGTTGTCAAATTGACATGAAATGGTCATATTTACTGTATCAACTGTAAGAATAACATCGAAATCTCTCCTAACGTTACCAGGAGCACATAAAACGGAGCAGATTCGTGCCCAAAGCGCGGGTCGCGGTCGTCAGAGGAAGCACATCAGATAGCGAACGTAGCAAAGAGTGCAGCCGAATGCGCTTGCCATAAAATTGGCTGTAAAACGAGGACGTCCGACTCAGCAAACTGAGACAGCGTACAAATTTTGAGCACATTGTCATCCGTCAATAGCGAAGGGGATTTTGTGAGAATCGCTTTTACTTTGTTGGGACGAGTTTATTCCGGTCGACTGGCTTTGTTTTGTGGGCGCAATATCCCTGTTGGAAGACTTGGAAGACATAAATAGGTGATCGGTGACCAAACTAGTCTGTCAATGATTGACTGGTTAGTTATTATGGTTACTTTGTGTACTTTTTGTTGTAGTTTTTTGCAGTCAACATTATTTTTTTGGTCATTGTTAGGGCTAAGACTTTTAGTAGCGTACTGTAGTTCTGGAATCCATGGAGTAGCTATTTGTTGGAAATATTTTGCCATATTATGTATACACGAATTTATATTAATATACAGGAATCATTTTTTTCTTACTAGCTAGACAAAATAAAAGTTAACCACCACCACGTACGTAGTATAGTTATCACTTATTTTCTGAGTGATTTAAATTAAATTTGAAAAACTAATGATAATGATAAATGATGTGTATACATATGTCAGTTAAGGCAAAAAACTTAGTATACAATTATAATACAATGTGTATTATATTGTATACTGTGATCAATAAAGAGTAATTGTAATAACTCTTTATTGATCACTACAAAACAGCATCAAATTTACTTCTACTCTTGGTAATAATATTATTTGTTAAAAATTAAATTTTGAATTTATAAAAAGGACTACAAAAATCATGTTTGTTTCATGTAACTCCAATGTAAATGGCTATATGCTTTGCTTTAAAAAAAAAAGGATTCTATAGACTTTAGAACTATGGCATGCTAACAAATATCCTAACATATCCTACTCAATGTTTTGTACTGGATCTTCCTTCACTCCGCATTTCTCTCTTATTACCTCATTCCTCACTCTATGCTTCTTCTACTTCTCAACACTTTCATTTCCACTGCTTATTACTTATTTAGTCAGAATGTATTCTTGAACGGAGGTAAGGTAGTCACTTAAATCAGCTTAGAGGTTCTCTAGGCGTAGGTGAAAATGGGAATGAGTGTGATAAACAATAAACGAATGAGCCAGCAGTTAGTTACTAAAGTATCTATGAAAAGGACTAGTTTAATTGTTTCTATATAGTTTATTACGAGAACAGACTAGCCGTAAAGTCGGAGCATCAAGGAAAGATGCCATTAATTCGGGCACTATTGGAGTCTGAAGCAATTGAGTGGACGGTACCGGTCAATCGACCATTCTACGGAAGAAGGAAATAAAAGCAACTCCATAATTGCTTTAAGTAAGTACCAATCAGCCAGTCCTTTTTAGAGTTACGTAATAAAGTCTTAAACTAAAACTAGCAATAAAATCTGCCTGCAAACAATGCATAACTGGAAAGAGAAAAACTATTATAACTCAGGCTGACACGTTCAATTTTGATCAAAGTCCCTTAATAAATAAAGATTAAAAAAGTGCTTTAACTCAAAGAAAGTTTGTTTTAGCAAGTTAACACTCAACAGGGAAAATAACAATTTACAAAACAGACACAGGTTTAAAAACTTAAACTAAAATTAAAACTAGGAAAAAACTAAAACTAAGACAGGTCCCCCAGGTCTGATCCCTGCGGTAGGGTCCCCATGATGCTGGCTTCGTACGCAAAATTGATATTCCAATGTATGTGGGAATGCTAGCAATACCGAATGAACGACTGATGTAAACGAGCGAATGACTGGATGAGATTTTATGAACGAATGTGTATGACCGAAAGACTGGGAGTGCGTTGAGCGATTGGTTAGCTGCAAGTTGTGTTTTTTGTATTTCCGTATTTTCTTTGGAAAGTGAGTTTTCCTTCAAACGATCCCACATGTATGTACATACATACTGTTAGATGGAGACGTACACCGACGTCGCTGCACGCACACAGGCAGCGCCCAGCGGCGTGACGGGAGCTGGCTCAGAGAAGAAGACTCGTCCACTTGCCCAGCGGCCGCGCAACGCACGCGCACATTCTATTGAGTTCGGATATTGTCACGTGATCGAGAAGTAAATATCTTGTACCGGCATCGTTTTAATTTAATTCTAGTTGCTTTTATAATATATATATGTTTGAGATAGAAACATCTCGAAAACCTTTTAAATGCAACTTAAATGTTAAATGGCACTGCGGTTTTATCTGACCACCACCAAACACAATTCCTGGCAAGTTATTGGTCACAAACATCACAGACATACATACACATAGACTCGAATATTAACCAATACACTCCTACAGTACTACAGTACTTAGACCATTATTTGCGTGTTTAGCTTTATCCGTAGCATCTTCAGCAAAAGACCGCTTGAGCGATTGATGAAAATAAACCCCTACTTAACTGAAGTTACTTCAAATTGGTGTTTAGAAATTACAATATAAATTCCTACCACAGCAAAATCCTACAAAGTTCTTCAAGAAAACTCAGACTAACTAAGTACCTAACCGTCGAAATTTTACTCCAATTCGTCAATGAACAAAACCTCGACGTAAAGGGATCGTTAAGTGAATTAAGTTGTAATGGATTAATTAAGGAATTTAAATTTATAAATATTTGTGTTTAAGTGCGGGTGGTAGGATCTTGTGCAAGGTCTGTCCGGATCGCTACACTGTTTTGCTCCCTAATCCTGCCGCTAAGCAACAATGCTTGCACTGTTGTGTTCCGGCGTGGAGAGCAAGACAGCCGGTGCAATTTCTGCCCCAAGAGGTATTCCATCTTAGCCCTCTGGGTTGGCGCATCTGCAATCTCTTTGGTGTTGCGGGTGTCTATGGACGGTGGTGATCACTTACCATTAGGTAAACCACTTGCTCGTATGCCTTCCTATGTTTTATAAAAAAAGTACAAATTTTACGTAGAATGTAAAGGACGTGACTAGATAAGTTCATACTACAAAACTTATAAGGTCACTGTACAGTAAGGAAATTGAAACACGTACCACCGTAGAACCTAGTCGAAGAGACATACTAGGCGGCGGTATCCACCTTCCATCAAGTGGCCTGCCTGTATTGCTTTTTTGCTATAAAAAAAGCAAAATAAAAACCTTCCTGTATTAATAGTTTTTAAAGATCCGTTTTACGTAAGTATTATCAACTTTTATTATCTCTCTATAATCCAATACTCTTAGTTCTGAGAGCCAATAAACGATAAACTTCACTGAAGTTTGAACGGATTCTTATAACTCCAAAGAAGTGAACTAAACTTAACTTCAGTCGGGCACTTTTTATTTTTCTTAGTATTGTGGCCGACATCTTGTTTTTCCAAATCCCACGCAGGTTACATTACTAGTTGGCTACTTGGCCCCTATTTCAAAAACGGGACCGGCTACAGATGACTATGACAATTCGATATACATTGCTTGCCCACTATGATGTTAAGCGTTTAAGTCTGTAGCGTTCGTTACGTGCCGACACAGTAATGTACGACGAATTGTCACAGTCACCTGTCGCCTGTCACATTTATGAAATTGGGCCCACCATTATCTTGTTCGCCAATCCTGCCGCTAAGCAGCAGTGCTTGCACTGCTGTGTTCCGGCGTGAAGAGCAAGACAGCCGGTGAAATTACTGGCACAAGAGGTATTCCATCTTAGCCGTCTAAGTTGGCAACGCATCTGCAATCTCCTTGGTGTTGCGGGTGTCTATAGGCGGTGGTGATCACTCACTATTAGGTCACCCACTTGCTTGCTTGCCTCCCTGTTTTATACTTTAAAAAAATCTTAATTTTGGTTATAGATTTGTCCCCCATACCGTTAAGATTTAAATTGTTTTAAACTTTCGCGATGTCCCCGTTTATTTTTAACGTCTATCGGGAATTTTGTTTTTCCGTCTTCCCTCCTGTCACATAGATTTATAGAAAGGGCCGATTTAGGCTTAATCGATTGCTAGCTCTGGGCTACTGGCGGCCTTATCTTGAGCTTTATGGCCCAGATTCGGACCGGATCCAATAAGGCCTTCCCGTTCCCGATGGAAGCGGTTAAACGTTGAAATAAAATCAGTTACTCAGACCGAAGAGGAGTGTGAACCCAGCGCTCTCCATACAAACGACGATAACGTTTTCCAACCCCTAAACCTTAACCTATTGCCATAATTTTTTGGTATGTTGTCATTATACCCTAGAACTAGGTTTGTATGTTTTGATTTTTTGAATATTCTTAATAGTTTCAAAAATATTGACGTAGTTTTGTTTTGTATGAAACTCCTAAAATGCAAATATTGTCAAATCTATGAAGAATATTAAAAAAATCAAAGCATACAAACCTAGTTCCTAGACATAACGACTACATATCAAAAAATCATTGCCATAGGTTAAGGTTTAGAGGGTGGAAAACGTTATCGCCGTTTGTATGGGGAGCGCTTTTTCGGGCTGGGTTCACACCCCTCTTAAATAGCGCATTCAACGCGTTATAAGGCCAACATAACGCGAACTGCAGTTGGTAGGACCTTATTCAAGGTCTGTCCGGATCGCTTACTACTATTTGCACACTAATCCAGCCGCTTAGCAGGAGTTGCACTGCCACTGTTGTGTTCCGGTGTGAAGAGCAAGACAGCCGGTGAAATTACTGGCACAAGAAGTATAATATCTTAGCTCTCTGGATTGGCAACGCATCTGAAAACTCCTTGGTGTTGCGGGTATCTTTGGGCGTTGATGATCACTTACCATCAGGTGTCGCACTTGCTCGTTTCAATTCCTATAAAAAAAACTGCTGAGTGTAGTCACATGGGTGAATGGAGAATAGCTTTATGCTAGTTTTGCAAATGACTACAAAAGTATCTGCAGGAATCGCATGGCTTTATCAACCCTTAGAATATGATAAGGGTGAAGGAAGAGATTAAATTTAGGCAAACTGGAACAAATAATAGATGCGTCTGTGCGACATTTATATCTTCAAGCAAAATCCCACCCTCCTCCTCTTCCACACGAAACAACTTACATCACACAGACTCAACTATACACCACCACTAAACACCAAAACAACACGATCGATGCGCGTTTCGCCTCTTACGAGGCATCATCCGGATCTAAGAGTATCGTTCGCCACTTGAACGAATGGCGTGGCAATTTAGGCCTTCACGGTTACGGGTTTCACTGTCGTTTAGACATGGTTTTTAGGCACAGCACGCACAGCCAGAGCGAGTCACTAGTGCGATATAAACAAAGCCTTTTCACATAAATATCTATTCTTTCATTTATCAACAGCGCAATAACAGAAATCGGGAACGCCAATAAGGAAAACAAACAGGACGAGTATCCCGCATGGAAATTAATTTATGGCATGTACATGAGGTCGTAGGTTGTTGGTGCCAATTTGGTTGGAAGTAATATTATTGCATCAATATACATTACGCGGCGAAGAGGTAAACCAAGACATAGAATAAACAATAGTACCTACTAACGTATAGAAAATTCACTTGTTCGACTGCGATTGAACGAATTCTAACTTTATTGTCACGCACAAAAAGTTCGTATTATTTCGTACACATCCGCCAGCGGTTTACCTCAAAAAGACCTCGCCACCCGCGTCCTCCTTCACCCCGCAACTCCCTGGCGAAACTTTAGAGTTGCGGTGCTTTCGATTTTAATTACATTGACGCAGCAAAAACGAGCGGGCGGGCGCGCGTTGAGTCGACAACCTACTGCGATTTGCCAACCCGGTTGGCAACGCGACCAAACGTACCTAAGGTGCGGAGTGGAACCCCCCTGACCAAGATGCTAGAGTGAGACCGGGTTTGTGTAAGATAGAAAGCAGTGAACATAGAAGAATTAACTCAACCAGTTTTACTATTTTACGCCTATATATATCAGTCTGTCTTTCTGTCTGTCAGCCTTGTTTTTCTCAGGTTTTTTCAAAATAATTTGACAAATTGAAGGATTTTTTCTCTACCAGTGATATTGTTACACATCAATTACCTACATTAACAAAAGCAATTAGCAAACCTATTTGAGGGGTTATATCACTGGTCAGCGCCCTACACTGCGACTTGCTTTGTCGCTCAGTAAGTATTTTTCTAACAGCAAAAAAATAGGTACACGCGGTAGCCGTTTTAGGTGCTTAAAAAAGCATTCAAAAAGCTTTTTAAGTTTCTATTGTTAATCCCCTCTTTCTTTTAAATTTTTTTTAAAGCCAAGTTGTAAGTACTTAACAAAAGGATTCTGGCCAAAAGTAAGTTTCAATAAAGTGTGAATAAACACTGTCTCTATTTATTATTTCTTTGAGTTCACAGCTAAGTTTCTTGTGACATGTAACTCGTACATCGCTCGGAGCGGAGTAGTTTTCACTTAGTTTTGGGTTATTTGTTCCACTTTAAAGCAGTTTAAGGCTCTAAACTTAACTCTTTATTGTGTGGTTAGCCGCCATTATTTACTCAAATAACTTTCTTCTTAGGCTGCGTTTCCACCAGAGATGTGAGAGGATGCGTAGCGAGGGATGTGTTTGTAAAGAACCAATGAGCCGTTTTCACCAGAGCTGTGCTGACCAAGGCGAGGTAAATGAAGCGATTCTATTGGTTCTTACAGACACATCCCTCGCTACGCATCCTCGCACATCTCTGGTGGAAAAGCAGCCTTATTCTAGTACCCTCTCCTATCGGATGTCAGCGATCGTTAAAGCTAAAGAGGGATCTGGTGCCCATCCCAAATCAATCCCTAAGATTTTTGAGCCATAAGCACAGAATAAATAATAGTACTAACGTACAGAAACTTCTATTTTTAGACCACCATTAAACGAATTCCAACTTTATGATCAAGCACAAAAAGTTAGTGTTACTTCATAAACATTCGCCAGGCGGCATGCGTCAAAAGGAAAGAGCCGCCCGCGCTCGCCTTCCACCCGCAATGCCCTGGCGCACCGCTAGGGTTGGGCTGCTTACTATAATACTATCTCATGTGACACAGAGTGAGCAGGCGCGCGCGCGGCGGGCCGGCAACCTACTGCGATTAACCTATGCCATGGGTGGTGCGGCGAGCGCACCTACAGTGCGGAGTGGAACCCCCCTGCCATGAGGTACGTCTTCGGCTAGGAGGAGGGGGTCGGCAGCCCTGTATTTTCCCCTGGAGCTGGAGCTGAAGCTGATGCAGGCCTTACTTGTCATTCGACATCATGTCCCAAATACAACAATTTCCTTATTAACTTGATTTGATTTAAATTCAATCGTATAAGTCAAAGTCAACATCAAAATATATTTATTTAGGTTAGGTTTACAGAAAGCACGTATAGATGTCAGAAAATTTCGACTTTCACAAGAGACTCCTCTCTTCGCCGAAAGGTGTCGCATTCCGGTAGTTTCCTGGCCAGTTAACTGACACCGTGAAAGTGCCCAAGTTACAAACTTCACGTGCTAGTAATTAAGTTGTTAATTAACTGTAATAAATATTTATGTTAGTCTTTATAGTATCTATGGGGAACCAGTGAGGCAATTTTCGCGTCAGTAGAGATGATCTCACAATCGAGATATATCACAAACAGCTGTCAGATCCCTTCAAAATCTGTCACCATTGACACATCTCGAATGTGAGACGAATCTCTATGAGCGCCAGAATTGGGGGCCAGGCCAGGTTGATGATACTATTCCACAAAAAAAAGTTGTATCTGTTCATTTTGATGTTCTGAAGTGTTGTAACGCCCATGGTTACGAGGCGAACATAAATGTGAAATCCAATTTAACTTTTTAAACATGAGTACCAAGAAAGTTTAAACAATCTGATAAGAGTATGACCCTGTTCATAAAGCACGCCGTTAACAAATACTTACAATGTAAAACGTAACTCGATATACAACTTTAAATCTGACGTAGTTTTAGTTTAAGTTTAAATTATTTTTTTTCAAACTTACTTAACCTAAAAAAAATACAAAAGCTTAATTAATTATATGTACAAATATCTCCCAAATCTGTCCCCTGCGGTAAACTGCATAAGGCTGGCTGCATTTCCACGTTGGATCGCGATGCAGTGCGTTGACCAAGAAACGCACCAGCCCTATCTGCACTGTCATGAGAGATTTCAAATAAATTTGTACAATAAGTTATTTATTTTCATGGATGTATAATTTGTTATTCCCCTATTAAAGTATAGTGTGACTTTAAATTGTTTACATTCATTCGTTTTATTGTTTTGTGACAGGATATACATTTTCCGCATACCCTAGTCACTTTTCACGAGAAAACACTATTAATGTGAAACCTCGTCTTAAAGGATCAAATACTCTCTCTAGTTTCCTGGTGCCCTAATACCCGAAAAATCCCTATAAAGAGACAACGTCACGGTTGAAGTATTTATTTAAGGATATCCCTACCCGGTACCGGCCTCGACAAACGCTGGACGGCTAGCACGGGTGCCATTTACTCACTTATCGTTCTAGGCACATCTTTCTTAATTTGAAACAAACTTGCTACTCGGCGAAACAAGTGTCGCGTTCACGTGCAAAACAGCTGCGTCCTTGTGACGTAAAGAATATTCATGCAATACCCACTCTTCTCCGCTTCTAAATGAAGCAACATCCATCACACAGACTCAAATTAATGTAGACAAAGCTAGTCCCGGCGTTGTGCTGGCCGTTCTAAATGCCCAAGTGTTTCTATTTTATTGACCCACGAGGTGTGGTTTAAGTTTGTAGCCTCTACCGCTAGCCTGTTTTCCGCCAAATATGGCTGATAGAAATTACCCCCGGCGATCGTCGTGTATTAATATCTAACCCCTCTCGACATTGACGAGGGTGAGTGCCAAAGAGATTTGAAGACTGCAAGTGCCACAAGGACGCCTGTTTCGTCATTTTGATACATTTATGTCAAATTATTCTCTTTAATAATTGAGGGATGACAAGCTAAAAGATCTTGTATTGGTTTATTTATTTTTTATTATATTTTTTTGCTCAGAAAAGAGTATGTTACAGATGGTATTAGAATAGTACATTGTACACATTATCGGCTATCTACAAAATAGCAAGCAAATATTTATGAATGTACATTATTATTTAATCTATATGGGTCGATTGACCTGAAATAAATAATTTTTATTTTTTTATTTATTTATTATCATTGCAGTAATCAAAATTATAGAAAAATTGTTACGCCTTTGTTGGCCTTACCCATCTTATAAAAATAAAGCTCAACCTATTTTGTCTAAAACATGGGGTCATGGGAACAATTATGAAAAAAAGTTACCGTGACTAAAATAATTTATTTTAAGTGTCGTAACGGCTCTGTCACCATTTATATCAGTTTAGTAACGACTTCATTAGTAATCTGATGGAAATCGCTGTACTTATATCAGTAGGTACAATGTCTTTGATTTCACCCTTGATTAGTATTAACTTGACTAATACTTGTCGTAAAATACCTTAGAAGAAGGAACAACATTCACCCTATTAGGCCTCTAAGTACGGTATTAACAAAACTGCATCCAGCTAAAGAACAGAAAAAAGTCAAGCGGGCCCAAAATTGCCCTTTACGCACAAGTTCGATTAAAATGTAAATTTCCACACCAAATGTGAGTCTCAAGGACATCGGGCTCAGCGCAATCCCAGTGATTAATGCGGACAACAAAAAGGGATTTGGCTGATCCCGCGCTGATGATCCAATCACAACTCACTCACTCTCGTTCGCTTTTAAAGCACATTTCGTTTGAAAGCGGGTAGTAAAATTGCATTTCGATGCGCGTTATACTGGTCAAAGCGCACATTGTACTTTGTAAGTGTTAAGTTTGAAATTTCAGGCGTTCTTTACATTTTGGGCGGGAATAAAGTGATGGTTACTTTTTGAACAACTTTTTAAACTTACTCCTGAAGTTGAAATTTAATTTGTTAAGATTTAGAGCCATGGTGGGCTAGTGATTAGGGGAGTGAACTCGCGATTGCAAAGTACCAAGTACGAGCCCTAGTGGTCACTATGTATCATAGAGGTTTTCTTATTTGTGTACGGTCGACGTCAAAGAGATGTTTACACTTTTTCAGCTTCATATCAGCCGAAAAACGTCCACTGCTGGAAATAGGCCTCCCCCAAAGATGGCCACAACGCCCGGTCCTACGCTGCTCGCATCCAACGGGTTCCCGCAACCAGCACCAGTGACCCGTTTTACTAAGCTACAAGTTACAATTTTATAAGTCTAAACCGGCAACATTGGTCAATAATGACCAATGCCGGTTTAGACTTGTAAAATTGTAACTTGTAGCTTCGTGAAACGGGCCACTGGTAGTCGGTTCACCTTGTGGCGGGTCTGCCCACGGCGACGGGAGATTTAAGAGCTGGGTCCTGTTTAGTGTTTTTAACGTATTTCTATGTAATTTTTATTAAATAAATTATGACCGAATAAAACGTAATTTCAGTCTAATTTTTTAGATAAAGTAGATGTGGAAGGTAAAACGGAAAATCATGTTTTATTTAACTCTATATTTCCGTTGTATTTCCGATGTCAGGTTGCCACGCATAAACTGAACTGAAAGGTAATCGCCGACGTCAGTTTTAGTAATCATTTTGAAATCGCCAAATCACCCTTTCAAGCATGCGGATATATTCACCCATTCGAGGGTGCGTTTAAGTCGTGGTTAAAAAAAAGGATTTTTTACACAAAAACTGATTGCAAATGAACGCGTACGTGGTCCCTCGATTTTCGCTCACAATTTTAATCAGACAGAGGAAAAAAGGCAAATTCGGATCCCAGGGCTTGGGGGATGATACCGAATTCAAATTTTGTATTCGGATTCATTAGCAGAGGTCCCGAGGTATTAATTAATCCTTTTGATGTTTTACGCTCGACGCGTCGATATAATTCTAGTCGGTTTCCAACCAGGGGATATGGCGATGGTAAATAAAGAGGTTATAACACTTACAACGCGGCAACGTACACCAACCATTAACCTATACTACCCAAAGGGACTGGCCAGTTATAGTTGCAGGCAAACATCTTGAGCAAAAATCGAATAGAGGGGGTATGTTTGCGCATACACATTTGTACTAGATACGGCTGCCATGCAGTCAAGGTCAGTGCTCAAGACGTTTTCCGGGAACTATACCAGCATAAACGGTTAAAGCGAAAGGCACCATATATAGTCATCTGTCTTTTTCTAATGTTGATATCATCGGAAACGAACATTCCGTTACTGTTTTTACTTATTTGTTCCAAAGTAGAGTTACTTAATGTATGCAAGCTCTTTTATGGTTAACGAGTGTTTTCTGTTAAATATATCAACATTAAAAAAACAGTGTTAAAATCATGTACTGACTACTGAAAATAATATAGAATTTACGGTTACATTAATAATTCAGTAGCAACACCACACATTGGCATTTGTGTTAATTGATAATGCTACTTGTTGTGGTAAGTTAGAAAGGGACACAGGACTACACTTCGTGCATCTCACTTTGACCCTTTTTTTATGTTACCATCACGCGTCCCATTGTGTAGTAGGTCCATGGCCCTAGCCCATCATAGAACCGTGTTAAATTTCCATAATAGGTAAAGTAGTAAGAGACTTCTAGCGATTTGATTAATACCGTTACTTTGACATAGTTCTATTGTAGGTCAGGGCTCCATTTTGTTTTTTTTTTTTGTACCTCTGTGCAGCTAGCACGAATCTAAACAACAAGTTACGTAACTCAGCGCGTCTCTCTCCTACTAGGCTAGTAAGAGAAAGATGCTCTGAGTTATGTAGCGAGTTACGACGTTTAGTAAAAATTCGTACTACATTTGCGGGTGGTAGGACCTTGTGCAAGGTCCGTCTGGATCGCTACCATCATCTTGCTCGCTAATCCTGACACTAAGCAGCAGTGCTTGCTTGTGTTCCGGCGTGGAGAGCAAGACAGCCGGTGTAATTACTAGCACAAGAGGTATTCCATCTTAGCCCTCTGGGTTGGCAACGCATCTGCAATCTCTTCGATGTTGCGGGTGTCTATAGACGGTGGTGTACACTTACCATCAGGTGACCCACTTGCTTGTTTGCCTTCCTATTTCATAAAAAAAAAATACATATCCTGGGCTAGTTGTAAAGAGTTGTTGTAGTCGTGGGGTAGTTGTGTGTGCCTCCGCGGTAGCATCAACGGCATCCTGCGCGTCATCACGGACCGTTGGGACTCCCCACTCTTGCAGAGATGGGTACAGCTCCATACGGTGCTTTAATTGTGATTTTTATAATAATACTAACACTAGCTCATAAGACATTTGTTACTAACCCAATATGGATTAATAATCTGAAATAAATGTATTGAATTGAATTGAATTGAAAAGAGAAGAACTAAGCGACCAAAATTAGCCGCCATGTGTCGTGCTAGCCAGCCAGTTAAGAGGAAACACAAGGGCCGTTTTTCCATACAAACGTCGTCCCCTGTTTCCTCTCTGGATAATGCCAATAGAGCAATTTATTTTCCAAAAAATCGATGGCCACTATTATGCATGTCCCTATGTTTTCCTTTTTTTCATAAATTAATTATTAAAAGAGATATGAACATTCAAAAACCTAAAAAATTGGCCAGATTTTCGGCTGCGTTCATACATTCAGAAAACAAATTTTACTAGATTATTTAAAAAAAGAAAAACATAGGAACACTGCCAAAGCCTTTCTTTAATTTTTAATGAAAAAAGTAGTTAAATCGGTTAAGTTTTGTAGAAGGAATCAGGGGTCTACGAATCGTTGATTTTGTGTACTTTAAATAGGTATTTTCAGTCCAAGCTGCGGCTGTCTCTATTGCGCTCTGCGGGGGGAGGCTTGATAGATGGAGGCAGCAATAGATTTCACAAATACCTATTTTTCAATTCTGTAGGCCTTGGTATTTCCTCTTAAATAAATTACGAGTCAGGAACAAATCAAACGTCTAATTGTTGTAACTTTCTTTGACTTTCAATCCACATTGATTTTGATTCTCTGCGAGCAGTGACAGGCAGTAAATGGTTTTCGGGCGCGTACTGTCCGATTTATCTGGCGTAAGCTTAGCAGACACTGCCGCCATGAATCTTCTTAGATAAGGCAGCTAGCGGCGCAGGCACAGCCGGCTGACGGCAAATTTACTTGACAGCAGAATTAGCTCAAAAACTCCCAATGGTTATACAACATTAAGATTGAAAATCTCTTTTTAATAGTTGGAGTAAACTGACGTTTGCGGGCGGGCATCGGACGTACAGTCAAAGAATTTAATTCCCTACCCATTTCGTTGAAATGTCGTCAGACATTCGCAATGCGTTAAGGTCGATATGTCAAACTAACGTCTGGCTCTAGTTAGCTCTTATGGTGACAGTTTGCTATAGGATATTGAACCTTAGGTGGGATGGAAATTAAATTCCTTGACTGTACGAGTGTTTGCTCTATTGACAGTGACAATGGGACCAACTTGGAAGTATACTCTCTGAAACAAAAAAAATCTTTTCAAATCGGTCCAGCCGTCTTCGAGTAATCAGCTAACAGACATAAACAAAAAATGTCCTGACGAATTGAGAACCTCCTCCTTTTTTGAAGTAGGTTAAAAAGTCGCTATTCCAATCTGTTCTCATATCTCCAGCCACTTACTCCTTCTAAACCTTCCTTTTACTGGTGGTAGGACCTTGTACAAGGTCCGTCCGGATAGCTACCACCATCTTGCTCGGTAATCCTGCCGCTAAGCAACAGTGCTTGCACTGTTGTGTTCCGGCGTGGAGAGCAAGACAGCCGGTGTAATTACTGGCACAAGAGGTATTCCACCTTAGCCCTCTGGGTTGGCGACGCATCTGCATTCTCTTTGTTGTTGCAGGTGTCTATAGGCGGTGGTGATCACTTACCATTAGGTGACCCACTTGCTTGTTTGCTGTCCTATGTTGTATAAAAAAAACAGCGCAACAGATTTTGATACAGTTTCCACTGTCATTTAGAGATTTTTTAAGGAAGATTTTAATGTACTGTAATCCTATATGGACGACCGGATAGCCTAGTGGTTAGTGGCCCTGACTACAAAGCTTGAGGTTCCGGGTTCGATTCCTGGGAGGGGCAAATGTTTATATGATGAATGTGAATGTTTTTACTCGAGTTGTGGATGCTATATTTATTTAAGGATGTATTTATCTATATAAGCTTTTATATTCGTTGTCTAGTACCTATAACACAAGCATCTTTGGTTGCTTACTTTGGGACTAGGTCAATTGGTGTTAACTGTCCCAGGATATATTTATTTATTTATAATACCGTGCGAAGCTAGTAAATAATAGCTATTAAATAATAAATAGAGATAGAACCACACTGTAGCCAATTGCTTGTTGCAGTATAAATGGACCGACTCGACCGGAGTAGTATCACGGTAACTGCCATGGTGTTCATGATGATGGTGGTTTCGTAGTAGGTCACTTGACGGTAAGTGATCACCACCGCCCTTTAACACCCGCAACACCAAGGAGATTGCAGATGCGTTACCAACCCAAGGGCTAAGATGGAATACCTCTTGTGCCAGTAATTGCAGCAGCTGTCTTGCTCTCCACGCCGGAACACAACAGCGCAAGCACTGCTGCTTAGAGGCAGGATTAACGAGTTAGATGGTGGTAGCGATCCGGGCGGACCTAGTACAAGGTGCTTCCACCCGCAAACATGCACCCGCATAGCCAGTTCTGGTGTTGGCCGTTTAAATACGATTGAAACGTCGGGGTCATAAAATAGTATATTTTGCGCTATGAAGCACGGCTTTAGTTTTAAACAAGCCGACGTACTGTCCCTCCCTGTTTTGCGGTTCGCGTTCAAATAAAACTGCTTACAGAAGATATTTCAGCGGCATTTGCTCTGCGGTGAAGCTTGATTTAAAACGGACAGATTACATTTATTTTTCAGTACATTTATCACATGTAGAGAGGATGGATGAAAGAAGATTAACAAAAAGGCTGTATGAAGGGAGAGTGGGAAGACCTCAACGAACGTACTCCGACCAAATCGGAGACATTCTGGAGGAAGGCCAGGTCAGGAGTACCCTAAACCGACGAGCATGCATGAAGAATGTCATGAAAGTAAGTGAAGCGAAAGTTGTATGTCAGGATCGTAGCAAATGGAAATCCGTGGTATCTGCCTACCCCTCTGGGAAACAGGCGTGATTTTATGTATGTATGTATTTACATATATCACTATGGCTGAGGGCCTTAGGCTGCTAAATACTTTTCTAAGAGAAATAAAAGACCCTCTTTCTATGATAGCTGTATTAGGACTGAGTCGAACACTATAAAAACAAAAGATATAAAAATCAATAAAAAAGTAATAAAATACAATAAAGTTATAAAAAAAGGTTGCGCCTCCGGCACATTTCTCCCCCTTTTTATTACACCAGCAACTGTACCAGCTTCTCCTCCCCCTCGTCGTGCTATTAGAGTCGGCAGGTACTCCTTGACCCAACGCTGCCAGAAATGGTCGGCCAATCTGACCGCTTTACGCCAGCTGCTCCTGCTCACAAGGTCTCTCTCTGTCATCGTCGCAGGAATCGGGCGACCCGAAGACGTGCCCAGCAGGAAGTGTGTAGGGGTTAAGGCTTCCTCGCTACCTTGTTCAAGCGAAACGTGTGTGAGTGGTCGAGCGTTGACCGGTGCCTCCGTTTTGGCCAGCAAGGTGTGTAGGACTTCGTTGGACGGTGCGCGCTCCATGATGGGATAGGTGGCGTGTCGGTGACAGGGTTCAGTGAGAAAGCGGACAGCTGGGCGTTTGCCGTAAAGGACTATAGGGTGCTTCACGTCCTCGGGCACTCCTGAAGCTGCTGCGATGCGACTTGACAAGCGAGGCAGACCATCATCGCTCATCACGGGGGCTATTTTAGCTAGGCGGTTGGTTCAACGAAGGGGTTGGCTGGTGTGCCTATTAAGGCGCGCTACTTCGTCCGGGAACGACTGTAGTTGAGACTGGCGCAGAATGTGCGTCTCTGCCAGGCGAATGTCGCCGGCGGACAACACGTCGGGGGCAACCAGGACTGTAGTCGCAAAGAAGGCGCTTGAGGGCTGGAACGTAAAGGTACACAAACCCCCCTTGAAACATACTTACATGAGCTACATTTAGACCCCGTCAATGGAGACTACGCCTACGCAGTAATGTTATAAAACTACGCGCTATAGTTGTAGCGCGCACCGACCTCAACCACGCGCTAAAACGCCTTGGGTTGGCTGAAATTGGCGAGCTGACTTGTACATCACTAATGAGATGAACTAAGTGACCTAAGGCTGGCTTCACTTCATCTTGGCCCAAGCACTGCGTGTCGCTCGGCTCACTGGGCCAGTCTGAGGAAAGCAGAAAATCGGGTCCAGAGACCCAGCGTGATTCTGGAGATAGCGGGGCGCGATTGATGCGAGTCGCATCATCCGCAACGTTTAAATGACTTGGTACCCAGCGCCACTCTTTGAGGCTTGTATTCTCCAGAGTCTCGCACACTATAATAATATGTGATATGAAAAAAGGTTTGAAAGAGCGGGCGTCACTGCGAAGCCAATCCAGGACTGTCAAAGACTCAAACCAAGATACTCGTCTCGATACTCTTATTCTATGGGCTTCGCAGATCGACAACACAAGGCGCGCTGCAGTAAGAGCGCCTTGTAGCTCTAATTGCAGTATGCAAACTAGTTTTAATGGTGTTACGCGTACTTTGCTACAAATTAGAGCGAGTTTGACATCACCGCTGACGTCGATAAATCGCCAATATGCTACTGTGGCATAAACGGGCTCAATGACGTCGAAATACATGTAAAGCTCGCTCTTTTCTGCTTGGAGCTCGCTCGAGGAGTACCAATGTGGGATCTGCAAAACAGCTTTGTATCTGACTCGTTTTCTATAAAACCAATCTTCAGCCCAGAGCCTCCAAATAGCTATATCGCTCTGAGAGAGCTCCTCGTCCCAGTCAAGACCCTTGCGCCATGGGTTCAGAAACTCAATACGGCCTGTTAAAATAATGGCCGCAAGGATTCCGAGTGGGTCGTAAACTCGCATGTCATGCGCTAGCACTTCATGCTTTGTAAGATTATCCGGCAACACCTGTTCTCGAACACTAGCATTGAAGCCGATAATGTTGGTATTGGGTCTCCAAATAAGACCAAGCGTACGAACAGGTGCTGCTTGGCTACTTAAATCTACACCTACGCTAGTATTATCTACAGGTGCGTCTAGCAAACTGTCCTTCGGCAACAATGAAAGTGCTTCGGGATCGTTTTGCACCGTTTGCACTGCCATGACCATACTACCGATATAATGGTCGGAAACGATGGCTTTGGTTGCAACTGGGTAGCTGTTAAGTGCAAACAATTTATCAGGTTTCCAGCAGTTCCAGATCAACCCAGCTTCAAACCGACCGCCAGGCAAGCGGCGCGCTGTGCGTTCGAGATTATCGATAGCGCGCTCATCGTCAGCGCTGCGTGCCTCGCGCTTGGAGATGCCAATTAATTCAAGCTTATACTGCTTCTGAACTAAGTGTTGTTCCAACACTGACCGATCGCACGGCTCGCCGACCTGGGTCTCGCATGTGTGACTGACAAAGTTAACCGCTGCGGTCGAACTACACCCTGGTGCGAAACCGAATAAAACCCAGCCCAGAGCCGTTTGAATAGCCACCGGCTGAGTTTTGCTACCTGTGCGTGAAGCACGAGAAACGCTTAGATGCCAATTATCCATACCAATAATAAGCATGGGCTTCACGTCACCGTAGCAAAACTCATCGGCGATGTCAGCAAGGTATGGGTATTTAGAAACGCTCTGTTTTTCAACGCCCTGGCTTGCGGCACCTAATGCAGCGATTGCTCTAGCGTTGCGAATCAAATGAGTCTCCGTCGAGCTACGACCTTTGATATGGAAATCAATATACCGAACCGCCGTTTCTTTCCTTAAGCCACCTACGCAGTCGAGGTAAATCTTCTTCTCGGGACCGTCGACACCCAGCTTGGCTGCAATTTCTGCGTCGATGAATGTGGCCGTCGAACCATCGTCCAACAGAGCGAAAGTATCTACGCTACCAGACGGTCCGGACACAGTTACCGCTACGACTTTCAACAACGGCCGAGAAGACGATTGCTTAGAGTTTAAAAGGCTGCTAGAAGGCAACGAAGTCGAAGCGTGCGTAATAACCTCCTTAAGCTGGGGCTCAGCGTCGGGCTCGGCGCGGCGCGCGGCCTCCAACGTGGACGGTTCGTCGTCGTCCTCCACCTCAACATGTGCTGCTGCGGCTCGCTCGTAATTCGGGTTGTGCAGCAAAACATGATGACGGAAAGTGCAGCCGTCAATGCCGCACTGATTCTTAGCCTTACAAAAATTAAGTCTATGCCAACCTACTTTTAGACACCGATGACAAACTCTTTTCTTTTTTATACACTGCCATCTGTCATCGACTGACATTGACTTAAAATTATGACAATCAATCAAATTATGCGATTGATTGCATAAAATGCAACAAATATTGCTCGATGTTGTCGTTGAATGCTGGCTTTTATTCGCGTTAGCACGCCGGTTTTCAACGACAGCGTAGACTTTATCTTTGAGCCGTCTGTTGTCCACGGTATGCGACAAGGCAGACGCCGCGGACGGCTCAAAAATAACGCCAAATCTAGACTGCAAATCGACATCGTATTCTAAGAAATCGGCGAAAAGTTCTAGCTTAGTAGCGCCGATCCCATCGTGGCGGGCAGCGTACTCTAGCCAACGTGTTCGTACTAGCGGTGAAATCTTGTTAATCAGCGCCTGAAAGAGCTCAGGCGAGCGCAAATAATCAGCTTGATTAAGTAAACGCACGACTTCCACGCAGTTACGAACGCGGCAGGCAAATATGGCAAAATCGTTACCTTCGCCGCTGACCCGCGGCAACGCGCGCACGGCTGCTACCTCGCGCAGCACGACGAGCTCGGGGCGGCCAAAGCGCGTCGCTAGCGCGCGCAGCACGGGGCCGGGCTCGGCCGCCGACACCAGCAGCGCCGCCACGGCTTCGCGCGCCGCGCCGTGCAGCGCGGCGCCCAGGCGCGCTAGATTTTCGACCGGACTATACGAGCTTGCGGTATCGTCGTAGATCCGCTTAAAACTCAGCCAGTCTAGATGTGACTTGCCATCAAAATGAGCCAACGATAGGGAAACTTTATTCGGGCGTACATTTTTATTAATATTGCCTATCAAGACCTCTAACGAATTTATGAGTTGCGGCACGTCTGGTGCCGCCCTCTCCTTCCGAAACGTCGTAGAGTCGGCGGCTTGAACGCGCGACTCTTTAGCAGGCACCACGGGCGCGGTAACGCGGACGTCGTCACGCCCCGCTTCAACGGCTGCGTGCCTGGAAAATGAACCTTGTGTAAATCCTTGTTCAACATTCGGATCTACAATGTTATCTAACCAATCGTGAACGGAGCTACGGCTAGAGAAAACTGAGCCGCGCCGGCTGGCGTCTGCCTCGATGGCGGCGAGCTCAGCGCGTAGCTCGGCCTCGGCAACATCACGTTCTAGGTCAGCTTGGACTTGCGCTTTTTGCGCTTCTAGGTCGGCGAGGCGACGCGCGTGGTGCGCCTCTGCTGCCAACCGTCTTGCCACCACCGTGGCGGAAGAGCGGGACGTGGTCGTGCTCGCGGGCCGGGAGGTCGCCGGGGGTGCGGTCGCCGACATGGCGAGAGGGCCGCTAGGCGCGGACGGTTGAACCTCCCTCTCCACACTGGACGTACCTTCCGGGGCTGCGTCGAGCTTTTTAGCGCTAGCGCG
Source organism: Ditula angustiorana (assembly GCA_963691745.1). Taxonomy (NCBI): domain Eukaryota; kingdom Metazoa; phylum Arthropoda; class Insecta; order Lepidoptera; family Tortricidae; genus Ditula; species Ditula angustiorana. Next base: position 3,168,904 of record OY829492.1, on the reverse strand, counting down.
CGTTTCTACGACCATATTACAGAAATAATAAAATTATTCTATACTCCCTGTCTCCTTGTTTGAGTCCGTAACGTGAGCACGTAAATCGATATCACGTTCCTTCACTGCACTGGTTCTAGAGACGGTAAAAGGGCCAAAAATATGGCTGAGGGCCTTAGGCTGCTAAATACTTTTCTAAGAGAAATAAAAGACCCTCTTTCTATGATAGCTGTATTAGGACTGAGTCGAACACTATAAAAACAAAAGATATAAAAATCAATAAAAAAGTAATAAAATACAATAAAGTTATAAAAAAAGGTTGCGCCTCCGGCACAATCACAGAGTACTGATTACATTTATTTCTGAATAAAAACCTTTTAAACGTTTCACTGACCCTGCCCGAAATTTCGCTTTGAATTTTAAATCCACAAAATCTGTAATATCATAACAGTGGGAGAGCTTCACGTAGCTTCATCCCGGGTGGCTTGACCAGGGTAGTACCACACTCTTACGGAATACCGGCGTAAAGTAGTGGCTTGCTATTGCTTTTCATACGGTGAGTGAAAAATCCAGAGGCCTTAAGGGGGAAGACCTAAACGCCGGCAACGGATAAATGATTTGGTCGATTGTGTCGCTGGTGTGTGATATATGTTGTTTCGTGTGAAAGCAGAGGAGGGTGGGTTTCTGCATGAACATATATATGTATGTCGCACAGACGCAGCTAACTTGCACGAGCACGGCACTGGTTTCGCGGAGTGGCAAGGTAATTTGTTCCAGTTTGTTGAGATGGACCTCCGCAAAGAAACGCCTGAATCTATTAATTACAGACACTAGTTGTCAACAACATGCCGAGTGCAAAACACGGTCTGGGTTTCTTGCAGAGTTCCTTGAATTACTTGAATATTCTAGACGCTCGTAAGTTAATTCCAACTACATTTCCAGCTTCTTGCATATTATTTTCGTTGCACAATTTCTTAATTTATAATAATATGGCGTAAGGCAGGAGTTCTCAAAGTGTGCACCGCGGCGCCCTGATGGTGCATCTAGGGTTGCCAACCATACTATATTATATAATGTTTTACTATATTTCGAGCACTTGTCACTTCATTAAAACAGATAGAATAGATAAATAGATTATAAACTTACACCATTGCCTTTTTTCATCTTTCCAAAAACTACTATATTTTTTTGAAGCGTACTATATATTTTCTTAGCTTATTCTCAAAAATACTATATTCAACCGAAAAAATGTTGGTAACCCTATGTGCATCCGACGCTTTGAAAAAAGTGCGGAAATCACAAAGCTCACACGTCACATTGATTAAGTTAAACCATTGTATTTTCTAAATAATACGTATTTATATGTGTCAATAAATATAAATACTAAGCCTTATGTAGTATGATGGTACGGTCAGCATCATAATATATATATACGTTACCAAGACTTCAATTAAGAACCATGTCGTAACGTATGAAATGAGAGTTACTAGAATTTGCCACATTACGGACAGCGAAAAGGTACTAAAATGTTAAACGATTCGTTATTTGAATACGTGGCATAAATTTTAACCATTTATGCGGCGCGTTCCGTAAAGGAACTACGAAAAAAGAGTTGGTAGATAAGTATTAGCAGGCTAAAAAAAGTATTAAATAATAGTACATTATGTTCCGTGTAATCTCCACAAGCTGGCATAAGGCTGTTTGTACATGTCGGCTTATACGAATGCTGAGTCACGTGGCGCCGTGTATGAAATGAAACGTGTATCAAATAAATATAGAGTTTATTGTTATGTAAACAAAACAAGCGAAGAGTAATTGTTAAAAGAGCTTACATAATTTTTACATACATTTTTCACCCTATGATTTCATCATCATCATCATCATCATCTCAGCCACAAGAAGTCCACTGTTGGACATAGGCCTCCTCCATGGATTTCCAAAGTGGCCGGTTGGAAGCAGCATGCAACCAGCGCCTTCCTGCCACCTGTATGAGGTCATCGGACCATCTTGTGGCTGGTCGTCCTACGCTTGGAGTTTCTCTGCGTGATCGAATCAGAAATGAGGAGATCCGCAGACGAACGAAAGTAACCGACATAGCCCAGCGGATTAGCAAGTTGAAGTGGCAGTGGGCAGGGCACATAGCACGGAGAACTGATGGCCGATGGGGTCGAAAAGTTCTCGAATGGCGGCCGCGTATTGGCAAGCGCAGCGTAGGACGACCCTATGATTTAAACTATTATTTTTACTTTTTTTTTTGCAACAAGTTAACAGATTTACAAAAAAACACTAGTTAACCCTGCATGTATTTGGTCGAAATTTGAATGCCATCAAAAGTGGAATCAGTTGTTATGAACATTTTCCCTTTGATAACTTCATTAATAGCGTTTTGGTTCAACATTTAATTAAATTGCTGTTAGAAAATTTAATGACGGAACTTAAATATATAATTCTTGAGAATATTTTATTTTATTTTTAAATGAAATTAATAATTTATTTGCTTAAACATTGTAGGTACTTTTAAATAAAATTTGACAAACCTTTTTTACAATTTTCCGGAATTTCAAGATGAATGATGACTTACCTGAAAAAAAAGAAAAGTTTAAAAAGTGAAAGCAACCTTTCAATAAATCACATAGCTTATTATGTAAAATTTGTCACTTTTGGAAAGAAATTCGGAGCGTATGAAAGCTGTAAATGTTTAGAAAAAAACGTTAGTATAACTTTTACTTTTATCAAAATAGCCTAAATCTACCTAAAGCTCTTTTTCGCTGCGATCAATAAAAAAGTAACTCTAAGAAAAGCCTAATTTATCTCTAATGGCAGCCAGAGGTTACGCAGCCGGGTGTTAGTTCAAATCCCTTAAAAATGACCTTTGCCGGCGGTAGGGGGATAAATCTCGGCAAAACAAATGAGCATCCGACAGCCACGAACCGGTATCAAAATGACATATTTATAGCAAACAACCAACGAAATTGGAAGATACTGTTACGCTCTCCGCCCTTGGGACTTGGCACTTAATAGATGGCTGATTTTATTTCCTTGTTTATTTATACACTCAATACTTGTAGCAATTGGGAAGAAAAATCTTTGTAGTGTGCTGGAAACAACGCATCGTTATACCAACTGCAGCAATGATAATTATAATGCATGGATGTACAGTGTCATAATAAATGACAGCAGAAAAACGACCCGACATCAGAATACAGGTTGACGCCAATGTTACAAATGCTAATTATTAGTTTATCATTTATAGTAATTGGATTAACAATTTTACGTCTAATTGCATAAAATAATAATTTATTAAGTTCCGTTGCAAATAGTTTTTTTTACAAAATAATAGTATTGACAGCAGCGCCGTTGGTCGCACAGACTGACAGCGCGAGCGATTGTCGATTTATTGTACTTCTTGTTCGACTTTTGAATGGGCTATTTTTTAAACGCTGACTGGAAGTCCATTATTTGTAGGTCAGTGACCAACAGTAAAATTTTGACACAGACATGTTCTTTGAAATAAAGAATCTGTTCAAATTTGTCAGTTGACACCGTTGTCAGTTGTTTGTATGAAGGAATCAGCCATAAGTGGGTGAATCCATAATACAGTGCATCTAGCGCGAATCTTCTCGACATGCGTTAACTCGCTACGTAACGCAGTGCGTCTCTCTCCTACTTTGCTAGTTAGAACGAGACTGAGTTACGTAGCGAGATAACGCGTCTCGAGAAGATTCGTGCTAGGTGCACAGGATTTGATCTGACCGTCTTACCAACACCCGTGGCCTTTAAAGCAACCAGACAGGCCGACTCAAGCGCCCTCTACCCGACGTTCATTAGCGCGACACGTCGAGTGTGTCGCTCGCGAGCCAACCCTTATTTTAAAGATGGCCTCAGATGTCGTTTGTGACGTTCGAATTTAAAAATGTTTGGACAACTTCGATGACCAATCAGGAGCTGGCTGCTAAGAGATACTGGCTGAAATTGTACATACTATATTACACTGACACCATTTTACAAGTGCATGTCTTTGTTGACATTTTAGACAAAATTAAATCGACACTAATAAACTTTGTCTGATTGTATGTAGGGGGTAATCTCTGGAACTACTGAACTGGAGTGCGATTTTTGAATCTCACTGGGTGACTAAACCTCGCCAAAATGGCCGTTATTCATAGAAATGCGGCCATTTTGGTGCGCTCTAGTCACCTGGTGAGATTCAAAAATTGCATCCCAGATTCCAAAAATTCTTTCACTTGTAGAAAGCTACAGGGATAGCCCTAACGGACGTATATTAGGCACTAATTCCACGCGAACAATCGCGGGCGTCCGCTAGTATTGTAAGAGTTTTATAACTTGCTTCTAACTAATAGTCCAACAGACTTGGAATTTGGTATTTGTGCGTAGATCTAGTGTTATAAAGGAGAAATGTGTTTTGAAAGAAAATGTAGTGACTAGAATAGAGAAAGGAATGTTACGTTGGTTTGGGCATGTTGAACGAATGGATGAAAGACGATTATGTAAGCAAATTTATAAAGGTGATGTAACGGGACCAGGTCGAGGGCGGCCTCGGCGTACTTTTGTTGACCAAATTTGTGATGTCCTGAAGACAGGTCAAATCAGAAGTACCCGGAACCGCCGAGCATATATGAGGAGAGGAATGTGTATGGAGGAAGCGAGGGAAGTATGCCAGAACAGGGGCAAATGGCGTTCTAATGGCGCCTACCCCAAAGGGAAACAGGCGTGAGCTTATAATAATAATAATAATATGAGCCATTTTATATGTCGCTTTTAAAGGGGGCCCATCTAGCAGAGGGCGAGTCACCGTCTGCCAAGATCACTTTCATTTGAGACATTTTTATTTGGCAGAAGTCCGGATGTCTCACGCAATAGCCCAGTCATTAGTCCATCGTTTTCCCCCTATAGTCTTGTACGGTTTAGGCCCGGTGTACTCATCACATTTCATTAAATTGTCTAAAGGGCCTCTACGTGTTGGCTTCGGCTCCGCGCACGCCTCCCAAAGGTCCGGGGCACTATTGTCCCGTGAATGGGAAAGACATACATAATACTGTCTGTCTAGATCAGGATTATTCCTGACTCCTTTACAGGCGTCTTTCACTATTTTTGGCCGTTCCTACATATTTGTACAAAACATTTAAAAATCAACTTACCCCGCAAAGGAAAACTGGCATATAAGATTTTATTAACATTCAAAAAGCATTTGTCGCTTTAATGTAAATTTTCAAGAAAACATGAACAAGATATTTTATTTTCTTTTTTAATTTGGAGTTGTCCAATGTCGAGAACTGTTTATCAGTTAACAGGACGCTGCCACTTCCGTCCATGCTGTTTGTTGCTGTAGTCGCCTGGCAGTATGCCATAAAATGTGACGTTCCAAGAAAGCACGTTCACTTGTTTCCAAGTATACTTAACGTAAACAAAACCGGCCAAGTGCGAATCGAACTCTAACACGAAAGGTTCCGTACCATTATCTATAAAATTATTTATTTCATTCTGTTTTTTAGTATTTGTTGTTATAACGGCAATAGAAATACATCATCTGTGAAAATTTTAACTTCCTAACTATCACGGTTCATGAGATACAGCCTGGTGACAGACGGACGGATGGACGGACAGCGGAGTCTTAGTAATAGGGTCATGTCTTACCCTTTGGGTACGGAACCCTAAGAATATTTAATTTATTTTATTGGAACTTCTTAGGAATATTATTTGACAATATTTATTATTTATGATTATTTTTGACAAGCAATTTCGTATTGAGTTCTATGCCATTTGGAAATAAAATAATGTATCATTAAATGCGCTTAAAATAAATTAGCTAAGATTTTTATGCTTTTTCTAAAGTCTGTGTATTGTCAACTTTGTATATCCCTACATAGTTTATGTCCAAACTTGTCCAAGTTCCAAACTTTCGGAATTGTCCGAAAACCGGACAATCACGCAAAGCCAGATTCCTCCCCTTGAAACTTATTTCCTCTCCCCCATTAAAGCATACCTTAAAGTATTTCAATTTACTTCAACGAAAACAGAAATATTCAAGCAGACGTTTCGATTAAATATTCCATTAATCTCTTTTGTAACGCCGAATCGACGAGGAGTTCATGATTAATTACTTAGGGAATTAATTGAAGGAAGATTCAAAGAGAGTTGTGAAGACTTGGCGGCATTGTGTTAGTGTCTGGGACAGACGCTGAGGGCTAGCCGAGTGCTGCAGTACAACGTTGCGACAATACTTTCTTGTCTTTATAGCGCCCTGGTACCTCTGCACTAGAAGCACTAGGGTATCATGCGCTTCTATTCCTAAGTAAACTAGAAATTAAGGTTTATATGTATGGAATAAATAAATATGAATACGTATGATTTGTTAGTTTTTTGGTATCATGCGATTCATGCGTTGTTTGGCACACCCTGTGGCCCTAATATTAATGGCCAAGTTTAGTTTATCTCTATCTGCGTGCCTTTCTTATGACACTAGTTAGGCAGAAACACAGGGAGGGGTTAAACTAAACCTGGGCTGTCATGTTAGAACTACTGGTTACTGATTGCAACTTGGACTTATGGCGTTATAATTAACGAGCAGGAAGATAACTTCAAACTTAACCCTTCTTTCCGCCAGAGGCTTAAATACTGTCCGCCACGGCTCTTTAAATCCAACGCAACCGCTCAGAGGCTGTTTATTAAGCACACTAATTGCTCGAGTGCTAACGGCCATTGTTTGTCGAGGTGCGAGGTTCCGTCTCCAGTAGTTGGGGGTACGTACCCACGGAATGAGGGTGCTAATTGCATGAAAACGCCTCCATTTAGCAATAGGCTTTGTAGGTCATGGAGATCTGCGGTTATTATCACGTCTATTGTACCTTAAAATACAGCTGAGTGCCCCAGAAATGGGACACTAGAAGCCTTATGCTGAGTTCGCACGGAGGCAGAACACAGGGTGTGAGCAGCACAGTACTAATACAATTTGAACGCTCACGTCGAGACTGTTCTGTGTTGACAGAACCTTGTGAAATCAGGGCCCCATTTCATAAACGCGACAGGCGACAAGTGACAATGACAATTTAGTATACATTGCTTGCTCACAATGGTGTTAAGTCTGTAGCGTTACTTGTCGACGCAGTAATGTATACCGAATTGTCACTCACCTGTCGCCTGTCGCGTTTATGAAATTGGTCCTTATTGGCTACACGCTAACTATTGTCGTGGATATAAAATATCCCTCCTTTTCTTACTAGTTAACGTGTGCGAAAAGGATGCATGTTTTACGTCCGCGATAAACGCTAGTGATGGATAGATAGATCATTTATTTCTTATTGCAAATTCCATTAAACTTAAAATGTCAAACTTAACAAATTCACAATAAGATCGTTATAAGGTAAACAAAATAATAATAAAAAGTGTCTTGAAATTAGTCTGGAAAACGTCAAAACGGCCGACTCGACTGAGTTTGTATACTCTCACACAATACCGACGTGAAGTAGTAGCCTTAATCTGTTTACGGACATGTGACAAGTGCACCTAGCACGAATCTTCTCGATGCGCGTTAACTCGCTACGTAACTCAGTGCGTCTCTCTTCTAATGGGCTAGTAAGAACAAGACGCATACAGTTACGTAGCGAGTTAACGCGTGTCGAGAATATTCGTGCTAGGTGCACAGTCTTATCAGTCACATTGGATGCGAGTTAAGCCGCCTGAGCTCTATATCTAAAACCAATAAGTAGTTACCACGCCTTGTTCAACACTGCCTCCAATCCCTTTTTTGCGGAAACCCTTGCAGAACGAGATAATTAAATTTATTTACCCCAGACCCTTGGATGTAGTTTTACTCGTTTGACCTATTTCCCCTAATCGGTCGTAATAAGAGCCTTAACTAAATCAGCATTAAGTTTTAATGACTCGAGACTGTAACGTATGAAAGGAAATGATGTTGAAACGGTTGAGTGTGGAGCGTTTGTGTGAACTTGCTTTTTAGGTCAACGCAGATTTGGGTAGGGATACTAAAGGCAATGTTCCTTTTTGACTTGATGAAGTGGGTTGTTTAAATTGATCAGAAATTTCGACAGATCTGAATTCTAGCAAAGCTTAGGCGAATACAATACAATAAATCTTTTTGATCACCACCAAACAACATGAAAAGATATACTTTAGAGAAAATGCACACACGATAGGCTGTTTAAACGATCTCTTTCAGACAATTGTCAGAAAGAAGAGATGATAAACAGGTGGTGTAATACAAAAACAATCTGAAATCTTCTTGGTGTTGGCGGTGATGATCACTTACCATCAGGTGACCAACTTGCTTGTTTTCCTTCCTATTTCATAAAAAAAAATTCCGGGTGGTAGGACCTTAGCAGCTGTGCTTGCGCTGTTGTGTTTCGGTGTGTAGAGAGCAAGACAGCCGGTGCAATTACTGGCACTAGAGGTATTCCATCTTAGCCCTCTGGGTTGGCAACTTTCAGGTGTCTATGGTCGGTGGTGATCACTTACCATCAGGTGACCCACTTGCTCGTTTGCCTTCCTATGTTGAATAAAAAAATACATAAATCACGCGATTTAGGTATTGAGAAAAACTTATCTATACATTTTACACGCTATTTCAGTATTGAGAAAAGTGTATTTTATTGTAACACTTTTGAGAAAAAACTTGCCAAGATTGTTTAAATCAATTCGCATCTTATAAAAACCTACACACTTATAACATAATCGGGACTTTAGCGCGATAAAAAATATATTGTTGATTTACCTCGACGTTTCGGCCATGTTTCAATGGCCGTGGTCACGAGTAGACTCGTGGTAACGTCGAGGTAAATCAACAATATATTTTTTTATCGCGCTAAAGTCCCGATTATGTTATAAGTATGTGTGAAAGTCGCGAAAGTTTAAAACAATTATAAAAACCTGACATAATATTGTTTTTTCTTTGACTAATAATTTTGATTAATGTATAATAACTCGGATATAATGTATAATTGTAATAATTGTCAATTTCGCGGCTAAACCTAAACCTGTTACCTGTGATTTACACTAATATAGTTTTTTAAGGAGCACATTGTTACTAACCAATCTATGGACCTTTTTTGACGTCTGAAATAAATGCATTTTATATTTTTTATAAACGAGGTAGATTCCTCCATACCTCATACTGTTTCACAATATTTCATGCAGAAACATTAAACTCGTCGCTAAATTCTCTTGAGAGCACAAAGCTGCGCAGCCGTCACTAATTGCAACTGGAGATTATCGCCGAGCTACTTGCACTGTGCACTGCCACGTTTATTATGCAGTTGTTGCATAAATGAAGATAATAAGTGAGTTGTGGGATCAGTAATTAAAATAGAAGACTCAGTGAATTTAAGCACGATAAAAACTATACTTGCGGGTGGTAGGATCTTGTGCAAGGTCCGTCCGGATCGCACCATCTTGCTCGCTAATCCTGCCGCTAAGCAGCAGTGCTTGCACTGTTGTGTTCCGGCGTGGAGAGCAAGACAGCCGGTGTAAATACTGGCACATGAGGCATTCCATCTTAGCCCTCTGGGTTTGCAACGCATCTGCAATCTTCTTGGTGTTGCAGGTGTCTATAGGCGGTGGTGATCACTTACCATCAGGTGACCCACTTGCTTGTTTGCCTTCTAGGTTGCGTTGGGATGCGTTGCCAACCCAGAGGGCTAAGATGGAATACCTCTTGTGCCAGTAATTACACCGGCTGTCTTGCTCTCAACGCCGGAACACAACAGTGCAAGCACTGCTGCTTAGCGGCGGGATTAGCGAGCAAGATACTGGTAGCGATCCGGATGGACCTTGCACAAGGTCCTACCACCCGCAAACAATTATACATCAGGAAAAAATTAGTATGCAAGTTTATAGACGTTTGAAGAGTTATTGCTCCGTTACTCCGATGGATGAATTGCTTCAATACAATTAACTACGAACTGCTCCTATACCATTCCAATCGAGACGTGTTCAGCAATCAGAATGATTAAACAACGCTGAATTTCCTTCAGTGCACTTAGCACGAATCTTCTCGATACGCGTTAACTCGCTACGTAACTCAGTGTGTCTCTTTCTAACTAGCCCAGTAAGAGAGAGACGCACTAAGTTACGTAGCGAGGTAACGCGTATCCAGAAGATTCGTGATAAGTGCACAGGTGGCGCGAGGGTCGAGCAATTTTCTTGTATGTCCTCGTCTACCAAGGTCTGTGAGGATAGGCGTTAAACATGCGGGTCGCTAATAATTTGCAAGTACTGGTTTTTTCTGGTTAAAAGCGGTTAAACAGATCTTAACAACGGTTTTCTTGACCTTCGGAAATAGGGCTAGCGCTGGTGGAATATAAATCTTTTCCGACGATGATGAAAAAGAAGAATTACGAAGGTAACCTTTTATTAGTTTGTGTGTGTGTTAGTTTCAAAATGATTCATGTTTTTTTGTTTTGTTTGAAACTTCTAAAATGGTAACATTATGAAATCTATGAAGAATATTTAAAAATCAAAACATACAAACCTAGTTCTAAGGCATGGCATAATGACAACATACTAAAAAATAATTGCCGTAGGTTAAGGTTTAGAGGGTGGAAAACTTTATCGCTGTTTGAATGCAGAGCGTTTTTTAAGGCTGGGTACACACTCCTCTAAATAAAGTCGAAAGTTTGGCTTTCTCTCTCTGAAGCGAGGAACCCAAAGAGCAGGATCTCGCAGCGGTACCCTAGTCTGGATCGCTTTGTTCGGTATTGAGCGATATTTTGTATAAGTTCGCGGTGAATGGGAGTTTTTTCGCGATGATTAATGGCTTCCTGATACGGCTATCTCACCAGACGGGAGATAGCTGCACTAACGACAGTGATAATAGCTTTTAACAAAATGAAAAATGATAAAAACCTAAAGATGATTTTCAAATACCTATTTAATGATACCTCAGCCTTGACTTTTTTATTTCACATTATAGCGTCTGGTTGTGGCCATATTGAATTTTGATTATTATCATGTTTTTAGTGACACTCGCAAAATGAAGCCAAATCGATTGACCTGAGAATCATCAAAATCGGCCCACGCGTTTGGTCTCTAAGGCGCCACAAAGGAACCAACATACATACATACGAGCTTACATACTCGTAGGCTGATAAACACATTATCCTTCGTTGCGTCGCGCAGTCGGGTAAAAATGGAGAAATGTCGCGGAATTGAGAATAAACACTGCGAAAATGGCAGAAAGTAATGGTTGCACTGCAAACCGCTAATTGCTTACCGTAAAACGGGGTGACTTTGAAAAACGCGAAGCTATAACTGTTTTTTAAATAAAATGCAAACAAGCAAGTGGGTCACCTGATGGTAAGTGATCACCACCGCCTATAGACACCCGCAACACCAAGAAGATTGCAGATCTCTAGGTTGGCAACGTATCTGCAATCTCCTTGGTGTTGCTGATGTCTATAGGCGGTGGTGATCATTTACCATGTGATCCACTTGCTTGTTTGCCTTCCTATTTTATAAAAAAAAAGTAAGCTGTGCCTGACGTTGTTGAATTTTGACAACGGCTACAGCGGTTTGCCACTGGCGTAAGTTTTAATATTATAGTATCGTTACAATAAACACATTACCCTCCTTTGCGTCGCGCAGTCGTGTAAAAAAAGGCTTTCATTAAAAACGAAATTTAACACAAATAAATATTCAAATACAGAAACATTCCTTTGTTCAAAAACCTAAAATAACGTTACCCTTAACACGATGACTTCCCGTTATTATACACTTAGGTAACTCTTTTACCCTCTCATCCTCACACAGCGAAAAAAAACACCTCGACATACACTTTACCGACACTTCGTGTCAAATTGTGTTCCAATTTCATTTGCCTCAAGCTCCCACAAATGAAATTTTAACCGAAAATTCTAGAATCATTTCCCTCGCCTGAAGGGCTCTGATTATTGCGAGGTACCCTTTTGTCCGTAATTAGGGTCCTATTTGCTACCTTATCTTTATTTAGCAGTCGTTCGGTGCACTGGACGGTAAATATTTTAAGGACTTGATAATTTTGTTGATTAATTTGATAATTTTAATGTACAAATCGCACCTTTAGAATTCAAGCAACCCATTTCCGAACAATACACGTCCCAAAATGTCACCTTAATTCAATACCCCCTTATTCATATAACTTCGTAAACGTTTGTTAGTTAACATGTTTTATATCTTTATCTGTCATTATGACGTTTGCCCTCAAATGAAAGGGACAAAACATTTGTTAGCTTAAGAGTGCGCAACAGAGATTCGGCAACGTCGCCTATGGCTGCCAAATATTTGGATGTTTTCATTGATTTACAAAATTAATGAATTAAAATACGGAATATAGCAACGGTATGTATTTATTACCCAAGTACTGTAATAACCAACGCTCGTTTCGTAAAGGAAAACATTGCTAGAAAACCTGCACATTTTGGTAAGTGAATGTGTAACCACGATCCCGGCGTTACGGTTTCCCTGTAACTGGGGTTACGGAAGTACGATCGATGGCATTCGATCAGTGTAATAACCCGACCTGTTAAATCTGGGATCTTGGTCAAATCGTGCCTACCCTGAACTAAGCAACAGAAAAAAGTGCTAGGAGAATAAACGATTCTAGTTTTAAATAGAGCTGTGAAGAAACGTGTTTTTCCCCATACGAGACGAAGTGCGTAAACATCGAATTTTTCTTCTTTCATCACAACGGCGCATGATGACGCCAAATTTATGGAACATCTTGATAATATTTGGAACACAGCTTGCGCTAGTTTACCAAACGCTAGACATAATCTAGGCTAAGCCCACGTCCATATTTTACCGACGACATAAAAGTATGCAAGCCTCACGTGGTGAACATCATAATGTGAAGCTTGTGCCTCCTTTATTAAAAACAAAGCCTGTGTCGGGTAAAGATACTTTGACTTTGACTATCGGCGGATCGATTTTTGACTTTCGAGCGCTTAAGAGGAGTGTGAACCCAGCCCCAAAAAGCATTCCCCATACAAACGGCGAAAACGTTTTTCACCCTGTAAACCTTAAACTATGGCAATGATTTTTTTGGTATGTTGTCATTATGTCTCAGAACTTTAATATTTGTCATAGATTTGACAATATTTGCATTTTAGGAGTTTCATACAGAACAAAAAAGCATCAGTATTTTTGAAATGTTTTGATTTTTTAATTATTTTTAATAATAATTAAAAAATCAAAACATAAAAACCTAGTTTTAGGGCATAATGACAACATACAAAAAATCGCTCGCGTATTTGATTGGCGAACGTCGAGCACTCGAAAGTCAAAATTCGTCCCACAGGTCCAGAATAGTAATTTCCATCCACGTGTTTTTCTACAAGTAAAATTAGAGGAAAATCAATATTAACAATGGCAATATAAACAAAAAAACTACGAAAAACAAAGTTAATTCTGAACTGGCTAAATTCTAATTAAATAACATCTGAATCCTTCTTAGCTGTTATAGTTTTCATTCTAACTTCGTTCTAATATGCTACTACCGTGAACTTTTTCATAATTTCAAACAACCATTTAGCTGGCAGGGTGATTTTGACTGTAAAAATGTTTCTGAATCGAAAAATGGTTTGTGCACCTACAGTATTTTTAGACGACCGATCATCCAACGATACCCCACAATGCCTCACATCATGGGATATATGAGAAAAAAATCCCCACTGCAAAGTGGGGATGTAGGGGAGGTACTCGTACTTACTGCGGAATTTGGTTTGAATGACTATTACTAACATTTAACTTGAACATGCTCAAGCACTATACGTTTTACTCATTTCTTTCGACAATTGTAAAATACGCCTTTACTCAAGTTACAATATCCATAGATGTTGTGGACAAGAAGTTTAAAAAGATAAAATTCTCTGTTTTTTTTAAGTCATAACTTTTTTAAGGCAATACTCAGGAAAACGCTCCATACAAATCGAGCATGTACTTTGACGTCACACTCCACGTTGTAACTATGTCACATTTTTATGGGTTTACAATCTGCTTTTAACTCATTACAGTCATAAAAAAAAAAAAATTATCTGGATTCGAATGAGTATACGTCGAAGCAAAAAAGATACTTTTTTCTAGCTACTTTTGTAACTTTTTCGCGCTATAACTTCTAAAAGATCGTTTTATTTTATTTACTTCTTGGCATATTTTTAATGATGATCTACATCTCTTTGACAGGTTTACTCCATTTACTTCGTGACGCATGTTCCCTTTTCCATTCAAGTTTTGAACTCGCGCAAGTCGTCATTCCTGTTACAAACTCCGTACAATTGTCGGGTGCAATCTTAGAACTTTATCTTTAGTTATGTACGTAAAATCAAATAACAGGATATAGATGCACGAGTTTTATTGAAATAGTTTTGGTACAGGCAAAGTTTCAGTGAAGGGGTGAAGGGTAATAAAATGATATTATACCGCTTCCAAGTTGAAACTTAAATCGTAAGGATTAAAACTTATATTGGAGTCAATACACAATGTACAAAAGGGAAATTCCATCGAAACATTGTTGACCCATTGAATGCCAAGGATACCTAAAGCTGTCGTGAATAGCGTTGCCAGGCGTCCGGATAAAGCCGGACATAGGCTTTTTAAACGTGTGTCCGGGCAAATTAGACGGCGTCCGGCCAGTCCGGCTTCGGTTAGGCTTTTTGCATTTGAGCAGTCACGTGGGCGGTTCCGCTTCACCTGCGTTGCAACGTTACTTATACAAAAATCTTTAATAGTTACGGATGTTTGCCTTTTTTACCCAAATGTCCGGCTACACTGTCTGGTCTGTCCGGCTATTCAGCGTTAGGACTTGGCAATCCTAGTCGTGACCTATCGTGACTTGGAGAAGAATAAATTTAAAAAAAACTATCGGGACTCGCCAACAACCGCTAAAGGGCAACCGCATTTGAGTTTAGGTGTACTTCGATCGGGAATAAAATCTAATTTATTAAACATACTTTTATTTAGCCTTGTGTTATATTTATTTATGGCGCTTTCGTATGACCCAAAACTTCATTCAAAATATAAGTACGAAAGCATTCAAAGGGTTAATAATCGAATACCCCTTACACATTAACTGCCACGTAGCGCTACGAGCTACACTCGTAACTCGAAGCTACGGTTTCCCGCTTTGAAGGGAAAATCCTCTACAAAAAAGAACCCACCTAAGTTCGTGGCACTGAATGTGGAAATGTATAGAGATCTAACTAAAATTAAGCGAAGAATTACATTGATCAAGTGATAAAAAATGTAAACGTTCTTATATATCAAAGTGAAAACCAAAGAGAAAGAAAAATGACAATTAAAGACAAGAGCTCGACTCTTAAATTTATAACCATGATGACAAAAAAAATTAAACCTAAAAAATGGCGTAGAAAAAACTACAACACCGAGAATAACATAGTTATACATTTTCGCGATTTTCACTAAATATACTTTATCGTGAATGAAACAAATTTTCTAATTTTAACGCTAAGTAAATAACCTAAAGCTTTATTTAATTAGCAAATAAACTGACGTTTTAGATTATTTCAGAAAACTATTATGAATTACGACATCAGGAGAACATCGCTCTTTGGAGTTGTAATGGAGGTATTTATGTATATCAGTTCTCGAATTAAAATGTAAATGTCAATCACTGAAGGCAAGTTTCGATCGCGACCCAATTATCCCTTGCCTAGTAGTTTCTGATAGCCTAGTAACACGATTTTGATCTGGTTACGTAAATGGTTGAATATTCCTGATTTGATCAAATCAGCCAATATCATTATTTATGAGCAGTCTACAAAACAAATATTAAAAATGGCTGACATTTGATAGATCGGTGATTTGTATGATGAGATGACAGCTATGCGTAATAAAGATGCACGTCAGTGTCATTTTTAACCGACTTTAAAAAAGGATAGGTTCTCAATTCAACTGTTTTTTTTGTGTTTATGTTACGAATACAAGATATTATCTCCGGCGCCGGTTGTTTTTATTTGTCTTCACGCCGAAACATAACAGTGCAAGCACAGAAGCGTCGGACATTGTGAGCATTGTGTGTCAGTGTAGTGATATGCCGGTGGAAAATAAACAAGACAAAGTGCAGGTAGTTCGTAAAACTCGCGCGGCTAAACAGAAGTAATACCCTCCACTTCAGTCTACTCGTGACCACGGCCATTGAAACATGACCGAAACGTCGAGGTAAATCAATAATATATTTTTATCGCGTTAAAGTCCCGATAATGTTATTAATAAGTGCAAGCACAGCTGCTTAGCAGCTGGATTAGCGAGCGAAATAGTGGTAACGATCCGGATAAACCCCGCACAAGGTCGCACCCCCAGCAAAATTAAGGTAATTTTTTGTTCCAATTTATTTGATGTTTTAGTTTCCGACTTTTTGCGTAGCACTACAAAAAAAGGGTAGTTCTTGGAAGCTCATTTCCCTGGCGTAAGTTTTACCATATGTACCTAAATACGGACTAAAAATAATTGGTAAAAATTTACAAAAACATGCCAGGGGAATCAATAATTTCAAGAATTACCCACATTACGAGTATGTTAAGCTAAACGTTTTAAATATTTTAAAACATTCGCGGGAATGACAATTTCCAGGAATTTCCCAAAAGAAAAAAAGAAAACGTTTATTTACACATTCGACACAAAACAAGAGAGAAGAAACAAAATACTTAAAAGCCTATAGCATGATATTGCTTTCACATATGTCCGAAGTTAACCGAAGCACCTTGTTGATAGCTATGGGACTGGATGGGGCTTGTTGGATATAAACTGACTCAGCGTTCGAAGAACTTCCACCGGTACCAGTATTGCGTGCCGGTATTACCGGCGTGAAGAGCACGGCAAACTGCAACTTTTTCCATTACGACTGGTACGCGAACGAATATTACTGACTGTAAGCTTGGATTAACTACATACCATACATAGTACCTACATCTACGTGGACAATAATAATGACAATAGATAATAAATGTCTTATGTTTTTTAACATAAAACTACCGTGAGACTCGGACATATTAACAAAACGGATCACTCACGTATTTTTACGAGAAATGCCTGACATGTTTCGGACTAGCCGCAGTTGTCGTCGCGCCACCGTCGCAGGGGTTCCTGATTCAGGACCACGGACTGGTCCGAAACATGTCTTGCATTTCTCGACTTAAAAATACGTGAGTAATCCGTTTTAGTAATAAATATCTTATGTTTTCAATAAAATAAAATAAATATATACACTGATTTACCTAGTCCCAAACTAAGAGTGATACTTATAGACTGAATTCAAGCGAAAGAGGGCAGGGTGTTTGCATAAAAATATACGTCACATAGATACAGCTGCTTTACACGAGAGTATTGGATTGGATCTATTTTCAAGGAGTATTAAGGCAATTTGTTGTATAAAATCAATAGTAATTATTTCACTGCGACAGGGTCCCAGTAA
Organism: Ditula angustiorana; assembly: GCA_963691745.1. Lineage (NCBI taxonomy): Eukaryota > Metazoa > Arthropoda > Insecta > Lepidoptera > Tortricidae > Ditula > Ditula angustiorana. The sequence goes on along the minus strand of OY829492.1, from coordinate 3,151,488 downwards.
GTTATAGACGGGACGTGGGAATTTGAGACGGGCATCTGCCCGTGTCATGCCAATAGCTCCTTATCGCGCGACTACACATTATAGAGATTGAGAGAGAAAGAAAAAGGTAGAGATCATTCATTTGTGAAAACCGGCCTACCCTTAAAACCTGTTCCCACTTCACGGGTATCTGGCCCTACAAAATGTTGGGTGCTCTAGTGCGCATGTACTAAGCATGTAGAGGTATACATATAATAATATATACATATAAAGACCTTCAAGAAACGAGGACGGCAACGTCCTTGCGATACTTCTGTTATTACAGATATCTATGGGAGGCGATAGCTTGCCATCACATGACCCGTTTGCTCGTTTCCCCTCTATTATGAAAAACATACGTATAGTCGACCAAGAAATTGCTTGACCACCTTTCGACCGTATTACAAAGAGTTAAGGTTAAAAAGTGGTCAAGTAATTACTTGGTCGACTATACTTACGTTTTGTCGGGCCAGACATCCGACCAGCGAGAACGGTTGTCGCCCTCTCTTGCCCTGTGCACCTAGCACGAATCTTCGATACGCGCGTTAACTCGCTACGTAACTGAGTAACTAGTTAGAAAGAGACCCAATGAGTAACGTGACCATTTATTTATTTTGTCACACCGGGACACATCTGCGGAAATATAAAATAAAAAAGTTTTTAGTGTTTTACAAGTATTTTATTTTAGACGATGGAATAACAAAATAATCAACGCTCTAAACACAAAATCTTTAAGCTGGCATGGTATATATGAATTACTAACTACGCCCCCAGTAGTGGCGTGTCGGGCCACGCATTTCGAGCGGAAAAATAAATTTTAAACTATCGTTGGGTCTGCTTGCAAAACCGGGACTATGTTGGCTTCGCTGGGGACACCGGGACAGACTGCCTGAAACCGGGACTGTCCCGCCCAAACCGGGACGTATGGTCACGTTACCAATGAAATACGTAGCGAGTTAACGCGTCTCGAGAATATTCGTGCTAGGTGCAATGGTGCTCCCCGGAGGCGACATCAAAGCCACCGCCGCACTACAAAGCACGTACAGGTGCAAAAAGGTGGTTTCGCATTGTTTTCATTAGCATAAATCTATGGAATGGATTGGATTGGAATGGATTCATCTGTGTGCTTTATTTAAAAGCAAATATTGATGCGCTTTCAATGGGATTTTCGGTGGCTCTAATCAAAGGTTGATTGGACATTTAATTAAATACGGTTCTAAATGTAGTATTTGTCATTTAATGATGTCGAATAAACCTAATCAAAGCGAGGTACTATGACTAGAAGTTTAATGAATAATTTCATATTTGTTTGGATCTAGCGCCGAATAATAAGAAAACATCGTTACCTAACTTCCACTTTAAGATATCGTATCACTTATTATTGCAATAATCTTTATGTATCTTTACATAGTATGAAATAAAGTCGCTGTGCATTTCTGTCTGTCCTGACATCTTCGGCGGCTTACTCCTTCTAAACAACGCGACGGAATGTTATACGATTTCACTGTAATTTAGAGATTTTTTACGGAAGGTTTTTATGTACTTAGTACACCCTTATTCTACCTGTGTGAAGCCCGAGCAGAACGCTATTTATTCAATAAACCCGAAACCTTCTTAAGATTTAACGCTCTGTTTATGGACAACAAAGACAACTAACATAACCTCCTCCTTCCTGGCAGCAGCGATGTTTGGGTGTAAACCCAAACATCACTGCATTGGCTACCAGGCTCACATAAGCCATCAAGCTTAAACATCGCACACAGTCCGGACTCTCCTTGCAAATATCCCGATGCCATTCACATAACTGCAGCGAGAGCCTACCGAGAACTTCGGCCTACACTTTGAACAAGAAACAAGTTCCAGCATCTGTCTTCGAATCGGAGCAATAAATCAAAACTTCCTCTGCTATCATGTCACCCTGGTACGTGTGATGCTTGAAACTTCCCTGCCCCAGCTGAAGGCCTTATTTATTGCCTGTCATGTCATGATTGTGCTCAATTGTGCATTAATTATTATTTAGTTAACATGTCAAGAACTTGGTTTCTAATTCTTTGAATGAGGATGATTCGTATCCTATCATGGTAAACAGTTAAAATACAACAACATTGAAATGTAAAACAATATTAAGCACCTAATTTAAAAGTGTGATCGCATTGGTGCGTCAATAAAAAAAAATAAGTTTATTTGATTGAAAGCACTCATCCATGATATTAGTTTCATTCGCATTTTTATGCTTATTACTGAATTCCAACTTTTACAGCAATCGTAAATTTCTTGAGAAATGAAGTAAACTTTATTTTATTTAGTTAAGTGTATCTAATCTCATTTTCCTTTTCAATTTTAATTGGATTGCTCCTTATCAGACACTTAACATTGGGAAGGTGATATGGAGGACAGAAAATTAAAATCGTATTTTTATTAATGCGATCAATTACTTTGCTACTCCGCAAACAATGTGACAGGATTCGTGAAAAATAGCAGCACCCGTCTTGATTACTTATATTCACAAGTAAAATAAACACCACAAACGCGACGATAATCCAACTGCTACCACCAAAAATACACGTGTTTCACCACTCAACGAGGCATCATCTGGAACTGACTTCTTCTCGACAATTAAATAAATATATAAAAAAAATTATAGGTTATTAATCAGATTCTTTCTACACTAGGCAGATATATAGGAACTTATTCAGATACATGGAACACTTAGTAACCTGACACTGACGTGGGTTGTCGGATGGGCCTATCTGAGGTGTCCATCGATCTTGAGGCTAATGCACGAAACCAGTTTTACGTAAGAATACACATCTAGTTAAAGGTCAAAGATCAATTTCAGAGAGTTGATTAAGTTACCTACCTTTATAGAAGGTACAGTGGTCGACCAAAAACTAAAATGGAAATTGACAGGAAACACAATATAGGCAAGAATAAATGATCTCAAATGTAGTACAGAGCACCTAGCACGAACTTTCTCGACGCGTGTTAACTCGCTATACGTAACTTAGTTGCCTCTTCTACTGAGCTAGTTAGAACGAGAAAGGTTTCGTGTCGAGAAGTTTTGTTCTAAGTGCACTGGGTCACAGAAGACAAAAGAAGGAAATGAGGCAGACCATCCAGAAGATTGGTCGATGAGGTAAAAACAGCGGGTGGCACTTCGATATGAGTGGCTTGTGATGAGGAATGGTTATTGTTGGACGAAGCCTATGTCAAAAGAAGAAAACAGACAAGGCTGCTAAGACGAACCTAAGTTAAGCTAAATCAAATACTGAATTTAAACTTGTCTGAATACAGCCTTTTATTATAGTTATGACTGGATTAGAAGCTGTCTTTGTCGTTTAAACAAATCTAATTGGTTCACAGGGGACAGAATTGTGAGGTAACAAAGAAATAAAAAAATACGCGTGGAATTTAACACCTCCATCTTTTTTTAATTCGGTTGAAAAGTCGATATGGAGTTCTGTATCAACACCCAGCCACTCTGTTACAGATCTGTCGGCTTGAAAATAAAGTGTATCGTATCGAAGTGAATTTGTTTTCATTCCCTAGACCGCTGCTAAGGTCACGTTCCAATCTATCTGCGGAGCAATATCGAGTCGCGTTTGAAGTTGACATTTCTTCTGTTTTCAAGTTTTACTTAGATCTTCTTCTTTCGCGGTGTGTGATAACGATTTTATGAGTTTCTGTTTTAATTAAGTTATGGTTATATCAATAGAAATGTTGATACTACTAAGAAAATATCGTCATTCAGAAGAATTGAACTGAGCCTATAGTGTAAGTTTTCTGTCAAAGAAAACCTCACGAACGCATTTTGTTGCAAATACGCGCCGAAAGAGTGTCTTTGCTTCTATAGTAATTGAGAAGTTAACTCTAACCCGTTCGTTGCGTTTATTGGTGGTTTATTGTAATAAAAACTTACACTAGACGCTCTCATGTCTTTGGTTTTCCGTGCCTCACATCCAGCAACTAAGCTGTGGTCGAATCTGTGTGTGACTACAAATTTTAAAGGTATAAGTTTTTGGTTATGGTTTACTATACTTTTTATTTATAGTAACCCCCGCAATTCAGACTCAGATTTATTTGGCAAAAACAATGTAACGTAGATCTCTTCGGTCGCACGTGTGCCCAAGTGGGCATTCGTGTGAAGAAGATTTACAAGACGATGCATACATAAATTTTGTAACCGTGAAACTGGCCGAAATTTCGCTTTCGACCAGTTTCAACAAATAAAGTCGGCCGCATTGTCAGTTACGATCGATTGTTTTAAACTTTCGCGATTTTCATACCATATACTTATTACGTTTATCGGGGCTTAAACGCGATAATAAACTGTTTATTTATTTACCTCGACGTTTCGGCCGCATTGCAGCGGCCGTGGTCACGAGCAGACTGAAGTGGAAGAGCAGTGGCAGAGGGAAGTGTTGTCAGTTACGGCCAAAAATCGAATAAAACAGAAACCGAAGCTTCAACTCCTTAGAAGTTTATTGGGAATAAATAAATAAAATATATAAATACGTTCGGTTTTACATTTCGTGACTTCGTGTCAGCAGTGAGTATGAGGCTTAACTGATTAATGAAATATGTACATGAGTTTCGGAGTAAGGTCAGAACTTTCGACCTGCGAATTCCGTGGAAATCCAAGCTTGCTTTCCCGTATTTGCATCATCGGCTAGACAAACAAACAAACACAGGGGAATCGAACGTACGGTAAACTTAGGTAGAATCAAACGCCGGGTTGTAAACATAAATTTCAAAATCGACGTTACGTACTTGTTTACTGTTGGGTTGCTTGTTGATTTCAGGTTTGCACGTTTGTTTAATAACTTTGTTACAGTTTTTTATTTAAACTTTTATCGAAATAAGAGATGAAATCGATTCTGAACTTGATAAGTAGTAGAAGAGCTACATTATAGTTAGTTGCTGGTTGCAATACTAAGGTCATTGCCACACCCATACTTTTTGCAACTGAAATTTCTTTCGATTTTTTTATACATTCACTTTCAACTAGAAACTTGATTAAGTTTCTCATAGATGACACCGTAGTTTACCTTAAAAAAAACAATAATAATAAAATAAATAAATAAAAATTATTTATTTCAGGTCAATCGACCCATATACATTAAATTACGAGGTTGAATTAGATTAGATTACATTACATTAATGTAATGGCCGTTTAAACGAAGCACACTGAAAAATTCGCAGGGTATGGTAGTTGGTAATGTGGCGAAACTGGCAAAGGCAAGGCACGGAAAGCTGATGTTGCGGGTTCGAGTCCTGCCATTATCCTAATTTATCTTTGTGTGGTCACTATCATTTAAATCTATTAAATTTTCTCTGTTTCGAATTTGTATGCGACCGCAAACCTTCACAGGCGCCATAATTCCGACATCGTCGCTACAAAATTATGTACTTAATTGAATAATTCTCGAGTTTTCAAAAGAAGGGAGCGAACTTGTTAAGGTTTGCGATTATATTTTTCAAGACGGAAAACTTTTACAGAAATTGTGTCACGAAATTAAAATATAACATTTTATTTTGTCATGTTTTTGCGACTGCTCAACTTCGCAAACGTACACTGAAAAAAATAAGTATTTTATCCAGGCCATAACGTTCTTCGACTAAAAACCTGACTCAATCATCTTTAGAAAGCATTTAAAGACAACTGTTACAAAACTCGGTATATAACTTATCTCTTTTGTTACTCTAAGTGCAATAAAGTGCCGGTGCAATTACTGGCACAAGTGGTATTCCATCTTAGCCCTCAGGGATGGCAACGCATCTGCAATCTTCTCGATGTTGCGGGTGTATACAGGCGGTGGTGATCACTTTCCATCAGGTGACCCACTTGCTTGTTTGCCTTCACTTTCTATTTTATAAAAAAAGGTATATCAATAAGCTGATCATGTCATCATCAACTTCATTTCTCGATCACGAAATGAAGGTATAAAACATTGAAATAAACAGCCTACCATATCGCGATAACACTCAAGCCAAACCTAGCCCTACAAACACCTATAGTCCACACATAGTCTATCCATACATAGTATATAGTCTATATCGAAATGAACAAAGTTGTGGTAGCCAAGTCACGTATCGGCCGTTGACCTATAGCTTTATTAGGTTTTGCCTCTCTTTCTCGCTTATTTTTTCACTGCTCCATCCGATTTCACACCCCCTCAATGCGAGATAAAACGGATAAAAAAATGTTATGTCACGTTCTGCGTACGGATTCAACGCTTTGAAGCTTCAAAAAACATAGCACACGGTTTCTATTTAGAAATAAATTGAAAAGGAGATTGTATGTCAACAAGTTATACAGTATTGTGTTGTTTTTCTGGTAATATGTAACCTTGTGATGTTGGAAATGGAAAATGTTAAACACAATCACCGTTTGTCATAAAGAACAATTACCAAGAATCTCAAAGGTAACATAAAATACTATAATGACGTTAAAAAAAGCTTCATTCTGTAAGCCTCTCGGGATTGGGTTTTCATACAGGTTGACATCTAAGACATACCATAACATAAAATTAGCGTTTACAAGGGTACAATTAGGGTTACTAGTTGTCAATAAACATATCAACTAAATAGGTGTCATCCACTTGATGAAATGCCGAATTAAGATACGTTAGTATACCATACCATAGGTACCTTTATTTGAGAGAGTTAGTATAGTATCAAATTTCATATTTTATTCTCGTCGTATTTTTCCTTACTTTTTATGACACAAAAACAACTATTTTTTTTTTCAAATGGAAAAAAAGTGTACGTACCTAATCTATCCCGGTTACAGAACATATACATTATGAGAAATGGTATTCCGTCATGATTTATATCGAAACTGACCATCATGAACGCATTTGGCTCGCACGCGATCATACCAACATATGACCATTTGCTCATAAGCGTCAACTCTAAAAACCAATCTATGCGCTCGGTGATCCCCGAATTCCGCGTTTATCGCGTTAATCACAGAATAACCAGAATCTATTTATACACATCACAATCTGCTGTTGGAATCAATAAGACAGAAACCTAACTCCTCTTCTATTGAAGCGCATAATATGTATAATTATTAACACGTTATCGTTAGTACAAAACACCGCGAAACTTCACACGAGTAAAGCAAGACTTTACGTCAATAATATAGAAACGTTTTCGTATGGATTATTGGCGTAGCTGTGGTATAAATTCATTGCCGAGCGTCGACGAGTTTCGGGACACGTACCACAACGTGGTTAAGGGTTGACCACATCGTGACCTTGCGTATACAGCAAACAGCCATAAATATATAATATAATATATCTAAGCCATCGAAAAGCCAAAAACATGTACACGTAGCTCTATTGTCAAAAGGGGACGCGCGCGATGAAACATTTGAGAAGTAGATATTAGATCGCATCGCAACGCATCTGCAATCTCCTTGGTGGTACGGGTGTTTATGGGCGGTGGTCACTTACCATCAGGTGACTCACTTGCTCGTTTGCCTTTCTATGTTGTATAAAAAAAGGATACGCGTTAATTCGCTACGTAAATCAGTGTATCTCTCTCATACCTACTGCGATACATTAGTATGATGGAAATATTTTACCAACTGACAATACTTATACCTGAGCACATCTTATCTAGACTACGTGCATCTACTAACGATTTCATACGTTGTCATATTAAATTAAAGAAATCAACATGGTGTAAAGATTTTCATTTATTTTTACGAGATAAATGAAAAACGTGACATTGGGATTGCAACTTTGTGACAGCCCTGTTAATGTCCAATTAGGTGATTAATGCATCAGCTCTAATTGTGTAATCGCCTCGTCCGACTGATCACAGTAGTACACAGTTAATCAGTGTTGACTTGCTATTCTCTTACTTAGTAGGTACAGGTTGGTGGTGCATACAGAAGTTTAGATAGCTTAGACAGCTATAGGTTATATACATACATATAACTAGAAGTAGGGAGCGTTGAAACAAAATAAAATTAATACATTTTTTAAAGACCCCGTGTCCAGAAAAAAACCTTGATGCTGCAAGGATGAAGGAATGAATATTAGTAAAATCGATTGATTCGTGAAATAGAGAATAGAAATTGTTTACAGAGCTATCTTTACTATTATTCAGGTGTTTTTGTTTACAATTATTTTGCTGGATTTTAAAATATTGTACAAAAGGTATTAAAGGTATTTCATTATTTATATTTTGTGTGTTCTTGACATTCCGAAATGACAGTGTCGTTGTATTTTTTTTTTCATTTATTTATAACAAAAAGGTACACAACTTTTACAAAAAAATTAACTAAACTAAAACAATATCAATGTGGACTCCATTTTTGGGATAACCCTCAACGTCGTGTTTATTTTTTAGATTTTACGTTTGTTGTTGAAGTTTGATGTTGTAGTTGTTATTTCAACATAAATCATTTCTATTTCAATTCAAAACATAAAACATCATTGAAACCTAGTCTACGAGTGTTATTATTATCCAAGTAGACGACAACTATAAATTCCCAAATCACAGAAATTTAGAATTTATGAGCTCTTGATCCAATCAGCAACATTTCTATTCCAATGCCACAAATTGTGACTTATTTCGAAATTAGATTCTGGAAAGTGATTTAAATTATTCAGGCTACAGTTGCTAGTTGTACTCGTCAAAATCTGTGCTTGCTTTTAATACAAATGGCGGTTAAGTTACAAGAAAGCGTTAAACCTAATAAATAATAATAAATAAACACAAACCCAAGTAATGCTGGTGTACTTTTACGTGTAATTTATTTTTATTTTATTTAATTTTATTTATTTATTCTAAGGGTGATTTGATATCATGTAACTTTATATTGACTGAATAAATAAACTTAACTAAACTAATACTAAACACCCTGTTTAACAAACTGGAACAAATTACCTTGCTATTCCGCTAAACTATAAACACAACACAAAATAAAAATTATATTGTGTGTTTTCTTAACAATCATTGACGTTCAAATTAAAAAAGATACGAATATTTAATAATCAATACATTCGTTCCGTAGAGTTACAAAGTAATTTGTTTCAGTGTGCTGATATTCTGGTCCTTCTCAAATTAACGCCTGAAACCATTATTTAACACTCTACTCATTTATAAAAGTGTCGTATTTGATGGATTCATTAATATTTTCTACTTTTTTTTAAAATAGAAAGCGAAGGTAAAGGACTAGTGGGTTACCTGATGATAAATGATCACCACGCAATACCAAGGAGACTAATCTCCAAATCCATATCTCCAAAGATAAGGCAACTTGATACAGAGAAGAACAAAAGAAATTCGACAAAAAGTTGCCCTCCTTGTTTATGTTAATTCAAGTTGACAGCAACTTTTCCCGGCAACAACGCGTTCGTATCGTTCCAACGACATGCAATTTTATAAATCGCTTGTCATTTTTTACGGGCTTTTCTAGAAAAGGCTAAGAGCTAAAGAGGGCCGTTAAAAATATCTTTTGTACAATCACATGGAATAATATTACTGTGTATAATTTAACGAAAATGCGAATTTTTGATGGCTGAATTTATTATTGTCTATTGTAAAGTTTGTGTACCAAAACCTCAAAAAGGCGCACTACAAAATCATGTCTAAAGGTTAAGGTTTAGAGGGTGGAAAACGTATTCGTCGTTTGTATCGAGAGCGCTGGGTACACAATAGCTTTAATTATTCGATGGTTCTACACGTGGCCACAGAATAAATATTAGTACAGAAACTTCTCTTTTACGATCGCGATTAAACGAATTCCAACTTTAATAAAACGTTCAAAAAGTTCGTATTACTTCATACACCATGCGCTAGGTGGCGCGATTCAAAAGGATCGCGCCGCCCGCGCCCGCCTTCCCCCCGCTACTCCCGGCGAAACGTTAGGGATGCGCAGCATTTGTTTTCAGTAACACTGACACGGCGGGAGCGAGAGCCTACTGCGATTTGCCTATGCACTTCGCTTCGTTCGTGGTGCGCGTGCCGCGGCCGTTGCTGGAGAGCATCTCATGTGCGGACTTCTGGCCGAAGGGTGTCGTGTTCCAGCGGTTCAGGGGCAGCCAGCCACTGGAGAACTTGACACCAGAATCGACGATAAAACGGAGCCACGCCGAATCGTCGCCGAAATAGTTTTATTTTTTATTAGTTATATAATTTTATGTATGTTAGTCTTTAAGGTATTTGTCTATGGGCCTTTGTAGCCTGAGAATAAATGATTTTATTATTATTATTATTATGCCATAGGCAAGGCGGTCGAGCGTACCTACAGTGCAGAGTGGAACCCCCCTGACGTGGCGCCTGGTGACAATCCATTCTGAACAATTATAAAATTACAATTAAACACCCAAACACGTATTAGAAAATTCATACTAATATTTGAAATGCGAAAGTGGGTTTCGCGTTTACGTCTCTTTGAGGCTAGCATGTGATCTACCTCGTCATCACACCGTTGAAACGTGAACTTTTCGCCCGCAAAAAAGTTGCTCCAAGTCTTTTGGGTCGTTAGGAAAATAAATTTCTTCTAATTAAATGTTGATGGCAGCTGAAAGAAAGGGAGTCAACGTAAACAAGGCTAGCAGTCGGGATGATTTATTGGAGTTTGTGAGTTTATCAGCGAGCCTACCTGGTCATAGGGGAGACAATTACAGCCGGTCTTCTCTATAAACTAATAGATAATATAAGAAGCTAGATTTTACCCGCAGCTTTGCTCGCGCGCTAAAGTATTCAGGTCGTGATCTATGTCTGCCAAACTTCATCTAAAAATACCCGACCATTAATGCGGGAATAAGGATCAAACATGCAAAGATTTCACACTTATAATATTAGTAGGAATAAAGCATAGTTTGGAAAGTTCCGTTCTTTTGACCAGTGGCCCGTTTCACGAAGCTACAAGTTACAATTTTGCCTGGCATTATTGACCAATGTTGCCGGTTTAGACTTAGTAAAACGGGCCACTGATATTAAAATCGTCGCCCACTTTGCTAAACATCAAAAGAGAGAAATAGCTTTAATACGCTTTATAGATAGGTACGCTTCATTCAAAAATCTTCAATTTGTGCCATTGCTCTCCAATGATTGTAATTTCATTGTTGTAGTCTTCACTGTGTGCAGGCTGCTAAGTGTATACAATACGACGACCAGATAGCCTAGTGGTTAGTGACCCTGACCATGAAGCTTAAGGTACCGGGTCCGATTCCCGGGGGGGGGCAAATGTTTGTATGATGAATACGAATGTTTGTGCCCGAGTCGTGGATGGTAAATGTATTTAAGTATATATTTATCTATATAAGTATGTATATCCGTTGTCTAGTACCCATAACACAAGCAGCTTTAGTTGCTTACTTTGGGACTAGGTCAATTGGTGTTAATTGTCCCAAGATATTTAATTTAATTTATTTAATAAACTGAATATATATCTGTCCAGTAGCCCTAAAAATGACCGCCAAAGTTTAATTTTTCTCTCCCCGTAGTCTGTCGAACTAGCGTCATTGGAAAAGCATGCATATAGAGATAAATTGAACTTGGGCAGTCATGTTAGGGTCAGAAAAACCTACTGTTTTCACTATTCACTGCTATAGACATGAAAAAAGTTCATTAAAAAGTTATGAGCCAAGTTGCGCACTTTCAACGACACCAATCCTTAAAAATGCTTAAAGTTATTATTTGACATTAACCTTTTTAGATCTTTATGAATGAATAAATTATGGATAAATATCTAAAGAAGTTATTTACAATACTGTTCTTGGAATGTTTTAAAGAGAAGTTTTATTACGACTTTGTGTAGAAATTTTACAATTTTAATGACGAGTTAGTCTATGTTTCACAGAACTCATTCATACACTTACATTTTCCACGTTTTTGTAATGATTATGAAGTAAAACGAAACTTTACGTAGGTACCTATGTATAATAAATACAGCATGAATTTAGCACATGCAACATTTCTTTTATAATCCATTAATTTCAAATCAATTTCTTAAAATCTAAGATTTTCTTTGTGTCTAACGTTACTTTAATATCATTAGAATCTACTCCAAGAGTAACGTTTATTAGGAATTCGCAGCACGGTAGGGCTTCAGTTAATTACTTGCCTCAATTAATTTATTGACTAAACGCCGCGAAATGAGTTTGCATTTGAATTTGATAACTGTATTTATTAGTCAGTGTATTTAGTAGTATATTAAATATTCTGTACTCCATTAGACGTAATTGTCTAGAGTTTGATACGGTTTGCCTTGTCTAGGCATAATTTTTTTCGTCATAATTGTAAATTGCATAATCAGATTAAGCATGAGTGACTATGAGCATGAACTGTTATGGCATAGCCATACATACATACATACAGTACGCATAATATTTGTTAGCCAAACAACCTTTAGACATTACATTGATAATAATGCATTTTTATAATTACATTAATAAAATAATAAACAGTATTGCATCATCGAACACACAAGATTTTTTGAACTGTTACAAAAAAAGACCTAATAACTTTGCACATAGCCTATCCGAGTCGCTTCTGCCTAGGATTGCCAGATGATATCCTAAAGGAGAACATGTCTTTATTTTCTACAGATTGCCCTCCCGTCCTCCCTTATCTACTGTCTGTACTCCTTTTGCTTTACGTCTTTCAGTATGGAACTGTGGAGTCAGTAAGATTGTTAATTTTTGCAAAAAATAATTTGAGAACGTTAAGGTTTTCATATTATCTGTTCAAAAACAAAAACTTACTTACTAAGAAATTATAATCAGGGAATACCACATCTGACAAGGTGTCGAAATAGTCAGACCAAACGTCTTCTTTACAGAAGACAATCGATTAAAGATGCTTCTGCATTGATTAAGTAATAAAATACATTTACTTAGGTAGGAAATTATAATCAGGGAATACCACATCTGACAAGGTGTCGAAATAGTCAAGCAAAACGTCTTCTTTGACTAGTGAAGACAATCGATTGAAGATGCTTCTACATTGATTAAGGAATAGAATGCATTTAGGTAGGAAATTAAAATCAGGGAATACCACATCTGACAAGGTGTCGAAATAGTCAAATAAAACGTCTTCTTTGACTAGAGAAGCCAACTGATTGAAGATGCTTCTGCATTTATTGAACAATAGTATATAGCTAGGAAATAATAATCAGGGAATACCGTATTGACGAGGTGTCGACCGCGCTCTCCCGTGATAGATTGGACTGGATATCGATCAGCGACGCCCTACGAGTATTCAAATGCCAGACGTTTATGAGTACGGTTTTAAAAGGATGTAAGTCTACCGATGATAACTTGAGTTTAGACTTAAGAAGTAGAGGTTTTACAGTTTAGATTTAAGGGTAAGATTATTGATGGAACAATTTAGATTATGTCCATGGTCCGTATCACACTATATTTTGATTATATTAAATATACAATGTAAACGCAATTCTAGTAGATTCAGACATGTAAAAGAGCCTATATGGCCTACTTGCAAAATAAATTTTTCATTTTCATTTTCCATTATAAGATACCTCTGAGTAGACAGGTAGTTCCCACATAAGTAATGACGATCGTTCAACATTACTGCCTCTTTATCAGTAATCTCCAAGTTTTGTATAAAATTTGTACTACACAACACCGTAAACAGCACTACGACAAGGTATTTTAACTTCGAACAGAAAAACTCGTCTGAAATCATAGTTCCCATTCAATATTTAGCTTAGCTCCTATCAAAATGTTCTCGCATTCACACATCGTAAACTAAATGTGACACCTACGTCACCCACCAGAAGCAAAAAGCGACGTAGCGAAATCGACGACCGACCACAGTAGATCAGTCTGAAGCAGTAATCATCAACCCGTAGGATTCGAATAGTGGTAGAGCCACACTGTTGCCAGTTGGTGGTTGCGCTAAAAAATGGGCCAGCTCGACCGAGGTAGTACTTCTTACAGAATACCGGCGTGAAGTCCAGCAACTGGCTTCAGTTTGGCTCTAAATGGCTAAAAATATTTCTTTTTAGATATAATCTACAAACCTGACATGCAATTATGACCTATACTGACTGTTTAATTTTTAATCTGTTGTACAAAATAAACGATATCTTATCATAAGCCATGTGTGACGGTGATCACTCTTCATCAGGTGACCCGCATCCTCGTTCTCCTCACAGTTCCATTAAAAAAACAGTCTTTTAAAAAAATATAACCTATATTTTATCTGAACTACCAAGTTTCCTAGAATAATTTAGAAACTTCGCAGATGAAGTAACTGTAGAATGTGCAATAAAGTGGATAAATGTGTTTCGAAAGCAAAAAGTGACAAGATCGACTGGGTGTCACTTAAAGCTTTCTGGAGATGGGTCGTTAGGACTTACTGATAAAATACTGTTCACCGGGGGAGGTCGTACATCATACGACCGGCGCTGTCAGTCTAAGTCACAACGATATCATGAGCTCTGGAAAAAACCCTATTTCTCAGACTTGTACATTTGCCCGTTCCGGCAAACAGCGCTTTTAAGGGGAAACAAATAAAGAATGTTTCTTATATTATAAGCCTAATTGACATACGAGTAATATTGGTGCTGAAAGCCGTGAAAATACTTTTATATCTTGAAAATATGTTTGTATCTATGTATAAACATTTTATTATACATAGTTCTTGCCCGCGACTTCATGCGCGTGGAATTTGAAAGATGGTATATCTTCTTTTTTTCAGATGGTAACTTCTTATAAATCCACTCATTTTTCTATCTTGTTAATAATAACTCGGTGTCTAGGCGGCGTATCATGATAAAACATGCATTCGATTTTAAATTAGATCTCCAGCAATACAACTGTGGCAACCGCATCCAATTTCGTGTCGCGCTTCTTGCGTGATACGTGTGGAAACTAATCCTTTATATGAGTGAGTGAAAAGCGGACTGTAATTATATGCTGTAATTCGTTATTTTACATAGAATCCAAATAATGTTAATACCGAAAAAATAGGCGCGTGCGGTCGCGGCCATAAGGAAACGTAGTAGTTTTCTAATAAAAAGATGGCGCGGGCGCTTGACACGTCGCGCGGTGTTGCCCTCTCTCTCCCGCGGCATACGATGCATAGACAATACGCGTACAGATGTTCAAACAGACAAACATTCTTCGTGATTGTTTTGGCTTCTATAGTCTCATAAAGACCCATCATATTATTTTTTCTTATATATCAACTAGCGAGCCGCTACGGCTTCGAGCGGGTACAATTAAGATGTAATTTACAGTAGGGGAAATATGTTCGCGTACCACCTTCGAACCCTATCACAATGACGCGACGCGTTAAACGCCAGGCTATGTCATACAAATGTCTCTTCGACTAGGTTCTACGGTGGTACGTGTTTCAATTTCCTTGACTGTACATATAAACCTTTGTTAAAAAAATCTCTTAATAACAGCGAATACCTTATCAAAATCCGTTGCGTGGTTTAGAAGTAAGCGCCGAAGATATTAAGACGGGCTGGAACGGATAAGAACTTTAAAATTGTAATGACAACACAAAGAAAAATTAGGGCAATGGCAGGACTTGAACCTGCAACATCAGCATTCCGTGCCTTTCGTTTTCCAGTTTCGCCACACTGTCGCTGCCCTACCCTGCGAATTTTTCAATGTGCTTCGTCTTACGGTCATTACTTTATTGATTTTAAGGGTACAACTACCCTCGGTGTCATCTATATGAAACGTTTAACAAGTTATCATATTCAACTGGGTACCTTTACAGCTACCGTCAGCTGACGAGAGATGGCGCCGTTTTGTTCTTAAGTTTGTAACCGAAAATTCATTTAAAATAAAAATCGAATGAAATTTCGGTTACAAAATTTGGATAAGAACCTTGTTTCACACTATGTAAAGATCAAGAAGATTCAACGGAATGGTTTATAACCATATCTGGTAACGAATGGGTTTCGTGGTCAAATTAAAGTCTTTTAAAACGCTTGGCAAGGTCGCCATGCGCGGGGTTGAGAGGAGACAAATGAGAACAATTATGTGTCCCGAACGATGTTACGTTTAATACTGAACTACAATACTGCTTAACTATATATCTTATTTCTATACCTATATACTACTACACCTCAATTTCAGGAAAAAGCGATGGACTAAGTGCGAAGGAGGGGTAAATACACAAAAGATCCCGCTGGGTCGAAGTGTATCCGAAAGAACCCCTTACAAATAAGATAAGATAAGACACCTCAATTTAACGTTTAAAATCATTTAGAAGAAACAAAAAGTTTTTATTTTGTAGTGTCTTATTGTACTAGAGTACCGTCAAGAGACAACAGAGCAAATTAAAGTAAACAGCCAAGCAGGCGCTCAATCTCTCCACGCTAAGTACTCGAGACGTCGCAGAATTCCGAATTTATTTTCCCCGAACTTGAGGTCTGCATTTTACTTGTAAATCCACCGATGCCAACAATAATATCAGCGGAGAATTGCAAATGCTTGTTTATCCCTTGAGTGCCGACGGCGACGGTGGGAATTCCTTTCAACCCTTAACCTGTGCACCATTTTTATGACATTGGAAGGCAAACAAGCAAGTGTGTCACCTGATGGTAAGTGATCACCACCGCCTATAAACACCCGCAGCACCAAAGAGATTGCAGGTGCGTTGCCAACCCAGAGGGCTAACATGGAATACCTCTTGTGCCAGTAATTGCACTGGCTTTCTTGCTCTCCACGCCGGAACACCGTTTGTGGTTTAGAAAGAGAATGCGGCCGAACATACACTATAAGGATTTACAGAGAACGAATGGCGACTTTACTTTATATTATGCAAAGACGCGAAAGTCTTTGCAGGTGGTAGGACCTTGAGCAAGGTCCGTCCGGCTCGCTACCACCATCTTGATCGCTAATCCTACCGCTAAGCCGCAGTGCTCGCACTATTGTGTTCCGGCTTGGAGAGCAAGACAGCCGGTGTAATTACTGGCACAAGAGGTATTCCATCTTAACCCTCTTCGATGTTGCGGGTGTCTATGAGCGGTGGTGTACACTTACCATCAGGTGACCCACTAGCTTGTTTGCCTTCCTATTTCATAAAAAAAAAAAAAAGTAATTATGTTTCGGTGTTTGTTTTAACAACCGGCTTCGCATATAGATGCGAACTAGCACGAACGCTACGTAACTATAGAGTTACGTATCGAGTTACGGTGCATCGAAAAGGTTTGAGCTAGTTGCACAGAAATAAACTTGTATGTACAGTCAAGGAATTTAATTTCCAACCCACCTAAGGTTCAATATAGTATAGCAAACTGTCACCCTAAGAGCTAACTAGAGCAAAGCGTTGGTTCGACATATCGACCTTAATGCATTGCGAATGTATGACGACATTTCAACGAAATGGGTAGGGAATTAAATTCTTTGACTGCACTTACTAAGATACTTTCCAGAAAGGCGTAGCATCCTCCGCGTTTCAAACGTAACTTAATCTTCCGTAAAGAATAAATTATCTAAACTAAACATCTTCAATATTCGATAAATAGGGATGAATGAGTGTGTTTAGGAGCAGAATAATAAAGTAAAATTATACAGAATAAATAGAGGTTAGCTTACGTTTACGTACAATCAGACGTAGATATAACTATAACAGTATCTATGTACTTGAATGAAACTAAATGTTTTGGCACGGTGCCGTTGAATCGATTTAAAAACTTTTTGCATAATTTCATTCTACGTCTGAAAAGTATAATAAACATTAGGCACGACTATAACTGCTTTTCACATAGGAAATGTTCATTCGATGCAATTTGACACTAACAGGAAATAGATCATGTTTCTGTACTAATTTTTGCAAACCGAAAGTTAGGTACGATGGCATTAAATCCAGTTATAAGAAAGGTTATATCAAATGTCATTTGTAAAATAAACAACGTTTTGCGGGTAGTAGGACCTTGTGCAAGGTCCGTCCGGATCGCTACCACCATCTTGCTTGCTAATCCTGCCGCTAAGCAGCAGTGCTTGCATTGTTGTGTTCTGGCGTGGAGAGCAAGATAGCCGGTGTAATTACTGGCACAAGAGGTATTCCATCTTAGCCCTCTGGGTTGGCAACGCAGCTGCAGTCTCTTTGGTGTTGTGGGTGTCTATAGGTGACCCACTTGCTTGTTTTCCTTCCTATTTCATAAAAAAAATCATGTTTAAAAAAATACCAAAATAGTGAATTGGTGGTTGGCGACATTGCAAGAAGTATTCAGTATTAGCCCTCTGGGTTGGCAATGCATCTGCATTTTCCTTGGTGTTGTGGGTGTCTACGAGCGGCGATGATCTCTGACCATTAGGTGACCCACTTGCTCGTTTGCCCTCCTAATTTATAAAAAAATAATCAAGTTATGTTGTTAGACAACCTAAAAACATTTAGGGAACAGTCTAACGACGCGACTTGGTAAATATTTCTAAGTCCATGACTCCCTCTCAACAAGAGAGTGACCCCGTAAAAGGCGATCTTAAATAAATTCTAAATTTCATTACTGATATTCTTACAGAAATGTCCAGGACTCCATTATATTATTAAACAGACCGTAATTATTGGAAATTTTCATTCGTACAGTATCATTATGATACAGGAATTATTCCACGAAGCCAGTTAGTAACATTTAATAAAGGTCAATCGAGTTCACGCAGACTTAGTACATCAAAGTATAAATTATCCATTCCAAGAGTAAAACCGACCCAATGATGGGGCAATGGATAAATTTCGTTCGGAAAAGAATAGATTATTTTTCTAGTATTTTTCAAAATTTTCCAATATTTTTCTGATATTTGTCCTGACAACGTTTACAAAGTAATTAAAATGGAAACTTGTTAGTGGTACGGTCGGCCTTAGAAGTAGCTGAACATTTTAGTACCTTGTCGCTGTCAGAAATGTCGAGCAACTCTCATATTATACGTTACTACAAGGTTCTTAAGTGCTAAGCTTCTTCTGAGGCCGACTGTACCATTCGATGCAATATGCACATTTACCCTTAATAATTTACCATTTAAGTAGTACGGATATTTTTTTTATCGTACACGTTTAATCACCTTTGGTGCAAATTGTATGGCGTGTTTTTTGTTAACTAAATGATGGTAGTGATGATAGAGATTTTTATGTCATTTTAAATGAGTTTTTGTTTACTAGAGGAACCTCAATGTCTTTAATCAAGTCGTCTAACAACCGATTGTGTATATAAACTGCAACCGTGCAAAGCCAGAGCGGGTCACTAGTGAATGAATTAGTCAGACATTAGACCCTCCTTGAATACCATGGTTATCTTACAACAATGCTCTATTTAACAAAGGATGTTGCCCAATCCGAAGATAGGTGATATAACGCATTGTTAGGTCACAATACCCTTACCATGTGTTTACAGTGAGAGGACCCTAATTCCCGGTTCATGCGAGATGCATCTCACTTGCGGGCTACGTTTTTTTTATGAAATAGGAAGGCAAGCAAGCAAGTGGGTCACCTGATGGTAAGTAATCACCACCGCCTATAGACACCCGCAACACCAAAGAGATAGCAGATGCGTTGCCAACCCAGAGGGCTAAGATGGAATACCTCTTGTGCCAGTAATTACACCGGCTGTCTTGCTCTCCACGCCGGAACACAACAGCGCAAGCACTGCTGCTTAGAGGCAGGATTAGCGAATACGTCGAAAAATGACAGATTTCCAAGAGATTTGACAGTTTTTTTCGTGCGAGTTGAATCTCGCATAAACAAACACAAAAGAAATGAAGAAGAAGAAGAATGTACAAAAGGCGGAATTAGTGCCTTAAGGCTTAAGGCATGGACACCAGGATGGATTATTTTGTGTAAATTTGAAATGTTTAATGGTATTGAAAAAATGTTTTCGATAGCAACTCGTGGTAGTGGTATTGGTGTCGTCTGGAGTGGACGGGCTTACAATTTAATCGAATGGGTCAAAGAGCGCATGTGTAACGCTTTATTGTAAATAGGGTCGCCGGTTCGACCTTCCCCATTAAGGGGTTGTGGGGAGGTGACAAACAATTAATAGGACCATTAAGTGCCGCTTTCACTAGCGAATTTCGATTCTAGTAACAACTCCAAAGTAACATCTCACGGTGGCCTTTTTTTTAGTTTAAGATAATGCCTTTTTCAATGTACAAGAATAATACGCGTATACTAACTTTCAACTCATTTTAAACCCTTAAGGGTTGAATTTCCTATGATCGTTTCTTAGTGCACCTCGACACCCCCTAAAAAATACAATATGTCTGTCTGCCAGTCAGGTAGTCAGTAACGGATAGCTTCTATAAAAGTATTATTATGTACAGTCGCCATCCAATACTCACATACATATATTGGAGCGGGTAAGTTGCTGAAAAATATCTGAACACTCTATTACCAAATGCGTTCGGTTGTGTTCAGATATTTTTAAACAACGTGCAATTTCTGATATATTTGATGGCAACTGTACGTGTGTACTGCATATATAAGTGGAACACTCTGCATCCATATACCAACAGTAATAAGTACAGTCAAGGAAATTAAACACGTACCACCGTAGAACCTAGTCGAAGAAACATACGCATGACATTTGTATGACTTAGCCTGGCATTTAACGCGTCGCGTCATTGCGATAGAGTTATAAGGTAGTACGTGAATATATTTCCCCTACTGTACAAGCAATCTATCTTTTCCAGTTCTATTTTCTCAAGACACGGAACGCTCGTCAGGTAGAGAAATGTCATTAAACGTGGCCTAGTGCCGTGTGAAATAAATCAATGCATATCTAGGATGCCTAACCTACCGACGTTGCAATTTAACAACGCCCGTTCACTTGAAAAATTGGAGATGACTCTGGGACGTGTGAACGTGGGTATTGGATCTCGACATGATGATAGTGTTACATGTTTTAATGTGCATGTTTGCATGTGTGCATTAAGATTCATGATCATAACGGTTCACGGTTATAATGGTTCACAATCATAATGAAACAAGATTATATAGATACAAAATCATAATGATCTGACAATAAATGTCGTAATGAAATCCTCGGCATGCGGTGGCGTTATTTTGGCATATATTTTGGGTATGTTCCCGAGTGAGTCGCGACACTTAACTTCATCACTTAGGTTCCCTTCGTTTCTTATAATAATTGTAGCTGCGGATAGAAAGTTTTTTTTTTAGATAAAGAGTTATATACTAAAAGTAAAGTCACCAGCAATAATATCTCATCCAAAATTGGTTTCATTAATATCTGACACTTCTCTATTCCTAGAGGCATAAGAGCGTATTTTTAAGCGCACTGTTAAATAAGGTTTTATTGCTGGTAAGACCTTACCCCGTAATCTGTAAAACCTTGTCGCAGCGAATTATTGTGACATATACTAAAAAGGTTCTTTAGAGGCTCAAAATTCAGATTGGTCATTAAATGTAATGTGTTGTAATGTAATGTATGTAATTGTAATGTAACCATTTAGTTCAGCTTTACTTTGAATTTCGCTATATAATAAATATCCAATTAAACCTTATAGTTATTATATTAAGTGGTCTAGTCTATTAAATAAAACCGTACTCTTAGACAGACAGAATCTATTTGAAAAGAAAATAGACTAAGAATTTTATTTATTGTACGCTCAAATAATTCCCATGGCAATAAATATGATGAATGGTAAGAAGCAAAAATTACTGCGACATCGTATTGAGAAATGAAAATATACTCGTTCAAACCATGTAGAAGAGGTCATTAGCCTCAATAAGCATTTCGTATGCGACTTACGGAAGATGGCTTTCTAATAAATTTCTTTCTGAGTACATGTTTCCTTTTTAAAAGGTTCAGTACCTAAAAGACGCAAAGGGGACCTTATTAAATAGGATCAAAATCAGAATTTGTTTGACAAACGACAGTTACTTATTGGTCTAGTCAACATTGACATTTTTGGTACATAAAATAGGAAGGCAAACGAACAAGTGGCTCACTTGAAGTGATCACCAACACAACACCAAGGAGACTGCAGATGCGTTGCCAACTCAAGATGACTAAGACGGAATACCTCGTATACCAATTTCACTGGTTGTAGAGGCTGTCTCCACGCCGGAACTTAACAGTGCAAGCACTGCTTAGCGGCTGGAATAGCGAGTAAGATGTGCTAGCCAAGCAAATCCAACTCTATGTCGGATTGTTAAAAATGCTGTTATGCTGTAACCTACCTGCATACTTCTTTACCTAATCAAAGAAAACATAAATTGTACGAACCTAAGTCGTTAAATCGTGACCACAAGAAAGAGAACTTTTTGTTTTACTTCCATTTTGAAGTGTTTAACTGAGTTTATAGTTATTTTACTTAATCACAATACGACGTATACAGCTAGTAATTTTCTAGCTCCAAAAACCGATACTGTCGTGTCGTGTAACTCGCAATTTGAACGTCAAACAGCGTGACAACGTGTCGCAACATGCTGCATCATTACTTCGATGATCTATTTGCTAGCAGACAATTTTAGACTTCGCTATGTAATTTGAGCAGCTCTCGTAAGCCGGAATGGATGACGGCGACGTGAAAACGGCTTTAAAGTCTACTTACAATAATGTACTATCGACAAGATAGAACCCTCACCACAGAATAAATAAAAGTACTAACGTACAGAAACTTCTCTTTTTCGACCACCATTAAACAAATTCCAACTTTATGATCAGACACAAAAAGTTTGTATTACTTCATAAACATTCGCCAGGCGGCATACGTCAAAAGGAAGGCGCCGCCCGCGCCCGCCTTTCACCCGCAATGCCCTGGCGCACCGCTAGGATTGGGCTGCTTACTATAATACTATCACAACGCGCGACACAGTGAGCGGACGCGCGCGCGGCAAGCCGGCAACCTACTGCGATTAACCTATGCCATAGGTAATACGACGAGCGCACCTACACTGCGGAGTGGAACCCCCCTGCCCTCACTCACTATAGAACCGTGTTAAATTGACAGCTTCTGGCTTCTTACGATTTGATTTACATATGTCACTTTGACATAGTTCAGTAGTACTTACATGGTACCCACCTCGTTTCCATCTAGTTAATTATACAGTCAACCAATTTGTTTACTAGACCACTGTAACGTTGTCACAATGTGTCATCGTCATCGCTGAAACATTATGACATTTATTTAGAAGTTCTCAGCTTTAACAGCGCATGTACAGTAGAGTAAATACATTCACGTACAGTCAAAGAATTTAATTCCCTACCCATTTCGTTGAAATGTCGTCAGACATTCGCAATGCATTAAGGTCGATATGTCAAACTAACGTCTTGCTCTATAGCTCTTATGGTGACAGTTTGCTATATGATATTGAACCTTAGGTGGGTTGGAAATTAAATTCCTTGACTGTACCACCTTAGAACCCTGTCGCAATGACGCGACGCGTTAAACGCCAGGCTATGTCATACAAATGTCATGCGTATGTCTCTTCGACTAGGTTCTACGGTGGTACGTGTTTGGATTTCCTTGACTGTACTTATACTACTTGGCCAGGGCCACCTAGGAACCCCACGGCCCGTGAGCAATATAGCCTAAAACCAACAAATTATAACAAACTAAGTACCTTTTTACTCCGTGGAACCAATGTTGTGTGCTCACGTGGAAAACAATTGCGTCGGTGCTACATAAATATGTTGCATGCAAAACTCGATTCTCCTCCGCTGCCACATGAAATAACATAATCTCACAAACTATTAACCACTAACATCTGTTAATTATAATATTAAATATCCTACCTAAAGGGAGAGGGACCCCGAGATCTAAATTGACTAGGGTACACTATAGAGCTTAACATTATTTAGGGCACCGCTTACAATTAAGACTATTTAGATTAGTCTTGATTTACTATTATGACAATGCCAATAAAAATTAACATGAGACCTGAGAAGGGCTCGAAACGTCGCGAATTAGATTCGTTGCAATACACGCAATATAAAAAGTTTTAATTGTTTTATTTCAATTACAATAAGTTAATTATTAACTCGTTTTAAATACTATGGAATAAAAACACATTTAAACTTCCTTCCTTCCCCAATGACCAAATAAACTTAAATGTACTGGGTTACTATCAAAAGTCTAGATTCTTGAAAAGAGTGTTTAATTTCCCTGATCACCGTCAGAGACCACTTGCGTTCCTAACTTCTTAACGACGCGATTTAGAAGTTTTAAGTCCGACAAATAAAACGGGACTTAAAAACAGTTTACAACTGGCCGGGGTGTAATTCTGCTTTCGTATCTCCTAAGTTAACAACGTGGGAGTTTTATTTAAATTCTCGTTCATACGAGAGACACGGGTCCGAATTAGAATTTGGTTCGCAAATGATCCTTCGTTTTGATTCGAAGCCAGACCCTCAAGTAACCCGATTATATTAAGGCTAGTTGGTTTCGCGGAGTAGCAAGGTAATTTGTTCCAGTTTGTCGGTATGGACCACCGCAAAGTAACGCCTGAATCTATTAATTATTAAGGCTAGGTTATCGCGCAGCTAACTTGCACGAGCACTGCACTGGTTCCGCAGAGTAGCAAGGTAATTTGTTCCAGTTTGTTGAAATGGACCTCCGCAAAGTAACGCCTGAATCTATTAATTATTAAGGGTAGGTTGATTGGCCGTTGGGGCGGAAAGGTTCTCGAGTGGAGACCACCGATAGATGAAGTGTTGGTATGTTGGTGTTGGCAAGGTGGACCGACGATCTGGTGAAGATCGCTGGAAACCGGTAGATCCAACAGCACAAGACCGACCGTCGTGGAGATCGTCGGGGAAGGCTTATGCCCAGCAGTGGGCGTCGTGCGGCTGATATGATGATGATGATTATGAGGTTGACTTGACTTGGAAAATAAAAGAGGTTTTAAATTATACTGCTTGCTTGTATGTTAAGCGACCAATGGTGAACCGATTTCTATGTTTTTGTCCCATTCACAGTTGGAAGATATATTGCAACTCTAAGTGTGGGAAATTAAGGGATGAATTGCTATCTACAAAATAAATACGAGCCGTATCAGAGGCGTTATGTATGACGTCGGTTTTAAATTTGATTTTTTTTTATATAGATCTGTGTACCTCATAATCATCATCATCATATCAGCCGCACGACGCCCACTGCTGGGCATAAGCCTTCCCCAAAGATCTCCACGACGGTCGGCCTTGTGCTGTTGGATCTACCGGTTTCCAGCGATCTTCACCAGATCGTCGGTCCACCTTGCTAACACCAACATACCAACACTTCGTCTTCCGGTGGTCTCCACTCGAGAACCTTTCCGCCCCAACGGCCAATCAGCCTACCCTTAATAATTAATAGATTCAGGATCTAACAGATTAGATCCGATTAGATAGGTTACTAATGTCAATACTGAGTTACTGTAATTTGGTTTGATAGTTGATCTTAAAAAAAAATTAAAACCCAAGTTAAGGATAAAATGGACACGATGACTATAATTTTTCTATTTTCAAAATTGAAAGTACTCATCAAAATAAGAAAAACTGTATTTTTGATTTTTATCTCCAATCACTATTGATTAAAAGATCGCGAATTGAAAACGGTGTAACGCAAGCCCCGCGAAAACGCTCTACACAAAACGTCTACATAGGTTTGACGTCACATGTCGCACGCTTAGTCTTAAACTGACCCATTTCTGAATAATACACGTCCCAAAATATCACCTTAATTAAAAGACATAGGGTTTAATTTTGGGAAATATCAAATTCAGAATTGAGTCAGTTTAAGACTAAGCCCATATGTGTCCCATTGGAATGTGAAACTAAATCATGTTTATTTTAAAAATAAAAGCGTTTATGTGGTTACTGCCATACTAAAATTAGTTTTTTTTACTAGGCTTCTAATAAGTACATTGAAAACAAAAAATGTTTTTTAACTTTCGTCTCTTTATATTACCATAGCCACCACAATACATCTATTTTTAAAATTCTTTATTTATGCGTATTACTTAAAAATGATGATGTACAACAATTTTTTACTTTCACACCATTTGGCTTGAGGTATCTTCGACCCAATTCTTCCAAATTAAACCACTGTTTAAGAGGAAACACAAGGGCCGTTGTTCCATACAAACGTCGTCCCCTGTTTCCTCTCTGGATAATGCCAGTAGAGCAATATTTTTTTTCCAAAAAATCGATGGCCACTATTATGCATGTCCCTATGTTTTCCTTTTTTTAATAAATTAATTATTAAAAGAGATATGGACATTCAAAAACCTAAAAAATTGGCCAGATTTTCGGCTGCGTTCATACATTCAGAAAACAAATTTTACTAGATTATATAAAAAAAGAAAAACATAGGAACACTGCCAAAGCCTTTCTTTAATTTTTAATGAAAAAAGTAGTTAAATCGGATAAGTTTTGGAGAAGGAATCAGGGGTCTACGAATCGTTGATTTTGTGTACTTTTAATAGGTATTTTCAGTTCAAGCTGCGGCTTTCTCTATTGCACTCTGCGGGGGGAGGCTTGATAGATGGAGGCAGCAATAGATTTTACAAATACCTATTTTTCAATTCTCTAGACCTTGGTGTTTCCTCTTAATCGAGTATCGAGAGAATTCGTGGTTGGTGCACTCATCAACCACGAATTCTCTCGATACGCCTTACTCGCAACGTCGCTTAGTGTGTCTCTCTCTTACTAGGCCAGTTAGAGCAAGACGCACTGGTTTTCGTAGTGAATAAACGCTTATCGAGAAGACTCGTGCTAGGTGCACAGCTTGGGCAAGAATGGCGGATCGAAGCCGTCGGGTCGATTGAGTGACGCGCGATTGATGGGCGGTACCGCCACAGTATACATATAAGCAGTAAGGAATCTACGTACACACGCTCGGACCCGACGCACTCACACAGACACACGCTCAACACGGCCGCTAAGGAGTTTTCACGGTCCGTCAGTCGCGACTGCCGCGTCGAGACGGGTGGACGCGCTTTGCGTTTATCGTTATTGCGTGCGCCCGAGGCAATGCGCGATCTTTTTAAAGATTCCACGAAAGTATTGCGTCGTAATATGGCTGTTTGAACTCGAGTTCTTCAAAACCGGAGCTTTAATTTTTACTTACTTCTTAAAATTTTGAACTTTTTTTAATAATCTAATTTTATTTGTAGACTCGTTAATTCATTTCATTATTTGATCGTTATAGAACCCAAGTAAACGTTGTTATAAATAATAATAATACTATAAATTTTACAAAAAATTAAGAGGACAACCCTAACGCTCCACCGGAGCGTAGGTATCTATCTCAACAAACAGGCCCAGTTTCAGTACTGCTGTATTTATATACTGTGGTACCGCTTTAATTGACCTTTGAGGAAAAATAGATGATTTCCTGGCTTCAAGGAACGAGGAGTTCAAGTTAACGAAGTTGGCTATCACTATTAACACAGGTTTATTAAGAAGATTGTGTACCCAGCCTCGAAAAACGTCCAACATACAAACGGCGATAACGTTTTCCACCCTCTAAAACCCTAAATAGCCATGACTTTTATTATGTTGTAATTATACATTAGAAATAGGTTTATATGGTTTTTTATATTCTTCATAGGACTTAAAATATTTGTATTTAAATACGTAGTTTCATCCAAAAAGGGGTCATTATTTTCAAAAACTATTACAAATATTTAAGAAATCAAAACATACAAACCATTTTTGGTGTTCTAAGGCAACTTGTTTAAAATATGTGTTGTGTGTGGTTTGTTGATATCAAGAGCGTATTAAAATTATGGTGATACGGAACCCACAGTTAGACAGTCCGACTCACACCTGGCCACTTTTTGATGTTTGTTGACTACACTTGCTGTGTTTACTTTTAATTATTCTGTTAGCTTAAGCTATGTCCTTGATATTTGTTTATCATTCTTAATGGAACGAAGTAAGAACAACTGGTAAACACTTAAGCAAATATTAATAACATAACCCCCTTTTTAAGCCGCGTTAGAGCATCTCAAGATATTTTTCAAAAAAGAAAATTGTTTTGGCGTCTAGTAATCTATTAAAAACGCCTTACATTCATCATCATCATCATCATCTCAGCCACAAGAAGTCCACTGTTGGACATAGGCCTCCTCCATGGATTTCCAAAGTGGCCGGTTGGAAGCAGAATGCAACCAGCGCCTTCCTGCCACCTGTACGAGGTCATCGGACCATCTTGTGGCCTTACATTATTTTTTCTTAAATATATCCTTTCGGCATCGATCAGTTACAATCTTTATTCTTTACATCTTCATTATCTTCTTCTTCATCTTCTTATCTTATCTTTACATAGAATAAAGTAAAGTCGCTATCCGTTCCTGTCTGTCCTAAATCCTTATGTGTATATTCGACTGCCTTCGCCTTCTAAACCACGCAACGGATTTTGATATGGTTTTCAATCAATCAATCAATCACTTTATTGTGTCCTACAGGTAAATAATACAGGTGTTATAACTTATATCTACGTGTCTCCGTAAGATGCCATTACGACACACAATGTATCTTATAACTAGTGGTTTATAACAAATAGAATCAATAGCAAAAATGTCAAAAGGATACAAAATATTACAGAGCAAAAAATAAAATTGAATAAGATTACAATAAAATTAAATTAAAATTAGGATTAAAATTAAATTAATATAAAAAATTAATTAAATTAAAGAGGATCTCAGCTACTATTTCTATCATATTTACTAAAGGCTGCATTTCACTGTCATTAGATTTTTTTACGGAAGGCTTTTTACGTACATTATATCACAATTGGACCGGAGCGAAGCTGGGGCAGGTCGCTAGTTTTATTATATGCATAAGACGAAGCTACTATTCTTCGTCTACAAAATTAACGTTAACAAGTTTCCTTATTTCATTTTATCTTAGTTTTCCACTTAGTTGGCGCTCGGTCGCGTAGCAACTATTGGAAATGATGACCTAGATCGGTGTCGGAGAAATATTGCGGGCCAGGGACTCGCCCTGTACCGGGAATATGCATAAAACATCTATAGCGGTCCATGAACTCTCGACAAGCGCTAATTGGTGGAAATACCCGCTCCACGATACAGTTTCAAACTCGGAAATCTGAGGTGAAACTACATAATAATTGTCTTATGTTTTCGTGTCTTGAAGGCATTAAAATGTAACAATTTTAACGGTTTATATCGCGTGTATTGGAATGAATCTAATTCGCAACGTTCATATTAATGGCCAGACTGACAAAAAATACTTGAAAAAATAAATGTCATAAAACTAAAAAAATAATCGTTAAAATTAACGCAATTAGGCAAATGGCATCTGCTGTGAAGAATGCGCCGCAAGAAACATGAAAAGGACTTGAAACGTGGGGAAATAGGTTCTATTCAGACTTCGCATTTTTAATATTAGTTTGGACACTCATTTTAGTTTTTTTCACGAAGTTGGCGCGCTTAGAAGTAATATTACGATTTGCCTCGTAACTATCATACTTTCCTTTTCTTTTAAGATACTATGTCACTTAGAGAGAACTCATCATAAAAAGACAGATTTTTTTTGTTCCTTGTAGGACACGTTTACCGCTTGAAATTGATGAATTGACAAAAATCCATCAGAACTCAAAATAACGAGAGTTTCCTTTATTTTACAAACTGAATGACAATTGGTACACATAAATTCATTACATTTCAAACATAAATTATTAAGCAGCCAGTGTTCGCGGCATCATTATTTTTTTTAGCGTAATAAATTTCCTTGGAATAAAATATTAACAGTATTTAAACAAGATAGTTGCTCTCCATGTGGTGTTAATTTACACCCTGCAGACCATGTTTGGGTGTAAGTGTGTCATAAACAGTACAGCTTTTCCACTTTGTCAAGAGATCTATCTAGGCGAGATATTCGCGTGGCCGGCCGTGAGTACGGCCCGCGGGCCGTAATAAATAGCATCGCGACGGCCCGCCTAATTGAAAATGCCGCTGTCTTTTTAAAGTTAACTGCTCAGTTCTTTTTATACGGCCGGATTCGCTGGGAAATTGGAAAGTGTATTAAACTGGCTACTTACGGGTTTCTTGCTGAGGGCTGCGTTTTAAGGGAAAGGTTTGTCTTTTTATTTGTATAAATTCGTTGTATTTCTACATCATTAAGTAAGTTTATTTTTGCTTTTTCAACTTACGCCTTATTTTGCTTGACTTAATTTCAGTGGTCGGATAGGCTTGAATTTTGGTGTCTATGTGTATATTTTTTATACAACATAGGAAAGCAAACGAGTAATTCGGTCACCTGATGGTAAGTGATCACCACCGCCTATAAACACCCGCAACACCAAAGAGATTACAGATGCGTTGCCAACCTAGAGGGCTAAGATGGAATACCTCTTGTGCCAGTAATTTCACCGGCTCTCTTGTTCTCCATGCCGGAACACAACAGTGCAAGCAATGCGCTCAGCGGCTGGATTAACGAGTAAGATGGTGGTAGCGATCTGAACGGACCTTGCACAAGGTCCTACCGCCCGCAAAATTGCATTACAGCATGGTATCTGACGACAATCATCATCGCCGTCATCATTTTAGTAGAAACCTAAGCTGCAGGACGTAGCCTCCCTCAAAGATCACCAAAACGATCAACCAGCTCCGACTTGCTCCTAGGTCATCGGCCCACCTTATGGCCTCGGTATCGGCCCACACTTCATATTCCAGAAGTTAGTACTAATAGTAAATACTATACCTAACCACAACAATAACAATATAAGATAACGTGATGTTTCTAATGTTTGTTCCTTTGTGGCGTTCAAGAGACCAAACGCGTGAGCCGATTTTGATGATCCTTACGTCAATCGGTTTACCATAATTTTTCAATTGTCACTAAGACATGACTGTTACCGTAATTTAATATGGTGACTGCCAGACCCCACTGAAATAATATTACATTATTTTTAAGTGCATTTAAGTAGGTACCTTCAAATACTGGCAACTCATTCACATTCATCTTATTTGGATCTGCAAAATTAACAAGGAAGCAAAGTAGCACACTCGTGGTAAATAAAAAAAGTTTCCACTAATGATTCCCACGGCCTAGAAAAACTTTATCGAACAAAACTTAAGTAATTTATTTCTTGTAAAGCCTTACTGGATTTAAGCCAATTGCCTACTTACTTCTGAAAAATATAATTACCTAAATTAGAAACTTTACTTTTTTTATACCTACCATGTAAAATAAATACATTGTGCAATTGAAACAGTTTACATCGTAAACCGTGTTCCCCATTATTCGTCATTTTTGATAAAGAATTTTTTTCCTAATCGCCATTCTGCACAATTTGGTTTCTACACAACTGCATTTGATCACTACCGCTTTTACATACAGTCCTTTATTTTAAGCGTCAACGCAAAAAGAGGGGGTTTTATAAGTTTGACGTGTACACTACAAGACGATAGACGGATTTTGATACGTTTTTTAGGGTTCCGTACCTCAAAAGGAAAAAACGGAACCCCTATGTCTGTCTGTCTGTCTGTCAAGACCATTTTTCTCAAGAACGCGTGGAGGTATCGAGTTGAAATTAATATCAAATACTAGGGTTTGAAGTCTCTTAGAGCTGTGAAAAAATCAACCCCCTAAGTCAACGCAATCAAGAGATACGGCCGTTTGCAAATACAAAGTTTTTTAAAGCCTATAGGGCACTTCCCGTTGACCTAGAACCATAAAATTTGGCAAGGAATAACATCATAAATAAAGGAATAAATCCGAAAACCATACATTTGTAGTTACATCTTTAAAAAAAATGTTAAGTGTGTTGTATTCTAGCTACTCCTAGCGGAACCCTCGGTGCGCGAGTCCGAATCGCACTTGGTTGGTTTTTATTTGCAAGCTGAATTAATCGAGATGGTTATTGACTATGATTGGTAAAAATCTCTTGAGCCGTTTGAGGATCATCAGCTACTTTCACTGGTCCGATTCATTTGAAATTTTACACAACCGCGTTTATATTAACATGTCCGAATCTCACGGTACAGTATTACCAAAAATATATTATGCATCAGCAGTATTCGTTTGCGCAGAGAAGCGCAGACCGGTTTCCGATAGTAGCCGAACGTGTGAATAATCCGTATTGTACTTTATTTGCAAGCGCAACTGGCAGAGTATTGCTTGATATGCATTCTTAGCTTTATCCCGCTTATACAATTCGCCATGTTGCTGCGAAATCGATACACCAATAAAAGCGCAAGAGTTTAGTGTGCATAAAATTCTACTTTATCATTGGTAGATCGAAATATCTCGTGCTACTAAAATTGGTCTACAGTTGCCCCAACATAACTGGCCAAGTTTAGTGCATCTCTATGTGCTTCCCTTTCTTATGACACTAGTTAGACAGAGACACAGGGAGGGGTTAAACTAAACCTGGGCTGTCATGTTAGGGCCGCTGCGCAGGTACATCGTGGCACAATATATTTTTGGTAATACTGTAGTTTTATGTTTACAATCGCGTTTCTTCCGTTAGTAGGACGTACATACGTTAGTAGTAATTCAACTCAATATCGACTCGACACAAGAACTTTTGATCGCCTCCGCTATTACGCAGTCCTTATTGTTACACAGCCACGTTACTTCCTTATTCTACGAGATTATAACACTTCAGATGCACAAGAATATTCCAAATACCCGTTTCATTTTCATAAAAGTGTAATTTATCATGAAGGTGACTGACCCCGTCATAGAAACTTTTATATCGCATAAATCTTATCTCACTTTGGCTTGTTTTCCTCACTTAGTACGATTTTGTATAGCAGTGTCTTATAAAATTCTCTTTTATATTTATTAAAGTACACCAAGTTGCGCGAAGTTTTTTCACTTTTCGCTTTAATGAATAACCGTTTCTGAAGTCGATACCTTAATCAATAAGAAAAAAACAAGTGGAGAAGTTCGCATTGTGGTCTTAAAATAAATTATTTGGTGTAGCCTGATACTTTCAATGTTTAGCTGTAACACAATATTTTACTGCAACATTGACGAGTTTTGTTTGATTAAAACAGTAATAATACTAATAAATACCTTGGGACAATTTACACCAATTACCGTGTAGTCCCAAATAACTAAACTAAAGTTTCTTGTATCATCGGTGCTAGACAACGTATACCTATACATTAATTATAAAGATAAATACATAGTTACTTACATAAAATATACATGCATATGACATTTGTAACTAAAGTCATATTTCATAAAAAAACCAAGCTAGAATACGTTTAACCGCGCGTTACCGTACTGTTTTCCATGGGTTTTGAAACCACTCGAATTTTGCGAAAACTCGATGAATTGCAAACAAAGAGCATCAATCAGTTCATACATATTTATATTCATAAAATAGGAAGAGAAATTCGAAAAGGTACATTTGTTTTTGTTTTATTGGTCTTGTTTTAGTTTTCTAGCATTTACTTAGCAGGAGCTTTTACCCTCGGGTTGGCCCGCGTGTTTTTATTTAAATAATAAATATCGCTGGACAATTCACACCAATTGACCTAGTCCCAAACTAAGCGAAGCTTGTGCTATGGGTACTAGACAACGGATAAACATACTTATATAGATAAATACATTCTTAAATACATATAACATCCAAGACTCGGGTACAAACATTCATATTCATCATACAAACATTTCCCCTCCAGGGAATCGAACCCGGAACCTCAAGCTTCATAGTCAGGGTCAGTAACCACTAGGCTATTTACGGTCGCCATCCATCCGCCGGTTTCTATCCATTTTACGGGATAAACGTGTATTCTTACTTACTAGCTGAGCACAAGGACCTGAAGTGGATCTTGGCCTCCGACACCAGGCTACGTCATACCTTACAAAGTAGGGCCAGCTGTCGCCAGCCATTGACCCGAGAGAACTTTCTGGACCTCGTCCCCCCAGCGGTGCCTAGGACGACCAACTGGCCTACGTCCATTCGGTCGTCCCAGGATGCTTTAAGAAAAAAGGATACTATGTTTTAATCCAAGACATGATCTATCAGTCGGAACCGTCGGTGCGTTTCGAAAATAAAATTATACCTCATTGGGTTTATTACTTGATCCTGTCATTGCCAGCTTTTTCCAAATTGGTAGTTTTCTGACATTCATTGTGCTTGTAAGCCTAATCTGAATAAAGTTGTGTTGACTGTGACTTAACTGACAATGATAAAAAATCTTCATAATAAAGCTGTGTGGTTAGACTTTGTTATTGTTCTATAGAACAACAACACGCGAAAGGCGTGAAGCAACCGTCTCTTGCCCAAAGAACACGCAACGAGAATTAATGGTGAGAGGAAAATACATATTTTTCATACAAAATAAATCTGTCTGACGAATAATTGTCTTGACGTGGGACAGGCCGTGTATCAACGCGAGCGACATGAAAATGTACAGTCAGCTTCAAATAGATATCGGTTGTCAGGCAGAGATCGCTCATAAGCGTTCTTCCTTTACAATTTATTCCTGTTTATATTTAACAATACGAATACAAGTAAAATATGAAGAACTTCTAATAAAATAATACAAAACTTTATTATATGTACAAATATCTCCCAAATCTGTCCCCTGCGGTAAAGTGCCCATAAGGCTGGCTGCATTTCCACGTTGATTTGTTTTCAAATTTCGCGATTTTCACACATATTTATAACGTTCTCGGCACTTTAATGCGGTAAGAGTATATTAATATGTTTATGGTTTAAATAGATTCCATGCCATACAACCTGAAAAAAAAATCATGTCTTTTATTTTACTCATCCAGAAAATAAAATTACCGCCTCTTATCCTCTAAATTTGTCGGCACCATCATTGCTATGAATAAATTATAAGTCCACAATTTTTATAATTAGTTCTTGATCAACTTTTCTTTCCAAATTATTGTTCTTCGCAATTTGAACGAATATTATTGCAGCTTTTTTCTATACACTAATCTACGCTATAAACTATCTAATCACAATGAAGAGGTAAGTTTTTTTTTTGTTTGTTTGTATGTAGGGGTAATTTTTGGAACTACTGATTCGATTCCAAAAAATTCTTTCACTGATAGAAAGCTATACTATCCCTGACGGACATGAGCTGCTTATTCCACGCGGACGAAAGCGCGGGCGTCCGTTAGTATTTTATACAATAGGCTTGAACAGTTGTACAAAAAACAGATGCGTTCCTAATATACTTGCAATTGTAGATTATTCCTCAGAACGAGTTTAGTAGGAGTAACATCAGGCGCGGTGAGACAGGGGTTGCTATTGTCCTTAAGTAGGGAGAGAAGGCATAAACTTACCGCGGGAAAATCGGAAAATATTTTGCCACTTTTCTATTCAAAACCAGTTTCTTTTGTTTAAAATTTGTCATATTACTTGGTACATACATTCACAAAAACGGCCTGATAACTTGATTTCTATGCTGTATAAAAAAAAATCCTTTTCATACATGATACATAAATACTAAAACAGTTTGACCTGTATAGGTAACGCAACTGGAGTTAAGTTGAATGATTACACACACGACTACACAACGCCACACAAAACAAAAGTTTTTTTCTAATTCGAACGAAACTCTCCGGTACACATGACATGCAGCTGTGTGCGTGACCTCAACTCTGGTGCTCATACGATAGACTTCTTCGTAAATATCTACGAAACCAGTTGTACGGAACAGAAACATTGTCACACTGAGGTCGCTACATGGCCGCAACTCAACATGGCATTCGAGGCTTCAAAAGACAGCGGTTTTTTTTTTTTTTACACAACATAGGATGGAAAACAAGCAAGTGGGTCACCTGATGGTAAGTGATCACCACCGCCTATAGACACCTGCAACAACAAAGAGAGTGCAGATGCGTTGCCAACCCAGAGGGCTAAGATGGAATACCTCTTGTGCCAGTAATTACACCGGCTGTCTTACTCTCCACGCCGGAACACAACAGTGCAAGCACTGCTGCTTAGCGGCAGGATTAGCGAGCAAGATCGTGGCAAGATGGTGGTGGATGGTGGTGGTGATGGTGGCTGCTCTTTGAACCCGGAAATACTGTGTTGTCGAAGAATTTTCAGATATTTGGTTAAGTGTGCTACGTAAAAGCATCTGATTCTTACGTTTGTGCACATGAGTTACGACCATGCAGCGCACCTCAGTGTGACAAAGTTTCTCTTCCATACAGCGTGTCTAGTATAGCATAGAAGTCGATGGCTTATACCTACAAAAAGTCCTCTAGTGTTAACGACACGTCAGCAACGCAATGCCTCTGAGCCGAATGTTGCTGTCGATAGACCTGCAAAAATTGTAAATGATTTATTACGACCTGAATGTCATTTTAATACAGACCGCGTGATCCAGTGCCAAGAACACTCACGACTAAACCTTTGAATTGAATAGCAATGCTTATTCGTCGAGAAAGAAAGCTGCCAACTTTTCGCCTACTTGAAAAATCGATCACCGTCAGCATTTATTGTATCTTGGCATCTCGTTTCTGAGGTTTCAACTCGTTTCAAAAATATGTTACGTCAATATATTATTATGATAAGGATATATTTAAGATATAAATAGCTGTAATTTTGTGAAATTTTTAATGTGGTTATTCAATTAAAGCATATAATTGTATTGTATTGTAATAGTAGTAATTATAGCTTGTAGATCGCTGTACTTATATAGAAATTATTATATCTTTGCTGGAAAAAAGTCGTATGCTAAGGACGGTAAGTATGTATGTTAGGATAGAGTCGTGCTAACATTTTTTATGGAAAACCTATGAGAACCAACGACCCCATGAGAATTGATGATCTGCTGAGCGTGAGGCCCGAGGGATTTTTTTCAATGAAATATTTAGAAGCGGACAATACTGTAGTTGCAGGACCGATGATAAAACTCAAACGCTGCCTCCTGTGGCTTGCAGTTGAACGTAAACATAGTTTAAGGCATTTTGTCAACCCTTACACATGTGTGTCGTTTGTCATTTCGGCATAAGCATACAGAATTCACGTAAACGATTCTAGTTTAGGACTGAGTGGCTTTATCAGTTTTATTAGCTTCTTAATCATTGTTTACGATGTTTTCGTTTCAGAACGAGTCAGTGACCAGGAACACAGAAGTGTCAATGTGTTTGTTAGAATTTAAGGTTGCGTTGGAGCAAGTAAGTTTATACTGGACTGGTTTAATAGGGACAAGACTGTAGAGGACAAAGTTTACCTTTAGCGTAATATTGTTTTTAGGGTTCCGTATATGAAGGGTACCCTTTTACTACGCCTACACCGTCCGTTCATGTGACCTTTAAAAGGCTTTACCTATTGAAACGTAATAGGTAGGGTTGACATTCTCACACAACGTTTGTTACTGTAGCGAACATCTTGACAAATTATAAAAAATACAAAAATAAAAAAGGAGTCCCTATTCATGAAACGTGTTTTTTCAGCGATTTTTTTGTTATTACTCTATCGTAAACGCGAATATCATAAAACGAAATATTTATTAAACTTGGTGTGATAATGTTAAACCAAAAATAATAAAAATTTGCAAGTCGGTCTCGCAGATGAATGAAATAAAACACGTATTTATGGTAAAAATAACAAAAGTAAGAAATCCTCGGTGCGCGAGGGCGACTTGCACTTGGACTGTTTTAATGAACTTTTGTTTCTCTACCATGTCTTTTCCTGATCCGAAAAAATACATTCACTCAACTTTTCTGGTGGTCCTCGTAATTTTTAAGCATCTTCTGTTTGACCTGAGGAGTGGGATTTTTGGAATTCACCTGGTGATTATTATAGTTCACCAAAATGGCGATTTCAGATAGATAATAGACCATTTGGTACACTTTACTCACCTGGTGAGATTTCAAAATTGCATCTTAGTTGAGAAGTTTATAAATATTTTTCAAACAAGAAGTAAGAAATAAAAGCGGATTTTAAAATCCCCGGATAAGCTTCAACAGATAACAGTAAATATTGTATGAGTTATTCAACAGCTAAAATTCTATTTAACGTTAGAAAAATCGGTCTTAAGAGTACTAGAGCCAGTAAACTTAGGTACGCGGACACTCTTTTGTTCACTATCTCTACCTTCCTATTTCATAAAAAAAATATGCTGAGTGGGGCCCTTTTGGATTGTATTCAACACAACTGTAACGTATTTCTTGTAATTACTCTATTACTCTATGTGATGTGTGCATGTGTGTGTATTGTGTTGATAGTCTTAAATAAATCTTTCTATCTCTCTTTAAAATTCACAAACGCTCTAGCATTCTTATCTAACTTACAGTTTTCTCTCTATTCGTTTAACCAAAACGTCAAAGGTACATAAAAGACCACTATTAAGATGATTCTGCTTTTCCCCGGATCGGACGAGCGCACCGCGTCTGAAGGATAAGCCGTTCCCGGCGATTTCCATGACACTGTTTCCGGGATTTTCGCCGTCTTCCCATGTAAAGCGTCGAGATTTATATCCGTAATTCTCTTAAAATGTTTACCGATAAAACAGCGTTTGCGAAGGTTTGGTTTTAGGTGGCTCACGTTTACAGACAGGAAATGCGATATTACATTTTATTAGCAGTATCACGGCTGATCAGTTTATGTAGGAATAGTGTGGGGGCCACTCGATCTTTCTGCCAACAAACTGCCATGCAGTTGCAGTTCAACAGTGTTGTACAGTGAAAAACTTACGTATAGCTACATATATATAAACCTGCCGCTAAGCAGCAATGCTTGTGTTCCGGCGTGGAGAGCAAGACAGTCGGTGCCAATTACTGGCACAAGAGGTATTTCATCTTAGCCCTCTGGGTTGGCAACGCAACTGCAATCTCCTTGGTGTTGCGGGTGTTTATGGGCGGTGGTGGCACTCCTGCTTAGCGGCCGGATTAGCGAACTATTTAGCCAGAATTTTGGTTACACAAGTCATCAAAATTAATGCATTCACGTACGGTGGACCACACACAATAAAAGTTCTATTGTTTTAAATGTAACGCGAATTGGTTAACAAGCATCGCATCCTCTAAGTTCTCTGTCTTCTTACCAACTTTCGTTGCTTACTGTATGTCTGTTAGGTTACCTAGAACCAAAAAACCGCAACGGGCTGAATTGCCCGGGCTTCCATCGAACTATATCTAGTATAACTTAGTCTTGGTTAGATGGCAGCTATAGCTGTAGCTATCTTGAAAGCCTTACTTTGTCCCGTACACGCGCGGTTTGCAGTTTCAAGATTAGTGAGGTTTTGAGGACCAGTTATCTCAGTTAGTGACCCTGATTACCTAGTATCTATGCATGTAAGTATGTTCAAAATTGGACTGACGACGGAAACGAGGTTTAAATTTGTAACACAAATTTTAGTTCTTAGTATTCCATGACCAAAGAGATCGAAAGCAAATATTTTGTCAATAAAGCAAATATCTTGCTGGCAGGCAAGAATGCTAAGACTCTACGAAAAACTTTGTCTCTGACCCACAAAAACTAAGATATAATTTTCTAAATCACCAACTACCATCCTTTATGCCGCAGGCAAAATAATCAGGCGGAATTCTGGTAACAGGTAGAGATATTCAATTATCCTATCAGATGATGTTGATGTGTATTGACCGAAAGGAGCATCATTAACCTTCTCTATAGCTCTTATAGTTATAGATAGATCACTTGTCTAAACAACCGCTTTGAGTCGGGAACCGTATGCAATAATGGAGGCAAACAATATACGTTTCAGACGAATCTAATTATGTTTACATTTTGAGCTCCCAACAGAAATAACGGATTTTTTTGAGGTTCAGTTCAGTTCATTCATTGATAAACAGGGATTTATACGTCATGGCATTGAATTGCATGTTTAAAATGCCTTGTGTGTGGGAGAGGGGCGTTATTTAGGTAGTTTCCAAGAAATCTGACTTAAAGAACTAATCAAAAATTACGTAGAATATACTTTTTCTGTTTAACTAGTTAAGTAGGCTTTAAGGCATTAGATCCAATATTTGTTTTTTTCTTGTAAATAAATCGAAATAAATTACTGATTAAAGGATACATTCGAATAAGGCCGCTTGAACAGCAACATAATCTGAACCGTGGATGGGCTTATCCTTTGGTATTGTGCTGTTCAAGAAACTAAAGTACATTGACTTTTCTTGATTAAGTTCTATATTAGCAGGGGTCAGTGACCAAGTGTACATTCAGACGTTTATTCATAATAAGTGACTCATCTTCATAAATCATGCCTGTGAAGATGTTTATCTATGTAACTTATTCATAGACGATGATCGGGCGCTATTCAAATATATTTACCATGAATACATCTAGTATAATATAGGTACACTAATGAGGAGATAGTTATATTGACTATCGCTATCTTTGGCACAAGTTCAAATTTCTCGTGACTGACCGTTATGGTTATGATAATGAAAGAGAGTCTCGCAATTGTGGTCAAGAGAGCAAATATGCCCGGAATATGTCAAAAAGTTTCAAGTCATACAAACAGATTCAGGCGTTACTTTGCGAAGGTCCATTTCAACAAACTGGAACAAATTACCTTGCTATTCCGTGAAACCAGTGCCGTCCTCGTGCAATTTAGCTGCGTCTGGGCGACATATATATGTTCATGCAAAAACACACGAAACAACATATATCACACAGACTCATGACACACCACCACCACTAAACACTAAACAACATTATCGACGCGCGTTTCGCCTCTGTACGAGGCATCATCGGGATCTAACAGTACGGCCATTCGCTACTTGAACGAATGACGTACACACAGCATGGTGTAGACGCAGCTAACTTGCACAAGCACGGCACTGGTTTCGCGGAGTAGCAAGGTAATTTGTTCCAGTTTGTTTTTTATGTCAAAAACGTTGATTCTTTATTCCATAAAAACTATTCTTGGTTGTCGAATTGAAGTTTCATATTAGAAACTTAAACAGAACAACGTTCATCGGATCAGCTTGTAACACTAAAAAAAATATTATTTAAGAGTATAAATGTACTTAATTAGAAATGATGCATGCATTTACCCACCCAAACTTCTCTCAACACCAAACTGACAATTAATGTCAAATGACATATTTTCGTGACAAAACTGACAGTGTATACAATATATATCCGTATGAAAAATATACACTGTATAATTGTAATGTAAGTTTTAGAGAATCGTACAACTTTTTCTGAAAACGCCCTATTGCACTCACACTTCGTATTACGATGATGAGTTTATGCCACGCCATCTAAGCGGCTATCAGCTATTGCCGTTAACCGTGCCACTTCCAAAGTGCCCTTTGCCATAGGCATTTTGATGACAAATTCCTGCAATCAAATATTCACAGCCGGTTCTAACAATCGGCGGAAGAATGTACTCCAGTCGCTTATTAAAATACAAAAGGGAACTTCGGATGGGTTTGACTTGAGTACTCGAATTATAATATCTATGTGCGTTCAGACCCTTGTCATAATCATTATGGATAAAACGTTTTTGATGGGCCCAAGAGGCCGTGATGATAATTGTCAGCACTATCTCAATTCTTATCAAAAAATAATCCAATATTATTCTTTGTATTGACAGTGTGATATTGTTTAAAAAAACGCCTATTATTAGGCCATATAGGTATATACTTTAAAGACTAATATATATACTACTAGCGAACGGCCGCGACTTCGTTCGCATGGAATTAGTAGCCTATGTCCGTCAGAGATAGTGCAAATTTCTATCTGTGAAAGAATTTTTGAAATCGGTTCTGTAGTTCCAGAGATTACCCCCATACAAACAACAAATACTAAAAAACAATAAATTTAAAGGGGGCTCCCATACGACACACATGTTTTTTTTTGCCGTTTTTATATATAATGGTACGGAACCCTTCTTGCGCGAGTCCGACTCGCACTTGGCCGGTTTCTGAATAGATTATATACTGGAATAACATGATTTATTTGTAATATATTTGTTTACAGCTCTTCTTTTTTTTTAAATAACACTTTTG
This sequence comes from Ditula angustiorana, assembly GCA_963691745.1. Taxonomy (NCBI): domain Eukaryota; kingdom Metazoa; phylum Arthropoda; class Insecta; order Lepidoptera; family Tortricidae; genus Ditula; species Ditula angustiorana. Next base: position 3,109,637 of record OY829492.1, on the reverse strand, counting down.
CAAAAAAGACTTGCCAAGATTGCTTGCAACATTTTTCATCTTAAAAAAGGTATAGAGGTGCACCCAATGACTTGTAGCTTCGTGAAGTGCGCCCACGCCGCGCCTGTCAAATCGTAAGATTGTAACGTCGTCGTTGATGCTACGTGAAAAGCGAATTACAATAAAAGGGAATAACGTGACCCGTTTAAACTGTATCAAATTTCGTGGGTTGGAGCGAAGGTTTTTTCACGTAATGTTCCGTTAATAACGCTGAAATATGAGTCGATTAACAGCAGGTAATTAACACCGCGGCCGCTCGACACTCTCTGTTATTAATTGTTCGTTGCAAGTTGCAAGTTTTTGTTTTAAACTAATTAATCGGATAATTTTGTAAAATTACGCGTCAACATGCCGAAAAGAAACAAAATGGTTTTGCAGTCAAAAGTTTTCGAAAATGAAACCGTTCGGCTGGAGCAATTAATTCTTTACTGCAAATGATGTTAGGGCATACAACGCCAAATAACTACGTAACTTAACTTTCAAAAAACGTGTTTTAAAACATTGTTTGATTTGTTGTATCGTGAAAACGATACATACCTACAATTGTCAAACATCGTGTAATAATAATGCAAACACTAAAATAAAAGGTCCGTCCGAATCGCTACCACCATCTTGCTCGCTAATCCTGCCGCTAAGCAACAGTGCTTGCACTGTTGTGTTCCGGCATGAAGAGCAAGACAGCCGCTGCAATTACTGGCACATTAGGTATTCCACCTAAGCCCTCTTGGTTGGCAACGCATCTACAATATCTTTGGTATTGCGGGTGTCTATGGGCAGTGGTGATCACTTACCATCAGGTGATCCACTTGCTCGTTTGACTTCCTGTTGTATAAAAAAAACGGTAAAAGTTCACGTCAAGTCACGTCGTCAAATTAAGTCAAATTCATTCAATAAAACGTGAATCAGGAAACTCTTATTTTTGCTAAGTACATACAATCACGTGTAAATACTATATGGTACTGAACCCACTGCGCGATTCCAATTCACACTTGGCTTTTTTTTAACAAGTTGATTAGGGCTTCCCTTCTTTATAAACTATCCACTTTGACAAAATGCAATAGGCTATCTCCGCCAGCGACTCGTGCGGGATCGTGGATTAGAATACGTCAACCTTGGCCTTAAATCTTCTCGATCTGTAGGAGATTATGCTACGTCACGAAGGACTTAAAAACTTGCCGTCCTATTCCCATCATACTGGTTTGCTATAAGCGTGAAAAGGACAACATGCGACTCCATAGTTACGTAGGCTATCGGGGATAATGCCCTGTCACTGGGAGATGGATGTGTTTGTCTTTCCGCGTGGATAAGGTTACTAAAGGGGAAGCCTGGAGCGGTGGGAAGGTCAGTTGTCTGAGGGGGTGTTCTGTGAAGAGCATTCAGTTAGCAATACGAGGTGAAAGGCAAATTAAAGTTAAGGGGTTAAGGAATAAATGTAGGAATATTTGCTAAGTAAAGTATTTAAGGTAATCGTGAATAAGGCCGTACGTAAATGCCTTTGAGGTCGCAGAAATACTTACAGATTGTTGTTGTAAGGTGACCGTCCTAGTATTTGACATGCGTGGACACTGCTTTTATCAGTAGAACAGTTGACATTCTCTGTCTTTTTTTTTTGTTCATTTCCGTATCTTCTTAACAACTATAGGTTACTGTCAAAAACTAGGATCATTATATTAAATATTGCAATGTTATTGTGATAAATACCTGATATTATTTTAATTCTTGTGTGCAATAAAGAATTTGACGTACTTACATACAAATTAATCGCTTAATATAAGTTTCTTTGTTGATGATGATTGAATTTCTTGGCGGTATCTTCTCATCATAGTTTAGGTTTATCCGAATCAGTGGTTATGACATTCTTAAGTAGGAAGCACTTTTTTTTGTAGCTTGCAAATAACTATATTTAATATGCAATTATGAATGTCATAAAATTTATTCATAAGTGCTTCCTGTAAGCCTAATCTGAATAAAAATATTTTGACTTTGACCTTGAGTATTCACGTGCTTTCGGCTGCAAAGAGACGAATCCATTTTTCACCTTATTTTAATGCTGATACAAGTAATCTTAAACAGTAAGAAATCGTCAACGTAAATATTCCGTCTAAGTAGGTTTAATATACATAAGAACGAAGTCGATATGGGATTTTGGGCCATGGTCGTGGTCCCTTCCCACACTGACCCTTATCTCTAATTCTGTCAGAAAATTTCTAAACTAACCCTAACTGTACTGTAGAGAAAAACTTCCACTTGCGAAATATTTCATCCAAGCGCGACCTATGTAAATTATTTATTTACTTTGGACTGTGAGATACGACTAACTTAATTTAATCTTACAGATAAGGTGAAGTTGTAAACTATATTAATTTAATATGGTTTCAACTTGAAAACTACCCAATTCCGAAAAAAAAAACAATTCACGCTACAAGACTACTGACTCTCCCAGCGTTTCGGAAAATGACATCTGCAAAGAAAATGTACTGCAAAAGGAAGATAATTGATCAATGGTGTCTTAGGGTCACTAGTTCCGATGAGCAGAGGTGATAATATTCCATCAGGTGACCCGTATGCCCAATTGCTTCCCTTTTGCAAAATAATTAATCCTTTGACCTCCGATCAAATTTTTATCGGATGTGCTTGTGTCGCCACTTATACAAAAACTATACATATAAAATGATATTTTAAAGCCATGACTCCATTTATCGAAACTCAAAATATTAAGAACTCATTACTACAAGAAAAACCGTATTTTTAGTCTTTGTCTACCATTACTATTGCTGCGAAATGAGCTGGATATTCTATATCTTAAATATCAATGACGGACAAAAGATAAAAAAACTGTACAGTTTATTTTGCGAATCGATTAAGAAGTTGGAGAAGTTGGACCTGGAAAGTAAAGCTGGTGCGAATATACCCTTCTATTCTAAGCTCGATGACCTTGCCGTTGAAAGTCTACAAAGCACCCTACCGACACCTAGTTCATTTCATCAAGTGCAAGTGTGAAACTACCTCGCCTCTAAAGCTATTGCAGTGCTTTTCATTTTGCAAATGGACTCCGTTGCCCGGTGGATCTTTAGAGGGCTAACTTTAAATCATTCATATCCAACAACAGTCTATGTTCTAATAATTTTCCTTACCCTATTTTCCTAAAGACCTAAAGGAAAAACAAATTGCTTTTTAGCGGGATGCCCAAGATTTTTCTTCGTATTAATATTCCATATCCTTTATATTACCTGGCTACTCTAGTTTCGAGGTAAAGTTGTTCCAATGTGTTGATATGGACCTCCGCAAATTAACGCCTGTAGAGCTAACGTAATAGAGATAAACTCAGATAATCAACCCAGTCTGTTTTGTTTGTCAAAAAGGGTTGCACCACCTATGGAAACCGGCTTTCTCAAGAGAGTCACAGATCAGTTTCCAGTCCTTAGTTCCCTTCGCTGGGCTCACGGATCTCTTCACTCACTCATTGAACGAAACGCAATAGTAAACTCCTTCATGCTAGCGTTGTACCTCGGACGAGCGGTGGGGTGCTTTTTGGCTTACGTTCAACACTCGCAAGCCGCGCGCCAATCAACGCCGACTAAACGCTCGCGTATTTGATTGGCCCACAGAATGTCGAACGTCGAACACCGAACATGGAATCGAACATCGAATGTCGAACGCTCGAAAGTCAAAATTCAACTCGGCTGTATTTGCACCGCAGTCACTATAAACTGGATAACAAAGCAAAAATTCCAAGTTGTAATTAGAACCTTATGGTATAATAATTAAAAGCAGTTCCAGGCAAACGGCTCTTAATTTGGACTATATTCAGCTTAAAGATAAATTACTGTTGTTGAACAAAGATATTTTATAGCTGTCAAATCCATACTTTCGAAGTGGTTTGTCTAAACGGGGTTTGTTATAGAGGTCGGAGGTTTCAAGGTCTTTAAGTATATTAAATCCGAGCTAAGTTTAAGTGTATTGTATTGTATTATAAATCCCTTGAGAGGCAAGTTAGGCAAGGATAAATATTTTACTGGAATGATTAAAGTGGCGTCTGTGTTTGCCGGTTAGTCTCAGGCTGACTTGCAGAAAAAGTTTAATAAAAAGACGCTGTAATAATAACAGTTTTATTATGAAGACGTGACTCATTTTAAGACTGGCTTGCTCCGATCAAGGTTTAAGGATAAATCTATATTTGAAAAACATTAAAGTTTCTGACGCAATTTAAAAAACTCCGCAAAAACTTCGAACACTGAAATTGTACTTTTTATTTCTAGATATTACTTTGCCTTAACTTTTTTTTTCATTAAAACCTGACTTCAAACTGTATATTTTTATGCTTTGAATCCCATTTTATTTTGTTTGTTGGTAAATATGAATAAGCCAACTTTAAGTAATTTTGAAGTTTGAAATAAAATTTTATAAACTATTTTCTGTGGACAGTGTCTGAGAAAAAAGACTCTTGGTATTCATATCGACACAAACGGTGTAATAAATTTCCTTTTTTGATTGATTACAGAACCTAAAGCTGTGAAGGTACTTCATTAATTTATAAATAGTTTTACAAAGTCAGCTACGAGGGTAACAGGAGTTGTGTGGTGGTACGCGAAGCGTGGCAGGCACAAAGCGAAAGAGTTGTTAAACGTTACGGAGTGCCGACACTCGAGCAGGTCAAGAGTGCCATTAAATATGAGGAGCATTGAATGGGTTGGCAAGCTTTGACCTCGGCTAAAAGTATACCGATACCAGGTACATTTTAATTTAATATCGATTCATTTTCAGTGCTTTCAGAGGGATGAGTGGGAAGAAAAAGTAACGTAAAGGTACTTGAATTATTAATGAAAGATAAAAGGGAGTTATTGAGAACATTTCGGAATAGAAAGGGAAAGATACTAAGCCCTCTATTCAACATGATTTCAGCCAGTGTTTTTCAGTGTCAGGTCGCGATGCGACCCTCTCGGTAGCTCGGGAAGTAATTCAAAGGGGACGCGAAAGCTTTAGAGTTAGATAAAGGTAGCAAAGTATCTAACACTAATAAACAGTAACACTCCATTTGTCAACACATGTTTCGTCTAAAGACTTAAAAAGATTTTAAGATATGAATCTTCGGCTGCTTACACCTTCTAAACCACGTAACGGATTTTGAAACAGTTGTCACTGTCATTTAGAGATTTTTTTTTGTTTATATACAATAGATCCTAATTATACCCATTCCGTGGCGGGTCGCTAGTTTATTTATCTATATATGTTTGGTTTTCCGTTGTCAATAAGTGTAGATCAATTGGTGTCAATTGTCCCAAGATATTTATTTATTTATTATTATTTAAGTGTTTCCTTCCTATAACACTTCGAATGCAAAATAATCTCCCTACTTTCAACACGGAGACCGTAGTCAGTTTAGTTAGTTTAGTTTAGTTTTATTCAGTCAATATAATTACATTATAAATTGCACAAAATGTCAAATTACGCGTTTTTATATTGAGATCGTCAAATTTCATAAAAAGCCTTAATCAATAAAACTAAAACAAAATTAATACTGGAATGTCAGCATGATTAAGCAAAAAAAAAATAAAAAACTGTTAAATACTAAAATTAATCAAAATTAAAATTGGTATTAATATTGGTCAGTTCTTCAGAAGAAAATAAAAAAAATCTTCTTCTAAAGTCGCATGACTCTATGGGATAGACTGTAATTGTTTACCGTCAACTAGGCGTGCCGTGCGTAACGTGGCAAGTATTTAGTTTAAAGGATGTAGATATATAAATGAGCACTATCAGTGACCTTTATGATCTATATCACAAGACACGACTTTATGTTTTGTCATATTCGACCAGTTCGTTTCTCGGTGAAGGAAGACGAATTTTCAAAAATCCACAAATGCTGTAGGTGTTCATTGTTTTCAAAAATACTAGTCTACTTTGCGTAGTATTTGCTATTTCTTATACTTAAGGTATTTGTCGTCCTTGTGGCGTTGGTTTTTTCCCACCCTGTATATCTTATTCGTGCCAAGCCTACCGAAAAATTCAGCCACATGAGCTGGCATAAATGTCAAATAAAGCCCTGTTTCTACAACTTTTAATCCCTTGGGCGGCGACGGCTGAGCGATGGGTAAAACCGGACTTGCCCGAATTTACACAAAAACCTATATTCAGACGAAAACTGGCAAAAACCGCTTTTGCCGAGTTAAATTCGATAGGACTTCCGTATCTACATTTTAGCGAATAGCAGGCTAGTGTTCATTTATTCTTTGATGAAAGTAGTGCTTGAATTACTTTTCCTTTATGTAAGTGTGGAACTTTCAGTCATGTCGTCTGATGGTTTGGAGCTTGACATGGGTGTTAATAAATTTAACATTCGAACTGCACACATTTGCATTTCATTTTTCATTTATCTGTACGTTGATGATAGTATGAGTCTATTTTATTTCATTTATCTTTGTCTACTTTTCTAGATCACATTCTTCCCATGGTATTGCTGCCATCCCATCTGCTATCTGTGCTGTTCTTCATTTCTTCTTTCTAACTGTTGTCTAGAAGAGATCGAGTAAAGCAATAAGACCATCTATGGTGTGCCTCGTGTATTTTCTTTAAATTGTACAGCCAAGGAAATAGAAACACGTACCACCGTAGAATCTAGTCTAAGAGACATACGCATGACATTTGTATGACAAAGCTTGGCGTTTAACGCGTCGCGTCATTGCGATAGGGTTCTAAGGTGGTACGTGAATATATTTCCCCTACTGTACCTTTTCATTGACGAAAAGCCTCGCTCACTGGTTCCAAGTCACTCAGCGAGCTATGAAGCTATGTTAGGAGTTTCCTCAAGGACAAGATCCGGAATGAGGAGATTCGGAAACGAACCAAAGTCGAAAGAATCTGTAACCTGAAATGGCAGTGGGCAGGTCACACTTATCGAAGAGCTGATGGCCGATGGGGGAGGCGTGAACTGGAATGGATACCGCAAAATAAACGGTCCGTGGGACGACCGCCCGCTCGGTGGACGGATGACCTGAAAAGGGTGGCCGGTAGCGCCTGGATGCAAAATGCTGAGGATCGGGTTTGGTAGCTCTCTCTTGAAAAGGCCTATGATCAGCAGCGGAGTGCATGTTTTGTTGGTCAATAAAGTGTTATTATATGTCGCCAATACTTACATTGCGTGGCGTTTCTCTGCATGATCGAATCAGAAATGAGGAGATCCGCAGACGAACGAAAGTAACCGACATAGCCCAGCGGATTAACAAGTTGAAGTGGCAGTGGGCAGGGCACATAGCACGTAGAACTGATGGCCGATGGGGTCGGAAAGTTCTCGAATGGCGGCCGCGTATTGGCAAGCGCAGCGTAGGACGACCAGCCACAAGATGGTCCGATGACCTCATACAGGTGGCAGGAAGGCGCTGGTTGCATGCTGCTTCCAACCGGCCACTTTGGAAATCCATGGAGGAGGCCTATGTCCAACAGTGGACTTCTTGTGGCTGAGATGATGATGATGATGAATACTTACATTAGGTATAAATAACCAGTATTTGTGGATTAGGATACTGCTTTTCCTCGCTTTACTGTTGTTCTGAAGATAAGAGAAAATGACAGACTTAATTGAATCAATTGGGAGTTTTGTTATTGTATCAGTAATCAAAGGAGCTGTTATTATTGTTTCAAAATGAAAAGCTTTGCCAATTAAAATAACTACAAGTTCCTTTGTATCATTAGTTTTAATCTAGTACTTTGGTAACTAAAATATGCAAAGGACGGCCGGGAAAACCTTTTTAGCATTTTAAAGTTAATGTTTTTTCATTATTTTCTATTTTGATCTTAACTGATATTATAATCGCGAAAGTGTGTTTATTTGTCTTGTAATATCTCACTCACACTTGTATAATTTTAAATTTAATTTATTTCCATCCTACAATAAATTTTACTTATTTTTGTAATACTTTTAGTTTTGACACATAAAGTAGTCAAATACCTATACGTGGACACGCCTGTATTCTCAAAGGTCACATAGTTGATTAAAATAAAATGGCAGAAGATAGAGGACCAGCCCCGAAGGCAGAGACATCATTAATAGATTCAGGCGTTACTTTGCGGAGGTCCATATCAACAAACTAGAACAAATTACCTTGCTACTCCGCGAAACCAACAAGCAAGAGCAAGTAGCAAGGTAATTTGTTCCAGTTTGGCAGAGACATCGTAAATTAGGCCAAGAACTGGCTCGCAAGCCAATGAAAACCGATAAGGTACTTTTCGTTTACCTAGAATGGAATAGAAAATGTCGTAGTAAAACACACCAGTTACAACCCAAAAAGAAGCATTTTTTTGCGATTACAAACTTAATTTGCACTTGGTAAACTGACCGCGACCTATGTCGATGTATGAGGACAGCAGTTTTCTAACAGCAAAATTATGTTTCTCCCTCAATCCAGTACATCTTCTGTTAGAGCAATGCTGCAACGTTCGGCGCCTATTAAGTTTGTACGGAACCCTCAGTGCGAGTCCGACTCTTGATCCCACTATTGGGCAAAGACATCCTCCGGTTTCCAATCTTCTCTGGCATTGACATGGTCTTGCTTAAATATGCCTAGAGAGCGATGTAGGTTATTTTAAATCTCGATAAAACTTTACAACAGCAGAGCTGAACGTATAAAAAGTGGGTAATTAAATGGATGTGTGCATACCCTCTCTGTCCAAAGGATAGGACAGTTAATAAATTGGATCGAGAGAATGGAGTTCAGAGTATAATTGCTAGGGATGGTGGAAGTTGGCTGGGAAATATGAGTCGATTTCACTGACTGGAGAAATATTCTTAACTGAATAAGATTTTTAAAAATGTTCTTGAGATATCCGTTTTTCATATTGGAAACCAATAGTGCACCTAGCAACCTTTCCGATACACATTAACATGCTACGGAACTCAGTGCGTCTCTTTCTAACTAGCTTAGTATGAGAGAGAGTTACTTAGCGAGTTAACGCCTGTTGATAAGGTTTCTGTTAGTGGTGCACATGTATAGTATAAATAAATAGTACCCATAACTACTATATAAGAAAAATAAATTGTATTATTATTATTTTATATTTATCATACTTATATATAAATTCACGGCGAGAACATCGGGAAAGATTCCAAATAATGGACTTTGAGGGAAAGCAAGAATGTCGTGTCTCGTTTGTTTTTCAAGTTCTACGACATTTCGTGCTTTCTTGCGTCTGGTATGATGACCGAACAGTTAAACCACGTAGCGTTTTAATGAGTTCCAACCCCACAGACGCAAACAATTCATTTTACAAGAAGCGGTTCGATAAAGGACAATATTAACAAACCGATCCCATACTGCGCAGTAATTAATCATTGTTTAAAGCCTGAACACACGAACAAAAGCCTCTGCCCAGCAGTGGGATATAAATATTCTGAATAATTATCCCTGTTGACTATCAAACAGCGTAAACATAAATAACTTTCATCCCAGCATCGATGCGAAGTTGAAAATAGCTGTCTTGGTTAAATTTAACAATAATTCTTGGCGTGGGATGTACCAGGGACGCATCAAAAGGGCAAGGGTTGAAAGGACTAATGAGTTCGACTAAGCGAGCTAATTTGAACCCACGTACAGTACACTAGAAGACTAAAACCAAATGACAGCTACCGCTTATGCAAAAGAGACACGTATGAATTCAAAATTGTTGGCTCAATTTGTAACCGACCCTAAAACAGAGGAGATTCTCAAGTCTGCTTGTATAATTTTAAGCCATGCATTCTGCATCTTCTCGAATACTCGTACTGTATATTTAAGTCAACCATTTCACATCCCTATCGCAAAGAGTTCATGGTTGATGCTGTACAGAAATAGGACTATAGTATGAAAGAAGACTTAGAATTAAAAGCGACATTTCGGTAGTTAATCCCTTTCCTTTAAATAGCAATTAAAGTTTAGCTGCTACTTAACCTTCAGACTGAGGAGACCTCGTCCTAACAAAAACATATCAAAATTGTGTTCTGTGGTGTACATTGAAGTAGTATAATCTATATCATCTGAAAATAAAACTGAGCAAAGTACATAGGTGCCTTTTGATAGAACGTCAAGTATCACATAAAGGTCCAAAGAGGCATTGTACATCAAAATGATCTTTATCGATCAATGCTGATCACAAACTTTAAGTCATCGTACTGTACACATTGCCAAGGCACGTAATGTAAATAGGAAGCCTTGTAGTCTAGGAAACACGATCAATTCGAGCAAGGAAGTGAAAGGTTGCTAGGGTTGACACCTTTTAAAGAGATGTTTTTCAGGCATTTTTTGTAGAATTATTTCATTATTCAAATCGGCAATTAGCTCCTCGCTAAAGCTAGTCTGAACAACTGTTAAACTGTTTTTTTGGTGCCTGTTTTATATTAAGTTAATGTCATGTCGTATCATGAAGTCAGGTCCTTGGCAGGAGATAAAGAAAAATGGCGGTTACGCCACTGACAAGAGCTAAGCTCTTAAATGAAATGACGATGATGATGATGTTTTATATTACAGAGTCTCGACTTTTTAGGTGTAATAGTAGAGAAGGAAAGACTTTTGAGGGCAGTGCGACCCAACATAGACGCCGGTCAAGTGGGAACGCAAGTTAAAATAACGTGATATGCACTAAATTCAAAAGTGAGACATGACATTGGTTTTGGAATCGAACCAGTTTATTTTCGAGTTTGCTTCTTACTTATAGCCTTGCCATTTTTAAGACCATAAGTGCACTAGCACGAACCTTCTGGACACGCGTTAACTCGCCACGTAACTCAGTGTTTCTCTCTACTGCTGAGATCGTTAGAAAAAGACACACTGAATTAAGTAGCGAGTTAACGCGTGCCGAGGTACATGTTAGGTGTACTGTAGTGTAGAGCGTTTTCGCAATAAATGTCGTCATAATTTTACTGGAAATAACTGTAATAAAAGTTTCACAGATAGTTTTAAGACTCTGGGTGGGCTATATGAACAAATTATCTCATACATAGTAAATATAGAGACCGCTACATCGTAATTTCCGTCATATTTAATCTTTTAACCCTGGCAGCCCTATTCGGATAAGAGCGGCCATCAAATTAGTCTGTCTCCCGTGGCGAAAAAATCTATTTACAGCCCGACAACACGGCACATGTGGGAACAGTACTGCAACACCCCAGTAATGCCTCGGCCACTATTTCATTTCATTAAAAATTATGTCCGCGACACCAGAGGAATGTGTGTGGAGGAAGCGAGGAAAGTATGCCAGGACCGGGGCAAATGGCGGTCTGTGGTCTCTGCCTACCCCAAAGGGAAACAGTCGTGAGCTTATAATAATAATAATAATAATGTGGGATGTTGACTCGACAATCATTGTTCCGATAGTCGTCTCAGCGAACGGTTTTATAGCGAAGAGTCTCGACCAACACCTCAAGAGACTCTCGCTAGAAGGTTGGATCAAGGGTCAGATACAAAAGGCGGTACTCCTGGACACGTCACAAATAGTCAGCAGATTCCTCACTCTGCAGCCCTAACCACCAGTAGCTTGAGCCCTGCCCCGCTGCCGGCGGCACTCTAGGTTAGGTTTTTATAATGTTTGTATATTTTGTATTGATATTGTTTTATTACTTTTTATAGAAATATTGTAAAAACTTGACCTAAGATTTTAAATAAATATGAAATAATAATAATAACAAAAAAAATTATATCAGGCGACAGTGACAACTTAGAGTAAATTACGTAGCCAGTATTTAAGCCCGGTAGTACAAAAACTCTTCGAATTAGCCATATATGTCACACTGTCGTTCTCACATGTCATAAAAGCAGTTAGCAAGTTTCGTTTTAAAACTAAACGTATGGGGGGGAAGCTTTTCGATTCATGGGTCTTAACACAGAATAAATAATAGTACTAACGTACAGAAACTTCTCTTTTTCGAACACCATTAAAAACGAATTCCAACTTTATGATCAGGCACAAAAAGTTCGTATTACTTCATAAACATTCGCCAGGCGGCATGCGTCAAAAGGAAGGTGCCGCCCGCGCCCGCCTTCCACCCGCAATGCCCTGGCGTACCGCTAGGGTTGGGCTGCTTACTGTAATACTATCACAACGCGCGACACAGAGTGAGCGGCCGCTCGCGCGGCAAGCCGGCAACCTACTGCGATTAACCTATGCCATGGGTGATGCGGCGAGCGCACCTACAGTGCGGAGTGGAACCCCCCTGGTTTTAGTTCAGAATACACGGGAGCTTTTTCGGCTCATGGGTTTTTTTAGCTCTGAATCCTAAATTGCTCGTGGTAAGGTCAGCTACCTTAATCGTTGATGCATTTTATTTTTTATAAAATAGTAAGTCAAACGAGGAAGTGATTCACCCTGATGGTAAGTGATCACCACCCCCCATAGACGCTAGAGGTGGGCGTTGAATGAACGGACTAGTTGAAATCAACGTTGATCTATTGTTAACGAAACGACCGTCCACCGTCTACGCATGGACTAGTTGAACGTTGAACTCGTTTTGTCACTTTCGTCGCGTCGACGCCGCTACGTCGGACTGGACGGTCGATTCATAAACGGCAAAATTTGGGAGTCGAATAGTTTAATGCAACGAGATACGCGAACTTGTAAAATGTCATTTGGCCGTTTGCAATGTCGAACTATGTGACGCGGGTTAGATAAAAATGTAAACAATAATAATTGAAGAATGTACATAAAATCGAATGAACTTTTAAATGCGCCTGAATAATCCTGTAACTGTAAGTACCATATTCGTACCTACCTGCTTAGTAATTTTAGTTTTTTTATAAGTACAGCCGAATTTTATTCAGCTCGGAAAGAAAAGCATGAAGGAAAGTTCATTTGAGAATATAAGTACAACATTGTAATAAATTAAATAGTAAATTAGATTTATTTCAAACTAAATCAAAATAGTAACTAGTAACATAGTAAATAATTGTTCTACTACTCGTTATAGCAGTCAGAGCGTCGATGCCACCGTTTACATAACTCCAGTTGATGTTATTTTTGACGTCAACTAGTCCACAGATTCGACAAGTTAATCGACTAGTCGACGAACGACCGTCGACGGTCTCGTTTCGTTAACGAAAAAACCGTCGACGACCCACCTCTAATAGACGCAACACAAAGGAGATTGCGAATGTGTTGCCAACCCAAAGAGCTAAGTTAAAGCACCTCTTGTACCAGTAATTACACCGGCTGTCTTGTTCTCAACGTTGGAACACAATAGTACCTACATAAAGTCAACCAATTTCATTCGTAGGCCACTATAGAATCTTTTCGCAGTTAATGTCAAAATCACTTCTCAATAAATGTCATAATATCTCAGCGATGACACATTGCGACAACGTTCTACAGTGGTATATGAATGAAAGTGGTTGACTGTACAAGCACTGCTTCTAAGGGGCTGAATTAGCACGCAAAATAGGACGGACCTTACACAAGGACCTATCACAGGCTACGAGCTCAAATATCCATCCAAATATACAAAATAAAGAAAAAAAATAACAGGACAATTCACACCAATTGACCTCGTCCCAAACTAAGCAAAGGTTGTACTATGGGTACTAGACAACGAATATACATACTTATATAGATAAACAGATACTTAAATACATATAACATCCAAGACTGGGGTACAAACATTTGTATTCATCATACAAACATTTGCTCCTCCTGGGAATCGAACCCGGAACCTCTAGTTTCATAGTCAGTCACTAACCACTAGGCTATCCGGTCGTAAAAAAATTATTCGTCCCTTAAATAATGAAGAAATAAAAATAAATATATTGGGACAGTTAACACCAATTGACTTAGTCCCAAACTAAGCAACTAAAGCTGCTTGTGTTATGGTTACTAGACAACAGATATACATACTTATATAGATAAATATATACTTAAATACATTTAAGTTGTGCTACTGCTAGTTGGCGTGTGCTATACCAGCATTGACAGGGATTATAGAGTGCCCCATAAACTGCCGTGCGGCTGTGATATGTAATATATGATACCGGCCGTGGCTGGGATGTAAATAACTTGCGGTTGTGACACGTCCCACGTACTTTCGGTGATATAAATGCGAAAACTGGACAAGTAAAGTACGATTAATTTAAGAATTGACTTAGGCTGTCCTCGGAAATGGTAAACAAAATTGAATGAAATACATTGCTGCCTGTTGATAGAAGATCAAGTATCATGTAATGGTCTAAAGAGGCAATGTAACTCAAAAACGGTCTTTGTCGACTCATGCCTAGAGGCGAACTGTATCTTATCGTACTGTAGGTATAGTCGACCAAGGAATACGAAAAGTGGATCAGTAATTTCGTGGTCGACTTTACAATCGGCTTCAAAAATATCTAAATACGCCTGAACGCATTTGACAATAAAGTCGGGTTCACATATTTTCGAGCACTTAACTCGCTTCGACATATTTAAAACTGACTGCCTATCTTTTAGCATGGGCTTGTACCAAAAATTTACAAATGTTACAATTTGACGTATTTAGCTCATTTTTGTATATGAAACACTCTACAATTATGTCAAATTTTGTAGCACGTGTAATTTTCGTGGTACAGGGGGCTGATCTGTTATTCTCTAAGTGCAACAGCAATGAGCTAGACGTTAGCATCGTTCGAAGAGGCATCGTTCGAATCCCGCTATAAAAACATAAATTGAAATAATAATGATTCTAAACTAACCTAAAATTTAAATTTATTGTCACCTAAACTGCGTTAAACGCTTAAATACAAATCGAGAACAGACTCTATTTGCAGAAATAGAAAAAGAAATTCATACTATGTTGGTTAAGGATGTTTTATTGAAGCATTACAGAATATTCTGATAGCAAAAGCTGAAATTTTATACGAGATTGTTGTTTAGGTACTATTTAAGACATGATGAATGAGTTTTATATTTTAAACTTTTTAGTCGCTACGAATTTACAACGCTTCCAGTAATTCCTGATCCAATTCAAATTCAATTCATATTCAACCTCTTCACAACCGAAACCGTTAACAAAACGGTACCACACTCCCGACCAACTTCACGCGATTCTAAACCAATATCTACCCGAACGATGTATGTGCAAAAATAACCTTTTATTAAACAGCACAGTGTCGGTTCTCTCACTACACAATCCGGGTAGATACGATATTGAGAGAGTGAGTGGACGCCATATATCACCGAAAGGTAGGAACACGTTAATACGTCGCGGTGACAATAGCGTACCTCGACCTCTATTGTTATTCTAATTTCGAATTGCGACATATTTTGCTTGTTCGCATATTTTATCCACATTCGGCCATTTTGATTTTATTTCCCACCTTTGTTAAAAACATTGATTTGGGTCAAAATTTGCGTCAACAGATTTTAAAACATTCCCTTTTTTATGAACAGAACGTAGTAATTAGTTTTTATAAACAGAGGAATTAGTTCTACGCTTAAAAATGTTTAGCGTAGTAAGCCACCATCTTGCTCGCTAATCCTGCCGCTAAACAGCAGTGCTTGCACTGTTGTGTTCCGGCGTGGAGAGCAAGACAGCCGGTGTAATTACTGGTACAAGAGGTATTCCATCTTAGCCCTCTGGGTTGGCAACGCATGTGCAATCTCTTTGATGTTGCGGATGTCTATAGGCGGTGATGATCACTTACCATTAAGTGACCCACTTGCTTTTTTGCTCTCCTAATACATAAAAAAAGCCCTTTAAAATGGTCAATTCGCTTCTGTTTTATCAATGTTTTTGTTTATAAAAGTTATGCGTCATACATAAAAAAAAACAAATATACAGGTCGAATTGATAACCTCCTCCGTTTTATTTTCGTTGGTTAAAAAAATAGAACTTTTTTACTGCGAGCGCGCAAAGGCGCTAATTTCTGATTTTAAAATTTGATGAGCCCTCGCACGCAGAAAAGGCGTGGTGCTCTCACTCTTTGACCTAATTAAAAAAAACTCTTGTATAAAACCTTTATTTCGCTACTGGCAATAAATTATACAATACGAAATTAAAAAGTTGAAGTCAAATAGAATTCTTGGCAGAATATATTGGGCAATAAGCTTACCGTAACGGCGCCTGCTAATTTGGCCCCAGGCCTGGCTGGATTACCTGAAAAATACAAACAGCCATTATTAAATATTAAGGACGCATTCAGGTGTAAGAAAATTATTATCGTAGAATTTTATATTTATATTTATTGCTCTACTTGAGATCCTGATGATGCCTCGTATGGAGGCGAAACACGCATAGACCATGAGAATAAGTTTTTAGTGGCAATGGTTAACAGTTAGATCTGTGTCGTGTTTGTTGTTTCATGTGGAAGTGGAAAAGGTGTTTCCGCATATAAAATATATACGTCGCATAGACACAGCTGTTTTTTAGATAAATAAGAATTGAGAAAAGCGAAAAAATGCTTGTCAGAACGACCTCTTAATATCAAATATGACGGGAAGATTAAATACATTTTGCAAAAAGGTAAACACAAAATAAAAGCGATATTCGATTAAGACATACTCAAAAACGAATTCCACAAATTATAATACCGCAAGCGTAAACAAAATTTGAATTCCGAACGTCAGATAAGACGAAAACCGGCAAGTTACGTATTCCCGCGGCGATTGGCAAAGTTGCGAACTCTGACTCTATACAATTTAAACTTCCCCTAAGAAAACAGATTTGGATTTAATTTGTCTTAGGGTTATGAGCTAGATGGAATTGAATTAATTTCACTAACCGCAAAGGGTTTGTCACACTAGGTGCTTCTGTATCATGCGATCCGGTCAATGCCAACGCAGCTCGTATCCAGGGCCCCTTTTTTAAGGCATCTCGCTCTTAGCGCACTTAGCCAATAGGGCCCTCTTTTCCATCACTCAGGGCAAGTGCCTGAGGCCCCGCGACCCACGGGCCATTTTCAAAAATCTTAAATAGCTCTCTTTTTTACCTCCACATTATGTATTTAAAAAATCTTGAAACACAATTGTATGTTACGTGTTGACATTTTTCAAACAACAGATTGTTATAATACTTAAATTTACAGTTGTGGCTCTCCAAATACTGACGCAAGATTTTTTTATATGAGGCTATCAACCCTCATAGTTTCGGCATTGTTTTTAGGGACACCTATGTATACAAAGATTGTGTTGCATTAAATAAATCAATTTCGTTAAGAAGCTGACACATAACTACTCTACGTTAGTTCACTACTTATCAAACAACCTAGTAAACTAGCTTCACAAACAGTTGTGGTTCTGATCAACATCCCTCTTGAGTTCACTTGTTCCTATTACCAGTAAAACGTGCTCATTTTCCTCCGTTTTGCATTAAAAAATAAGAAGTACGGCAAAGCTGTGCTTAAAAAAGAAGCTGAACAGAAAGCCCATTTCAATACTCAATACTTTATTACTTTTCCACAATGTATGTTACAGATGTTAACTTAAGCTATGTGTTCATCGTGGACCCTGTCGGGCACAGCAACTTTTGACGAGAGGGCAAGTTATTTAGAACATTTTGGTGACATTTAGAATAGCTGCTTCAAATTGAAGGACATGCTGGTAAACAATGCACAACAAAAATGCTAACCACGAATGACACTTCCTTTAATCCGCCAAGACAACTAAAGTTAAACTGTTTATTTAAACTCCCAAGGGCGTTAAACCGAAACTTGCTCGGTTTATTCAACCCTATAGTTTAAGTAGCAAATGGACAGCCTAATGCTTGCCGTGGCCTATGTCAATATGTAAAGAGCAAGAACCAAGTGCTTGCAGATTAGTGATGTGTCAAATATCGATTCGTCTAGTACCCGCGGATGCGAATGTTGAAATAGTGGGAAAAAAATGTGAGGTTCATTTCTAGCCCCCCCCCCCCCCCCCCCAACTCTATCAGCAGCGCGATTATAACTGTTGCCACTCCACAGTAGATATGAGTGCCGACGGCCAATTCCACGGCGGCGGCGGCGCGCGGCGGCGTGACCTTGTACTTTAGATTTTTCAACAAGGGTCGATTTCTTATATTTTTTCAAAGAAAACCAAATTTTTATTGCCAAGTTTATATTATCTTTAATAAATAAATGAAAAACATCAAAGATCGTAACTGTTAACACCTAGTCAAAATTTACTTTTTTAATCGACTCCTTAAAAGGGGGAGGTCCTTAATTTAACTGAATATATAATGTTAGTTTTTATTTAAGTGTATGTTACGCAATATCTCCGCCAATTGTTAACAGATTTCAATGATTCTTTGAATTTTTAATGTTGAATCGCTGTCTGCATATAAATACGAGGAGGAAAGCACATCGCGACGGCGCGCCGCGTGCCCCGCTTATCGGCGGCGCGCCGTACGAATTCACGGCGACGACGGCGCGCCGGCGCGGCGCTCATATCTACTCCACAGACAGAGCGGGCAAAGGGACGCGAGGTGTTCCTTCTGCACGCACCGCGAGGATCGACCTGTCGAAACGCATGAACACTATGAGGTAATTAGATTATGTATGTTCCTTTCCATTATGATTTTAAACATACCAATAGTAGACTTTACCCTGCACTTTCTTCCGCTTCCGCATGAAAGGTTGGCAAGTTTTTTTGGTATCATGCAGCCCCTAAACCACAAACACTACAATTTAACATAATGTTAAAGATTTTCATACAAAAATGTAGCAACTCTGACTATTACGAAAACTAAATTAAGTGTAGATGCTGATATTTGCGAATCATAATCATTTCTCTACCCACTTGGGATCGGCCGGCATATCTTTTCTTCCATTCATCCCTATCAGCTGTCATCTCCGCATTCTTTCCGTTCCTATTCATAGCATCCTTTACGCAGTCCATTCGTCTGAACAGGGTTCCGTGCCGTTTTGATACTATCGGTAAAAAAAACCTTTGTTAAATAAGCTAACACTCCATGGCATTGTCAGTTAGACATTATTATTATTATATGCTCACGCCTGTCTCTTTTTGGGGTAGGCAGAGACCTTATAACACTATTTCTTACTCTATCAGCCAGCTTGAATCCGTTTATACTAAGCAAAGATCGCATCTCTACCGCATTTATTCTACTCACACTTCTTCAGCCAAACCCAGCTTTCACTAACATTTCGTCAACGACGCGACACTTCCTCCTATCTTAAAATACTTTTGTATCCAGGAGTAGCCAGATAATAGTTGCAGTACAAACGGCGGCCTCGACCGGACTAAAACCATACTCTCGCAGAGTACCAGCGTAAAGGGATAAGGAGTGTTCTTATTCTAAAAAAAAAAAAGTTCGCCTTTGTACATCACTTTATCTCTTTTTGTCATTTATGTTTTTTTGTACAATAAAGAATTTACATACATACATGAAGTGGTAGCTTACTACTTCGTTTCGTACAGAGTACAAGACTCGGAAATCCTACGACAAAACTTAAAAGCTAGCGGAACAGCGATTTCCTTGGGGTTCTATTATACACACGAAGAGTGGTGATCACTTCGCATTAATTAACCCCGTATGCTAGTTTACCGCTTTTCTCCATAAATAAAACTTGTCATCACATGCTATTCGTTGCCGAAAATAACCCTTCCTGTTATCTTTACCGTAACCGGGTCAAAAAACTTAATTTAAAGCAGGTGCGGATGTGATCGTCACATCACTACTTCGGATTCTATAAACAAAGGCGGGGCTAAGTGGGTCCGTATGTATATTTAAGAAAGTTTGTTTGTTCGATAGCCTGCCAAAATATGTAGATGTTGATCATAATCTTTGGTGGAGTCAAGGATTAGGCCACTGCCTTTAAGTTGAGGGTTAATACTCGGGAGTATACTCTAGCCTGGTGTTAAGTGGGTTTATAGTTGTCTGAGTTAGTGTGTTCTACCAAGATATTTATAAGAACTCTGACAATAGCAATTTATAATGTAACGTACCAATGCTTAATACGCAAAGGGCATTGTTTGTACCAGTAGTTGACAATTATTTGTCTCTCGTTTTTATTCGTCTATTGGCATTGTGTTGTATGTTTCCGTATCTTTTCGTCAATTATTAGGTCACTGCCAATGACTGGGACCGTTCGCTTACATAACATAAAAGTATAGCAAAGTGTAATGACACTAATGACGTATCGTTATACCGAGAAACTTGCGTGAAACTTAAATTGATGCGTTATACAGAGTGATAGCTTAGTTAGTATGATTTACCTTAAGTTTTCTTTGTTTTTTTTTTTAGTATTTCAATTATATCAAGAAAGTGGCATTAGTTACAGTCGACATTTTAACGGTTTTGATTAAACCCCCACGTGACACTAATAATTATAACTAAAAGCAGCAATGTACTTCGCATTATTCAGTCATTTAGAGCGTCAGAATATCATCGCAGTCATGTCGCTGCAAAAAGTTGCCTTAGGCGATCGCCCTAATGGTTTTTTTTTATAAAAACGGAAGGCAAAGGGTCCTGATGGAAGGTAATGATCGCCTGCGGGAACCAGTGGCCCCAAGAGATTTGCAGATTCGTTACCCGCTTTTAACACCTCCCCCTTTTCTCCTGAGCCTGCAAATCATTCACTCGTCGTACTCATACGAAAATTAGTAGCTGTGGCAGCTGCAAGCTACTAATACATCATTAACTGTTAAGAGGAGTGTGAACCCGCAGTCTCTAAAAGTGCTCCCCAATACAAACAGCGATAACGTTTTCCACCCTCTTAACCTTAATTGAAATAAATAAATGAGCCATTTATTTCGGACAGAATGCATAGAGGTTTGTTACAATAAAAATAATAATAACATGTGGTGTTAATAAATTAAAATTGTAATGACAACACAAAGAAAAATTAGGGCAATGGCAACTTGAACCTGCAACATCAGCATTCCGTGCCTTGCGTTTTCCAGTTTCGCCACACTACCGCTGCCCTACCCTGCGAATTTTTCAATGTGCTTCGTCTTACGGTCATTACATTATTGATTTTAAGGGTACAACTACCCTCTGGTGTTAATAGGTAAGTACAATTAAATTTAAAATAGGTACAAAAATAATACACGACTTCCCAACCACTGCCCAAGCTGTCAACCATGGTAATGAACAAACCTATGGCAATCATTTTTTGGTATGTTGTCATTAAGCCTTAGAATTAGGTTTGTACGTTTGATTTTTTTTAAATATACCTAGGAGGTTGCAAGGGGGACAATTAGTATGTAACGCGAACGAAGCCGCAAGCAGAAGCAAGTTTATTCATATTCGCACAGTCTAACCTGTTGCTTTTTAAACGGGCTAGACAGTCACGGAGCAGACTTGATCCCGGCTCGGACACGTAATGAGTTTTCTAATTAAATGTTTGTTGTTGGCTTCGTCGTGGGTTTGTTATTGGTTCTCTTATTTTTATTGAAGGCAGTAATCCTTGTGAGATGTATGGAATACCGAAATAGTTTTTCAATTCGAGTTTCAATATCAGACGGCACAAAACAATGATAAATGTTTTTTAATGTTTCACATATGTGTAAACTAAAGGTGAAAATACGATAAGGGATTTACAGGCGATCTTATCCCAAAGCAGCGATCTCTTCCAGACAACATTCAAGTAGCTTAACTTTAGCTTTTCGGTTCGGCTTTCACGGGTTGTTTTGCTAGATGCATAACAGAAATATATGTAAATATCAAAATAACAGATTACAGTAGAAAAGAGGTGCAAAAAGACAATCTCATCCCCTTTATACATAAGAATGAGAAGTGAAGTGAAGTGGAAGACATCTCTTAAAGGGATAAGGCCGTCTTTGAACATCATAATATTTCTTTTTGTCATTAATGTTCTTTGTATAATAAATAATTTGAATACATATTATTACATGGGATACGAAACCCTCTGTGCGCTAGTACGATTCACACTTGGCCAGTTTTATTTACACGATGTTGTTACAATAATATGATCTGAGTACAACTATTTCTGCTTTGCCTAAGAGCGTCCGCTACGTCACGCGGGTGCACGGAGCGGGTGCACGCCTATCGAACAAATAGTATGAGCCGGCACCCGCACGAGTTAGCGGACGCTCTGATCCTATTTTTCTACAAACGTGCCCCCGCTCCGTGTACCCGCTCCATGCCACCGCGCGACTTAGCGGAGGCCCTAAAGGTTGAGTGGTAGAGAATGCCATAAGGCATTAAGTCACATGCAAATGTGTATAAATGTAAAATTTCGTTCATTTTATAGTTAAGTTTGAGAAATAAATATTAAATAAATAAGTAGGTAAACCAATAAATGGTTCTCTACGAGCCACCGCGGTGTCAATTATCTAAATATGTTCAGTTTACATTCCAATTTTGCTGGCAACACATGTTTAATTTATTTAAAAAGCAAATTAAATTCACTCGGCGCCCTTTTATCGCATGTCGCGTCATCAATTGGTTAATTCGATTACTCGGTACGGCTGGCAACACATGTCAACACCTAAATCCTGTTAAATTAAGGATCAAGAATGTAAATCGGCGTCGCGGGCTCGGATCAAGAACTAAAGGGATATAGCCTCAGTCTTACATCTCAAGCGTACACACCCAAAACTGTTGAATGGTTACCTTTGATGTGTTTCAAGGTAGTAAAATCTGAAATTAAGAAGAAAATAGTATTTTATCTACACACATATCATAAATGCTTAATAACGCGTTCAAAAACCATAGGAAATGACCAGCATTATTACAACCAATGTTATTATAAGAATTTTCTTGTCTGTAGTAGTAGGTAAATCTGTTTTTTATTGGGTAGTATCTCTTAGTAGTCTGTGTTTATTGGTGATCACATTACCGATATCTCGTGACGTTATGAATTTAAATTTGGAACAGCTGTCAAAATTCAAGTTGATCTCTATTCTAGTATCCACAGATATTAAAACAGTTATCGATACGAAACGTCAACTCAGTATGATTTTTTAATTTAAACGCACGACATTTCATCTCGAGTTACATGACAATAGGGACTTCATTCGTTTGTTTATGATTTTAAAAAACGTTCGTCTTGACGGATAGATCGAATTGCCGCCATACTTGTTTGTTGGTTTTTGCTGTTACCGTTTTTTGCAGTTATGATATGTGTGTAGATAAAGTAATGTATGCAACTGTATATAATTAGGCCTTAAAACACTTGTGTTTTTAGGCCTCTCATTATATAGCAGTTGCATAAATGTAGATTATACCACCTTAATGTACTTACACCAAAGGTAACCGTTTTGAGGTTTCGTGTGTTTACATGGTGTCAATTGAAGAGATGACACCTCGGCTCAGATGCGAAGCGAAATATATAAATAACTAGTTACCCGCCCTGGCTTTGCACTTTCGAATGTAATGTACATAAAAAGATTCCCTAATAAAAATCTAAATGACATAATTCTCACCGTATTTCTTTCCAATGGTTGTCTGGAAGAGATCGCTGCTTAGCGGTAAGACCGCCTGTTGACTCCCATGTAAAATTTCCCTATGAGTGTCCTTTTTTTTTAATGATGAAGGCAAACAAGCAAGTGTGTCACCTGCTGGTAAGTAATCACCCCCGCCTATAGACACCCGCAACACCAGAGATTGCAGATGCGTTGCCAACCCAGAGGGCTAAGATAGATAGGGCTTTTATTTAGTTTACTTGTGTGAATCAATAAAGAGTATTTGTTGTTGTTGTCTGACATTTCGAGTAGATCTTATATAAAACCGAGCCTTAGTAATCTGTGATATTCAGCAACAGTGGTTAGTCTCGGGGGAAATTCGGTTCTGTTCGAATTTACCTACAAAGCATTTTAATTTATGCATAAGAAACATTTTATAGTGATGAAAAGAAAATGGTTTCTTTACTACTAGCAATCCCACCCGGCTTCGCACGGCTACAATCGGGATGTAACGTACATAGAATACCTTACCTTAGCTATACCTTCTGTAAAAAAATCTCTAAACGACAGTGCAATACATACATACATAAAATCACGCCTGTTTCCCAGAGGGGTAGGCAGAGACCACGGATTTCCATTTGCTACGATCCTGACATACAACTTTCGCTTCACTTACTTTCATGACACTCTTCATGCATGCTCGTCGGTTTAGGGTACTCCTGACCTGGCCTTTCTCCAGAATGTCTCCGATTTGGTCGGAGTACGTTCGCCGAGGTCTTCCCCTTCCCATTTTTCCATCCACTCTCCCTTCATACAGCCTTTTTGTTAATCTTCTTTCATCCATCCTCTCTACATGCCCAAACCATCTTAACATACCTTTCTCAATTTTTGTTACTATATCTTCTTTCACTCCGCATTTCTCTCTTATCACCTCATTCTTCGCTCTATCTCTCAGACTCACACCACACATACTTCTCAACGCTCTCATTTCCACTGCATTCACTCGACTCTGGTGTTTCTTTTGCCATACCCAACTTTCAACGACAGTGCAAACCGTGTCAAAATCAGTTGCGTGGTTTGGAAGGAGAAGGCGACCGAACATCACTACTCTATAAGGATTTAGGACAGACAAGAACGAATAGCGACTTTACTTTATACTATGTAAAGACTATATTCGTATATTCGTAGTGGTAGAGCCACACTGAAGCCTCTTGCTAGTAGCATTACAAATGGGCCGGCTCGAACGGGGTAACACCACACTCTCTTAAAATGGCGTGAAGCTGTAACTTACTGCGTGTCATACAGTAAGTGAGCAATTCAATTCCGATGATCCACATGCTAGTTTGCCACCCATTACATAAAAAATTGGTTGCTGATAGTAATTTTCTGCATATCGAATTATTTATTTATTATCCACACATGCGATAACCTCAACGGCGCTATAGTATACAACATTTTGATTTACTTTTGTATTGTTATATTGTTTTTGGTCTCATAATGTCAAAACGAATCTTATCTTTAAAATAAAGCTACTGTCACACCATTGGCATCGTAAGCCGCAGTGGAACCTTTTTAGATTAAATGTCATGATTAGACATCATGGCAGGCAATGGTGGCATGCCTTTACGAAATTTAAATTTTGTTATGATCAGGTTCCATTGGGTTCTATAGCGAAATAGTTATTGAATTGTTTTATTAATGATTATACAAACTATAACATTGCACTATTTTAACAATAACGATTTCTCAAATCAAGTCGATCTTTCTAAACTACATTGCAACGCTAATCCAGCCGCTAAGCAGCAGTGCTTGCACTGTTGTGTTCCGGCGCGGAGAACAAGACAGGTGGTAGGTACAATTACTGGCACAAGAGGTATTCCATCTTAGCCCTCTGAGTTGGCCACGCAGCTGTAATCTTATTGGTCTTGCGTGTGTCTATGGGCGGTGTTGATCACTTACTATCAAGTGACCGACTTGGCTATTTTCCTTCCTATCGAAGATTCTCCAGTTTATCGCTATAAAGACCTATCTCAACTCAAAAACATGGCCGCCGTCTAACCAGGAATCAAGAAGTTAAAAGAGATAAGATCGAAAAGGCCAAATCAAATCCAATTACTTCCCCTTGATTGGTTCACGGCTCGAGTCTTCAGTTAGAGAAGAATTTCAATTTTAAACACGACCCCGCAACACAACACCGTCGCCGACGCAATCTCGCCGCGACCAAATTATTCAAATGAAAAACGCCTCAAGCCGAGCCGGCATTTGTGCCCGGCAGTATCAAATGTTTGTTAATTAACAGCCATCAAGATTGGGCTAGAATCATGTATGTGGTTTCAGGATTTTCTCAACAATGTCCCGTCTGCAAGTAAATGGCGCCGGTTTAATTTCATGTTTAATTCACGAGAGCAAAACGACGCTGTATGCGGATGTAGTTAAAACCAAATTAGTCTTAAATGTTTTTAAAGTCAGGAAACTTGAAGAGGATAACAAAGAAAGTCTTGGTCGTTTCTTTACTTTACGGTTAACTCACAGGGTTAACTGGATGGAGAATATTTATCGGTAAATGACATGATTTGACACTGTAGAACCTTTTTACAATAAATGTCATGATGACTTCTCAATAATGTCATAATATCCCAGCGATGACACATTGTGACAATGTTCTCCAGTGGCATATGAATCCTAATACGACGATAGTACGATTGGCATAAGTTACAAAAAACTTATTTGTAAATACATTGTGTTGGAATCAATCATCGAACTCAGAACCTTGCGGTCTCGAGTCTACAATACCCCACCTTACTAGCCCACGAAGCCTCTAAGCTAGTAATGTAATTTTGTAAAAAAAGTAACAAATACAATTTTATTGACTCAGAAAGACTTATTTGTACTGGCATCGGGTATCAAAGAGCAACTTTCGACCCGAGTAGTTTAATCGCTTATCCGTCAAGTGTCCTGACCCAGTTGCTCGGGTGGCGCCATCTGTGCCTGCAGCGCGTTAAACTACAATTAGTGCTCGAAGCGCAGTTTGGTCATTTTACGACTCGACCGAAAAGAGGATATTACTCACTACCGTCTGACTATAAAAAGTAGAACTTAAATGGGGTGCTTTCTTCGTAATGACGTAAATGTGAGTTTTTTTTTAAAAATGCTGGAATTTCACAATCATTTTGTATTACAAAAAAAAACTCCATAATACAATAGTAATTATTACATACTAAATCAATCTATCTTGCTTATAGGGACAAAGTTTCAGAAAATTGATCGATTTAAGTTTTTTCTTAATTTTAATATCTTTCTTTAATTTTTCATATGAAATAGGAAGGCAAACAAGCAAGTAGGTGACCTGATGGTAAGTGATCACCACCGCCTATAGACACCCGCAACACCAAAGAGATTGCAGATGCGTTGCCAACCCAGAGGGCTAAGATGGAATACCTCTTGTGCCAGTAATTGCACCGGCTGTCTTGCTCTCCATGCCGGAACATTTTTTTTATACAACATAGGAAGGCAAACAAGCAAGTGGGTCACCTGATGGTAAGTGATCACCACCGCCTATAGACACCCGCAACACCAAAGAGATTGCAGGTGCGTTGCCAACCCAGAGGGCTAAGATGGAATACCTCTTGTGCCAGTAATTGCACCGGCTGTCTTGCTCTCCATGCCGGAACATAACAGTGCAAGCACTGCTGCTTAGCGGCAGGATTAGCGCGCAAGATGGTGGTAGCGATCCGGACGCGCAAGTTTGTCGGATGAGATCGCTCTCAGGCGATAAGGCTGCCTTTTGGATACCAATATTTAAGATTTACCTGTAATTCTATTGAATCGTTAATATAGTATGTAGTTTTGTATAAGTTTATAACTTCCAAGTTATAAACTTATACAAAAAATTAAATAATTAATTAATTAATTATTATGCGCTTGCTGCGCGGAAAAAAAGGCTCTTACTCGTAAATAAAACTTCAAATTAATAAGTGTTACTTGACATCGTTTCAGTTGGAGCACGGTAAACACACGAGTCTTGTAGCGCTTTTAATTTCCTGTGTCGCAAATGTCAACCTAGTACAGTAGTGCACCTATAGTTTATTTTTTATGTAATGTTTTGAGGGATAGTCGCCGTTGCGACAAGGATGGCTTCATTAAGGTGGAGAGGAAGAAGAAGCCCAAATGTCGCAATCAGTGCGGCACCGCCCTGACCGGACCGAACCACCTGCTGCGTCCCGCAACACCAACGACGCAGCTGTACGTGTCCCGTCTGCATCACTCCACGAAGGTCGCGGACATCGTGGAATATGTGCGAGTGAAGACCAAGCTCACTCTGAGGGTCGAGCGGTTGGAGTCCCGCCATGATGTGAATTTTAATTCATTTGTGGTGAGAGTTCCGACTGACCAGCTGTTGACCTTCACAAAAGAAGAGTTTTGGCCGAAAGGTGTCACATTCCGGCGGTTCCGTGGCCAGTTAACTGACACCGCGAAAGTGCTCACGTTACAGACTTCACGTGCTAGTAATAAAGTTATTTTATTCTATATATTTTTATGTATGTTAGTTTGTAAGGTATTTATCTATGGGCCCTTGTTGCCTGATAATAAATGATTTTGAATTTTGAATTTGAATGCATAAGTATTGTGAAGCTAATCAACTTTGAAGTCTTTAGAATAATAGAGGTGTTTAGATATCGTGGATTAGTAGATTAATTTATTTTGTTCACAAAATAGTTCACGGTAAAGTAAACTCCATTTCACTCCGGAAAACTAAGAGTTTCCTTTGGGAATCTTAGCCTACGACGCTAGTTGATGGGTGGCTCTTTAAGATTGTGTACCCAGCCTCAAAAGGCTCTCTCCATACAAACGGTGGTAACCCTGTAAACCTTAATCAGTAGCCATGATTTTTAGTAGTATCCTGTTATAATGCCTTAGAACTAGGTTTTTAAAGTATTTCCATTTTCGTCGTTTCGTACAAAAAAAAGCAACAATATTTTTAAAATTATAAGAATTATTTATGAAATCAAAACGTACAAACCTACTTCTAATGCTTAACAACAGGATATGAAAACATGTCAGTAACAGCATATGAGGGTTTAGTGGAAATTTAGTGGGAGTGGACAACGTTATCGCAATTTGTATGGAAAGCGCTGGGTACGCAATAGTCTTAAATACACAATTCTTGTTTAACAGAAATGTTTCTTTGATGTTTTTTTTTCATAAGAGATTGGAATCAGACACCGTTTCCAGCCAGCATCATCGACTCGCATAAATATTCAACTCGCGCTGTTTAAGACCTTTGTGCCCCGCCCAATTGGCGCTTTTAGGGGCTCTTTTCTTGAATCGACTTCATTTCAGTCGATTCGACAAAAATACATTTTGCTAATCGAGTTATTACATCACTTAAGATAATCAGTTACCCATACAAAACAGAGAAGGATAATAAGGAAAACCTTTTCAATCTTTTATGTTAATAGAGAGATTCAGTCAGTGTACTTGCTTATACAATTTGGTAAAGTCGACCAAGAAATTACTTGACTACTTTTCGACCGTATTACATTAGGGATAAGATTCAAGAATAGTCTAGCAATTACTTGGTCAACTATACCAAACCTACAGTCACGTTATGCATCAGATATTTCTTAATCTACCAATCTTGTTTAATTTGTTTTTTTTTGTTAGAAAGATAAGGTTTTTTCATATTTTTGGAAGATTGGCTGTACCTATAGAAGTGGCCGTTTGGAACTGTTAAGTCCGTAGTCTCTTAAAAAGCCCTTCGAATTTCATAGGAAATTCTCCAATTCAATGGAAATTTAGTCGGAGAAATATTATGTCCCCAATAACTTACAGCGTCCAATCCAATGAAGTAAGTCATTAAAGTAAAGTTTTTAATGGGAGTTGTCAAGACATACTACAATACCTACAACTCATGGATTTCAATGAATTTTTTTGGACAAGAATTGTATTTAACGTATCTTTTAACTACCTTAACTTAACTACCTCTTAAACCTTGCTTTTAGTTCAAGAGTGTGGTCGTTAACCGCACTCTTGAACCGGTTGTGCGGTCTTTAACCGGGTGACTAAAGCTCACCGGAAGATTCGGCTATTTTTGTAAGCTTTAGTCACCTGTGCTACCGACAGCTTGCGTTAAAGTAAAGTAAACGTAATCGAATAGTAAAGGCGATACGAAAACGTAACGCATGACTCCAATATTCGTGCTCGGGCTACAGGTGAGATTCAAAAATTGCACCCCAGTTGTCCATGCATTTTATATCCTGTAGAAAGTTCAATGCCGATAAGGCCGATAACTACCGCTTAAAATTTCGATAATAATTTCCTTTTCTTGTACAGTTATTTTAGAATCATTGTCACGGAACTCAACAACCGTATGAAAGGCCTTTAAAATTTTAGGATTCGTTTTTATTACTGGCCAGCATTGAAATCGTGAAAAGTGTAATAAAGTGACATTATTATTCTGCTCGGGACGAGAGAAGGTGAGTTTTGAAGTAATTTTGGCAAGTTAACTGTCAGAGTTGGCAGATCGCAATCGACTTTAAAAGAAAGTTATATTTGAGTTCCACAGCTTTTTAGGGTTCCGTATCTTTCGACGATTAAACCGGAAATCTTATGACGAGCAAGGATTCGCCAGAGGGTTTATTGAGACGCCTATAGGAAGATGAGACGGCTGGAATTCACAAAGAATCTCGAAATGATGTAATGAAGGCCTGTAATGGGATTCGCGTTTCATGTGTTCCTGGTAGAGATGTAGAAGCCTATTATGACTTTATTGAAAATTATTCCTGGAAGCCTTTACTAGTGGTTCCCAAACGTTTGCACAGGGACCATTTTGATTGTTCGGTTGTTAGATAGATAGACAAAACGTTTATTTGTCACTGCAAGCACACACAATTAAACTAACATACAATTTAGAAGAAGAAAAATAAAAGGTAACAAATTAGACGGGATTGTCTGTGTGCGCTGCAGCAGTACAAAATAGCCACAGCTCAGTGGACATTGCTCTTATAAGAGCAAAATACTGGTATTCTGCGCAGCCTGAGGTCCGAATACAAAAATAAAACAATTTAAAGTCGAAATCAAAAACAAAAGTACAAGTAAAACAAACAGTCCAAAGCATATCAACCAACTTAACCTTCAATGGTCCGTTCCGTGAGTGTGTGGGTATGTGCATATTGTTATTTAAGCGCAGTTGGTGTAATCGGGAATATTTTGGAAGCTTTGGGATTGCAGATAGTGCACTCGAAGAAAACACACAGTGACCGTTAAATAGTTTATTCCGAACTGACGTAAGCGACACATTCACTACTTATTTGTATCTACCTAAATCACAGTTAGTAGGGACCATAAGATTCTCAAATACCTATGTCTTGAAAATTTTCAAAATTTCATCATACAAATCTGTTCCCCTATCGGGATTCGAATCTAAACCTTTAGCTTCGTAGTCAGGACCACTAACCACTAGGCTATCCGGACGTAATTGAATCAAAGAACAATTAATTCGGTCTAATAATTCAATTAATTAGCTGGCTTGTAATTGGCCGTAGGGCTTGGCATTACTGAAGCGTCTACGCGCTGACCGTAGACGCGTTTGTTTACTTTTATTATGAAGAAACTCCCTTTTCCATTATAAAATGAAACAAGCATGCGGTTGTCTAATAGGGAATAGCCACCGTTGCCCATAAACGGAGTGTGAACACAACCGCAAAAACGCTCCCCATACAAAAGGCGATAACGTTTTCCACCTTCTAAACTTTAACCGATGGTAATGATTTATTGGTTTGTTGTCATTATGCCCTAGAAGTAGGTTTGTATGTTTTGATTTTTTTAATATTCTTCATAGATTTGACAATATTTGCATTTTACGAATTTCATACAAAACAAAAAATCGTTAATATTTTTGAAACTATTAAGAAAATTTAAAAAATCAAAACATACAAACATACTTCTAGGGCATGATGACAACATACAAAAAAATCATGGCTATAGGTTAAGGTTTAGATGGTGGAAAACGTCATCGCCATGGAGAGCGCTGGGTTCACACTCCTCTTAAGAACCAACTACCTCCAAGAGAATAGCTGATCAGTGTCCGGTCTTTAGCTCGTCCTCCTAAAGACCTCCCGATCTCTCTCACCGGTCGAACCACAGCAGCAAGCTATTGCTTCAAGCCAGTTTTATGAGAATGTAGTACTATACCGATTGAGCCGGCCCATTAGTACTGCACCAGCATCTGGCTACAGTGTGACTCGACCACTACGAAAACTTACATTATTATTAAATTGGATATACGTTAGCTGTACTAATGCGTGACATGAATAGGATATTGTTTTTACCAGCAGTTGAATTTATTGGCTCTCGTTTTTACTTAAATTTTCGTATCTTCTCGTCTATTATTTTGTCACTGTCGAAGACTGGGACCATTAACTGAGGGGCAACACAGCTGTACTTGTGGACATTCTCTAAATCTTAGAGTTATACTCTCTCATCGTCCGAGCAATCCCCTTGTTGGTCTATTCCTATCCTTCAGGAGATCAAAGAGAGAACAAGAAATAGAGAAGCATATCAAAATGGGCCCCACTCAGCATACAGCCTAGGCAAACCGAGACGCTGATGTTCAGTGGGACCCTTGGGATTCCTAATGCTAAACTAATACTAAACTAAAAACTAATGAACAATGACGACACGAACGAAAGTGCAGCTTAACAGCTTAACAGAGTGTCCACGGGTGCATCAGTTACCCTTAGTTTAAGTTATAATTTTTTAGCAACACCCTTCTGATCATCGTTTAGTTTTCTCACAAAGCATTCGTGGCAACTGCATCCCAAGTTTTAACTTCTCAGGCGATCGGCAAAAATATTGTTTGAAGCATTTTCAAAACTTTTAACGATACACTTCGATTTGGTTGTTACGATATATTTGAGCAACTTAAACAACGAACTTAAACTTATAATAACATGTTCATTAAAGCCTCTTTATAAAAATAATAGTTGGACAATAAATTGGTCCGCCCACCATCGCTGCAACATTACCACTTATATCGACTGTGGAAAGGAAAAAACACCAAAGCGCCATTTTTGACGAAAATTATTTATAAGTATAACAAAATTCGACTCGGAATAAAAATTGCAGTCGAATGGATATAGAACTCATTTTCGATCGAAATGGCGCTCAAGCGATTCTTCCTTTCCACTGTCGATATATTTTATATTGTATAAGTTACTTGTTAATAGATTCAGGCGTTACTTTGCGGAGGTCCAATCAACAAACTGGAACAAATTACCTTGCTACTCCGCGAAACTAGTGCCGGGCTCGTGCAAAATTTTGCATGAATATAAATATGTCGCACAGACGCAGCTATTTTTTTATAATTTGTTCCAGTTTGTTAGTTATTTGTTGTTCCGAGATAGTCTCTAAACCCAATAAACCGAAGTTATGAATCCTTTCCCTAATACTGTATTCGTACTCGTGTACTGAAATTAGGACAACTTATCTTACCACGTTAATTACACACTTAGACTGAATTAATGGATCATAAACTTATTTCTCTATAGGTATAGCTTTTTATGACATCTTTACTATGGAATAAATGGATTGGCTATTATTGATCCTTACCGACGACTGTAAAGAGCTTTGGTGGTGTAGTTTTGTGGGTGGTAGGATCTTGTGCAAGGTCCGTCCGGATCGCTACCACCATCTTGCTCGCTAATCCTGCCGCTAAGCAGAAGTTCTTGCACTGTTGTGTTCCGGCGTGCAGGGAAAAACAGCCGGTGTAATTACTGGCGCAAGAGGTATTCCATCTTAGCCCTCTGGGTTGGCAACGCATTTGCAATCTCTTTGATGTTGCGGGTATCTATAGACGATGGTGATTACTTACCATCAGGTGACGTGCGTGCGAGTAAAGACTAGTATATAAATAAATAATCTGATATAAAGCGTGAAGTTCAGCCAAGTTAGTGCAATAGCAGGGGGGTTCCACTGCGCACTGTAGTTACGCTCGGCCGCCTTGCCTATGGCATAGGTAAATCGCAGTAGGCAGTCGGCTAGCCGCGCGCTCCCCCGCTCGCTCACGCCCGCCGTGTCAGTGTAATTGAAAACTAATGCCGCGCAACCCTAGCGTGTCGCCGGGAGTAGCGGGGGGAAGGCGGACGCAGGCGGAGCGTTCCTTTTGACTCGCTCCGCCTGGCGCATGATATATGAAGTAATACGAACATTTTGTGCGTGTGAATAAAGTTGAAATTCGTTTATGCGCGGTCGTAAAGAGAAGTTTCTGTACGTCATTTATTCTGTGGCAATAGTTCCGTCCTCTATTATCGCACAACCCTCAACAGATGAGTCTGCCGCTATTTATTCGGTCGCTTAATTGCGCAAGAGTACCAGGAGCCCTCCGCGCGAGGGAAGTTGGCTAATAGCGTTTACTCCCTTAATAGATTTACCGCGCTCGAGAGAGGTTGCGTGCGTTTTTCCGAAAATGCGGTGAGGTCGTATTTGGGGTATTTGGTAATTATACGATATACTACTCAAAGGCCGGATGACGTAAAAGGGTAAAATTGGAATGGAAAAACATTTATTATCGCTGCATTGCACAGTTTACAAAAATTGTCGTTCCCAAAAAGTTATATTTTGTCATAATACGTTCGTTAGCATCGAGATTTTAAAAAACTAAAGTTTTCTGATAGCAAAGATTGCAATTTGATTTTAACGCTTATTTTATGTGTTAGATGTATTAAACGTTGTAAGCGTCAGTGATCATTTTCTAACGTAGGGGTAAAATAAATATATGTATATAAATATTTTGAGTTTGAGTTTAAACTTGGCCGGTCACGTAAGGACCACCGGCACAGAATAAACAATAGTACGTTTGACGACCTGTTTGGCACAGTGGCACATGTGTCTGCCTACTGTGCAAGAGGTCCCGGGTTCAAATCCTGGTATGGGCAAATATTTGTGTGACGAATACGAATGTTTGTACCTGAGTCATGGATGTTATTTGTATTTAAGTATGTATTTATCTATATATGTATGTTTATCCGTTGTCTAGTACCCATAGTACAAGCTTTGCTTAGTTTGGGACTAGGTCAATTGGTGTAAATTGTCCTGAGATATTTATTTATTTATATGCAATTCACATTAAGATTTATTTATTTATTTATTTAATTACAGAAATCTCTCTTCGAACAAAAACGGCGTATTGGTATCGGAACCGTCCTACTGTTTACCTCTCTGTCTATCGTATAAATCGTATTCATTCGCACGCGCGGCAACTCAATTGCAGCGGCCTCGGTACAGAGGTGCGCCGCACGACTAAAGGTAA
The DNA here is from genome assembly GCA_963691745.1 of Ditula angustiorana. Taxonomy (NCBI): domain Eukaryota; kingdom Metazoa; phylum Arthropoda; class Insecta; order Lepidoptera; family Tortricidae; genus Ditula; species Ditula angustiorana. The sequence goes on along the minus strand of OY829492.1, from coordinate 3,075,010 downwards.
AGTGAAAAATGTTTAACATGTCAGAGTCTTTATGACATTGACACGATGTCTATTTTTGAGAAAATATTTGCCGTGGATCAATCCATGGCAAATATTTTCTCACTACTACTATACTCGTAGTAGCTTCGCGAAGCAAGCTGCGCTACCACAGGCGACTTTCTCGATTGTGCTTTAAAAAACAATCACACGAAATGTCAGCTACTATCCCTTCATCCCGCTCGCACTTGTACAATTAGCTGTTTACAAGTGTGAAGGGCTACACTGACTCGTGTTAATGCTGCAGTTAACGCCAAATGGGCTATTATGGACATTACTTGGCGCTTAGTGAACTTAACATTAGTGAGCTATGTTCATAATTAGTTGTGGTTTTATGACCTTACTGATTTTGGTTTGCACGTTATATAGTGCGTTTTAGCGCTAAGTTTTAACAAGCTTTAAAATCACTTACCAGCATGGTTATGGCGTTTAAGTTATTAAATTTAATGAAACGTAAACGAATTATATATAAAATTGTATAACTTGAAATATTTGTACACCAAACTATGGTAAAACGAGAATTAGCAGTCTATTTTTTTTATTTTTTATTTATTCATCTCATTACATCTATCATTACAGTTACCCAATACGATAGAGTAGTACATTTCACATTATAGGTAGGTAATTTACAATTAAATTTGCTAATGATAACATAACACAAATAAAGTTACTATGACATGTAACACCGTTTTATACTCTTGTTGAATGCAAATAAATTGATTGATTGATTGATTAACACAAAGAAAAAATATGGGTAATGGCAGGATACGAACCTGCATCAGCATTCTGTGCCTTGCTTTTGCGAATTCCACCACGGCACCAACTATTTTTTGTTTGTGTTGTCATTACATAGCATTGAAATTTAACATTCTGTCGTTTCTACTAGCGCTAACGCTAACAGAATGACACTTTGTCTTTACAACTTGAGATGCAGTAAGCGACAAGCGACAAAATGAGCACGCCTAATAGCCATTTTGCTATAGTAGCACGCTAGCGTTTATCGCGCACATAAACGCTTTGGTCCCTCTCACACACGCATACCGGTTAGAACGGGGTAAATGCTTTATGTCATCGATACAAGCTAGCGTGCTAGGCCCCCTGGTGTGTGTTGACGCGAGTCGAGAGGTTTGTGCTAGGCACTGTCAAGGCAGGGTAAACGCGCGTATTCTGGAAGAATCCGCGTCACGTTCGCGAGATAAATTAAACAAGTTCCGCCCATTAGTCATCCGCCGGCACGCATACCCTGTGTACGCTGCGTTTAATTATTTAGCGAGAACTTTAAGCGATAACCGATTTATTCATTAGCAGTTTTAGAAGTTTAACTAATTGCCGTTTTGATCTATGTTATGGAAATTACGAAGTTAAGTCAGCGTTCATTTTAGTTAAGGTAATTACTATTTTTATTAGTTATGTCCCATTTTCTACAGTAAATTTTGTGTGATGTCAATTATGCATATATTTTTGCATTTACCAATGGACTTTCTAGCGGGTGGTCGAATCTTGTGCAAGGGATGTCCAGATCGCTATCACCAAGCCGCTAAGCAGCAGTGCTTGCACTGTTGTGTTCCGGCATGGAGAGCAAGACAGCCGATGAAATTACTGGTACAAGAGGTATTCCATCTTCGCCCTCTGTTTGAACGCTTTCCATTTATAACAACTATATAATTTTACAACATGTAAGCAATAAATCATTTGAGTTTGAGTTTGGCAACGCATCTGCGATCTCCTTGGTGTTGCGAGTATCTATGGGCGGTGGTGATCAAATACCATCAGGTGACCCATTCCGTTTGCTTTCCTATTGTATATGATAAATAAACTCTTAACATAATATATTTTTAGATCAGTTCCTGAGGATGCTTCCGATAGAAGCAAAACAACCGCAATAGAAAGGTTTGAGACGAGTTGTAGTTGAGTTTGTGTAATATTTGTTAAGTTAATGTGGATGAGGAGAAAACAGCTTGTAAGTATCTCCTGTACCTCTGCAATAAAACACTGAATCAATGAACTGTTTAAGATGGTAATAGTTTCTGTAGATCTTTTTGAGCTTTTCGTCCCTGTACATAAATAGTAGATTATTGGCAGCGACGGATTAAGGATTCTCAGCTTCGTCAATCCTATTTCAATGCACAACCACTAATATTACGTCGTTCAAAGCTCATGCAAATGGGCCCGGGCTTCACGAAAATAGCCCTATTAATTCAATTCTAGGCGTTTTCCTTTTCCTCGAATCACGCGCTTAGATCCGTGTGCAGAATCGAAATTAGAACTACAACGACCCATCCATACTGATGTTATAAACGCGAATGTAAGTCTGTCTAGTTGGTACGTCTTTACAAACTGGAACAAATTACCTTGCTTCACCGTGAAACCAGTGCAGTACACTTGCGAAACAGCTGCGTCTGTGCGATACAATATGTGCGGAGGAGGGTGGGTTTTTGCATGAAAATGATGTATCGCTCAGACGAAGCTGTTTTTCACTTGTTCAGCACTGGTTTCGCGGAGTAGCAAGGTAATTTTTTTCATTTTGTTGATATGGACTATAGACAAAGTAACACCTTAATCTGTTAATGGTACGTCTTTACGCCTAAAGTCTGGACAGATGGATCAAATCTGATATATTGTGAACCTAGGACTGACCTTTTCGACACGCGTTAACTTGCTACGTAACTCAGTGCATCTCGTTTTAACCAGCCCAGCAGGAGGGAGACGCACTGACCACTGAGTTACGTAGAGAGTTAACGCGTATCGAGAAGATTCGTGCTAGCTGCACTGTACTGCCAAGAAAGTTAAGACCATGGGCCTGTAACACAAAAGTGCGAATACTACACGTGCAAGGTCCGTCCGGAAAGCTACCACCGCCTTGCTTGTTAACCCTGCCGCTAAGCAGCAGTGCTTGCAATGTTATGCTCCGGTATGAAGAGCAAGACAGCCGGGGTAATTACTGGCACAAGAGGTATTCCATCTTAGCCCTCTAGGTTGGCAACGCATCTGTAATCTCCTTGGAGTTGCGGATGTCTATAGGCGGTAGTGATCACTTACAATCAGGTGACCCACTTGCTTGTTTTTCTTCCTATTTTATATCAAGAAAATTAACTTAATCATCCAGTTTTTGTATGAAAAACTTTACAATTATGTCAAATTGTAGCTCTTGTAAGTTTAGTGGTACTGGTACGGTCAGCCTCAAAAGTAGCTGAACATTTTAGTACCTTGTCGCTGTCAGTGATGTGACAAATTTGGGCCACTCTCATTTCATACGTTACTACGACGAGGTTCTTAAGTGTTTAGCTACTTCTAAGACTGACTATACAGGGGCCATGTTTCAATATGTCTGCGCACAGTCAACGTTCCGACCAATCAGAATGTTCAAAAATGGTTAACATTTATTACGTAGTTGCTTCTCAGAGCCTATTTTCTTCGTGAAAGTAAAATAAGTTCCTACACCTAGAAGGCTTTTAATTTTATTCTTGAGGCGGGCCGCGTCATCAACTTTTATGGCGCTGTAAACGTTAAAAAGATACTAAAATCTGACAAAAAGCAGTCGAAAATGTACTGCAAAGAAAACTGGCAACTCAATATAATTCACTTCATTCCAAAGTTACAAAAACATTTTCTTTAAAAAATATAGCCTATGTCACCCAGACTACAATTACGAACCGATTGACACCTCATTCATCAAAATCGGCTCAGTCGTTTAGGCACTACAGTGGAACATACGTAAATACAAACATACATACATAGGCTGCTAAAAACATAACCCTTCCTTTTGGCTTTGCCGTAGTCGGGTAGTTAAATAGTAATAAAACAAAGTCTCTACCCGCCTCTAGTCTTCATATCTTCTGCCGCTTCTCCCTTCAAGACCAGTCAACGGATTTTTAATCAATTTTCATTGTATTATTTAGAGATTTATTACGGAATATTTTTATGTATATTACATACTAATGTATTCATGCGAAGCCGAAGCGGGTCGCTAGTAATAGAGAAAATGATACCTCAGAGTTCGATTCGGCTCATTCATTCGTCAAACATCGCTATGTACATAACATTACATATATCTAAAATAATCACTATGTCTCGGCTAAAGGCATATAAATAGCAACAGTCGGTGCCCATATGCAGCATGCACACGATAATTATATCCAGGACAAATTAGACCAATTAATTATTGACCAAGCCACAAAGCAAGCAAGGCTTGTGTTGTGGGTAATAAAGGACGGACACAACATACATATATTTAGATACATGCTTAAATACGTATATAACATCTCAGACTGAGGTACAAACATTCGTGATACAAATGTTTGCCCCTATCAGGATTCCGCATGCGGCGCACGTCTGCGTGTAAGTAAAATTCATATGCACTTGTCCTACTGCTCTAACTACATTTACTGTGCCGACGACATCCATTCTTTGAATCAAACCTAAAGAACGCTATGTAAAACGTTCCGTTTCAACCCAGCATTCAAACCCCTAGCCTCATTTAACTATTAGCAGCGACAAAGAATCTGCGCGTTAAGGGACAAAATAAGTAGAAATATCCCCGTTCCCTGGGTGTCCGTATCTATTGTATGAGCCATTGTGAAAGGCACAAAGAGCGGTCAGAGCGAATAGTTCCATCGTCGATGGACGTTAATCGATATACTCGGTAAAACGGAGAAACGGAACGTGAAAAAGGTGTGTTTAATTCACTTAACGGCTTCGTGATGGATTCGATTGCGAATTAGAGTGCCGCGGGATGCCTTAGGACAGAAAAAAGCTGTTTCCATTGAAAAGAAAGTAAGATAGCAAACTAACTTTTACAGGCTTGAGCACTTTGTCTTTAAATCTCTTAGAACTGTCTTAGTTGCTGACTACTACATTATTTGTTCTTAAACTCCGATTGGTGTAAGCCAGTCAATAAAAACACAAACTGTATTGTTCACGCTTCTATTAACATCTTGACAATGGTGGTGAACAAAAAAATTATGCTTAATTTTAAAAATTGGCCAAGAGAGTAAGTCGTACTTTCGGACCGAGGGTGAATGCGTTCTATACCAGTGTTGGTGGAGGTTTACCATAGATTTGAATTAATGTCTTGGTCACACGGATCGAGTAAAACCACACTGAAAAAAATAGTTTTGTTACACGTAACCAAAGTTTTGTTACCTATTACAAAAAAAAAGTGACTTCCGAACTATTTGTTACACCTTACCTAACTTTTCATTTGTAATTAACTCGTTAAATGTTTATCAGTAGCAAATAGTTTTGCTGTATTTAAACGAACTTTGATTACCATTAACCAAAGTCACGAGTAACCAAACTAGTTCGGTTGTCACTTTTTTTCAGTGCATGCTGGTAACATGCATGCATGTATTATTGCCTTGTGCATCCATGCGTGGTTGTCAGGTTGGGAACCATGGTAACGTAACTCTGCCAATCAATTGCTCCACACTTGAATTGTCTCTGGCTTTACTAAAAACTAAAATTTCCTAAAAATATTGTACTAAGTGTATGTATAATAAGTTTAACTCATGCAGGACGCGTGGATGAAGTCCGTACACCATAAATTAAGTTAGGGAAAAATATTGAAATAAGTACAACAATTAAAACGGCTTATATCGCGGGTATTGTTAATAATCAAATTTCCGACGTTTCAAGGCCTTTTCAGCCCTGTATTCATGGGCAGACTGACAAAAATAGGTAAAAAAATAAAAACTACACAACTAAAAATTAAACTTAAAAACTAGAAAAGAAATCGTTCCAATTATCGCTATAAGACTACAGCCTCTACCAGTGCTTCGGAAAATGACATCTGCTGAAAATAATTACGCGATTAAGTTCGATAAACCTCAAGTTCTCACTAAGAAAAACCGTTACTTTCCGAGTGCCCGATCAATTGAAACTTTTCACAAGAAAAATACAAACTTACTCTTTTATATAAATCTGAAACGAATGACTCGCTCAGGACACATAAGCTAATTTTCCTAGACTGAACAGCGAAATGTTGAAAGCGTCTCAGCAAAATAGATTTAAGTTCCAGACGTTGTTTTCCAATGGTAATGAATGCTTTTAACAAAAACCATGTGCAGAAAATGCAATAAAGTGTTTTTGCAATACGTGGCACATCGCAGACAAGGGGCGAATGTAAGGTATTTTAGCTGCATTTCTAAGACATTTTTCTAAGTAGTACTCGTAGGAATTTGGTGTATGCATTTCCGATTCTTTTTATTGCTAGTTTAATCTACTGGCGTGAAGCGACCAAAGGTTTATCTTGCAAGCTTCGACTGGAGCGCTACTAACAATTTGCTTGCTAAACCAGCTGTTCCGGCGTTGAGAGCAAGACAACTGGTGAAATTATGGCACAAGAGGTATTCCACCTTAGCCCTCTGTATTGGCAAAGTATCTACGAGTACAATCTCCTTGGTTAAATCTCCAATAGAAAGACAAACCAGCAGTGAGTGCTAAGTGATCACCACTGTCCATAGATACCCACCATCTATGGACAGTGGTGATCACTTAGCACTCACTGCTGGTTTGTCTTTCTATTTTATACATTTCCATCACTGATTGTTCAAGTATTCCTCTGAAGTCTTCTGCAATCTTCGTAGAAAATGAAGCCAATTATGTTTGACGTCCTTTTCAAGTCTGCCAACTACCAGCTACGTAGGTGGGGTTTGACGAAGCTCAATAATTGGGCGTTAAGAAACAGTTATAAAGTGAAAGATTAATTTCAGGTTGGCATAGTTACACAAAGGCATTAACTTTAAGCAGAAGCACTTTCTTGTTTTGTAAAAACAAATACCGCGCGTCTCTTACGGCAAATCACACTGGTCGCCTTAAAATTTTATTTTTAATAAATAACGAAATTATAGTACATCATAGTATTTTTTATATCATTTACTTGTTTATGAATATGGTAGTTAGCTACCTATGAAATTGGTGGCCCGGCGCCGGCCCCGTTTATAATTTACCCCATTTGGAAAATCTATTGGCCGGCCTTAGACTTTAGAGGATATTCAAATGTGACTTTGATTTGACTTTTAGTGTGAGAATACGCAGGTGACAAGCTCAAGAGTCAGTGATGACGCAAAACGGCCGATCATTGGTGACTCGAATATTGCCGAAGCACATAACTTAACTCATAATACTGTATAATGCATCTAAGTATAAGAGGCGACGTCAACAAAAAGAAAGAAATAAACATGTTTTTTAAATATAAAACAGGAAGGCAAACGAGGAAGAGTCACCACCGTCCATGAACATCCCAAAAAGAAGAGATTGCTGATGCGTTGCCAATCAAGAGGACTAAACTGGAATACCTCTTGTGCCAGTTATAACACCAGCTGTCTTGCTCTCCACCCCGGAACACGACAGCACGTACTGCTGATTAGCGGCTAGTTTTTTTCGCCATAAAATCAATTACAGGAACCAACAAAAGCCTAGCTTAAACGTGCTAAATTCTTTTTCACTGACCAGGCAGCCAGAAATTATAAGCTGTTGACCAGCCGACCGCTATTCACTCGATGTGACAACTTAATCAGTGAATGGCGAATCTATTTCCGTGTGCAGTGGACAGAGGCAATCTCGGGAGACGGAAAATGAGAAAACTACGAATACGGGGACCAAAGAACTACTGCAGCCGAGACATGATCGCCGGGTACTTTATTTCGTTACCAACCAGTATCAGGCGGTAATAAATAGGTTTTAGTTTCATTTCAGGTCAGCAAGTGTACAGTCTCTCAGTACTTTCTTCATAATAAAATCATTTCGTTTGTTGTAAGTGCAGCTTTTGACAAATCGTTCATAACGGTATGATCAAAGCATGATTCGTATTTATTGCAGCAATAATAGATTAATTCAAAATGTAAGTCACAAACAATTTTTTTTAAATAGAATCATTAAGTTTTAATCCTGAACATCTATCTATCTCCAAATTTTACCTAAATCCGTCGAGCCATTAATGCGTGATTGAGAAACAAACATCCAAATAACCAAATATCTTTATTTTCGCATTTTTAATATTCATAGGATTATTTTTGTTTCTAACTCATTTATGGATTCTAATCATCTGCAAACTAACTTTTTTTTTAAATAGAATACTGATAGAGATGATGCTGTGATTGCAAATGGCTGTAGTCTGAATTTAGCCGTTAGCTGCCTAATTTACAGATACGTAATTGTCAAATGTGGTTCTATTCTAACACATAAGTTCCGTTGTTATCGGAAGGGGTCCTATTCGAGTCACCCCGGGCGTGAGGGGCGACGCTGTTCGACTAAGCTGCGGCCACCATTGTTTCGCGTGTGCTCCGCGGATTAACAGGGCATTTCTGAACAATTAATTATTCTATTGTGGTTCTTATAAACAATATGTCGCGACAATAATTTAACTAGCGACCTACCCCGGCGTCACACGTGTCCCTGAAAATTCTTAGGTCAAGCCGCCCCGCACCCCTCCAACCGCTCAGGACTCCTATCAATATGACTTTTCACTTCTTAAAAGAACAACATCAACTTCAAGAACTTAACGTCATCTGAGAGAAGGTTGAAGGGAAGAGAGGAAGAGAAAGACCTAGGCGCACCTGCTTTGCAAGTAAGGGAGAAAGTTAATGTCATGTCGTATCATGAAGTCAGGTCCATGGCAATAGACAGAGAGAAATGGTGGTTACTCTACCGACAAGAGCTAAAGCTCATTAATTATATGATGATGATCATGAGAAGAAAAATGCTAAAACTGCTTATTTATTAAGTATAGTTTTTATTCACGGGAGTTGAGATGTGACGGTTTTAAATCATAACTATGAAAAATATTACGTTAATAGTAATAAAACGTCAAACGACAGACGACTACGAGATAGATACCAAACCAATCCAATCCAATTTTTACAATCTGGTGACGTCACGACAGTCAAGAACCAAAGTAGCATTATTTATTTTTATTTTATTATTTATTTATTTATCAAATATACAACAAAAAACTTAATTCTACGAAAAAAGAATGACGGCCAGCGTTCGCGCGCTTAAATTTAAAATGGTGAATTTACATGCATTTTTTTTATTTTTTTATTTTTTATTTTTTATTGAAAGAACACAAACAGTCTCATATATAGTACAGAATTCATAGATATATACATTTAAAACATTGACAAATAGTGTCCACAGAAGAGATAATAAATATTTAGTTGACAACCTCTTAAACTATCATAAGGCATTGCGACAAAAATACAGCTCAATCTACTTTTAAAGTAAAATAAAGCAAAAACAGTAAAAAAAAAAAATCTTTCCATTGCTATCTCTACCTCAAATTAAAATTAAAAACTACTAGAATTTCCTAACGGATACTTACACATACATCATATAAACATTTTCTATATTTACTTAAAGTGGAATTAAACATATCAATACTTTGGAAATAATGGTTGTACGCGACACAAGTGCGTGGAACAAAAGAGTTCTTGGCATAATTAGTTTTGAAAAATGGAACCAAAAACAAGTGCTTTTGGCGAAAACAGCGGTTGGGACAGCGCAAATTAATTTTATTTAGAAGATAAGAACAATCAATTTCATAATTTAAAATTTTATATAAAAATATCTGATCTTTGATAAGCCGCCTCTCCTGTAATGGCTGTAGTACAATTTGAGAATCAGATTTAAAGCGATAGCCAAGGTGCTTCTGGAACTTATTTTGAATCCTTTGGATGGAGTCTATGTAAACAGAGTAAATAGGGTTCCAAATCGTCGAAGCATATTCAAGATGAGATCGAACAAGTGCGTTGAATAGTAATGTAAATGTTGAGCGGCACTTAAATTCTTTGCCAACTCTAAGCGTAAATCCAAGCATCTTATACGCTCTATTCACAACATGCTCTACGTGAGTGACTATTTTTGTGTAGTTTCATAATATTTAAAACGAAAAAAAGGTTAAATGTCTCTCAATGTATAAGCACTGTCCATAAGAAACCGCTAAAATGTATTAACTCTTCCAGAAAAAGTCGCTGACGTTGTTCCAAAAACCATCAGATCTAGTTACAATATCGCTAAATGGCAACACTGGCAGACGCGCTCTAACGTTTACGCGTGGCGAAGCAAACGTCTGTTTCGATCACCAATGTCAAACCGGTGTTCGGTCGTTTCTACTAGCATTGACTAGGTACCCAGGTCAGATATCGTCCCATCCCTAATAAAACCCTTATAACTACTATATCAGTATTCTATGGCCAGTTAGCAATCGTAATATAACGACACTGGTTATGCATAATCTTTCGAATAACTAAAGTCGCCCGTAAAGCCGACGTGAAATGAACCTTTTTCTACGGAAATAGGTGCGAGTATCGTATACTCTGCCTGTAGATTGCGTACAGTAGTCTAACAGGCAGGGTTGACAATAAATTAAGAGTGCAAAAAATACATATTTTTGGTTCAGTACCCGCTATTTTAAGAAAATTAAAAACACAACAATATTGCATGTTGAATACCGCCGTGCTGCATTTATTTGGGATTTTAATACTCAAATTTAAATTTTCACTTTTACTTTGTGGCTTGAGTTTTAAAGGACACACGGCTGTCTTATGAAATACTAGCGTACCCCTGCGACTTCGCTCGCGTAAAATTAGTAGCCTATGTTCATCAGGTATAGTGTAGCTTTCTATCTGTAAAAGAAATTTAGAAATCGGTTCAATAGTTCCAGTGATTACCCCCTACATACAAACAAACAAAGTTTTCCTCTTTATTATATTAGTGTAGACTAGTGTAGATGTAGAAGATGTCGATTAGTGTAGGCAGATGTAGATGTAGATATATTAGTGTAGATGTACTGATTCTACTTGGTGGACAACCCTATCACAAGGGCTTTCATAGCAGAATTACATGGTTTCCAAAGGCGATGCAATTCAGGACGGCGGATTATGAACATGATATGTCTGCGAAACAGATTTAGTACCTAAACATGTCCGGACATAGTTTTGCATCGTTTTAGCTGTCCTATAATTTGAGTGTATGAGGTTAGTTAACTTCTAAATTTGTAGCGAAATTAAGGAAATGCGAGAAATTAAAACATAATCCTCCATTCTGGCGGCGGTAAAAAGGTGTTTTTATAATCTGATATAAACCACCGGGGTAGTACCACCCTCTTGCATTGATGTACTGTAGCAGTACTTCTACAGCTCTGTCTCCCTGTTTCTTAAATGCCGGCAACACGCCTCTGTTTTCAACTGATTTGGCTACCATCCTAAGATCCGTTTGCTTGTTTACCCCTTATAATATGACTAGCAGACGCCCGCCACTTTGTTCGCGTGGAATTAGTAGCCAGTGTCCGTTAGGGATAGTGTAGCTTTTTATTGGTGAAAGAATTTCTGGAATCGGTTCTGTAGTTCCAGAGATTACCCCTTATATACAAACAAACAAATTAAGTTTGCACCTTTATTATATTAGTGTAGATAAAACTGAACCACGACGCATCAAAAAAGAGGCGAAGTAGCGTGATGACGGCACGAGACTCTGAAAACTCTAATTTATATTTTTTCAGAATCCAGATGTTTTAGAGGACAATTGGACATACAAGCCTTAGCACTTGACTCTTGGCACCCAAACTGACGAAATCGGATTAGCGGTCGCATTGAAACCTTCTATCAACTTTTATTCTACCCTAGTACGTAGTACCACTATGCCACAAACAAATAGTGCTTTTTATTTCCCGCTTGAAATTTTTTGGTGAAAGGGTTTTTAAGAACGGAACGGCAACTATCATCTACAACAAAATCAAAATAGCTTTATTTCATGTTTGTTAAATTATAAGTAAGTATCTGGTTTTACTAAAGATTTGCTCAAGTCTCCATCCCTTTAGAGTTCTGTCAGCAAATTGTCGATGAACATGACTGACGGCGAAGAAAACGTCCAAAAGTTCGCCGAGAAGTATCACTCTTACAATCGTCGTCTCGCTATACCACTTAAACTGTTTACAGCCCGATAATAGCTAAACGACGCGAATAACTTCCGATATCAAATATAAACGATGGACAATGAGAACACAAAGAAAAATCTTAGTCATGTCTCGTCTTTAAGGCCCTCAGTGATCCTAACATTACTGGATGTTTAAATGTGAAGAATGCCTGACGTTCTGCGAGGCGGTGGATGACCGTTCTTCTTCTGTCTATGTTAATACTTAAAATATTTAATAACCTGTTTTTATTTTTCATGCTCTATGTATATTATGCGCCATGAATTTCACAGTGTCTTAGTTTATACTGTAATACTGTGTAATTATCTGAATAAATAAACAAATAATTACTGCCCAGTGGGGCTAGAGGGGTGATTTTTGACTTTTGAACGCTCGACAGGCTCGTGTATTTGATTGGTCCGCGGCTGGCTAATGTCGAGCCAGGGGGGTTCCACTCCGCACTGTAGGTACGCTCGGCCGCCTTGCCTACAGAGTAGGCAAATCGCAGTAGGATGTCGGCTTGCCGCGCGCCCGCTTATTCGCTCTCACTGTGTCAATATATTTGAAAATGAATGTCTCGCTAGGGAGTTAAGGGGGAAGGCGGACGCGGGCGGCGCGTTCCTTTTGACGCGAGCAGCATAGTGAATGTGGATGAAGTAATATAAACTTTTGTTCGTGACAATAAAGTTGGAATTCGTTTAATCGCGGTCGAAAAAGAGTTGTTTTTGTACGTTAGTACTATTATTTATTCTGTGGTCGAGCGCTCGAAAGTCAAAAATCAACCCGACGGTTTAATTTATCCCTCACTGCGTCTCTGTCAAACTAGTGTCATAAGAAAGGGAAGCACATAGAGATAAACTCAAGTGAGCTACTTGGGCAGTCATGGTAGGGCCACAGGACTGCGTCCCGGGCATATCGTGCATTACTCACTAATGGCGCTACAGATGACACCACGAGACACTCATCTATTATTAAAGAATACTTATGAATGAAGAAATCGGTTGCACAACTGAAACTGAACGGTTGAAAACTGAATACGTCATATCATCCGGACTGTTAAGTCGGATTCAATAGAAATGGCCAATGTTGTAAACAAATATGGCTACCATTTGACACATAACCTTAAATTTTCAACGAACACGTTTATTGAAATAATAAATAATTAATTGATACCTACATTGACTAAAACAGAATGAAAAAGCAAAGATAAAGTGTATAAATCAGTAACGGGTCCGTAGGTACTAGTTATTCAACAGTGCGTGATTACAGAGTGAAAATGATAAATTGATTTGTTTACAACACCGGCCGGTTTCTATAGAAGCCGATTTACAAGTTACACGTAAGAAGACACCGGCCGTTTAATTCAAAGACTCCCTCGCAACAAACAGCTTTTCAGGATTCTTCGAATTAAGTTCACATAATCCCAACAAATCCTTTAAGGAGGCCCGACTTGATTAAACCCCTTCGTTGTAACGTGCTAAGGAAATCCTCTAAAGCGATTAAGTTTATAGGTTTTCAGGTGCCGGCGATATTTCAGCGGCGACGGGTCATTTGTTAATATAAACTTCACATACATAGGTGTGAGTATGTCTTAGGGATTGAAACCGAGGAGACATACAGTAACGGCGGAGCATAAGGGTTTTGAAGGTTTTGGTTTGCAAGGTACTATTTGGACATTTTCGTCTATAGAAGTCCATTAGGCTGAAATTGAATCGCATTTGAATAACGTGTTAAGTTTTCTTGTTAGTGTCATTTGAGAGTCACGGGCATTAGCCTTAAGAGGAGTGTGAATCCAAATGGAACCCAACCACAAAATGCGCTCCCCATACAAACGGCGATAACTTTTTCCACCCTCTAAACTTTAACCTATGGTAATGATTTTTTAGTATGTTGTCGTTATGCCCTAGAACTAGGTTTGTATGTTTTGATTTTTTAAATATTCCTGATAGATTTGACAATATTTTCATTTTACGAATTTCATACAAAACAAAAAATCGTTAATATTTAAGAATATTTAAAAAAGAAAAACATACAAACCTACGTCTAGGGCATGATGACAACATATCAAAAAATCACTGCCATAGGTTAAGGTTTAGAGGGTGGAAAACGTTATCGCCGTTTGTATGGAGAGCGCTGAGTTCACACTCCTCTTAATTATTTGAACAGATTGTGCCCATTTTCGGATTTAGAAACCAAATAATTTGATAATAATATAAACTAGTTTTAAGAATAACGACTATGGTATCATGGTATTTTTAAATGTTTCTGTAGTCTTACAGGGTTTATGTTGAAGCTATACCTTTTTTTAAGAACTCTGGTAGAACATAAATTTGCTATAAAGATGGTTTGATTTTGATTTTGTTTGTTCCAATTTGTTTACCTCCGCAAAGTAATACTTGAAACCTATAATTACTGTATATATGTGTATCTACACCGATTATGTAATTAATTTAAGTGAAAAATAATATGCAGACGTGGGTAGTACCTAGTAATTTGTTCCTACAAAGTCAACACGAAAATACACTCATCAAAAATGCTTAAGGATTTGTACCTTAGATAGTTATGAACATTTCTAGTCATATTTGGAGGGAATTTGCAGTTGCCACGCCAGATCGGAGTCCATGGGGGCATTTTTCTGAGAGCCCTTTATCTGTGATGAGGAATAAAGAAATACATCATCATCATAATCATGTTTACTGCTCAGCCAAAAAATTTTTTTTTTGGATAACTATTAAGCCATTTTTTGTGTTGTAACTGGCACGGTTACTTGAGCTGTATTTTTTGATACAGAAATAAAAACCTAACCTAACCTATGTTATGAACTCAACTGCTATGCAATTGCAATTCTTATAATGTTCCTAGGGCAGAAAACGACTTTCAGAAAAATTTACCTCCGGAGTGTTAGGGTGATCCCGTCTTGTATAGTCGACCAAGAAATTGCTGGACCACTTTTCGACCGTATTACAGAGGGATAAGGCTCAAAAGTGGTCAAGCAATTGGTCGACTGTACTTGCCACTAGAAGGGTTACCCTATTTCTCTCTTATCTTCTTCATACTTTAAATACACAAACCAAGCTAGATAATATTCAGGAATATTTATATTGTATAAACGTTATTCAACAAAACATAACTGCGTGCCGTAACCATTGTTCGACGTATACCGTAAACATGGATTGTAAACTGGAGTAAGGCGTTATCGTAAAACGTTATTGTTTACGACCATTTTACAGCGTGTACTATTTGCATGCGCGTTTTTGACAACGTTACACGTTTAATTAAGAGTTAGTCAGACGTGGCAGTTTTGGACGGACATGTTTTTACTGAAAATACGGCAACTCCCTTTGTGACTTGCGATATATGTAAATTTATACCGCGGATGAATTAATGTACATTTAAAGCAACCATGTTTGAAAGAAATGATTGCAATAATAATTAGTAATTATAGCCGCTGCAATTATTGGCACAACAGGTATTCGATCTTAATCCTCTGGGTTAGCAACGCATCTTAAATCCTTTTAGTGTCGCAGGTGTCTATGGGCGCTGGTGATCAGGAGACTCACTTGCTCGTTTGTCTACCTAAGTTGTATAAAAAAAAACTAGCACACATGTACAATTAAGATGTAATAAAATGGGCTGTAGCTTTTTCCCTGCAAACATCTCGGTTTTGCTGTCATATAAAAAAATTAAGATGTAATATATAAAACCTTTCTTAAAAAAAATCTCTAAATGACAGTGAAAACCGTATCAAAATTCGTTGCGTTGTTAAAGGAGCGGCCAAAGATATGGGAACAGACAGGAACGGATAGCTACCTTGTTTCATCATCATCATCATCATTTCAGCCGAAAGACGTCCACTGCTGAACATAGGCCTCTCCCAAGGATCGCCACAACGACCGGTCTTGTGCTGCTTGCATCCAGCGGGTTCCCGCAACGATCACCAGGTCATCGGTCCACCTTGTGGCGGGTCTACCTACGCTGCGTCTTCCGGTACGCGGTCGCCACTCGAGAACTCTATGGCCCCATCGGCCATCCGTTCTGCGAGCAATGTGCCCCGCCCACTGCCACTTAAGTCTAGCAATTCTTAAGGCTATGTCGGTGGCTCTGGTTCTTCTGCGGATCTCTTCATTTCTGATTCGATCTCGCAGAGAAACTCCGAGCATAGCCCTCTCCATTTCCCTTTGAGTGACCTTGAGCTTTCTTATGAGGCCTTTTGTTAGCGACCACGTCTCAGTACCGTACGTCATCACTGGCAACACACATTGCTCGAAGACTTTCGTCTTCAGACACTGCGGTATCTTGGACGAGAACTACCTTGCTACTACCTACCTTGTTTAATACTATGTAAAGAATGAAAAGCAGTTACATAACAAGCAGGGCTTAGCATTCTTTCAGCATTAGGTGCATAGAAACTTCCGTTTAGCACACGGCTCAAGACAACCAATGCAACTAGCTATTCTCGACTCGCGATAACTCGCTACGTTACTCGGTGCGTCTGGTTCTTAGGGAGCGTTCAAGTATTACGTAACGCAATTTGGGGGGGGGGGGTCTTGTAAAACGTTACGATGCGTTACAGGGGCGGGAGGGGGTCTTTCTTACAACACGTTACGTAACATTGTTTCTAAAAAATTAGGGAATTAAAACTCCCAAACTGGCAACCCCTTTCATTTACGTTACGGGGAATCCCTCGATTGTATTAGTCTGGTCGTATTTTTTTTTTAATTTGTTCTCGCAAGTTGGCAAACCTTTTCGTTTATATTTCACGGGGAATCCCTAGATTGCATTGTACGTCATTTAATGTTGTTTTTGTCATTATTGTTTTTTTTTTGTCCTTTAGTGTTACGTAACGTTTGGAGAGGGGGAGGGGGGTACAGAAAAACGTTACGGTGCGTTTAAAGGGGGGAGGGGGGGTCAAAAATCTTCAAAAATTGCGTTACGTAATACTTGAACGCTCCCTTACTAGCCTAGGGGAAGCGAGACGCACTCAGTTACGTAGCAAGTTACGCGTATCGAGTAGATTCGTGCTAGGTGCACAGTACCCTTACCATGAGTACAGTGGACCTAGCCGTAACCGTACTCGCTAGCGACGGCGTAAACGATTTGTACGGCGCCTCCAGCGCTCACTTGGAGAACTAAAGATCGCTAGTATGAGTCCAACGGTAAATTACCTATCGTAATCTAACCTAGTGACTAAAGTTTTGTAGCTGTTGCCGTAGAATTGGTACCATGAGTCACAAATTTGACACAATGTCATCGAAAAATACTGTATCGACTATGGTTAATTCTTTCACTGATAAATGGGAGCGTATCAAACGCTATCCGCTGTAGTACCGTAATATGAATTTTCGATAGAAACTCATGGTAATGGTACAGTTGCCAGGGTGACAGCAATTGACGCGTCCTACGGCTTCCCGTCGGGCAACGACCGACCGCCTAATCGCATTGTAACTCTAATGTGGATACACAACTTTACAGACACACTTACATTACAAATGAAAAATATTGTATTGAAATAAAACAATTTAAACGGTTTATATCGCGTGTATTGTAACGAATCTAGTTCCCGACGTTTCGAGTCCTTTACAGGTCTCATGTTCACGAGCAGACTGACAAAAAACTTAGAATACAAACTACCCAATTTTGAAAAATAATTGATAAAATTAAAAAACTAAGTATGAAATCGCTTTTTATAATTATTTTTTGTTTTATTTCAATGTCCACAAGTCGCGAAAACATAAGAAAATACTATGAAAAATATTGTATTTATAGTGTTGTCAGATTAGTTATTGAAAGGTAGTGAATAAGAAAACGGACCCAGCCTTTGACAGTGACTCAACAATTGGCACTTACAGTACGAAATGCAATATAGCAAGGTACAGTCGTCCCATGAAAATGTAAAGCATAGTTAGAAAACTGACGGTGCAAACGTCAATGAGTAAAGAGCTGTCAGTTGGCGTTATATCTTGGTTAGGTTACTACGACATGCGGCCGTAACATGGCCGACCGAGTTTAGTTTATCTGAGTTTATCTCTACGCGCGTCCCTTTCTTATGACACTAGTTGGACAGCGGGAAGGATCATGGACGTACCTAGGGGGGGGCAGGTAGGGGCAGCTGCCCCCCCCCCCCCCTGGAAATCTCGCAGAACATGTATGAACTCGCCTAATTACTAATCAAAGTGTAAACGGGGCCTTATGCTCTAAATTTTAAATAAACCGCGCAGTAGACACTGGCAAAATGCACGGTACAATTGATAAAAAACCGCGACGATCGATGGCGGACGAAGATTACCGAATCTAGCATCTGACTTGCCCCCCCCCCCCCCTAGGCCAGAAGCTGTATACGCCCATGGGAAGGATAGATTAACCCTGAGCCGACCATGTTACAGCCAATGGTCAACTGCTCAACATCGTGAGCCTATTGTACAGTCAGCCTCAGAAATAGCTGAACACATAAGAACCTTGTCGTAGTAACGTAAGAAATGAGAGTTGCTAAAACGAGGTACTAAAATGTTCAGTTACTTCTGAGGCTGACCGTACTTCACGCATGTTTCTCTCTTGAATTTTGTTTCTAAGTATATAAGTTTACGAGTATGTTTTCACAATAAATTAGACGTGTAATTTGCCGTTATACGGAAAAGAGTACCAGATTTTCAGTCAACGTTTACGACCTTAATTTGGAATAAGTATCGCGTTAGGACGTAAGTGAGAACCGACAAATAGCGAATCTGTGCTATTTCCCTGTAACAAAATGTTACGCCTTAATAAAGCCTTCAATATTCATTATTATTTATAATGTTTATCGCGTATAGACTTAAAAAATATGTGAAAATCGCGAACATTATTCGAGAAGGTAGGTCGCAATCACAAGTTGCATACCTCAAATAAAGCTAAATAAAATACCAAGGAGATTGCAGATACGTTTCCAACCCAGAGGGCCAAGATGGAATACCTCTTGTGCCAGTAATTACACCGGCTGTCTTGCTCTCCATGCCGGAACACAACAGTGCAAGCACTGCTGCTTGCTTGTATGTGTGAAAATAGGGAAAGTTTAAACCAATTGGTATCAAAATTAGTTACACGTGAAAGTGTAGGTTCTAAGAGACTGTAGAATTGTTCGGAAAACGTCTATAAGTAGTTCATTCCGTGTTGGCTGTTATCGTGACAGCTTTCGTAAGGGGAGACTTCAATAAAATTTTACGAGGAATCTCTATCAAAGCTCTTTGAACAATGGCGGGAAAGCCTCTTAGAATATCGTGTTCGGAGCGTTTTAAGTTAAACCAATAAGGATCGCAAAGCTTATAGACTAGGAGGTCACGACAAATTTGGGAACGATCACCAATATGGCTGATCGGAAGCTCACAAGATAAAGGGCAACTCCGTGATGCCAAATATGTCGGTCTGCCTGCGCTAAGTGGTTGTGTTATCGAAATATGGCGCCTGCAAAACCAGTTATTGTTCCCAAAAAAAAACGATAAGTAAAATGGCTGAATAAAGTACAGAAAGGAAGTACCGGTTGCACTCATGTGAATTCTGCTAAAACTGAACAAATATTTGGTCGCGTTTCGAAGTTCAGCTCGTTTAAAGACCCTTGATCGTTGCCAAAAAAAAACGATAACGGAAATGGCTGAATATGACGTGGTATAAAGTATCAGTATGTACGAGCTTAATGCACCAAAACTGAAAAAATCTTTGGTCGCGTTTCGTAGTTATGAAGCGGTCTAGGTTACAATATCTCATACATTGTTGGAGTATTTTTTCAAAAGCATTGGATAAATCAAGTTCAAACATATTTTTGGGGAATAAGCACAGTGTCAAAAACATCCTCCTACACTTCTTTAGCAAACCTACCCTCCTCCGGTTAGGGGTAAGTAAGATCTGGTATCCAAATGGAAGACAAATTCTTTCTCACCTGCTGAATCTTATCAGTTTCTGGGGGCCTAGCACGCTAGCTTTTATCGATGACATAAAGCATTTATCCCGTTCTAAGCAGTATGCGTGTGCAAAAGGGACGAATGTTTTATGTCAGCGATAAACGCTAGTGTGCTAGAGGGGCTGGATCCTATTCATTTCTTTTTCATCCACATCGACATTTAACGAAAAACAACCCTTAAACTTAACAGTTGTAGTTACGTTCTAATGAACGTAACGACATCATTACATAATTGCTACCGTCAAATCGAGGTTTGATGATAATAATTATAAAAAGGCTTCGTTTATAGTTCTAAAGTGAGTTTATTTTTCAAATGCTGCGTTTCTTTTGATTTATGATGATGATGATGGATTTGCAACTAGTTTCATCCCCAAAGCTTTGAGCCCTTTTCAGATCTCGTGTTTAGTGGCAGACTGATATAATAATAGCCTATGTACGAGTATGACGAAACATTAAAAAAATACATACTACAGCTTAAATTCAATAATAGATATAAAAACACCCTGCCAATCTGCTAAATATGAACTGATTTTATTTGATCCTTACGTCTAATATTCCTGTTATCAATAAAGAAACTTCTAAAAGTATAAACAAGCTTCATTTGTTGGCGTATCATCGGTATCTTACCTGCCGCTCAACGACGCCACTTCGCATCGCGTTGCAAAAGCGCCACTGTGCGCTTAACGGGAAAGACACAAACAATTCCGGTAAAATGTATACATGCGTGCCGCGCAACCATGCAGATACAGATTAGTGTGCATTCCTATAGATAAGTAGCACACAATGATATAAATAACGCATACAATAGCACAGAGTAAACAGTGTCTTTCTCAGCTTGAGCGTCAACAATTACCGAAATTTTCCGAACAGTTAGCTTGATAGTAAATGGCTTTTGTACACCTGATTTGAAATTAATGAAAACCAAACGCAAGTTAAACCGTCACTTAAACGTCTACCCTGTCTAAAAATTCTGTGAACGGCACTGAACATCAAAGCAAGACTAGAGGTGACATTTCAAAAAGGAAAAGCTTCGGTAGATGAGGAAGGACTTGTCTTCTATTTGGATACCAGATCTTACTTACCCCTAACCGGAGGAGGGTAGGTTTGCTAAAGAAGTGTAGGAGGATGTTCTTGACACTGTGCTTATTCCCCAAAAATATGTTTGAACTTGATTTATCCAATGCTTTTGAAAAAATACTCCAACAATGTATGAGATATTGTAACCTAGACCGCTTCATAACTACGAAACGCGACCAAAGATTTTTTCAGTTTTGGTGCATTAAGCTCGTAGGTACTGATACTTTATACTACGTCATATTCAGCCATTTCCGTTATCGTTTTTTTTTTGGCAACGATCAAGGGTCTTTAAACGAGCTGAACTTCGAAACGCGACCAAATATTTGTTCAGTTTTAGCAGAATTCACATGAGTGCAACCGGTACTTCCTTTCTGTACTTTATTCAGCCATTTTACTTATCGTTTTTTTTTGGGAACAATAACTGGTTTTGCAGGCGCCATATTTCGATAACGCAACCACTTAGCGCAGGCAGACCGACATATTTGGCATCACGGAGTTGCCCTTTATCTTGTGAGCTTCCGATCAGCCATATTGGTGATCGTTGCCAAATTTGTCGTGACCTCCCGTAATATTAGGAGCAGGGCTTCGATCCTACGGGCCTTTTGAAGGCGATTTATTTGACAGTACAGTTTAAGATAAAGTCAGCCGGTAAACGCGACATCCGGCTAACTAGAATTTTGTTTAATGTAGCAACATTGTATTAATAACGTCAAACGGGACGTTAAGGCGTAAAATCACGTCTACTCGTGACCACAGCCGTTCGCGGGTGGTAGTGGTGCAATTACTGGCACAAGAGGTATTCCATCTTAGACCTCTGAGTTGGCAACGTATCTGCAATATCTTTGGTGTTGCGGGTGTTTATAGGCGGTAGTGATCACTTACAATCAGGTGGCCCTCTTGCTTGTTCGCCTTCCTATTTCATTTAAAAAAAAACAACCGTTATATTACTCATATTCTTATAATAGTGCTTTGGCATAACCCGACTTATAATGGAATATGGATTACTGACGACAGCCGGAAGTACACAGAGTTCAAGCGACCATAATCATTCTTTCTGTATTCTTTGTTGCCTTGTGCGCACTAAGTTTCCCGTTCAATTAGTCTGCCGCGCATTAATTTACTTTATTCGAGAACAAAAGACTGCAAATCGGCGATCGGGGATAATGGAGAGCAATTTTTAGCATTTCTATACCGGCGTGGGACTTAAGTCGCTTTGATTTTCCTTTTTTTTATTGCCGCCTACGGTATTCCTTAAGCTGTGTTGTGTAATGCTTCTCAGATTCTATTTGGGTGATACACTTTCTGAAAGGAACAGTCCATTGGAACCTGAACATTTCCAGTTACCTAGATTCAATATTCATTTTCACGTACAAATCTTTTTTTTATATTTAAATATATATATATATATATATATATATATATATATATATATATATATGTCTGTGTGTGTGTGTGTGTGTGTATATGTATATAAATAAATAAAAGATTTGTATTTGTAATAAGAAGATATAAGACTTACAGCTGGTGTCCCAGGAGGAAAGGAATTGAGACATTACCTGTCAAGCCCTGTGGGAATTGAGCACTTAATTTCAACTCGCTGGAGTCAGATCAGAATTCCTAATGTATCATTTGACCTAAAGGGCTTTATGCTTAAACCGTAAACTTATTTATAACGTTAGTCAGGACTGACGTGATAAAACCATTGTTATTGACCTCGACGTTTCAAGCGTATTCCAACGGCAGTGCAAAACGGTCGAAACGTCGAGATAAATAAACAATAATTCCATTGAGTCAAAGTCCTAAATAACGTTAAATATGTGTGAATTTCGCGAAACTTATATTTAGCTGAAAACTTCACAGGAATATATGTATAACTTACGTATCCTTTTAAAAAATGCAAAAAAATAACAATTTCAGTGTAAATTCTTTAGGGCAGGTGACGGTTAGGTCAAGCGCTCGGTTAGGACAAACGTTATTATGAATTCGGATACAGTGCCATCACAGCTACATCGGATTTATTGTTCCAATAAATTGACACCAACAAAATAAACGTAGGCGGCATTTCGCAAATCTCGTTACGAAAGGAAATACGTAGTATCGTGTTTACGGACAATTTTGCATATTTCCGTGGGTAGTATTTGTTATCCGATCAGGCAGCCAGCGGGACGCGCTATTGCAACGTTCGTTTGCTATTTATTCTGTACTACATGAGTTTTATGACGTCCTGGTATCTTTGTGACAAGAATTTGATACCAATATTAAACCCCTGCTCAATATAAAGAGGGGGTAATAAGTTTGAAGACTCTATCTGTAGCTTTATAGCTCCAATAAACCGATTTTAATGTGGCTTTATTTGTTTAGTACAGATACTAAATTGTAATTCTGAATTGCAAGATTTGCAATGCTTGCAAATCTTGCAATTCAGAAACTGCAAGATGATTCTCACTCGTAGAGTAGTAATGTTTGATGACAAACGGTTAAGCGGTTTTTGAAATATTCTATTAATAAATTATAGCAAAGGATTTTTTATATTATGCCTACTGTTTACAAATGTCGCATTTGTCTTTAGCTTTCATTATAATTAATTGCAATTTCATTTACATTTTCAATATAAATCTTTATCTACTCTATAAGGCGACTACAAGAATGAACTGAACTTGTTTTAATATAAAATACGCAAATTGACCGACGCCTTAATTAGATAACTCGGGGCACCTTCAATTACCTAAAGCCGAAACTGTTCTATAACCCAATAATATTCAAAAGGTTCTTCACCTTTACCAGCAACATTATAAAAACAAGAAATATAATATTGAAGGCGATAACAGCTTTCTTTTGTTTGTTATTAGAACACCCGGAATGAAGCCTCCGAGAATAATCCCGAGGGATCGTCTCGAAAAGAAATAACTGAGGAACTCGGAGAAGTTGGCCAGCTTATTGTATTAATTCATTGATTGTGTTTGCGTGAGTTTGAGGCTGGTGAATGAATCTGTAGAAAAAAATGCCAGTTACGTGTGAATCGGACGGCATTTAATCTGAATTGTTGCGTTTTGTTTTACGCAAATCGTATATGAAACCTGTTATTTTCTTTTAAAACTCGGGCAAAAAGATTAACACTTACACAATACAATTCACGTGTCGATTTTTTGAATCCCCTTCAAACACTGGCAACGAAAATGTTACGCGCCGCAGATATGAAAAAAAAAGGTTTTCCAAATTCAAATCTGCCGCCTTCGATCGAATGTTTCAAATTACAAGGGCAATTCTGTTCAATTGGGCCAGCGCCTCGCGGAGAATTTGAATGAGAAAAATATATTTTGACTAGAATAAGTAATAAAATATTCAATGGCTCGGGAAATAGGAGAGTTATTCAAGGTTATGGTTGCTAATTCGAGGGGCATTGCCGAACGAATGACACGCTTATAGCATTGGGGAGTAATAACCGGAACAGTTTTTAAAACGTTGTGGAATATTCTCTTATCAATTGTTTATTGATGATGGCAATATGATGATGTGATTTTTAAACATAAAACTACCGTGAGACTCGGACATATTAATAAAACGGATTCACGTATTTTTAATTCTAGTCTAGTAGTTTAGTATTGTTAATATGATGATGTGATGACGTTTATTGAAGATGATGTTTTAAAAACTCTGATCCTGTATTTAATACTTTTATTATTCTTTGATTTATTTGACGAACCTGCCTGGTTATTACCTAAATAATTAACTTCTTTCTTTACATACTATTAAACCTTCGTTCAATAACTAAAACATGGATATAGCCTCAGTACAGTCAGCGTCAAGTATACCAGAGCGGGCAAGGTGTCAAAAATATCTAAACTCGACTCTATTGTCAAATACACTCGGGCGTGTTCAGATATTTTTGACCACCTTGCCCGCTCTGGTATATTTGACGCTGACTGTACATGTCAAGCGTACACACCCAAATTCCCACAAATGCTCGCATGCGAGTTGCATGACATTGCGGGCTGCCGACGTATGATGTGATCAATCGATTGAACGAGCCGCGCAATATAACGAAACTCGCATACGAGAACTCGCTCCGTGTAAATGGGCCTTGAGAAGCAGACGCCGTCCTTTGAACTCGAGAAAGCTGTGTTGTTGAAGAATTTTCACGTTTTTCGTTAAGTGTGATACATAAAGATTAACAAATACGAGCGCACGTAATAGATAGGACTTGAGGTTTAATTTACGCAAGTAACTAATTTATTTGCTATTTTCTAATGAAACAAAATTCGTCCTACATAAATACGGACATATTGATTTTACAGAAAAATCGCCATATTGATTTTACAGAAAAAGACTTATCAAGATTGTTCACAACATTTCTCATATTTAAAAAAACCGGCCAAGTGTGAGTCGGACTCGCGCACGAACGGTTCCGTACCATTATCTATAAAAACGGCAAAAACTCAAGTTTGTTGTATGGGAGCCCCCTTAAATATTTGTTTTATTCTGTTTTATAGTATTTGTTGTTAAAGCGGCAACAGAAATACGTCATCTGTGAAAATTTCAACTGTCTATCTATCACGATTCTTGAGATACAGCCTGGTGACAGATGGACAGCGGAGTCTTAGTAATAGGGTCCCTTTTACCCTTTGGCATGGTACCCTACAAAACGAGGAATAGTCTGGATGGAGGTAATAATAATAAAAATGTACCCCCAATAGGACTGACATGAAGTTAAATACAAATCCAAGTCGTTAGCTGATACAATTCCCGAATTCGCGTTGTATTTAATTCAACGTTCAGAGACCACTCGGAGGTCGCAGCTTCCATTTAGGGATGGGCAATTTGAAATTTAAATAAGGGTAGATACAAAGTTGCTTTACTTCACACCTTCGGTCACAACTTAATCAACGGATGTAATTTGATCAAAATTTTAAATAGAGTAGAAATCAATAGAAAGGGCCAATGAAGAGCGATGAAAATGGCATTTGGATTAACCCCCGACAAAAATAGAGGACTACAATAAGTAAGTGGATGTCTATTGGATCGCGACATACAACGGACGGACAGTTGCTGTTTTTAAATTTCTTTTTTTTATTAGAAATCAAGGCACAAAGCTTGACAGCGTGTTGACAGACGCAAAATAACTACACTGTCATCTCGCT
This sequence comes from Ditula angustiorana, assembly GCA_963691745.1. NCBI lineage: Eukaryota > Metazoa > Arthropoda > Insecta > Lepidoptera > Tortricidae > Ditula > Ditula angustiorana. The sequence goes on along the minus strand of OY829492.1, from coordinate 3,048,924 downwards.
GATTACAAACATGTTACAATAGATACAACAAATAAGAATTTAAGAGCTGTAGTTTCTAATTCTCCAAGATCAGGACTGTTAAATAAAAATATAAAATAACCTCTTCAAAAACTTTACCCTGACCTTTATTGAAATTAAGTCTGACATTTGATCTTATGAACTTTTTTTTATACAACATAGCAAGGCAAACGAGCAAGTGTGTCTCCTGATGATAAATGATCACCACCACCCATAGATATCAGCAACACCAAACAGATTGCAGATGCGTTGCCAACCCAGAGGGCTAAGATGGAATACCTCTTGTGCCAGTAATTGCACCGGCAATCTTGCTCTCCACGCCGAAACACAACAGTGCACTGCTGCTTAGCGGCAGGATTAGCGAACAAGATGGTGGTAGCGATCCGGACGGACCTTGCACAAGATCGTACCACCCGCAGACTTTTATAGAACCGGTTCTAAAAAGGTTAGAGTGAGGTTGCAAAAATTAAAGCAAACCAAAGTACCGCCTGAATCGATTAATTATGCATGCGACGTTGCACGTTGCACGGTGATTGTTAGCTTTAGTGATTTGATGGCGAAACTTCTGGAACCACGTAGAAACGACTTTATCATTAAAAAAAGTGAGACACGAGAATAATGTATCATTTTCTTGTTACTGCTCACTACTCAGGTTATTCACCGCATAAAACACTATCTAAATTATGCCTTGAATACCCAGAATGACTAGAAAAATCAAATATTGAATAAAATCTTCGACCTCTATCTTGCAACGATATACTAAACTATGTTTAGACAGAAAATGAAATATATTTATCACTAGCTGACCCGGCGAACTTCGTACCGCCTAATTATTGGAGGCATATTTGCTCACCGTTTAGACCTACCCTGGACTACGACAAACATTTTAAAACCAAAATCAGCTCAATCGGCCCAGCCGTTCTCGAGTTTTAATCAGACTAACGAACAACAATTCATTTTTATTTATATAAATAAATGATCGGAGTAGCGTTGCGGCAATTTATCGAACTATCGATAGTATTGTTGATAGTATCGTGACCTCGAAAAATAGTCACAATATCGATAGGCCTATCGATAGTATCGATAGTCATTAAAATCGAATACTATCGCTATCGATACCAATTCAATATTATTGCTACTATCGATAGTATTCGATAGTACCGATACTATCTATAGGCCTATCGATATTGTGACTATTTTTCGAAGTCCACTATCGATAGTTCAGCAACGCTAGACTGGAGTGAACAGTTACAACTCGATGCCATTAAAAAAAAATGTTATAACTGTCGTTGTTTTTCATTGATTTTTTATTATGATGTACCTGACTACCCTCATTTTCAGCTTTTGTTTATTTGTCACTAATAAGTCCCGTATCAATTTCCAACAATTATGGCAACCCTAACTTTAGATAATTTACTGCCCATGGCCAAGAATTTTGTTTTTTATCTGTTTTATTGCGTCTCTTACATAGACTTACTATTGAGAAGACTAACGCCGAGCGTGTCTCCGAAAGGGACAGCAAATACACACACATGAATATTTAGGGTTACCATCTTTAAGGCAGTTTTCCCTGGGGTCATTTACGATGTCAATAAAAAAAAACAATATTTTTATAAATTGAAAAAAGAAGAATTACTTTTGGATAATTAACAGGAATTTATAAAATCACTCTTAATAATATTAATAATGGTTAGTTAGTCTCGACCAACACCTCAAGAGACTCTCGCTAGAAGGTTGGATCAAGGGTCAGATACAGAAGGTGGTACTCCTGGACACGTCACGAATAGTCAGGAGATTCCTCACTCTGCAGCCCTAACCACCGGTAGCTTGAGCCTTGCCCCGCTGCCGGCGGCACTCCAGGTTAGGTTTTTATAATGTTTGTATATTTTGTATTGATATTGTTTTATTACTTTTTATAGAAATATTGTAAAAACTTAACCTAAGATTTTAAATAAATATACAAGAATAATAATGGTACCTAATTGTAGCGAAAAAGGTTGGAAATAATTATGTAGTAAACCCACACTGTAACAATAGATTTCGGTCAAAGTGTTAACAACACATTCTGGAAGATTCCAGTAGGTGCAATCCATGATTCCCGAATATGTGGTTCGTGGGGGAATCTGGAAGTTAAATCCAGAATACACTTCACGGGGCTTCATTTCATACAGCATTTGAGTCGACCGCCGAGTTATACTAGTGCATATTTTATCTGTGTACTAGTGTTTTATGTCGTAAAATAAACGATTAATGAAAAACTATTAATCAAAATACTAGACTAACATGCTTTACGAAATAGGGTCCTGTATAAGTTTTTTCTATACCAATATTTCATCAACGTACTACTTACCCCTTAACGTGGGGTAATATTCGTGGGAAAAAGTGACAACACTGAGTTTTAAGGTTATGTAAAAAGCACCAACTAAAAATGCATAAAACAGCTTTTATTTGATCTTGAAACACGTTAGGATGTGTATGTAAAGCGGGAAGGAACCACACAATATGAAACATCTGTTCTAATAAGTCAAATAAGATCAAATTTTTAATAACTTCCGAGTGAAAAGATAGTTCATCAATTTTTCGATTCACTGTCACTTTTGCAGCCTAAAACATAACATCGCACCATTCTGCAGACTCGTTATACTGTTCTTAACGCCTGTACAAAAAAATAGTCCACGTAATTTTAAATAAACCGGGCACTTTTTGTAATTTTTCCGGTGACATGGACTGAACTTGTCACAAAACGTCAAAGTCTGTTTAGCATAGAAGTATGCTAAGCAAACTTGACCTTGAAAAAACTAAACATGCCATGAGGGACAAAACATATCAAGCTCTGTCTCTTTTTTTCACAAGCAAATTCATATTTATATCTTATTCTTGTGCGAGTGAAAAGGAAGACGTCCAGCTTTCTATAGCTTTCTCTTTCTACGGTCTCTTACCGTTAGATTAGTAAACTGTGCATGGCAAACACTGACCTATAAATAATGGACTTCTAGTCAGCGATTAAAAATGGCCGCATCAAAAGACGAACAAAAAGTACAACAAATCGACAATCGCTTGCGCTGTCAGTATGTCGGACCGATGGCACTGCTGTAATACTATTATTTTGTAAAAAACCTTTTTACGACGAACTTAATAAATTATGATTTTATGCAGTTAGACGTAAAGTTGTTAATCCAATGACTTTAAATAACAAACTAGCAATTTGCATTTGTAACATTGGCGTCAACCTGTATTCTCATATCGGGCCGTTATTGTGCTGTCATTTAGTATGACACTCTCCATCCATGCATTATAATATCATTGGTTACTGTCAATGACTGGGACCGTTAAGTAGCTTCACGTTTTTCAATGTCACCCCGTCTAATGGGGCCGTTTTTCTACTGACATTTAGTATGACACTGTACATCCATGCATTATAATACTACGCTGCCGCTGCAAGCAGACCCGCTGCCACCTCGCAACTTCCGTGGGATCAAAGTGCGGCACGGCACGGCACCGACAGTACCGAGGCATCTTCTGCGTCCTGCTGTTCCAACGACGCAGCTGTACGTGTCCCGGCTGCATTAGTCTACGAAGGTTGAGGAGATCGTAGAGTATATTAGAGTGAAGTCCAGTTTTACCCTGAGGGTCGAGCTGTTGGAGTCCCGCCACAACGTCAATTTTACGTCCTTTGTGGTGCGGGTGCCGACCGATCATCTGTCGACCTTCATGAAGCAGGAATTCTGGCCGAAGGGAGTCGCTTTTCGTCGTTTTTGCGGACGGTTGCTGGACACCCCGAAACTAGGTCACACGTCGCCGAAGTAACGTGCTAATTTTAATGTTTTTGTTTTGTTTTTGTTTTATAAATATGTATGTTAGTCTTTAAGGTATTTTTTTCTATGGGCCTATGCAGCCTGAAATAAATGGTTCTATTCTATTCTATTCTATTCTAATATCATTGATGGCAAAGAACCGAGTCACGTCAAGACAAATTATTCCAAAAGTACTAAAAAATCACACGTAATAAAAGAGAGACTGTGGTATTGGATTATTAATGAGGTTTAGTCTACGCAGGTTCGAGAGCAGAGGTCGTGAACTGCAGAGGTAAGTACGTCTTTATATCCCTGTATACATATACTGTATACATATAGTATATGTATACACTAGACTGAATCCTAGACTGGTTACGATCGCGTCTAGTAATCAAATGTTTAATAACTGTAACTGTACTTAATGTAGACTGTGTTTTGTTTCTGATATCCAGCGTTTCAATGGTTTGGTTTAAAATTGAACTATCATTTTTTTTTATGATATAGGAAGGCAAATAAGCAAGTGGGTCACCTGATGGTAAGTGATCACCACTGCCTTTAGACACCCGTAACACTAAAGGGATTGCAGATGCGTTTCCAACCTAGACGGCTGATATGGAATACCTCTTGTGCCAATATTTGCACCGGCTGTCTTACTCTCCACGCCGGAACACAACAGTGCAAGCACTGCTGCTTAGCGGCAGGATTAGCGCGCAAGATGTTGGTAGCTATCTGGTCGGACCTTGCACAAGGTCCTACTACCCGCAAACTTAATATAGTTTTAAATTAATGTGTACAGACGTAATGCGTAAAACCATTTACACCCCCTATACTGGCCCTAATACGCGTTTACTCGCTACGTAACTCAGTGCGTCTCGTTCTAACTACCCCGGTAGGAGAAAGATGCACTGAGTTACGTAGCGAGTTAACGCGTGTCGAGAAGATTCGTGCTAGGTGCACAGTAAGTACCCTTACCATGAGTACAGTGCACCTAGCCGTAACCGAACTCGCTAGCGACGGCGTAAACGATTTATATAGGAAATCGGAAAAATATATAGTATAATAAAAATATTCATAAAATATAGTCACAAATTTGACACATGTCATCGAAAAATACCGTATCGACTATGGTTAACTCTTTCACTGACAAATGGGAGAGTATTCAACCGCTATCGACTGTAGTAACGTAATGTGAATTTTCGATAGAAACTCATGGTAATGGTACCGTAAGAGAGAGACGCACAAGTTACGTATTTTGGTATCGCGTATCGAGAAAATCTTTCTGAAGTTTATTGTGACTGAGCTAAATTGGATCGATTTCTGATCGCAACGGGTCTCGCATTCTTCTCTATCAGTGGCTCTATCATTTGACCACCTATGTTGAATGTAAGTCTATGTGCGGCTCTTGCTTGTAACATTAGTAAGGCATGGAAGGATAAGTTAAACTTGTCCGGTTTTGCTAATGATGCAGGCGGGTGATAAGTTGGCATAACGTTGAGTTGAGCATAAGGTTCACAGGTAAGTTGCTCAACGTGCTATGGAAAGGGCTATGCTCGGAGTTTCTCTAAAGGATCGAATCCGTAACGAAGTGATCCGACAGAGAACCAAAGTTATCGACATAGCCCACCGCTTTAGCACGCTGAAGTGGCAGTGGGCCGGCCATATAACCCGAAGAACCGATAACCGTTGGGGGAGTTCTTGAGTGGAGACCACGGATTGGCAAACGTAGCGTGGGACGTCCTCAGACTCGATGGAGCGATGATCTTCGCAGGGCGGCTGGCAAGAGCTGGATGAGAGTGGCCGAGGATCGTGCTCAGTGGCGTGCCATGGGAGAGGCCTATGTCCAGCAGTGGACGAACATAGGCTGATGATGATGATGATGATGAAGGTTCACAAAAAACGGCGACTTTTTACAATGGGGAGCAATGTTTTTTTAATGTTTTTATTGACATGCAAACGTTTTTCCCGCACTATAATGTGTGCAAACTTTTATTTAACTATTCTATTTACCCTACCATTCTATATCTGCGCCGTCATCTTAGTTTTAATTTTATATCAATCCAAAGGTTGTCTAGAAGAGATCATTTTGGATACCTATATTTAAGTTTCTGTGAAATTGTTAAAGTAATATTCAATAAAGCATATTGTATTGGTTTGAATTGTATGCCCAGGATAGTGTTGTCCTTCATTTATAGTTTTAATCCGACAGGATCACCGTTAATGCCCTCCTATACATATAGGCAGCATTTTGTAGAAGACCTTGGGCAATCCAGGTGATCTAGGCAAACGGTTTTCCCTTGTTTCTTACAAAGTTTACCGCATTACCTCACCCCACAACGATACAGTTCACGTCAAACGCGTAAACCCGTAACGTAACGCGTGTACGTATTATCGTAAAAGGGGAATTCCCTTTTTACAGTCACCGTAAAGTCCCGGATTAATAGGCACCAGCCAATTACAGCCCTCGATTACTATGTTCTAGTACTCGGTTTATGTAGACTTGCTTAGGATTGGATGTTGAAGGCGAGAACTTACGATAACGTTAAGAGCCATTAAGGTTTCAGGATATCCCTGCTGGATTGAATAGTGACTTATGAAAGGGTTTTTTTTATATGGCATTGACCGTAGACGTTACTGCCAGTGTTATAATACGACAATTTTGGCATCTTAATGTCAAGGCTTATCCTGTTATTTATAAATGTTCACTAAACCTTCTTTACTTCAAACATGTTTAGGCTATATTTGTCCTTAAAGGAGCTCTACGAACTTTTATGCATTCATAAAAGTTCGTAGTAAAAGGGGTTAATCAATGCTATCTTTCAACCGTAAAGAGACAATAATCATTAAGAAAAGCGAAAAATATAAATTGATCCGAAACGCAATTACCGTAATAGCGTTGTAGCGTAGTGCCTGCACAGTATAGTGGCTGCTTGTTACTAAAGCTTTCTTGTTTTCTTACATGGCAACACTATAAATACTGGCTGTATGTTTTTTTCCGTAGCCGTTGTACGAGGGCGTTCAAGAAAAAGTGCGTCTCGGAAATGACAGCGGCGCCCGCTAATTATTTTTAAACGAGGAGGAAACCGGCGTTTTTATCGACGGCTTGAAACCCGTGGAGGCCTGGGGCAAATGGTAATATATATAAAAAAAAACTTTTGTTAAAGGCTGCCGTATTATAGCAATACAGTAAGGGAAATTTATTCACGTACCACCTTAGAACCCTGTCGCGATGACGCGACGCGTTAAACGCCAGGCTATGTCATACAAATGTCGTGCGTATGTCTCTTCTACGGTGGTACGTGTTTCAATTTCCTTGACTGTACATTGTCTATGAGGTGCAAACAGAGAGTTAATAAAATGGTATATTTATTAAATGCATTTAATATGACAACACTTATCCTAGTTTAAAATAAAAAGCGCTCCCACATTACTTTAAAATAAAGTTAGTAACCGCAGTAAATCTGCCAAGATCGTGGCGCCAAGTTCACTGCAGATTAAAATAATAAATGGCTGAGCAACATTGTTTATAAATCACTGAACCTGTATTTATAAACAGCACCTACTTAGCGGAGTTTTAGCGGGGCTTTTAGGTAAGTAAATGGTGTTTACCGGAATGAACAGTGTGGTGAAGTTCTCCCTTTTGTTCAAGAATAATTTACTTAACAATCCCGTCCCAACAAAGTATGGCGAGTACAATGGAAACCCAGGAAAGTGATGTTTTTAGACAAAATAATTATAAGCCGCCAAGTGAAAGGCCGCCGGTCATTCAACGTCAGAAGAACTCGATGCAACAAAATTTCAGGACCTTAATATTTAAGGGTTCCAACCCTATAAAAAACGGAACTCTTATAATCACTTTGCTGTCCATCGAACATAGACATAACGCGATTAATAGATACTAAGTATTAGGTACACAGAGACTAAATGGAACAAGAATAACAAACAAAAAGAGGGGTTTATTTCAATAACAATATGAGTAACTTTACCCTGGCACATATTGAAAACACCAACACAATAACGCTATTGGGAAATACTCAAGGTTTACGGAAGGTCTAACGTAATATTAAACCTTATATCTTGAATATAAATGCTTTTATTCACATAATAAAATGTCTTCACAGTTTTCTCCCTTACACTTCGGCTTTTGCGTTTATTCTGCCTGGTGCATTATTTTAATCGAAATTAGCTCAGCCTTGTAATTTTTTTTTTATAACCATTCACGAGTGGTGGACGTCTATAGACGTCAAATCAATAAAACTTCTAAATCTTCTAATGTCTCAGGTCCATCAGTTTCACTTTTTTAATTTTGTTCTTTCTTCTTACGGATGGTACTCCGTGCATGGTTCGTCCGGATTGCTACCACCATCTAGCTCGCTAATCTTCTTGGTGCTGCGGGTGTCTATGGGCGGTTGTGATTATTTACCATTAGGTGACCCACTTGCTCGTTTCCCTTCCTATTTTAAAAAAAACTTCAGTTGTATATATACCTCAAATCAACTCCATTTTACGTGGCAAGCATTCTAACCCTCCGTGTGGTCGTGTCGTTGACGGGAGCGCGTCGTTAACGTATCGGAACGTTCTCCGTTGACGGTAGGAAAGTAATTTAATTGTTGACGGTACATTAAAGGTCACCGACGTGCCGGGAATCCCGTACAGGAGTGATTCTCTAACCGTAACACCAACTAGCTCGACACTGAGGCAGCGCCCTGTCTTGCTCTAGCGCTAGGTCAAGAGAGCGGGAGAGAGCGATGCCTTCACGGCGAACTTGATATTGATGCGCTTAGCAGTATAGTATCGAGCATGTTGGCGGAACTGCCTGGTGGTTATGTACAGTCAGCAGACAAGATTAGCCTGATGGTTGACTGGTTGAGAATGCCTTATGGCATTAAGTCCGCCATTTGTACATTATAGTTTGTATTGTTCAATAAAGTTTAAATAAATAAATATCGGAGCAGATATGGTGGTCAAAAATATCTGAACAAGCCTGAACGTATTTGATAATAGAGTCTAATTCAAATATTTTTAAGCTCTTTATGAGCTCCGATGCCTTGTGGCTTGTGAGCCTGTGGATGAACTACACCAAGAAAAAGCTTAAAAGGAGTGTGAACCCAGCGTTCTCCATACAAATGGCGATAACGTTTTCCATCCTCTAAACCTTAACTAGCCACGATTTTTTTGTATGCTGTCATTGTGCCCCAGAACTAGGTTTGTATGTTTTGATTTTTAAATTTTTATTATTAGTTTCAATAATATGACGCTTTTTTGTTTTGTATAAAACTCATAAAATGCAAATATTGTCAAATCTATGAAGAATATTAAAAAATCAAAACGTGCAAACCTAGTTCCAAGGCATAGACAGCCATTTGTTTTATATCAGTATAATTATAGGATAACTTTTGTTAAATGAACCTTTTGTTATGATAGCTGCATGTTAAGTAGTTTTTTTTCTCTTAGTTAAGTTGCATGAACTTTACAGACACAAATGTTTTAATAGCAGTATAGAAAAAGTTTTGTTACTATTTACTAAATGGTTTAGTCACTACATAACAAACCAATTACGTTAGTAACAAACAAAACGTTTTTATAGCAGTAGAGAAAAAAGTTTTGTTACTGACTACTAAACGGTTTAGTTATTACTTAATAAACCAATAACGTTAATAACAACCAAAAGGTTTTTGTATCAGTATAGAAAATCATTTGTTATAAGTAGATAACTTAGTCTGTAAATACAACTGGACAGTAAAGCTACAAACAGGCGAAGAGTTTGTTTATATGATACAAAATTGGTTTAATTAAAAACGTTCAAATTGTTTAATTAATTATAACGAAATTGATTCAGTTTCTAGTAGCTCAATATAATTAACAAAACTCTGTTTTGTTGTTAGTAAGACATAGTTCGGAAGTCACGATTTTTTGGTACGCAGTAACCAAACTTTTGGTTGCAGGTTACTAAAAATTTCTTTCAGTGATTTATAAATGCTGTGCGTAGTTGTAATTGAGTTACAGACTGTCACATGTTAACCACTGTATCTCTATTGTCTATATGCTTCTGTTTGTAATTTGTAACTATGCCTTTTGAAATAAAATAAAATAAAAATAAAATAATGACAACATACCAAAAAATCATTGCCATAGGTTAAGGTTTCATCATCATCTCAGCCACAAGAAGTCCACTGTTGGACATAGGCCTCCTCCATGGATTTCCAAAGTGACCGGTTAAGGTTAAGGTTTAGAGGGTGGAAAACATTATCGCCGTTTGTATGGGGAGCGCTTTTTCGGGGTGGGTTCACACTCCTCATAAAAACAGCCTCCAGCGGCCCTAACATGACAACCCAGGTTTAGTTTAACCCCTCCCTGCGTCTCTGTCTAATTAGTGTCATAAGAAAGGGACGCAGATAGAGATAAACTAAACTTGGCCAGTCATGTTAGGGCCACAGTGCACCAAGCACGAAGCTTCTCAACACGTTTACTCGCTACGTAACTCAGTGCGTCTCGTTCTAATCAGCTCAGTAGAAGAGAGACGCACTGAGTTACGTAGCGAGTTAACGCGTATCGAGAAGGTTCGTGCTAGCTCAATGATATTATAATGCGTGGATGTACAGTGTCATACTAACTGACAGCAGAAAAACGGCCCGACATGAGAATACAGCTTGACGCCAATATTACAAATGCTAATTATTAGTTTACCATTTATAGTCGTTGGATTTACAACTTTACGTCTTACTGCATAAAATAATTATGGTTTTTTACAAAATAATAGTATTAACAGCAGCGCTGTCGGTCCGGCAGTCTGACAGCGCGAGCGATTGTCGATTTATTGTACTTATTGTTGGAAAGTCCATTATTTATAGATCATTGTGCTAGCTTCACTGATGCGGCCCGCGAGCGTGTCTCATAACATTTTTCTACTTGGATGCAGTTTTAAAATCAATTATTGCAAATAGAATTACCCCCCAAATAGATTTATTAAAAGACAAAAGGTATCAAAAATCTGGGAAAAGATTGTAATTAACTTTTCTAAATTTTTACTTTTAATTAAGTACTAACCCCCTTATTCATAAACGCTTCGTAACCGTTTGTTAGTTAACATGTTTTATGTCTTTATCTGTCATTGTGACGTTTACCCTCGAATGAAAGGGACAAAACGTTTGTTAGCTTAAAAAGATTGTTAACTTTTTATGAATAAAGGGGTACATAAGTAAATAAACAAACTGGAGCAAATTACCTTGCTACTCCGCGAAACCAGTGCCGTACTCGTGTGAGTTAACTGCGTCTGTGCGACATATATGTTCATGCAAAAACCTACATGCTTGCGTTTACACGCACTCACGCAGGCACGGAATGCTGATGTTGCAGGTTCGAGTCCTGCCATTACCCTAATTTTTCTTTGAGTTGCCATTATCATTTAAATATATTTGAATGTAAAAAAAAGGAAGTAAACTTCGATTACGAAAATTCAGCATAGCTATACAACGAGGCAAAATGCAGCCAGCTTTATGGGCACACTGCCCAATGACAGCGAATTAGGGGATATTTGTAGATTTAGTTTTTTTGGGTTAAGATTAATTTAGTTTAATTTATTTATGGTTGTATTTTCTTGTTTACCCTTTTTAGGCTTCCGTACCCAAGGGTAAAACGGGACCCTATAACTAAGACTCCGCTGTCCATCCATCCGTCCGTCACCAGGCTGTATCTCAAGAACCGTGATAGAAAGACAGTTGAAATTTTCACAGATGATGTATTTCTGTTGCATCTATAACAACAAATACTAAAAAATAGAATAAAATAAATATTTAAGGGGGCGCCCATAATTATAACAAACGTGATTTTTTTGCCGTTTTTAAAGATAATGGTACGGAACCATTCGTGCACGAGTCAGACTCGCTCTTGGCCATTTTTTTCTTTCTTGAATTAAACATACTATATTGTCCTCTTAACAATTCGATTAACACCATTTTGAAGAATAAGACTATTTTTTTATTTAGTGACGAGACAGACTGTATCGATTTATTTACAGCCAGTATTTTTTTAATGCCTAAACCATGCGGCCATGGCATCGCGTGGAATGCAGCCAAATTGCCTATAGGTGCGCCTTGGCAACGCTAGTGATTTTTACAAACTATCGTTTATTGGGTTATTGTGTGAGGTCAGGTACTTTTAATGCTTTTTAAAATATGCATTAACATTGTTTTTAGTCGCTTAATAATATTAATAATTATTATATATTTTTTCAAATACCTAAATAATTTTTTTAACGTCTTTCGTTGCATTCATGTCTGAATTGTATAACAAAGGCTATAAATCGTCATTTATTATTTCGATATACTATAAAAATGGTTACATGATATTAGAAATTTGAAAAAAACATGTTAATCAACTAAAATCGTAAAATAACTTACCTTATTCAGATAAACTTCCATAACCCGATCACTCCGCCTCACTTAGTCATTCCACACGTAACTTTCACATAATTGTTCTTCTAAATAAACTTAATTCAGACATGAAACCAATTGTCTCAAACACAGAAACTTTATCGCACCAAAAAGAACTTAAAAAGTTATTAATCAACCTTAAAAGCTAGCCACGTAACGTTTGTGTTGTCTATGTACAGTTTTTATTTTTTTAATTTGGCATTGATGATTCCAAATTTGAATTTCGCGATGGCGGGAGTGGGGCGAGGGCCCGCGTTCCCTCTGCTTGGCCCAAACATTTTATCACACTGAGCGGCGTGGAAATCTACCGATAGGGTGGCGCGCTGTCGACTTTGCACTGACATGCAATTTATCTGTTGACCCTCTATTTTCCTCGATATATCGTTGTGTAAAAATATTTTTTGTTTTAAATTTTTAATGATTTGTTGGGTACGTTAGTCAACAAATAGAATTTAAAAAAAAAGTCGGTATAGTGCTAAATATACAGTGCTATACTCGGCCATTATGACTCTATACCAAGTTAACCATCTCGTGTCATAATGGCCCGTTTTGGTCCCTAGATGTACTATTATCGGTCCATTTTTGTATTGCGTATTTGTACAGTCAAGGAAATTGAATCACGTACCACCGTAGAACCTAGTCGAAGAGACATACGCATGACATTTGTATGATATAGCCTGGCGTTTAACGCGTCGCGTAATTGCGATAGGGTTTTAAGGTGGTACGTGAATATATTTCCCCTACTGTACTTCGTTTTATTTCCAAACCTAATAACAAAGTATTAAAAAAAGGTTTAATAAATTTGGGTTAAGTAATGTTTAGCGAGCGTCGCAATGGTTAATTTAATGTACTTACTTAGTTTTATAAATACATACTAACTTTTTCACTAGTCAGGTTTTCATTTATTAATATTATCTAAAGAAAGTGTTTATACCATGCCAATTACAAGTCTAATGTCAATTATTCCGCCGCGCTCAACTATCGATAAAACCGTCAAGCACGGCGCATCCCTAGCCATCTCGAGCGAGACAGTCACGCACCACGAGATTGGTCGAACCCGCGCACGCGCGGGACATGTTTTTCACGATTCCAAACTCAAATTCGTCTTACATCCAACGTCTGTGCGAAACGATAAATCTTAGCGATCGTATTTATAAACGAAAACATCCACATAAAGTTCGGGTTTGTCGCCCTTTGAGGAGTAATGGCGCGTTTTGAGTGGAGTTGCGGGGCTTGCGGGAAATTTTTAAGGGCTTTGTGTTTTAGCGACGTAATTTTTGGAACAGATGCGATTTTTAATTGCATGTCATAGATACTCGTATTTGTTTATGTCACAAAAAGCCTCGAAAGTTGGGCATACTCGGCCGTAATTGAAAAGCTAAGTAAAGCGTTTTTCTGCAGGTTAAGTCTTATATTCTGGATTAAGAAATTTTCAGAGTAATAGTAGTGATTTTCTTTTTATACTTAATTAATTAATAAGTTTTATATTATATTATTATAGCAACACTGTGCAGAATGGGTAAAACATTAAACAAAATAGTGTTAATAATTATACCAAAATTAACTAAACTAGCTCTGCCATTTGATTATTTTTTTGATAGTGTCAATAATGCCTTTACCTTTTTTTATAAACAGTCACCTCAACTTACTTTATGTTTTTTGGTTATTAATAAACATTTTTATGTATTTCTATTTACGAGTATATCCATTCGTAATTATAATAAAATGTTTGTAAGTTGATGCGATGGTGTACTCGTAGCTCGTAGCTGCAGCTACGACGTTCGTAGCACTGCTACGAGGTTATGTTGTCTACGTCAGGCGTGTCTTAGTGCGCGGAGCTACAAGAATGTCGTAAGGGACATTAAGGGACATGTCTCTTACGACATTTCAGATTTCTAGTGTCGATATCGGCGCACCACTGCACTGGGGCCGGTGCAATTGAGTTGCCACGCGTGTGAATGAATACGAGTTATACGATAGACAGAGAAGCATATAGTATATGACGCTTCTTAAAACTAAACGCCATTTTTGCTCGAAGTAAAACTTCTGTAGGTGCATGTTCTATTATTCCACGCGTTATAAATATGTGTATGTAGCACTGTGATCGTTGAGGTCAGAGAGGCTTGTCAAATAGTGGTATAGCTACTAGAAATAAAATTAATTATTTGTTAAATAGTGGTACTGACTCGATCAGGGTAATACCATTTGCTGACAAAACGCCAACGTGAAATATTCTCTTGCTACTGCGTTTTCTACGGTGGAAGAGAGACCCGGAGGTTGGATGAGGGGACCTATAGGGCGGCAACGGATCAGCTATTCTCTTGGGGTTGCTGGTTCCTATGGGCGGCGGGGATCACTTACCATCAGGTGACCCGCTTGCTCCTTTTCCTCTTTCCATAAACACTATTTAGTGCTATGGTAGAGCCACACTATAGTTCGACCCGGCTCGACCGGAAGAGTAAAAATATACGAGTAGGTACACATATATCGATTCAAACGACGACCGGAGAGCCTAGTGGTTAGTAACTCTGACTACAAAGCTTGAGGATCCGGGTTCGATTCCCGGGAAGGCCAAATGTTTGTATAATGAATACGAATTTTTGTACCCGAGTCTTGGATGTTATATTATGTATTCATGTATCTGTTTATCTATATAGGTATGTATATCTTGTCTAGTACCCATAACACAACCAGGTTTAGTTGCTTACTTTGTCAATTACCACTGCTCTATTATCAAATACGTTAGAGCGTGTTTTGGGGTGCGTGTCGGGTTTCCTCCTCGTGTGCCCAAGTGCTGCGGTTCCCTTATGGACTCCTCCGGAGGGAAGAGCAGTGCACCTTGGGCATCGGTCAATAATTTCCTTGCCTTTATGGTGGCATATCATTGGCCGATGGCTAATAACCCGACGGGGGGTGGGGGTCTTTTGACCCAAACCGTACAATTATTGTATACTACTGACATTGGCACAAGCCTCGTGGCCGCTATTAAAGAAAAAACAAGAAGAAGGGCGTGTTTATATGATTTTGACACGTGATTGCAGAGATTAACTCAGTTTTCCTCCTTTTTAGAGTTTTTCGAGTATTTATATTTGGATTTGAACTTTCATTCGCTCTCACTCTACGATACATAAAATGAGTAACTAACGGCTTTTGTGTTCGCCGCCAACGACGCATACAAAAGATGTCACCCATACCGGGTCGCCACGATGTCGAACACGATTTTGAACTTTAAACATATGCATTATGCAGTACTACTGCACTATCATCAGCAATGATATAATAATACATGGATATACAATGTCATACTAAATCAAAAATCAAATCTTGTAAATTAAATCTTTTTTATTTGGACCAACTTGGATCACAGGGTTAGTTTGTACATACTTAGCCTATCTATGCAGTTTATCTATGCAATAGCATTAAGTTTTTAAATGATAGCAGAAAAACGGACCGACATGACGCCAATGTTACAAATGCAAATTATTAGTTTACCATTTATAATCATTGGATTTACAACTTTACGTCTAACTGCGTAAAATAATGATTTATTAAGTTTCGTTGCAAATAGGTTTTTTTACAAAATTGACATTGACAGCAGCGCCGTCGGTCCGACAGACTGACAGCGCGAGCGATTGTCGATTTAATGCACTTTTTGTTCGACTTTTGAGGCCATTATTTAAACGCTGACTAGAAGTCCATTAGTTATAGGTCAGTCATCATCAGTCAACTATATGCGTCGGTGGCCGAAGGGCGCGACAGCTGGCGACGCCTTAAAGCGTTGTTGGCGTTCAAAGGGTAGAGCAATGATTGTCCACCACACACGTCCGTGTTTTACTACTAAGCCAGTCACACGGATGTGTGTGATTTGATCACGATAATTTCCACCGGCAAAGCGTAAGGCGTTAGTGTGACGGTGCCGGTGTCGAACTTTTTAACAAAAAAGATAAAGGATGAGGATTCTTTGTGGGGTAAAAAAAAACAGTGTTTACGCTTAAAAAGTATTTACTTTAAGTAATTCAGTTTTACAATACTTACGTACGGTTAACCAACTGTCGAAGTTATTGATTACACAACATTTAAAACATACATACGACATATTAAGCTACATTTAACACTAAATCGAAATTAATTACCAACTCTTCCGCTCTTTCACGTATTACTGTCCCTTTTAATCGAGATTTTTTCCACAGCAGATCAAAGATACAAATAGTGCCCGAACAAGGACCTGAGGTCCTGAGTGCCCTCAAAATGTTCAGAATAACCTTTTTCAAAAAATGTTTTTTGCTCAGTCAATATGTTTTTGCAAACTGATGTGTGGTGTCATAATAGTTCTATAGCTAAAGTAGTATTTCTAATTAGCTGGAGTAGATTGACAAATCTCAATGTGAATATTTCTTATTTTAAACATTATTTCATATAAGTTACGTAAGAATCGTGTAACTGGTGATATTAGGATAAGTTTAACACATGAAATGTAATGTACTTCAACTATAGCGGAGTTAACACGTCCAATGTTCGCAAGCAAACGTCAGTTTACTACATCTAATTAAAAATACTACTTTAGGTAGGTGTCATTTAGCTTAACGATTAAGTGAATCCTCTAACTATTAAGAAATTTACCATTCTAACGTTCTGAACGCCTTTATATTATTATTATTTGAATGAAATACATCTTAGTTCTGAGGCCTATAGGGGTCGGTGGAATGGTAGTCACTACAGCTCACGACGCTTTTAGGCGTCCCTGGCGTTCAAAGGTGCCCCAGGCAGAAACATTTCCGTAAATGACCTTTCACGGCTTGTCTCTCTACTGGTCATACTTTATTAGTTAGATTTTAAGTATAATGATTTGACAATAGTGACAAATATATTGACACATTCACAGTCCCCATATAAAATATGTATACCACTGGACTGTGAACGTGTAAGAGAGTATGACGACGGTGATAAGATGGCGGGTTAGGCGTGAATAGTGATGAGTTGGCGGGTAGCAGTCTGCAGAGGGTGATTAAATCTTTTTCCTTCTTTTTTCCGGCGTGGTCTGGTAGAGGGCTTCGTCGGCGCGGATCAGTCGGTTCACCGCTCGCCCCAGGGACACATCTGCCACAAAATTAATCACTCAACAAAACTACCAAAGCTACCAAAAACTACCATTAAAGTAGAAATTTTGGTCTACTAAAAACTAAAGGGAAAACCATTTAAAACTACTACAGTTAAAATTTTAACTATTGTTAGAACCGCAGCTTCAAAATTACCAGTTTGGTAGAAATATGAAACTGCTAAGTTATGGCTGACATTGAACTCGTACAATATAGCTTTCAAAATCTTTATCTGTAAAACTGTATCCATATAGTCAAGTGACGTATGAGGCACATCATTTTTTTTATATATCCAAAATACTCCATTAAATGTTACAAAAAAACTATATTAGCTTTTTTCTTAGATGTCCCTTTTACATCACCCGACGTTACGACAGGATTTCAAATTTTAATTAATTGAGAATTCATGAAATATTAAAATATACTGGTGTAAGCAGATTGCGTCAATTTAATCACCCAATGCAAAGCCAAATATGATGGAACCGTTAGACGGCGATGGATAAAAGAAATAAAATACCAATTTTTCTTTTAAACTTTAATGTGATAGAAATTTTAACAGTCCACTTACATTTTATAGTTACTATTAAAAAAACTAGCAGAATTCACATGAAAACATCCTCAAACTAGCAAAATTTTATTTAATATTTAAATGACTTCATGCAAATTTTGCTATCATAGTCTCATTTAATTGCATTAAATTGTACTTTTAAAGAAGGCATCGTTACTTATTATTAAAAATTATATTAGTCGATGTAAAACTATCAAAAGAAAATTATGCTACAATAAATATGAGCAGGGCTTTTCATCTGCCGGAGACCCTGGGCACCTCAGTGGCCCTAACATAACTGGCAAAGTTAAGTTTATCTCTATCTGCGTGCCTTTCTTACGACACTAGTTAGGCAGAGACACAGGGAGGGGTTAAACTAAACCTGGGCTGTCATGTTAGGGCCGCAGGATAACAGGACCCCTATGACTACGATCTGCAGAGTCTGGAACTTTCGTGGGTTTTTTGAATTATCATAGTGAGTTCGCATTTATCGACTTCCGATATGCATTTATCGATACAATATAGAACACAACATTTTAAATAAAATCAAAAGTAGAGGTACACAACAATCGGTCTTATCGCTAAAGAGCGATCACTTCCTGATCACTTTTGAGTCTTTAAAAATGTGAAATAGAGATATGAAATGTAAAGTCACTAGTAAGATATATATTTAACATTAAGTTAGTTCAGTTCAGTGTTTTTTCAATGCTCAAAGTCTGTTTTAGTGTTAACAAGTGTTGCACTGTTTTTTTTAATAAAATAGTCATATTTTTTCCATGCTATCTGGTTTTAAATTAGTTATTTTACTGTCCATTTGTGCGTAGAAAAAGAACGCTATCGATATTTACATTTAAAGTCGATCTAGACAACTTACTATGATAATTCAAAAGTGCCACGAAAAATCCGGACTCTGTTAATGTGACAGAAAACTATTTTGCTAAAAATAGGCAAAAATAATATCCCCATCGATCGCGGGGCCCTGGGCATTCGCCTAGAGGCCTTTGGAAAAGAGGCCCCGAATATGAGTACAGTTGGCTTACGAAAATTTTGAAATGTCTCGTATAATGTCGTAACAAACTAACAAATAATACAGGAGCGGACAACTTTCACTCGTTGCCATTTACCATGACAACGTTCTAACTATGGTTTAAATTTTCATGAGCCGACTGTACTTACAGAAGATAAATTATGAGATCAGTAGGCCCAAGTCGCTACAAATAAATTTAAAATACCGAAGTTTTCACTTAAAATTTCCGTAAAACAGTGTCAATTATTAACGTAACAATTATTTCAAGAACCCGGCTGTCATCGGAAATGCAATAGTAAATTAATTTACCACCACCCTGCTAGCTAATCCAGCCGTTACGCAGCAGTTTGCACTATTATGTTCCGGCGTGAAGAGCAAGACAGCCGGTGCAATTACTGGCACAAGAGGTATTCTATCCCGTATTTGGCGTTGCAGGTGTCTATGAGCGGTGATGGCTTACCATCAGTCGACTCACTTGCTCGCTTGCCTTAAGTCTGTGCATTGCTTTATATAGAAGGTCAAGTATCATGTTATAGTCCAAAGAAGCAATGTAAATCAAAAATTTACTTTGCCGGCTGATGCCGAATGGCAAACTTTAAGTTATCAATCGTACTGTAAATTGATTTAATTTTATAATTACTATCAAAATTAATTGAGCGATGAGACTATTTTATATCCCAAAAATAAAACAAAAAACTACACAAGCGTTTTCACAGACTATATTACATTGTCGAATAAAATCATTTTTTGAAATCACGAAATGGGCCTAGAGACTAAATAAATTTGAGCCAATTTTTTTTCTTAAAGCAAATTATTGTTACCATCGCCGCGTACTTCGACTAAACTACGAATAAACTATAAAACCTCTATAATTTATTTAAGTCCAAGAAAAACAACACTCAACTATGCTCAACTACGCAAAGTCAATATTGAAATGCAAAAGTTTTAGGTAAATATTATAAGTTGAGTTGTAATTGTTGAAAATATCAGTTACGGCCCGAATTTAAGTTATGAAGGTATTTATCTCATTAAACGGACGCTACTTGCCTATTCCACAACGATTTTTTTTTTTTTCAATTTCATTTTAAGACTAGCGACCCACCCTGGCTTTGCACGCGTACAATCAGGATATAATGTACATAAAAACCTTCAGTAAAGTTCTGAATGACAGTGAAAACCATTTTAAATCCGTTGCGTGGTTTAGAAGGAGAAGGCGGCCGAACATACACTAAGAATTTAGGACAGACAGGAACGGTTAGCGACTTTATAATTTGTAGTAATGATAGTGATAGATAATTAATTATAACTGTGTGTAAGGTAAACAACGAAAATTATGTTAAATTGTGCAAAAGTTTTATGCCGCGTTCAAATACTCGTACATATAAAAACAACGAATAGTTTAACCTACCAGTTGTAAAATTTCAACAGATTTCCCACAGAACTGTGTTTTTGTAACGTTTAACATTAAACTACCATGAGATTCAGACATTGACATAAACGGATCACTCACGTATCTGAAATCGAATGAACGCTCGACATGTTTCGGACCAGTCCGTGGTCCTTATATGCTCATGAGCATGAGCCATAAGCATGGGCATGAGCATTTTCACCAATAGAAAGCTACACTAATCCTGACGGACATAGGCTACTAAATCCACGCGAAATCGCGGGCGTTCGCTGGTCTTTATATATAAAAATAAACCCCTATGTCTCGTGGTCACGGTAATAAGTCAGTGAAGAGCCTTCAACTTTAATTTTTAAGCTTTCATCTTTGGTAATAATTTCCGAGCCATTTGTGTTTGTGTGTGTGTGTGTGTGTGTGTGTGTGTGTGTGTGTGTGTGTGTACTATTGAACAGTCATCCAATCCGCTAATAAAATAATCAAAAAATAATTACAAAATTAATAAATAAACTTCGAGTTAAGTACCTTGGATTGTAATAAATAAATTGCCAGGTCTCTATGAAAACGTAACAGCGTCTCAAATACTGTAATTAAATTGAATAAATATGTCTAAGTGCTAAAAAGAATTAAAGAAAAAACGAGGTTCTTTCATAAAATATTTCATAAGTCCAATAAAATTTGGTAAACTATGCCGAAAAACGACCGCATAAATTAGCATAAAATATTTAAAAAAAAAGAATAAGTACTAAGGTCACAAATAAAGTGAAAGTCAGTTGACTTGAACTCCTAGACCCCTCGTTATAATGACTTATAAATATGCAATAATTTATTAAATACCACCATTGATTGTATACTTATATCTATAACAGTTGTAAGGTTGTAACAAATATCAAGCCTACAATACCATAAATTAATAAAACATGAATTAACAGGTATTAATTGAATATTTAGTTTTATTACTGGTCAAAAAGCCATAACGCCTATATATTGTAAACGACATAAATTTGTGATTAGGAAAATTGAGCTACCAAAAGTGTCCACATAATAAAATTAGGAATTAAATAAATTAAAAAATATATTGCTAGGTATATTGCCTTTTTTGAAACGTAATTTATCACAGCATAACAGCGTTACGAACAATCGATTTGCTTGGCTAGCACATCTGCTCGCTAATCCTGCCGCTAAGCAGCAGTGCTTGCACTGTTGTTCCGGCGTGGAGAGCAAGACAGCCGGTGCAATTACTGGCACAAGAGGTATTCTATCTGGGTTGGCATGGCATCTGCAGTTTTCTCCGTGTTACGGATGTCTTTGGCACGTTGTGATCCTTTACCATCAGGGCCCATTTACATAAACGCGACAGGTGACAGTGACGATTCGGTATACATTGCTTATCCACTATGATGTCAAGTCTGTAGCGTTACTTGTCGACACAGTAATGGACGGCGAATTGTCACTGTCACCTGTCGCTTGTCGTGTTTATGAAATTGGTTCCAGGTGACCCCACTTTGCTTCCCATTTTATAATAAAAAAAACATAACCCTTCCGTTTGGCTCTGCCGTAATAGGGTAAAAAAAACATGCATGTTACTCGCTCTGTCGTGATGTGCTTCCAAGAGCGTCGCCAGGCAGCCAGCCTGTGCTAGGCGTAAGGTCGTACTTTTTGGTACAATTAATGAAAATGTACCAGTAGACTACTAAGGCTAGTTCCTCTCGGCTGAACGTGCATAACAAAACGTGCAAGATTAAGCTTATCAGACGTGGAAAGTCTACTGGGTTCGGTTCAGGAGATCAAAGTTCTATTTTGCCATTGTAAGCAAACATCTTAGTTGTATACTAAGTAAGCAAAATGACTTGTTTGTGACACCATGGTTAGAAAATGGTCTTAGTTTTATAAAGACTTAGCGAAACGTCTAGGTCGTAAAATCAATGAGTGGGCAGAACGATTCAATTACATAAGATCTTGATTGCATAGGATTATGTTAGCAAATGGTATTGAACGTATAATGTCTTAATTGCGAAATGTCCAAGTAGATGAATCTTAATAATTGCAAAACGACTACGTTATACGAATAATGAATTATAATAAAACAATAAAATAATGTCACTATACAACCCGGACAGATTGCTACTCAGACATTTTCAATAGTGTACAATTTGACTAGTCTTTATACTATACTTAAAGACGTTCTGTCACATTGGCCGTTAAGATCATCTGGACGATTTGCCTATTAAAACGTTATGGCATTAAGAGAAGTGTGAACCCAACCCCAAAAAGCGCTCCCCATACAAACGGCGATAGCGTTTTCCGCCCCCTAAACCCTAACCTATGGCAATGATTTTTTGGTATGTTGTCATTATGCCTTAGAACTAGGTTTGTACGTTTTGGTTTTTTTCAATATTCTTCATAGATTTGACAATATTAAAAATAAATAAAACAAAAAACGTCAATATTTTTGAAACTATTAAGAGTACATCATTTAAAAAAGCAAACATACAACCTAGTTCAAGGGCATAGTAATAACATACAGAAAAATCATAGCTATAGGTTAAAGTTTAGAGGGTGGAAAACGTTATAGCCCTTTGTCTTAAGACGTTTTGCATACCATGGGCAATACAACTTTGAGCTCCTGAACCAAGCCTGGTGTCCTGCTATGCTGTGAGTTCTCGGTATAAGCGCTGTGTAGTTACCAACCCGGAGTGGTGTTGGCGAGCCGGCGCATGCGCCGCGTGTTGCGGTCCTGGTCGCGGATCTTCTTCTCCATCTCCGCGTCCGTTAGCGTCTCGAGGTACGGTGCCCACTGCTCGGCTTCAGACGGCTGCCGGTACGGCGTCTGAAACCAATAGATTTAGAGATAGCAGCAAAAATTTCACGTTATTTAAATTACTCTAGTCGTGTTCTGGTGTGTTTCTCGACTACCATGGTTGGCTCTCAAAGTAATAGAAACCTTATCACTACTTAGCCAATGCGTTGCTAACGGGTGTCTGTTGATAGTTTTAATAAGTTAAACCACATTTATGTTTTGCGGGTGGTAGGACACAAGTAGGTTGCACAAGGGTGCACCGTCCGTCCGGGTCTCTACCACCATCTTGCTCGCTAAGCCTGCCGCTAAGCAGCAGTGCTTGCACTGTTGTGGTACGGCGTGGAGAGCAAGACAGCCGGTGTAATTACTGGCACAAGAGGTATTCCATCTTAGCCCTCTGGGTTGGCAACGCATCTGCAATCTCTTCGATCTTGCGGGTGTCTATTACACACTTACCTGTACACTTACCATCAGATGACCCACGTGCTTGTTCGCCTTCCTATTTCATAAAAAAAAACGTTAATTTTTATTCATTTGTGGTGAGAGTTCCGAAAGGTGTCGCATTCCGGAGGTTCCGCGGCCGGTTAACTGACGCCGCGAAAGTGCTCACGTAACAGACTTCACGTGCTAGTAATTAAGTTATTAAGTGGTTATGTATAATCAATATTTATGTTAGTCTTTAAGGTATTTATCTATGGGCCTGTGCAGCCTGAAATAAACTTATTCCATTCTATTCCACTCCGCACTGTAGGTACGCTCGGGCGCCTTGCCTACAGAGTAAGCAAATCGCAGTAGGTTGTCGGCTTGCAGCGCGCCCGCTCACTCGCCCTCGCTGTGTCAGTGTAATTGAAACCGAATGCACCGCAACCCTGTGTCGCTGGAAGTTGCGGGGGGAAAGCGAGCACGGGCGGCGCGTTCCTTTTGACGCGAGCCGCTTGGCGAATGTGTATGAAGTAATACGAACTTTTTATTCATGTTAATAAAGTTGGAATTCGCTTAATCGCGGTCGAAAAAGAGAAGATTCTGTACGTTAGTACTATTATTTATTCGGTGCCAAGTTTAAGGTGGCAATACTGCAAGTTTACATGATAAGTAAGAGTAAGCGCAAGTAGCTTAGGTTAAAAAATATTAATCGGTCCACTCAAGTACGATCACAGCGAGTTATTGCGAGATATTATAGTAATTGACAATAATAGAGTCGAATTCAGATATTTCTGACCACCATGCAGCTCCGATGTTTGATGCTGAATGTATAGTCAACCAATATGATTCATGGACCACTGTAGAACCTTTTCACAATAAATGTGACGACTTGTCAATAAATGTCATAATATCCCAGCGATGACACATTGCGACAACGTTCCACGGTGGTCTATGAATCAAATTAGTTCACTGTATTATGTACTAATATTTTTTAATGTTCAACTCGTTTTCGGTTTCAGCTTCGTTTTCAAAATCCATTTTCAGTCGGACAGTATTAAGTTGTTTAATGTTGAAGTGGTACCGGGCTCACCTCGACGACGGGCAGCGGCGCCTCGCTGAAGGCGTAGGTCCGCTGGTGCCAGCCCAGCTGGCCGCGCACCGAGTACGCGATGCCGGTCACGAACTCGCCGCCCAGCCCCAGCTCCGCGCACAGCTTCATCGCGAACGCCTCCGGGTTGTTCTCCTTCTCAGACATGTCCCATTCCACCTGGAACGATGCAGCACAATCAGAAATTGCAATTGATTAATTGGTGTTGCGGGTGTCTATAGGCGGTGATGATGACTTACCATCAGGCGACCCACTTGCTTGTTTGCCTTTCTATTTCATGAAAAAAAAAAAAAAAAAGAAACACGGCTCGTTTTTGCGGCTGGTAGGACCCTGACAGGTGGTAGGACAGCTCATTGAGTTTCTTACTGGTACCTTCTCATCAGAGGTTTTTCTGAACCGGTGGTACATTTTATGACATTCATAAGTGCTTCCTGTAAGCCTAATCTGAATGAAGATAATTTGACTTTGACTTTGACATGTGCAAGGTTCGTCCAGATCGATAGCATCATCCTGCTCGCTAATCCTGCCGATAAACAGCAGTGCTTGCGCTGTTGTGTTCCGGCATGGAGAACAAGACAGCCGGTGCAAGTACTGGCACAAGAGGGATTCTATTTTAGTCCCTCTGGGTTG
Source organism: Ditula angustiorana (assembly GCA_963691745.1). Classification (NCBI taxonomy): domain Eukaryota; kingdom Metazoa; phylum Arthropoda; class Insecta; order Lepidoptera; family Tortricidae; genus Ditula; species Ditula angustiorana. The sequence continues at coordinate 3,023,650 of OY829492.1, read as the reverse complement.
GCAACGCGTTTGCAATCGCCTTGGTGTTGCGGGTGCTTATGGGCAGTGGTAATCACTTACAATCAGGTGACCCACTTGCTCGTTTTCCTTCCTATGTTGTAGGCATAAAAAATAAAAAAAGCCCGCACGAATAATACATACAATAAATCAATGTGATTTGCAGATGTCTTAGGTTCTCGCGGGCTGGTTTCCGCCACTCGACGACTTGAAAAAGCGCCTATTTTGCGTTTGCAGATGCCTTACAAATATTGTACGCAAGTAGCTCAGTTTGTATGGACAACGGGCAGTCCCACACTATACGCGTGAAAAGTTCGTCGCACCGCGCACCGTGGCCAAGCACGTCGAGAGAATCGTCTAAAGCACTCTGGGCAAGCCCCCAAGGCCTATATAGTAATCAACTTACACCTTTTGCATTGTGAATACAATAATTATCTATCATATCTATGGTGGCTTCTGCCTGTCAGATGCTTTATGCTAACGTTTCCAGGGCAAGTTAAAGACTGCCCTGACTGACCTGATCAACAAGTGAGGTGTTCCCGACGTGTATATTGAGTTTGATCACAACTCGCTGGTCGGACTGCTCCTCAAGGATAGCTGGAGGCTCGCTCGGGAAAGCCTCGACTTGCTGCTTGATGGAAGAAGCGATTGCCGGGACAAATGTGCTTGGATTGAGCTCTAAGTCATCACAGAGGACCTCCGCAAACTGCTCTGGTGTTATTATTGATTCTGGAAAAGCAAGGGGAACAGTTATTAGGTCCATATCAACAAACTGGAACGAATTACCTTGCTACTCCACAAAACCAGTGCTGTGTACATGCAAAACAACTGTGTCTGTGCAATATGTATTTCTCATGCGGAAATTCACTATTCTCCACTTCCACTTGAAACAATATACATACCACCAATATACACTTGTACTATATGAGTTACGCGCGTTTCTTTTGAATAAGAGGCTGATACTGCCATTCACTACTTGAACAAATGGTATACTATGGGTGTGCGATTTGTTCGGGTAATTTGTTCCAGTTTGTTCGATATGTCAGCCAAATTAATGAATATGGTTTGTTTGTATAATGTACTAGCAAACGCCCGCGACTTCGTTCGCATGGAATTAGTAGGCTATGTCCGTCAGGGATAATGTAGCTTTGTATCTGTGAAGGAATTTTTAAATCAATTCAGTAGTTTTAGAGATTACCCCTTACATAACAAAGAAACAAACAAACAAAGTTTGCCTCTTTATTATATTAGTGTAGATGTAGATGTATAAGTGTAACTTCTTCTTCATCGGTCCCTCACTGCTGAGGATCGCGACCACATATGGCTGCCTTCCACAGACTGTGATCGTAAGATGTGTTATCTTACGATCGCAGAAGTGTAACACATGATAACTTATCATGTAGTTTATGAAATATTCTTACCATTCTTGTTCCAGGTAAAGGTGTCCCTTAGCTTCTGCCCCTCAATCTCCATGTCCAGTCGGATAGGCACAAGGATCTGCTTCTGGGAGGCGTTCTCCAGCATCGCTGTCATGTCAGTGTCATCAAAGCACAGGGGGAATGTGCGCACCTGAAATATTGCAAGGTTTAGCAGTCTGGTGGGGAATCTGGGGCTTAATTGAATAGTTGAGGCTGGAGGCACGAATCCTGCTACGTCCAGGATTTTCTTTATGTTGTGATTGCATATCATTTAAATTTAATAATTTGAATGTTCTACATTGAAATAGGAGAATCAAAAAAAGGTGTGGCTAAGTCAATGGCCACAAAAACATGAATAATAATCAGATAAAGGAATAACAAGAAAATCTGAGAAATCAAGGTCCCTGTAATAGTTAAATTGAATTTAAACAATAATTACGAGGTTTAAGCGTGTTGCAGCACCTTTTTATTATGAACTCGGGTCCGGCTGATCTGTGTGGCTTGGGGCACTGCATCCAAGTGCGAGGAGTTGGGCATCACCGGCAGCCATGATGGATTGTGTGGCTTCTTGCTTTTACTCTCCCTGGGCGTGGCTAGCTCCTGGCTAACAGAGACTGCTTTGTACCTGGCAAATAAATGATTCTGTAAATTATTATACACTCACTGTATTACTAACAAACTTAAGAAAGTCTGTAAGATGCAAATCTATCAGCAATATACACATACAATCAAAGACTGAAAGCCTTTGTCCTAAGCAGGTGAGAATAAAAACATAAATATCTGGCTTATGAAGCAAAAAGTAATTGTTCAGCCAATTGAACCCCTTTTGGTTTTGAAACTACAAACATTAAAAAAAATAGATTTACAAGAATTGGTAGAATTTTCATACAATCGAGCCTGTTTTCCATACTCACTTGTCATCATTGCCTTCTATGATATCTTCAACTTCTGACGCCTTCAGTAACGATACGGAACTCGACAACACATGCTGACCTAGCCCGTTGTCTACGAGACGCTTTCTCTCTTCATTTGTCAGCGTCCTCCTGACCATGCCAGGGTACTTCTTGTAGAGAGACCCTCTGAACAACCGAAGGTAATTTCCGACCTAGATTAACAATGAAAAATTGCATTGAAATATTTATATATAAACTACATCTATCAAACATGTAAGCCAAATTATAATTATGTTTTATTCATATTAAGTCAAATTCAAATGAAAGTAAAGCGACTAATTTAAAGAATTATAAACAAGTAACCAAAAAATTACCTCGGAGCCAACACAGTAAAATTCTCCCCCTTCTTCTATTTGAAAACTGATCGGCTTATCGCCGTACGTTCGTATAGCCATTTTGCTTGTTGTTTAATGCACTCTTTCTCTAAAATAATATATACTCCGCTGTTTAAAGCAAATAACTTTGACTATACATGACCCGCAAAGCAAACAAATAATAGAATACAAATCTATCTGGATCTGGAATATCGTCTGTCAAAATGGCGGCGTCAACGCATGGGGCTGCAAATCGGTAATGTCAATTACGGTTTTCGGTTTTCAAAACCGTAAACTAAAGACTTTTTAAACATTGTCTTGAACACGCTTAGGGATACCATGCAAAAATAAATATTTTCCTTATTTCTTTTCACTGCATGAATGAAAATGAAATTGCACAAAACCAATACGACGAACCGACGATGAACGAAAATTAAAAAAAAGTCAGTCACTATTGAGTTGCCGTGAGGGGTGGGTGTCGCAGCCGTTGTGGGAACCGATTAAGTGTTTTCAATTAGAAATATGTCTCACAGACCGGGGAATTTTAAGAATCCGTTCCAGAGGCCATGGATGGCGGAAAGTGGTGCAGCGGCTGCGGCTGGGGGCTCGGGTTCGCTGGGAATGAAGGGTGTCGTCGCCGGCGGCATAACTGGTGGCATTGAAATTTGTATTACATTCCCAACCGAATACGTGAAAACACAACTGCAATTAGACGAAAAAGGTTAGTAATAACACACCACCTCCTAAACAGGCTCACCTTCATTCAACAATGTGGTATAACCTTTCGTATCGATGTAGCAACTGTAGCAAGTAGTAAACATCAGTGATTGACCTATTTATATCGTATAATCTATGATTATTTTATTACGTTTCACGTGGATTTGTCTCCGGTTCTAGAAATAGCGATGGGCATTTGTTTCAATTTAGCGCAACTCCTCGTGACATAGGTTGGTACTCTTACAATCGTGCGTACGTCGCATATTGGATAGCAACCGCTAAAAATATTTCCTTCATCGATCACTTCTCTTCCTACGCGACGAGCATTCGAACTTCGAATGAGTGGACTTTGTGCCGCTTAGGTATTATTTGTTATGTCAGAAATCCCACAAACACGAGCCGCGGTTCGTAATCTAAACTCAAGGCCACGCACTTGTCTTGTTTAGTAATTAAATCCGTACATAAATAAACCGAGGTTCTCTATTTTGTCCTTAAAATGCATTAGTTATTATTTTACTTCGTTAATAAAAACTATAAGGAAAAAGCAGTAAATATTTACCTAACACAACCATCATTCCAACCTAGGTATGGGATGAACAATATTAAGTATAGAACAAAATTTAAAAGTAAAATATGACAATAATTAAGTACTGGCTAGTTAGAATCTCATTAGAAAACGACATCTATTACAGTTATCAGAATACAATACACATAGTGTACTGACCTCTATTAACATGGTAGTAAGGTTGTTTATAATTCGGCACTGCAATATAGTTAGTTTTATTTTTATGTTCCTATTTCATTTTAAAACGTCACAAAACCAGCTTTAAATTCTACAGGTGGATTCAAACTGATTGATTAGTTTGATGAGATATTTAGTGAAGAAAAATGTTTTTACTATTTTTTACAGCATATTTGGGCCCAATTTTTTTATTTTACTTTTATTTAACTGTGGCTGGTAACTACTTGTTATATCATGAATAACACTTGTTATCATGACATGAGCTAATCACAAGATCAATACAGTTCACTTATCAACCCGCCATACACACACACTCAAACAACATGTAACATTACAGCTCTGAGGGGACACAAGCTAAAAAAATAATCAATACTTCAACAAGAAACTCATCAGTTTCTTATTAGAAAATGATACCAACCAGATTTTTTTTTAATTTTAAGAAACAAACTTGTCTGTGATTCATTTAAGTTAAAATTACCATTTAAATTTGATATAATTATAATATTCTAAGTTTTTTTTATGCAAAGATTGTATTATCAGGTAACTATGGGAAATCTCAAAAAAATTATGCGATTAAATGTCATTTTAGTCTCTGTATTAAAAAAAGACTTAAGTTTGAGTGAGTTTATAGCGAGTTACTGTAGTATGATGTAGTTAATCATAATCATGGTTGACAGAGGTTATTGACCTTGCCTGATTTAGTTACTCTTCACCTGGTGACTGATATTATGGAAACAATTTATGACACAGTCTATTTTGTTTATGTAACATGTTATCTTATTAGAATCTGGTACAGCCACAGTATAGAAAAGAATAAAATTATTTCAGGCTGCATAGGCCCATAGATAAATACCTTAAAGGCATACATAAATAATTAACATACTTTATAAATAACTTAATTACTGGCACTAAATTTTTAAAAATAAACAAAATTACAAGTCTGTAAAGTAGGCACTTTCGCGGTGTCAGTTAACCAGCCACAGAACCGCCGGAATACGACACCTTTCGGACACTTCGTACAATATTTAAGTAAAAATAATAGTTGTTTGCTTTTAATTTTAATATTTTTTTATAATTTCGTCAATCTTATAAGTTAAATTATATTTACAATCGAACTATATATGGACTAAAACTAGTTACATGAACTAAACGTCTAAAAAAAATAATAATAATGATTGGCATCTTTAGTTAATCGCTTTCCTAGAAATTTTCAAAATTCAATATTTTGAAAAATTACGGGGTTTTTTAATTCAAGCCATAATTATTTGTTACATTGCTGTATTAATACCGATAACTTAAATTTAGCTTCACTATTTACTGCATGGTAACTTTCGAGATTTTAGAAGAAGAATTTTTATGATGCAGACAATACTTGCTTGCCATTAAAATACCTACCTATTTATCTAATTGTTTAATAATTGACCGCACTGTTATACCGCGCCACACCCACTTCACTGCCTAATGGCCTAATGCTAGTCTCCAGGCTAAGTGTTAACGAGTTGACGACAATTCTCTCATTAACTACCGCATTGTCAGGCAACCCATGAAGGGGCGATTCCGAGCCTCGCAGCAGGCAATACCTGATTTAGAATCTGACAGAATCGTGAACGAAAACTTGCGGGTCGATTTTTGAATTCCGTGCGTTCGACATTCGCCACCCGTAGACTAATCAAATCCGAGCGTATATTTTAGCTGGCGCTGATAGGCCGCGGCTGGGGAGTGTCGAGCGCTCCAAAGTAGAAAATCAACCCGCTAGTTATTTCCTGGCCAGTTCATGGGTGCCATGGGCAGCTCTGGCATCGCCCTAGTTAGGGAACGTACCCATACTACGTAACCCATTTAGGGGGGAGAGGAATCTTCCAAATACTACTCTTGCGCCGTATTAATAAAAACAAATAAGAGCCAATTTTTTTATTACTGTCTGTTGGCTGAAACTGAATTCAAACAATATTTATAAACTACTACGTGAAAACTAGAGGGGGAGGAGGAGTCTTAGCATTTACTACGGGTGTTCACCGAGGGGGGGGGAGGTAAAAAAATGGTAAGAAATGGTTTACGTAGGATGGGTACATTCACTTACTGGCGCGGATCCTGTCATTCTCGCTATCGATATCTGAACTATCGCCAGTTCGTCATTAGTGGTAGCACAAAACCCGTTTGCCAAACGGCCTGCTCACCTTTCCAGGTGGCACCAAGAAGTACACCGGCATCGGGGACTGCGTCAAAAAGACGGTCCAGGGGCACGGGTTCTTCGGGCTGTACCGCGGCCTCAGCGTGCTGCTGTACGGCTCCATCCCCAAGTCCGCGGTCAGGTGAGGACAGCACTTTTTCATCACTTATTCGCCGTTTCTTTCTGTTTCCGTCCGGAAGCATCGTGTCTCAATGTAAGTAAGGGCGCGCCGGGTGCGAATTGGGGTAAAAAACTGGTATCAGCTGAAAGAAGTCCACTGCTTGATATTGTCGTGTTTTGTTGTGTTTAAATTAATAAAAAATCCGTGCCGCAGTTTAGCGGCGATCGATATAGATCAATCATCAGAGATTGTTTTTTTTTTATTAATAAACATAAGAACTAGGGCTTACATTTACAGAATTTGGACCCTAATAAGAATTAATGACCATCTGTAAGCTGTAGCTGTAATCCATTTATGTATGAACCAACCCATAAATCAAAGAAAGCCGAATTCAAACACTTTTGTATTGAAGTATTGTGCAAAATAAGATAAATAGTGTCAGTGTTCAAGCAAGACAGCGCGATTCGCGGCAATCTGCGTTATCAGTCAGTTTCCGGATTCGCGATGAAACGTGACCGCCATGAAATTACGGCGAATAGTACAACCATTGCATTCTCTCGTTTTAAGTAGCCAACACCTCACGGTTTGAGACAATTTGGCCGCGACTCGCTTTATCCCGTTACTTGCATGCTTTATTTATAAAGCGCCGTGTCGGATTGTAATTATTGCAAATGTTTGGAAGCAACCTATAACGACTTAATTCGTAAAAACAACTCGCCGCTAGTGCTTCCAGATCAAATGTTTAAAAATCTGTAGATCAACGCTAAAAAATCTGTATAAACATAAGTGTTTTTTCTAAGCAAACTCTTTGCAAGAAACTGTTTCTTAATTTTCCTTACAAATGTCGTAGCTCAAAAATCCGTCAGCATTATCCTCAAAGCGCTTTTTCCCCCGTTTCTTATTTCGGGGTACGCTTTAACCATGATCCCAGGTTACTTCTTGTATTATCTTCATAAATACGGATAATGTATGTATGGCAACGCTCGGCGCCTAGCGAACGCCAGACTTTAGAATAACTTGGTTTCAGTCACTTGACCATTCAATTTAGACTATGCTGACGTCAATACGCACCGAAAATAATTCCGTACACGTCTGATTGACACCTCCCACTCCGTCACACCTCCAGTGGCGATAGTCCAAGCTTTTTCTCTCCACGCTGAACTATATTAGTTCCTTGTCGAAATAAACTCATTCATTAGTCCGAGGACAAGGACGTTCAAGTCCCTCGTAGTACAAAGTGCGTCGTTGGAGCGCCAAAGACAAAAACGCGACATGGCGCATGTATAAAAATAAAAGGCATTAGTTGTCCAAAAGGTGTTTAGATATTTTTTCTGGCCAATAGTTCTCTGGAAAAGGTTGATTAGAACCTTGAAGTGATAAATACTGCTATTGTTTGCCTCGCAAATTATCTCTTTACTATGTAGCATGTACATTTTCGATCACGTTTTAGCGCACTGCCATGCTGTTCAATAAACAGAAGTAATGGACACAACATCTTATATCCCCTCTCCGTCGATTAGCCTGTAATGTGATACTAATGAGCAAAGGGCTGCCTCCTCTTCCTTCACGCATTTCTATCTTACTTTCTCCAACCAGGCAGTAGCAAAGTTCTCTCCGTTTGGGCTCCAGTTGGAGCCAATTTTAGCCCTGAAATTGTCAATCATTCCGTGAATACTCGTGTCAATTTATCTAATAAAGCTTTTGCCCGCGACTTCGTCCGCGTAGACTTGTTTACTTGATTCAAGCAAACGTGCAACCTAACATGCAATCTGCAATATTTCCTGGACAAATTAATGAGAATTAGTTGCTTTGCTGCTCATGACGGCGGCGTATAACTCACTTATCGCTATCCCGTGGGGACTATGCATTTTTACGGAATAAAAAGTATCCTATGTGTAAATCCAGGTTATAGACTATATGTGTGCCAAATTTCATCCAAATCCATTCTGTTATTTTTGCGTGATTGAGTAACAAACATCCAAACATACAAACTTTCACATTTATAATAATAGGATAGTTAGAATACAAATACAACACCCACTTCCACTTACCTAAGTACGGTCAGCATCATAAATATACGTCAAGACATTAAAAATGTCTATACACCTTTATGCCACTAAACATAAGGTCGATTTATACATGTTTTGACGCTATGGCTGTATATGTATTTTTACAACTGACTGTACCTATTAAAACCCCCTCAACATGGTCACGTGAGTCTCGAGCCCTCAAGGAAGTTCATGCTAGTCAACTAAGATTTATTCACCTTATTTATGAATAATTCCACTGTCACAAGTGTTACTGAAACACTTGTGACAGTGGAATTATTCAACTTGTCCAACTGTGACCTTGCGTATCTCGCGATTACATAAGATCTAGGCATGAGCAAATATTACACGGGGCAGGGACATGCACAGTACTCTTAGATTCTTTTGAATAATTTGATGAGAATACGTAGACATATTGAAATTAGGGCAATGATTGCGAATTGATAATCGGTGCACCGGATGAAAAGAAAGAAAGAGGCAACTAGCTCTCATCGTAACTTTAATAAATGGCGCGAAATTTATAGTCTATCAAATTCCAGTTTCGGAACTGAGTGTCAAAATTTCACACTGTTATGAAACTCAAATTTTGGAATCAATTTCACTATTAGATTGATCCATTTGAATTTAATTGAATAGTGAAAATGAAACGAATGTTCGTTTCTAATCAGACAGTTTGAGACCTCTTTTGTCGAAAACTTGTACCAACAGTAGAAAATTGGTCAAGATAGAATACATGAATTCCACGGCAATTTTAATAAGATCCAATCAAGATCTAATTTATTAGAAAGAGTCACTATCTTACTTACTCTACAATCTAGTACAAATATTCATAACTATAAACTAAGCTCATACATCACGCATTTGTCACTCTCATACAAATGAATGGTCAACGATTCGTTGATGACAAGGAATGATGTTACACCGTCCACGCAGTCCGTAGCCCGAGACGGTCAATTAACAGCGTGTCGTGTTGCTGCAAAGTATCGCTAATGCCTGATAAGGATAGCGAGGTTCATTATGTCACCGCCGAGGTTAGCGCCGCGTGATATCGTGATATTGAGTGACATTCACCGACGTCGCTGAGAGGACACAAAACGTACACCATCATCTCAGCCACAAGAAGTCCACTGTTGAACATATGCCCCCCCATGGATTTCCAAAGTGACCGGTTGGAAGCGGCATGCAACCAGCGCGGCGCCTTCCTGCCACTTGTATGAGATCATCGGACCATCTTGTGGCTGGTCGAAACCGTAGGTACCAGGGTCTGATTTAGAGTTCTGATATCCCCTAGGCTAACTATGAACCTCAAGGACCCGAACTTACTTCTGTTCTTCAGCAAGTACGCGATTGAATTAAACAACACTATTTTCTATGAGAAGCTAAAATAAACTATAAGAACCTGCATATGATGGGCTCGTTTGGCACCAACCAGGACCCCAATTCTCGGTTCATCCGAGATGCATCTCACGTGCGACATACGGCAGAAAATGACAGATTTGACAGTTGCTTTCGTCCGAGATGAATCTCGCATAAACCGAGAATCATCCCGCTGGACTTGGGGTTTATTCATACGCTATGTTATTTGCCCGACAACGGCGAAGCAAGGGCTATGTCTACATATTTGGGTGACGGGTCCAAAGGTCGTCTGAACATTATAAAGAACTTTGAACCTACTGATAAAATGATATTTATTATCAAAAATATCAAGCTTAAATAAAAAAAATCAAAGATCATTCGTGCCCATGGAGCACGTAAAGTGGCCTTTTATCTTGATTGTTTACCTTGTGTTTATGTCTTATGTATATGGGCAGATGCTCATAGTATGATTCCAGTTTCACCGTCAACTACGTTTAGTCATATGCCAGATAGGTATGCATTGGTGACAGCGGTTTTGGTATAGTTGACCAAGAAATTGCTTGACCAGTTTTCGACCGTATTACAAAGGGAGAAAGTTCAAAAGTGGTCGCACAATTACTTGGTCGACTGTAGGTACAAATCACAACGGAAGGCTCCACTCCACATGTTCCGTATTCATACGTTCTTTTCTCTTCGTAATTAAATAAAGCCCCTCCTATACCTACCTACTGACACTGGCATTGGGCGCGAGTTTCCACAACCCTCTTAAAAAATGCATGAAATGTTTTTAGATCTGGCAGTTCGAAAGGTCCGCGGCTACTCGCTCTGCCTACGCTCGTTTTAGCATTAGAAAATTTAATCCGGTCGAAACCCAAAAAATATAACTTACTTCAGAATGTCTATCAAGTCTACGGACAAACATACATACAATTGAATACACACATTAAAGACGGCACTGCGAGTAAGTGTCATTTTTCCATGTTTGTTTGTTTGTTAATTTGTTTGTATGTAGGGGGTAATCTCTGGAACTACTAAACCGATTTCAAAAATTCTTTCACAGATAGAAAGCTACACTATTCATGACAGACATAGGCTACTATTTTTACGTGAACGAAGTCGCGCGCGTCCGCTAGTATATCTATAAGACAAGATAGACGCGTAGCGCTGGGCTTTGAGGTTTCAAAAATACTAATGTTAGCTTTTTTTCGTATATAGTTTCTTGACCATTTACTTAACCTAACAGATGAGTTTGTGTCAGTTTAGGGTTGTGCATAAGTAGTAATTCAGGTTTTTGTCTTTTCTAACAATATCGGATGAAAAGAAAATTAGAGATGAAAATTTTACTTTCATGATGATGACGAAGTTGTAACCGACGTACATGAGCCTTTTGTGTCATCTCTGTCGATGGAAATACAGTTATTTAGCCACTACCTAAGATGTTGCCTTAGTAGCTCTAAAAGAATATTACAATTGGTCAAATAAGTGTTAGATGCTTTAAGTCAATGATATCTGTTGTACAAAGTATTCTGTGTCGAATTCATCCATGGTATTTCTAGCTACTTATTTTTTTTTGTAAAACACCCTGTAAAAGTCACAAAAGAAAATTCAAGTTATTAGAGTTTATGTCTTTATTATTATTACGGTGTAACGAAACACTATTCACAATTTGTGTCGTTTTTATTCATGAAATCTTATTTTTAAGATACAGTTGAAAGACGAAAACTTTTTAGCGCGAAGGACAGAGAAAGCATTCACGCGCGGGGAACGGGGGGCGGGGTGCGGCGAGGCCGCGTGCCTGCTGTTTGTTTACATTCGATTGCGAGTTGCGACAAGTGCGAAGTGCAATGTGGCCGCGTTGCGAATTAAATATGAAGCTGTGAAATACTAAAATGGAAGTTGAAAGTAATAAATGTGTTGTATGTGGGCTCATACTGGACGTAAATATTGTGATCGTTAAAGAAAAAGGAATATTAAAGTTCATTGAATCGAGCGTTGCTAGGGATGACGGAAAAGTAGACTGTTTTAAGGACCGTGCCGAAATTTTAACTAAGTTTATCTACACATATATCATAAATGCTCTATAATGCGCTCAGAAACCGTAGGCAATGACCAGCATTATAACAACCAATATTATTATGAGAAATTTTCTAATATGTTTCTATATTTGTTGAAATTTATTTTTTATTACATTATTTTAATGTGTACAGGCTATAGATCTTTAATAGGTACATATTATTGAGAGAGAATCTCGACGCAAAAATACGTGAGTGATCCGTTTTATTAATATGTCCGAGTCTCACGGTAGTTTTATGTTAAAAAAAGCAGAGAATAATCCGTTACATACATCTCTATCCGATTTCCGATTCTATCATGAAATTGTATGAATAAACTTTTATTGCCAGATCGTTAATCGGATATAGATGTACTTAACATACTATTGTTTGCTTTTTAGTTGTTTTAGAAGTCAGTTTTTTTTATTGTAATCGAAATTAATTTTTTTTTAATTTTTTTCGATTTTTCTTTATGTATTTTTTTTACATTCAAATCAAATTCAAAAGCAATATTTTGTAAAAGGTGGTGAGCAATTTACATTAAAAATGCAATTGTAACTTAGATAAATAAACCGACCCACTAAAAAGCGAGAAAAAAAAACTGAAATTAAAGGTGAATGGGCATTTTTGTATGGGCGCTGTCCCAACCCTTGTATACAATAGTGAGTAGTATGGACGTGTAGTACTCGGTGTAAGGATCATCTTAGGCTATGTTTCGAAGACCAGGTGTCTGCAGCATTAATCATTGTTTTGTATGAAAAAAAAAAAAAACAGCAAATTAGACCTATGCTCCCATTACGTTTTTTATTTCTAGTGGCCTCAGTAATGCGTGGTTAAAATCTTTCGGCTATATCTCGAAAATGATTTTACAGATACTTTTCATACAACTGCTAGTACAAAGTGAATTATAAAATGGGCTGTAGCTTTTTCCCTGCAAACATCTCGGTTTTGCTGTCATATAAAAAAATTAAGCTCTTATTGAGAGCTTTCTAATAAGATATAGCACAACTGTATACAGCACTTGGGACAATTTGCCCATTCTCCTTTAAAATGCTATATAATGAATGACAACACAAAGAAAAATTAGGATAATGGCAGGACCACATTACCGCTGCCATACCCTGCGAATTTTTCAATGTGTTTCGTCTTTACGGTCATTACATTATTGATTTTTTTTTTCTTTGGGAAAACTACCCTCGATGTCATCTATGAGAAACTTAATCAAGTTATCTTATTCAACTTGGTCGTTTATTTATTAATGTGGCGGAAACTGGAATACGCAAGGCACAGAATGCTGATGTTGCAGGTTCGAATCCTGCCATTATCCTAATTTTTCTTTGTGTTGTCATTCATTATATAGCATTTTAAATTTAATTTCAGTTTTTTTTTCTCGCTTTTTAGTGGGTCGGTTTATTTATCTAAGTTACAATTGCATATTTAATGTAAATTGCTCACCACCTTTTACAAAATATTGCTTTTCCCAATGCTGGGGCGATAATTGTTGAGGAGTTCTCCTGGTACTTCAACATCAGCTCCACTTTACCATATGCCTTGCAACGAGCTTAAACTGCTAAGCAACTATATTTAAAAAACCGTATCGCCACCTGTGAAATACTTATTATTGAGTAGTTCCGGTGACCGTCTGTGGTCTTTATCGTCAATTCCACTTCACCAAATGGTGTTTTCTGAGAGCAAAAGCACAAGTTACTATCTAAAATATCCAAATCGCTACAGGTGTGCATACCATTTTAGAAGTTTTAGTTCCCTCGATTCCCCCAAGATCCCATCATCAGATCCAAACTTGGTGGCAGTGAAACCAATTTGGAAGTATACCCTTTCAAATAAAGAAAGAATTTGTCAAATCGGTCTAGCCGTCTTCGAGTAATCCGTGAACATACATAAACTTCCTCCTTTTTTTGAAGTCGGTTAAAAAGGGAATGTAATTCAGCACATTAAATTATCGCTTCGCGAAGAAATCATGCCAACCCGAACGAAGGCGCCGCGCGTGTTCGTTTGTAAATAGTAAGTATAGTACCCGATCGAGACGGACCGAATGTCGCGCCGCCCGCGCCCCGCTGCCGGTTGCCGCCACCTCTCGCTCGCTCCTACTCGCTTCGACCGCTGACTTTTTTGTTTTTATTTTCATTAATATATCATGCAAGAAAATGACACAAATTCACAGTGTCCATCTTTTATGCATTTATGATATTGGATATGTAAACTCTAATAATTGTAATATTCTTTTTAAGTATTTATAGCTTGGAGAAGCAAAAAAATTTGAAATATTAAAAGTTCGTGTTTTAATTTGGCACAAATTTATCTAATAGAGATATTTAAGTGATCTGAGGTATTTGGTACCAGTTTTTGGAATTGTAATTTTTTTTTGTCGAAGTTTTTAATGTACTGACCCCAAGTCAGTTTTCGCTGGACGAAGATGACACAAACTAGGTTTGTACACTAGACAGGCTATTTAAAATACAAAACCATTAAATCTTTGAACTCTAAATCAATTTTGTCAGTTTTGATTTGAATTGTGTATATCCACTACAAATAATCAAATTTCTAAAAATGCACAACCGGGATGTGACACAAAAACTCAAATATATTTTGTTTATATGCAAATGTATCCACAGACAAGATTTTATCAAACATTAGAATTCTTGAAGGTTTTGCCCTCAAAATAATTCAGCGCTACGGGTCTAAGAGCTCGTTCGCCATGAGAACAATTTGGCTAGAAACCATAAAACGTTTTAAATCGTATGTCGACCATAGTTCGGCTAGCTCAAAAGACCAACGAACATACGTTTCAATCTTATGTAAATTGTGTCAAACGCTTCTCGGGCGATCTGAAGTATTTATCAAGATAAACCCAGATAAATTTAACGCGATAAAACTTTCCAACATTGCCAGCACGCTCGCCATCGCGGTGAAGTAATATCGGTCTGATTCGGAATCGCACCCGAAATGATAATATGTAACAATGCCGCTGTTAGGCACTTTTAAAAAAACAAACCATTTTGCATAATTAGCATTTGTAACGCCAACGTTGGATTCACGTTTTGACGTACATGTAAATTACTTCTGTTTATAAATAACATAGAATTTAAGTACCTTGTTGTTATTAACACATATGGACCTTTGTTGTCTAAAATAAAAGCTTTAGATTTGAACTTGTTCTATAAAAAAACAATAACTGACTTACACACTTCATTTACGAAATATATTCTATCATATACATGCCTGGTCGTCCTACGCTGCGCTTGCCAATGCACAAGATGGTCCGATGACCTCATACAGGTGGCAGGAAGGCTATGTTCAACAGTGGACTTCTTGTGGCTGAGATGATGATGATGATGATGGTGATATAAATGCCTAGCGATCCGAACGAGTCTATATCGTTTCGTAGATTTATAATAAGAGTTCATGTATTTTTGTATGTATTCAATTTCGACTATATGCGTCTTAGAATCTGTTTAAACGCGCGACACTTAATAAATAAGTAAATATTTTGAACAATTTACACCAACTGACCTAGTCCCAAATTAAGCCACGAAACAACGGGCGACGGGTATACATACTTATATGTACAGATAAATACATACTTAAATACATAAACCATCTAAGATTCGGGAAAAAATATTCATATTCATCATGAATACAACCTTTTACCCCTCCCGGGAATTGAGCTCGGAACCACAAGTGTTGTAGTTAGAGTCACTAACTAACTACCAAGATATCAACTATGACTCTCTTCACAAACAGCGCCTCATCTGTAATCCTATTTTTAATTTAATTATTTAATCAAATTCTAAATTAAGAAGAAGAAGAAAAAAAACAACAATAAAAACTTACTCTAAACTTAAAGATAAAAAAATTGTCCCAAATCGCCGCCAATAGGAAGGGTGCCCAGAAGGCTGGCAGCATTGCCACGTTGGATGGCAATGCTGGTTCTTTGGGCAAAGTATTGCCCCGCCTTCTGGTCACGGGAGGCCTCTATAAGGCGCTCCGATAAGTCTTTGTATAAACGGCGCGCAATTGGCCCCCAGGGCCCCAGAGTTTCGACCCCAAACGCCTCAAATATATAGCTGTCATCGTCGATTCCAGATTCGGCGTGTTCGAGCAGGCCAAGCTGTATATGGTGACGGAGGACGGCACGCTCAGCACGACGGGCAAGCTGGCGTGCGGGCTGGCGGCCGGCGTGGCCGAGGCCGTGCTGGCCGTCACCCCGATGGAGACGGTCAAGGTCAAGTTCATCAACGACATGCGCATGGAGAAGCCGAGGTTCCGCGGGTTCTTCCACGGCGTCCGGACTATCGTGCGGGAGGAGGGTGAGTTCCGCAGCCGACAAAGAACCCTTATGGTTCGTCATATCCGTTCGTTCGCAGCTTAGCGTAGAGACTCTTTGTAAAGGTGTATTTTGGCAAGAGTATACATTTAAGTTACGTACGCCGATAAAATGGTAAAATAAAATCTTTTAAAAAATCTATGGAACCTCCACTACTCGTGAGAAAACATCTACACTCTGATGCTTTTTTCGTCTATCCCACGATGTTGAGTGTCGTTCAAAAATATTGCTGGTTTGTGAAACCATTTTTGGATTGAGAGATTTATTTGTGAAATATTAAACTATAAAGTTCTAATTTTTGTTAGAGTCTAGTGTATCCCTCACCCTGCCAGCTAAGTGGTTGTTTTTGAAGATGTGAAAACGTTCACGGCAGTGGTATATATGTATAACGAAATTAAAGGAAAACTGTTACAGTTAAGTAGATTTTACAAACTTACAATAAGGTAACTATGGAACCCCACACAGCGCGAATCCGACTCCTACTTGACCGGTTTTATGGCAAATGAGAGGGAAATGAGCGGGCTAGGCATCTAGGGCAGCTAGGTTTTAATATGCGATGTTATTCATGTTCTTCAGGCGTGGGCGGCGTGTACAAGGGCGTGACGGCGACCATCATGAAGCAGGGCAGCAACCAGGCCATCCGCTTCTTCGTCATGGAATCACTGCGGGACTGGTACAAGGGCGGAGACCGCGACAAGCCAGTGCCAAAGTACATCGTCGGCCTGTTCGGCGGCATCGCCGGTACGTCCGCCATACTCAGCCTCAGGGCCTCCGCTGGGGCTATTTACAAGGAGCAAGTTCTCGTATGCGAATCGCGTTACATTGCGGGGTTTTAACAACCGATCGATCACGTCATACCTCAGTAGCCCGCAATGTAATGCAACTCGCTCCATGTATATAGCCCTTTAGTTGCGCGGGCGCACGAAGCGGGTGCAGGGCTATAGACAAATAGTATGTATATGAGAGCGTCCGCTAACCCGCGCGGATGCGGGCTCATACTTTTTGTTGGATAGGCGTGCATCCGCTCCGTGCATCCGCGCGACGTAGCGGACGCTCTTACTTAAGTAGTAAACAACAACATCATCATCATCATCATAGAAAAAAAGAAAGAAAAAATCACGGTTGATGCTGAAAGGGAACTCAACACAATTATGCCGCTGCAAGCAGCAGCGCTGATTGCAAAACTAGCATGATAGGGCCTGAGTTACAGCAGTTAATTATGCTGCAGTCGCATATTTAAGACAAAATTAATCACAAAAAATTGTGCAAAATATTAAATTGGTTAAATTGTTTGTATCCTTAATTTCTTTCGATTTTTATTTTTAAATGTTAAACATTCACATTATTACATTAAAATACTATTTGCTAGTTTCGCCACATTACCACTACCATACCCTGCGAATTTTTCAATGTCGTCTTTACGGTCATTTTTTGTGTTGTCATTGCATAGCATTTTAATTAAATTGGTTTACTTATAAAAGTAAACCTATTTAATTTACTGAGAACGCGTTCATCTTAAGCATAGAGATACCACGTTAAGTAACAATTGCATCAGTTTATCTTTATAAGTTAAGTCTTGTTTGACAGACCAATCTCCAGAGATAAGGTGGCCTACATAAATTACGTGTTTGACCGTAGCTAATTTAATAAGGCGTATCGTTTTATATTTATTGCAGCAAACAACTATTAAAGTAAAGTAAATTTATAAATTTTGATTATATTATGTTTGTTTCTCAATCACGCATTAACGGCTGGACGGATTTAGGTTAAATTTGGTACAGATACACCATGCCCTAGATTAAAACATGGATACTTTTTATCCCGTAAAAATCCCGGAAACTCCCGTAAATGGCATAAATAATCCCTTGCGGGCAAAGCCGCTGGTAAAAGCTCGTCATTAATATTTATCTGACTTCTTCACAGGCGCCGCGTCAGTCTTCGGTAACACCCCTATAGACGTCGTCAAAACCCGCATGCAGGGCCTTGAGGCTGCCAAGTACAGGAGCACCTGGGACTGCTTCATCAAAACGTGGAAGGCCGAGGGCCCGCTCGCCTTCTACAAGGGCACGGTGCCGCGGCTCAGCAGAGTCGTGTTCGACGTTGCCATCACGTTCACTATCTACGACAGCATCATGGATGTGTTCAACTATGTCTGGAAGTAAGGGAAGAGGACTACTCAGCCTCAAAAGCGCTCATACTAACGGCGGTTTCTCCCCCTACAATTTAACCTATAGTCCTCATTTTTTAGTATGCTGATTATGCTTTAAAACTAGGTTCTTAGATTTGACAGTATTTGCATTTTAGGAGTTTCGTACAAAACAAAACAGAGACATAGATGGACAACGAAGTAATAATATAAGGTTTCATTTTGAGGTACGGAATTCTAAAGTGTCAATTCTTTTTTTTACTATAAGAAACATTTAAAAATCAAAACCTATAAAGTTCTAAGGCGTAACATCAGCATTCAAAAAAATCATGGCTACAGCTAAAGTGTAAAGGGTAGAAAACGTTATAGCCGTTTGTATGGAGACCACTGAGTACACTAAACAATAGTCTTAACGTTTGTAAACGGGGTGGTAGATAGCACTGATTGAGCTAAGTGTACACCGGTCAAAACAGTGGGCGAAAGTGTATACAAATGAGCGATGCGCATTTATCGCTCACTGTTTCGGCAGGTGCCAACTAGCGTTAGGTTACCGTTAGTTGTGGTGACTTGAGATTGCCGCGGTCACGTCACTAGGCTTACTGTTAGCATCACCTTGTTATTAGCTCATTGTTAAAGAGAAATGCGACTTTATTTTTACATGGGCTTTCGTTTTCGCTGAAGACTATGTAGGATTGTTTTTGGATTTAAGTCGCGCTCTGCGCTAACCACTGACTTGACTTAAAACGGTGCATTTAAGTTCAGCTAATGACTTTACGAGGGTAAATATGTATTTCGATAAAAAACAGTGTTATCCGCGAATATTTGCATTAACAATCCAACGATTAAAGTTTTTTTACAATACTAATTACCGATGCGAAAACTTGCGAAAGCTTTGAACGTGGGAAGTCGTGAACTTTTTAAACCTCCGCACTTAATTCATTGCTTTCACTTCGAGATCTAGAGAAAGCAATGGGGTTCTGATTAGCTAATCCAAAGGGCATTGCAACACGTGTTTAATTTTGTAAACGTGTTAACCACGATGTCATCTTAATTAGCATACAATCCCGTCTTGATTATGGCCTGCAGTGCTCGGGTTAGGTGTGGGAACTGTGCCCTAATATGACCAGCTAAGTTTAGTTTATTTGAGTTTATCTGTGCGTCCCTTTCTTATGAAACTAGTCTGACAAAGACCCAGAGAGGATAAATTAAATCTGAGCCGGTCACGTTAGAGCTATTCCAATTTCTAGTACGCTAGTATTTATTGTGCACATTATATCAATGAAGCTATTAAGTTTGTTATGTGGGCAATAAAATATAGCTTGCTCGTCGACAGATTAATCCATCTCATTGAAAAACGATGCTATGTGTGTTTTAAAGACTATTGTATATTTTAATGCCTTGGCAACAACACAAGTGTGCTATTTTGCCGTGAACGTGACACAAGAGAGGCCAAGTTACCACATCATGGTACAATGTTTTTAGTCTGAATTTATTACCAAAAGTAAGGCCTAGAATACGCACTTTTGTAGTTCGAGTATGTGAATGTTAAGGATATGATGCACTGGTGCCTTCTTTGGTAAATGTAGCCTCTGCCCGTTTGTAAGCTAGATAAAGTTATGTCGTCACATTTGAAGCGGAGCGTTATCAAAAGTAAATCCTAATTAGTGAAAATTTGACATGCGATGTATACTAAATAGTTAAGAGGAGTCTGAACCCAGCTCTCTTCATACAAACGGCGATAACGTTTTCCACCCTCTAAATCTTAACTTATAGCCATGATTTTTTTGTATGTTACCATTATGATCTAGAACTAGGTTTGTATGTTTTGATTTTTTAAATATTCTTAATAGTTTCAAAAATATTGACACTTTTTTGTTTTGTATGAAACTCCTAAATTGCAAATATTGTCAAATCTATGAGGAATATTTAAACAATCAAAACATACAAACCTAGTTCTTAGGCATAATGACTACATACCAAAAAATCATTGCCATGGGTTAAGGTTTAGGGGGTGGAAAACGTTATCGCTGTTTGTATGGGGAGCGCTTTTTGTGGCTGGGTTCACACTCCTCTTAATTTCCACCTGCCGATACAGTGGGCGTCAGAGTGCGCCGTCTCGTACACGAACTAAGCGAATCAGCGAGACAGTGCGCTCACTCGCCCACTCTTTTGGCAGGTGTCAACTTTACATTAGCCTGAGTGGATCATTAAGTAAAAGTCATACATTTACTATCGCTGACATAAAGATGAAATTGCATATTAGGAGACAAATTGTCGTCTTCTCTTGTCGCTCCTACTAGAAAGGTACGACTGAGCGGCAAAGCTAGTCGCAGTGCCGTGATAGCCAGGCCCCTAATTCAGGAAGTGTCAAAAAATGCCAGGACCCCAATTGTCAGTTCATGCGAGATACGTCAAAAAACGACAGATTTCCAATGGATTTGACAGTCGTTTTCGTGCGAGATGAATCTCACATAAACTGAGAATAGCCCCGTAGATTTTGAAGCGATCGGACAGCTCTATTTGGCTCATCTCGAGTGTGACTTCATCTCTACGGGCACGAGAATTGCCCCGTAGGAACTAAATGTTTCGAGATGGAATGTATTTCTTATTAAAGTTGGATGGTGTGACAATTTATGAGGTTATAGTTGTTATCAGTAGATGTACAAATGTATGTACGTGCGTGAGCAATGCACTAAGTTGTAATGTAATCGCGATAAGTGTTAATTTTGTGTAAAAACATCGAAAATATATTTTTGTAGGCGTTTAAATGTAAATAGTTATTTATGGTGTTGATCGTATTTATTTTGTGTCATGACTTTATGCAGGGTTACTTGTTTTATGTATTTTTATCGTTTTTTTTTGTATAATTTATGTGCGATCATTTGATTTTGTAAAACAAATCATGTTTACTTTTATTACATTCAAATGTAAATTTTGAACCAAATATTTTTATTTTTGTATCTGTTAATATGGCTTAATATGTAATAGTTTAGCTATTGGTTGAATTTCCATCGACATTATTTTTAATGAACATAAATCAGTTCAGAATTTGTTGGAATCTTTGTTGTTGTGATGTTTTAATGACCACAGGGTGTTCAATGTATTGAACTAACTAAACCGTAACAATGTATTTTTAGGTAAGAAGTTAAAAAGAGCAACAGTAATAAGACGGATTTTTTAATTTAATTTTCAAAAAAAAAATCATATGTTACAATAGGGCTTAAAATCAACAATTACGTTATAATGACCGTATATTTTACCGACTGTAAGAGAAAATATACTCTTTTTTAAGAATAATACATTATATCTTAATATTTTTCGATTTATTCAGTAATAAAACATGACGATTTGCTAATTTGGTTGGCTAAAAGCGTCACGGTATTCCGGAAATATTGCTAAAATTAATTACCCTTGATCGAAATATAAATAGGTACTTTTTTAAATGCATTTCACATTTTGTACTCTTGTTTTACTGATCCTAAGATCTCTTGAGCACTGAAGTCACAAATTTTCCCTGAATTTGAAAACTTATTTGAATACAAATTGATTGAATCACTCGAGAGGTCTTTTTGGACATTCCATAGACTAACTTCTGATTCCATAGCTACCTGCTTTTATTTTATTTACAGAATATTATATTTGATTTTTTTTTCATAATGTTGACATGATGCTATTATTTATTTTTATTTATATTCGTTTTTCAATAAAGAAAAGACCAAACTATCGTCTTTTATTTGATTGCCCTGATGTTTGTAATTTTATTGGCCGATTCATGAGAACTAAGCTGGGGAGTGGGACTCGGGCGCCGAGGGTTCCGTGCCCATACTTTAAGACGATATATTTCTGTTATTTGTTTACCAAATCAACCCCTGAATAAAAAACAGGACCACGAAACTTTGTGGCAGTTCTCGATGATTTCTAAAAACTGCGCTCTATAGTTAGAACTGTAGTAATATCAGATTTTGCACTTTATTCACTTCGGGGACAAGCGGTATTTTTGCGTTTTTAAATATTGAGAAAGTAATATTTAAAACGAGCCTAAATTCTTATCGATAGCAAATAGTTACTAACAGATAGATGGAAGAACGGACGGACAGTCGAATCATAATAATGATGCCTTTGTTACCTTTGTCGTATGTAATTCTAAAAATATTTATTGTTTTTAACGATTGACCGCAATATGAAGATTCTCTGCAAGCAATAGTAAAGTTCAGTAGGCTGGCTATTTTTCTCCAATCTTTATTTTGAAAATCACATTAAGTAATTTCTTAAATTTATTCCATTTTATTCCGAATGCGGCAAAAACAGAACCGACTTGGTAGGTACCTACTCGTGTTTTCGTTATGCCTACCTCTTACCAGGATAGCAGAAATGCACGCTATGAATGAAACTACCCTCAATAACAGGCTGGTGCACGTATATCTTCTGCAAGATTATACCTCCCTGATTCTTAGGTAAACAAGATTAACATTTAACCAAACAAAAATCTAAGAAGCAGCAAACACTTTTGTTTCTGTAGTTTATCAATTCATTATCTTAACCATGGTTTTACCAGGATAGCAGGAAGTTTGTGTAGTAGGTTTCACAGTATGAGAGAAAAACTACCAACAATGTATTCTTTAATTTTCATAAAACTACCCTCGTTTATTTATTATACTAAAAGAAACTGAGTAAAATGCATTGTCTCTTTCTGTCGCACTGACTCGTAAATAGTGGAAGGTGATGGATGGAAAACAATATGGGTTTATACTGACGTACGAGGTATGTACCCTCAAAGCTATGAGTATCTCCTTGTCATCCTTTTCTCACCTTAGATATTGGCTTGAAACTAAAAGAGATGGGAAGACTGAATCGTACCTAAGTACCTCCTATAAGATTAAGCGTCCCTGGTTCTTTAGATAAACACTAGAGACCCTCCCCAGTTTCGTACGAGTAGAATTATTAAAAACCTTCGGTAAAAAAATCTCTAAATAACAGTGAAAACTGTATCAAATCCGTTGCGTGGTTTATTAGAAGGCGAAGGCGGCCGATAATACACGATAAAAATTTAGAACAGACAGGAACGGATAGCGACTTTACTTAAATACTATGTAAAGATAAAAAAGATGAAAGATATTCATTTATTTCCGTTCTTAATTAGGTAAGTACTTACAGTTATTTCCGAATGATGAAATTTAGAAATTTAGACTAGAAATTGTGGATTAGGAAACGCAAAATAAAATACATTATTTGTATTGCATTTTTATTACTAACCTTTTTTACAAAAAATACAAAGTACCCTAACGTCATTTTCTTTTTGTCGGTTCTGGAATATAATATTTAGTGACCATATATGGATATTCCGATACTTGTTTGTTGATTTAAAACCAATGGCTCTCGAGCATTCACACAGCCTTTATTCACAACTAGTTTATTAAAACAAACTTGTACATACACTACGTATACTCAACTAAAGTCTGTTTTTTAATCGAGACCAAATTGAAATTTAATCCAACACTTTTTTGACATTCTCAATTTTAATCCTCAATCTGTCTCAGCATTAAGATTCAGACTATATAAATTCACTACGGCTACATTATCGTGAGGCTCCGAGGCCAAGCACTACCCTTTAAATCCAGTAGCCTCGTAAGATCCAAGTCCTAGATACAGGACAAAAATGTCACACTGACGTTGAACCCACCGTCTCAAACGATATGGTTCAAAACTCATAGAACGAAATTTGACGTAGGCCTTACGAGGTTAAGGTGGATCGATCCGCATGAGGCGAGAATTTAAGAATCTTCGCATTTTCTAATTTAAAGTATTTTATCACTGGAAAACTATTGATAAAAAGTCGCACCATTTAGCCACCACAAATTAGAAACTGCAAAAACTTCGAAATCCCCGCCTCATACGAATCGATCTACGAAACTTAATATACTACTAAAAAAATATATTTTCCACATTACTACCCCGTGATTTTGCACTTATTTCACATTGTGTTTTATGTAGTGTTCAATAAAAAGTAATTCTAAATAACCAATGTGTTTGTGACCTTGCCCCTTCTCCTCAAACAGGGCCGCGCCGACCCTCCACAGCGCCTGTGTGCAAAACCTATGAAGCGCCTCTTTTTTTTCACGAATCTTAATGTTTCAACTTATTAGCGGCGCCTCTATTGTCTTGGCGCCTGTGTGTGCCGCACACAGGGGCGGCGCGGCCCTGCCCTCAAATTCGCCATTGTTATTAGAAAGGGTAGTTTTTAAGTTCAGCGAAGACAGTGCCAGGCACACAGCGGTGGTCCAGGTTGTAAGAGTCCACAACGTCCATCTCTGCCGGAGTGAGCTCGAAAGAGAAGATGTCCAGGTTTTCGGCTATGCGGGACGGAGTGAACGATTTGGGGATTACAGGGATGCTCCGCTGGACCTGCGAATTATAAATATTTTTTAAATAAATATATGGCTGTATCTTCTAATAGCATTGACTTAGAAGCTTGATTTTTTCACGGCTCTAAGGGACTGCAGATCTAAGTATTTGATGTTAATTTCAACTCAATACCTCCACGCTTTCTTGAGAAAACTCACACACAGACGAACAGGTGATCCTATCAGGGTTCCTAAAAAAACCATGTCTATTGTATTGTATTGTAGGGGGCAAAATCCTTAAATATTACAATAACCTAAGTAAAGAGGTAGGTACTAAATCATATTACCTATTTCTGACAATTTTATTCTGTTTTTTAGTATTAGTTGTTATAGCGGCAACAGAAACACATAATCTGTGAAAATTTCAACTGTCTAACTATCACGGTTCATGAGATACAGCCTGGTGACATACGGACGGACGGATAGCGGAGCCTTAGTAATAGGGTCCCGTTTTAGCCTTTGGGTACGGAACCCTAAAAAAGCCATAAAACATTCGTATTATTATTATTTGTAATGCACAGGCAGCTTTAAACTGGTGCGTGCGTATCATTCACTTGTGTTATTGATTTAAATGTGTGTCTAGTCTATTTTTAAAAGAGTTCACTGAGGGTGCACTAATCACTGTCTCGGGTAAACTGTTCTACACTTTCACTACGCAGTTAGCCAGGAAGTGGTATCTGGGCTTGCTAGTACTTAGAGTGCGTACCAGTTTCAGAGAGAAGTACAGAAGTACAACGAAGAAGAAGTTTAGCGAGTGACTCACCAGGTACCGGAGCACGACCTGCGCGCGCGTCCTGCCGTGCTGCTCGGCCACGCGGCCCAGCGCGGGGTCCGTCTTGATGGCGTCCTTCCCGCGGAACTCGGGCCGCGCCTCCGACAGCAGGCCCAGCGGCGTGTAGGCCGCGACCACCACGCCGCGCTCCTTGCAGAACTTCACCAGCTTGTGCTGAGTCAGGGTCGGGTTTACCTGCGGAGTACAGGTCGGGTTTACCTGGGAGTACGGGTCGGGTTTACCTGCGGAGTACGGGTCGGGTTTACCTGGGGAGTACGGGTCGGGCTTACCTGGGAGTACAGGTCGGGTTTACCTGCGGAGGACGGATCGCGTTTACCTGGGGAGTACGGGTCGGGTTACCTGGGAGTACGCGTCGGGTTTACCTGGGGAGTACAGGTCGGGTTTACCTGGGAGTACGGGTCGGGCTTACCTGGGAGTACAGGTCGGGTTTACCTGCGGAGTACGGATCGGGTTTACCTGGGGAGTACGGGTCGGGTTACCTGGGGAGTACAGGTCGGGTTACCCTGGTAGTGCGGGTCGGGTTTAATGCGGAGTACGGGTCGGGTTTACCTAGGGAGTATAGATCGGGTTTACCTGGGGAGTACGGATCGGATTTAAATGGTCAATTAAGTTGACATTATGGGATCTTCGTATTCCGGCTGGTAAGGGTTGTTAAATTCCCTGAGTTGTGGAGCAGGTAGTAAGAATCCTTTTGAGCTGCCCACAAAAAAAAGTATTTAGCTTTCTTTTCAACATGTGTACATTGTACATTATATTTCGCTATTGGCTTATTAAATAAGAAGTAGCAACAACTTCTTAAACTTTTGTATTCAGGCAAAAAAAAAGTCTTATTACGCCATCTGTGCTCTGAGTTAAAAAGTTAGCCCTTTTTCTAGGCTTCAGCACTGACCTCGATTTGGTTGACCAGCGGTGGGACAGTAGCGGCCTGGAGCAGCCTCAGAAGCTGGTCCTCGTTGAAGTTCGAGACTCCGATCCCACGTGCAAGGCCCAGCCGAACCGCTTCCTCCATGCCGCGCCATGTCTCGGTGAAATCTATGCCCATATCCTTGCCCGAAGACTGCAGAAATTGACCAGAATTATGGAATTTTAAATGATGTCATTTTTCACGTCTAGAAAAGTGAAGAAAAACTGGTACCCAAACAAAATATGTTTATATTGATTACATAATAAAAAAAACAGTAATAATTTAAAACATTTACAAATAAGTCTTTAATTTAAAAAATTGGTTTGTGGTTTGGTTCTTTTCATGAAAGGATTGTTTTGTTTTGTTAATACATAACACAAATATATATAAAGCCCTCACACTCGGTCGATTTGACTTCTATACTGTGTTGTGTTCAAAAAACACACGGTTGATTTTACTTCTATAGTGTGTTGTGTTCAAAAAATAATATTTGTATTAATTTGCTTACGTCAACAGAGACAGGCCAGTGCACAAGGTACAGGTCCACATAGCTAAGCCCTAGGCGCGCCAGCGACGCTCGCAACGCTGGCACGACCGCAGCCTCAGCATGGCAGTCGTTCCACAACTATAACAATACATCAATCAGGGAGGTGATTCTATGAGCGCAATATTGCCGAACGCTACTTTGAGGGAGCGTCGTGTCTCCGAGCGTTAAATGTTGAGCGATGGTGTGCACTGTCTTGACGTCGAGTTGCTGAGCTTAGAGAATCACAGGGCAGATCTCATTCCACAGACGATTAAGGATATTCTTACTGAGGAAAGTGTATCAAAAACAGCAGTTTTTGGTGACTGAACAGGTCAATAAGAGGGTACTCTACAGACCATATAAAAGAATATGACAGCAGCTGATTGCTTTGAAGCAATTCTTACAAGGGTTTAGTAAAAGTTCTCTATGCTTTTGGCACATGCGTACT
This sequence comes from Ditula angustiorana, assembly GCA_963691745.1. Taxonomy (NCBI): domain Eukaryota; kingdom Metazoa; phylum Arthropoda; class Insecta; order Lepidoptera; family Tortricidae; genus Ditula; species Ditula angustiorana. The sequence continues at coordinate 2,996,200 of OY829492.1, read as the reverse complement.
TACCTTAAATAGTTTATGCTACCTCAGTCCTACATTCTGTGCATTCATTTTCGATTTGAACAAAAATTTACATAAAAAACACTGACATCTTGACCAAAGTTGTTTCACATACCTTAGTTGTTACAAACAAGTCCTCCCGGTTGACAAGGCCCTTTTTGATACAGTTGGCGATACCCTCGCCAACCTCTTCTTCATTGTGGTAGGAAGAGGCTGTGTCAATGTGCCGGTACCCTGTCTCGATGCCGCACTCTACCGCTTGTCGGTACTGCCCAGGCTCAGCCTTACGCTGTAAAATTGTATGCTAATTTACAGTAATCCAATGTTATTGAATGTGTAAAATAATGACAGTACAAAATAAATGAATTTTGTATAATATGAGACAGTTATATGGTTATAGTGTTAATCATACGAGGAAATTGATTGATGAATGAGGAAACATAATGTTACATATATATGAAATATTAAACACATGAAAAGAGTTCCAAATATTCAGATGTTATTAAAGCGATTTTGTAAGCATACTACGCTTGGAGAATGGGACAGCAGAGACACATATTCGTAAGTCAAACAAAAATCTTATAATATTCCTTGTCAACAAAAAAACTTTTCAAAAGTTTCTTACCGCGTAAGTGCCGAGTCCGACGACGGGCATAGTCTGCCCGTTCGATAATTGAATTTTTGGGACTTCTACAACCATGTTTCAACTACTTTAAAGCAAAATTGATAAAGTCCTCTATCTCCTTATCAAGGTTAATATAAACAAGACGGATAAAATTAATTAACAATAAAACATTTCAAGGTTAACTCTGCCAATTATTATAGACTTGATAAAATTATGGACTAGTTAAAATAAAATTAAGTAAAACAAATGAAAACAGTTTCCAGAAAAATGGAAAATTTGAAACAATTATCACCTGTCAAATAGTCAAATCATACTTGGATTTGTCTACCCAAGTCACTGATATAAACGCTGACAAAGTCAAAATCTAACAAAAAACCGGTGAAGTGTGTATTTGGTACAACACTAAAGCTAAAGGTTGATACACATGGTCAGAAGCATACTTATTTGAGCACGCTAGTGCCTAGATCTACGAAGCATGTGTGACCAACGCTTTGCTAGTTTCAGACATGGTTTTTATAATAATTTGATTGTTTTTTCAAATTTCTTTCCCCATTTACTAGTCGCCTCGCTCTAAACGAAACACGGTCGCAAATCGCCAGTGTAATAACGCCCTAACAAAAATTACATTTTGACAGTAATGACAGTGGACTCTCAAGACGTGACAGTGACATTGATAATTATCGTTTGTCGTGTAAACATTCGCACATGGCACTGGTACATTTATTTACGAATTTTGACCATTTTCGCGTAAAGTACATTGTATAAATCTTTCCAATCAGTGTGTGCAAGCAAGGTATCGAAGGATCAAAACACTGAAGTAACGTAGAAGCCAGATTTAACAATGTCTTCCGTTGAACGGTACAATGAAAATGAGCAGTCTATATACAAATTTTTAGAAGCAAATGTTCCCAAATCCGACAGAGGCAACATCGAATCTGAGCTTAAAAAAGACTTCCTACTCGCTAAAAAGAAAAGCAAGCAAGGGAAAATAAAGAAAACTTCAACGAAAAAAGCCCGCACTTTGACTAGGAAAGAGAAAAAAGTTCTAGGTTTTTATGATATACCCAGACACAGCATTAAATATGAAGATGTGTTGCCAATGCATAACATGTGGATAGAGTATGCGAGTCAAATGTTGGAACTGGATAAGCCTTTGCCAGACAGTAACAGTAAAGGTTGGGAGCAGTTTACCCAGACTCTTTATAAATCTGACTTCCATGGAAGTTTCCTCTGTGTCATTAGGTCAAAGTGTCCCAGCTATGTTGGTAAAAGCGGTATTTGTATAATGGACACAAAGAACACATTTAAATTGTTATCCAAAGACAATGTGGTGACTACTGTCCCAAAGTTTAGTTCCGTGTTTGAAATGTGCATCAAGAATGTGGTAGTGACTTTGTTTGGCAAACACTTGTGTGTGCGGCCTGCAGAGAGGTCCACCAAGAAAGTTAAAAGTCAGTTGCATCCCGACTTGATGTAAGAGTCAAATCAAATAACTATATCAAATAAAACCTTTTAATTTACCTTAACCGTTTTTTAAAACTATATTTCTCAAAAACCTGTTTGCACCTAGACATGGCTAAGCAAGGGCGTATTTACCCTAGGGCCATCCAGGCCATGGCCCGGGGCGCCAGGCTACGAGGGGCGGCAGCCGCCCCTAAAATGAAATACTTTATCGTCACTTAATGGGGCACCAAAGCTAAATGGCCCGGGGCGCCAAATCTTTAAATATGCCTCTGTGGCTAAGAACTATTTAATTCAGCTCATCACTCCCCTAGCACTTTTCCCACATTTCTTAATTCGAGGTATGCTGGGAGCTTGATAATACTTACGTGAATTTGTTGTCTAAACTTTCTGACAAATAGCAATTTTGATGTTTATATGTCATATTTAGTTGTAATACTCATGCAGTTTACAAATTAGGAAAACAACTTACGCAATATTAATTTTATCTTTAAATGACAAATTACTGTTGATCAAAATTTATAATGATGCTCTGTATCAGCTGTATACAGCACTCACACTAAGACAGGCAGTGGTGTAACCCAGGGGCTAGGCAATGCCCTGCCCCAGGGCCCTCGAGCTCAGGGGGCCCTTGGCAAGCGTCCCTCCAAATGTAGCTGTCCTACTCGCAAATATTCTTCAACTATCAGAGTTATATATCTATTTATATAATTTGACTATAGGGCCCCAATTTTTTTGCCCCAGGGCCTGTGGTCACCAAACTGCACCACTGAAGGCAGGTGATGTTAATTTCATTCATTCCATTCACCACAGCTCTCATCTTTTGAAACCACATATCTGTATGAACCTATTAGGCTTCTTTTAAAACAAAATCTGATATATTAATAAATGTATTTATTAAATTATAATGGTTACACTTTTAAATATAAGATTAGCATAAAAGGAAAAACCACACAAATGAACCAAGTCTAATTAAAATTAAAAATAAAATAAAGGGATAATGCTGTATTGGCTATTAAAACAATCAGAAATAATTATAATAACAAGAGACCTCAATTTTTTTATACATTTTTAGGGTCCCGTCAAAAGGAAAAACTGAACCCTTATCTTTTTTTCTATTGACGTCTGTCTGTCTGTCAAGCCACTTCTTCTAAAGAACGGTTGGAGGTATCAAATTGAATTAAATATCAAATACTCAAGTCTGCAGTCCTTTGAAGCTGTGAAAAAAATCAAACTTAAGTCAACGCAATCAAAAGATATGGCCGCTTATGCCTCATATTTTATACATTTGTGAGGCACTAAAAAACGTATGGGGTACTTCCCGTTGACATAGAACTATGAAATTTGGCAAAAAGCAAAGTCTCACAGCACATATAAAGGACAAAATCCGAAAATCGTAAATTTGTAGTCGGATAACAATTTTTTTTTGTAACAGACGACATTATTTTGCCCTTTAGCATTCAGAATTTCGCACACTGCGACCCGAACCACTTAGGCTTAGAGGCTTGAACACCGATAATTGAACCAAATGACCAGGGTTCGAATCCCATACCGATTGTAATTCAAAAATCCTTTTTGTTTGTTTGTGAGGATTTTTCTTACAGTTTTTCTGGTAAGTTTGCACGGAACCCTCGGTGCGCGAGTCCAACTTGCACTTTGCCTGTTTTTCTATCATATCCTACTTTGGAGAAATTAATAAAAGTCAAACTAAATATTTAGACAATTAATTCTTAGTGTACTTAATACTAAAAAAAAAATTAAAAGTAGGGCAAAAGTAATTTGAAATCAAATTTAAAATTAATTCTAACAAACTACTTTTAAGGCTTTCGCCGACGATTACCTCGACGCAATACGTCGTTTTATGGTTATAACGGTTATAGCCGAAAGTATTCGTTACTATAATTTCTTCACACTCCACGAATAACAATAAAGATATAAGACGAATTATTATTCGTACTTATTATTCGTAGTTTCCACTATGCTCATCATACATGGTGATCATAATTATGTAAACACTACGTCAGTCTGCCGTATTCAATTTGGTATTATTCGCTAGAGGTGTCTAGCCTCCACGATCATCAATCAACGATTAACATGAGCAGACGATACCACTTTAAGTTTAATCAACAGACAAACTAACTGACTGACTGATAAGATAAAATACCAATGCAAGTTGCCAAACGACAAGGCAGGACCCGAAATGTCGTCCATACACCTTCGTTGTCGGCATTGGCCGCAGCACTGAGGGCGTAACAGTATAAACGCTAAGTCAGACAATTAGATTTATTTTTATCTTAAACAAGTGTTAAAGGCTGGGCCACACCTGATGTGTAGCAGCACGGCTTAGTAAGTAGGTAATTTGTATGGAATTATATGTCGAGATGGCACACCGCTTGTGTTGCGTGCACGTAACGCAGCTCTACGAAGCGAGTGGAGCCGTGCTGCATACGCATCCGGTGTGGTCCGGCCTTAAGTTCTCCGTATACGGCAGACTGACCAATCGTGCTAAATTCTCCCTAGCCGATTCGCAATTTAAAAATTTGCAAATCGCGTCCCAAGTCCAATTTTCAAGGGCACTCGTAAAGATTTATACCCCAGTAGAAAACAAAACCATGGATACCCACTAAAAGCAGATAATTTGACCCATCTAATACGAGAAGTACTGGGAAGAAAGCTCAGCCTTCAAATATTCTAAAGTCCATAAGAGCTGGCGCCAGAACGCCAGAGGTAACACCACCCATTTCACTAGACATGCTGAAACGTCAAAAACAAAAGAATGGCTTAATGGGCTTACTCATTCTTTGGAATAGACGTCGCCGTCCGAGAACTAAGAGCTCAGGTCTAATCTCGCACAATTGAATATAAACTTCAATGAGATTTCCACCGCCATTAGCGATGATACAAGCCTGAACAATTCAGTCTCTTGGCAATGCTGATGTGAATATAACACAGCACTGCCATGGGTTACATTACTTGGCATAAAGCACAAACCTAGATTAACAAAGAACCTAGACTAACTAGAATGTTACTACAGCGTAATTGCAGCTTTCGAGTACAAAGTTCCATAATCGATCTCCGTTAACCAGTATGGTGTCACTGCACAGCAAAGCCCCTGGCATGAACTTCAAATAAGCCTGACGGTTCAACCCGCCGACTCGTGGCGTTGCTGTAAAATGTGGTAATTTTAGGACCAGCCAGAAGCCACGGGTACGTATCTGAATACCGAAAATCAATACATCGAAAGTTTGAATAACGAAGTTCAAAATATCGAAAGTTAAAACAGCGAACGGTCAAAATATCGAAAATCATTATATCGAAGTCTGAAATGTCTATGAGTAAAATACCACACGATTGAAAAATCGAATGTTCAAAATGTCGAAAGTTATTTGGTATATGTATTAAAATGTCGTCAAATAAAATATCGACAGTTTAAATAGCAAAGTTCAAAATATCGAAAGTTAAAATAGCGAACGTTTAAAATATCCAAAATCATTATAACGAAGTCTGAAATGCCTACGAGTAAAATACCACACGATTAAAAAATCGAATGTTCAAAATGTCGATTGGTATATGTATTAAAACGTCGTCAAATATAATATCGACAGTTTAAATAGCGACTTTCAAAATATTGAAAATCTAAATGACAACCGATCCAATCCGCTGGGGTCCGCCAAACGTCCCATTTTGTGTATAATTTTATCTTGTTTTTAAGCAAAAAAATATTATCATTTAGCGAATAAGTATAATACCTATATGTGTAATATAATTTATGTGGACAAAGCCTGTCACATTAAAATGAGCGAGCGTAGCGAGCGAAAAAGTCTGTCCATTGAAATCAGAATCTATTAGGTTAGGTTCAGAAGGCAAAGGTGGGAGCGTAGCGTAGCGAAGCTCCCACCTTAGACTTCGATGTTAGGTTTTTTTATGTTCCCACAAAATCATTACTGCTAATACACATGGCAATAGGGATGATGACTAAAATTTGTCTGTTATCAAAATTGAATTAATTATTAAGTATATCGAAATAGGTAATTATTTGTTAACTCGCATTCGAACAATAACAGTGATTGTCATTTACTTGTTACTTACCTACGTACTTTTTCTTTTATCAAAATAGAAACCAGTTCTGGCACTCGCCGGCCGCTGCCGCGGCACGCTCGCTTCGCTCGCTCGGCTCATGCGTGTTTTGGTCACAGTCAAAACTAACACGCTTCTCCTCGCTACGCTCGTCGTCGCACCTAAGTTTAAGGTTCAGATTACTCAGACTACTTTTTAAAATATTCAAGATTTTGAATAGTCTGTAGTCTGAGTAATCTGAACCTTAAACTTAGGTGCGACGACGAGGGTAGCGAGGAGAAGCTTGTAAGTTAAAACTGTTACCAAAACACGCACGAGCCAAGCGAACGTAGCGAACGTAGCCGGTGAGTGCCAGAACTTTTTGATTTTATGCATTTTTATTTTTATATAGCTTCTAAAATCTTTAAACATGAAGGAGCACTTGTTCACATTTGTTTTTATTGTTTTAAGTAAATATAATTTTTTGATGGTCAGAAATTATTTAAAATTTATTTATTTATTTATTTAAGCTTTATTGCACAGTTTACAAATCAAATACAATTGGCGGACTTAATGCCAGTAGGCATTAAGTAATAATTGCTGAGTAAGTACACTTTTGGTGAAATTGTTAAGGGGGATTGCCTCAATGCTTTAATCATGGAAAAGAAGCTACTGTTTACATCCATATTTTTTTTTATATTTTTGACATTTATATTTTTTATTTCTAGTACCCTATTGTTGAAAATAACATTTAAACAATGTGATTGCTCGAAATTCTTTTATTTTCTTTAAAAAAAAATCTATATTTCCTGTAGGACATTTACGTAGACTTGTAACAAAATAAGTTGGAACTTTGTTCGCTATTTTAACTTTATATTGAATTTCGATATTTAGATACGTTACCAACAAGTACTTTCGACATTTCAATGTTCGGCCTTTTAACCGATCGCTATTTTAATTTTCGATATTTTGGACTTCGCTATTTAAAATACCGATGTATTGATCTTCGATATTTAAATACTTTGGCAACAAATCCATTCGACATTTTGAACTTCGGCCTTATAGCCGTTCGCTGTTTTAATTTTCGGTATTTTGGACTTCGCTATTTTAACTTTCGAAATATTGATCTTCGATATTCAGATACGTACCCGAAGCCACGTCTAAAGCCAGTCACGTTAACAATATGACGGGTAAGACTTTCTATCTACGAAACCAGTAACGGTTATGACAAGATTGGAGAAGTTAATACTCGGCTGCTGGCTACTGCATATGCAGTGACAGTCTCTACAAAGAGGTTTTATCTCTTGGAATCTGGGGAGTTATCCTAATGGCAGAAAACACTGAAGAGGCACAATCAGGGCCAAACTTCAGTCTTGCCAGCAGGAACGAAGTGGCCTTAGGGAACCTAGATTAACCTAAAGATTCCCTATCAATATAGACCCGCGTGGAAAAGTGAAAATTGCCATCGAGCTTCTAGGGGTTTGAACTTTCGATTATATGTACGTACAAAACCGAACTTGACAAACCAAGCTCGCATTTACGACGTAGGTACGTCGCACATACAAGTTAGGAGACCAAGTTTGGACCAGCGCTCAACGCAGAATACCAACCAACTGCATAAAGAAGTTATTGACGAAACAACTCTGATAGGTGTTGTGACGCGGACAATGTCCAAGCCGAACCCTAGTCTGGAACGTTCCACACAAGCATGGATTAAAAACAGGAACGACAAGCCAACTTCTCAGTTGGTAGTAAACGATTGCACGCAAGATCCTTAGCAAGCTATAATCTATGTATTATGGCCTAACCATATATTAGCAATTTGACATGTAATATTGAATAGTATTGAATAATCGAATTGAGTATAACGCGAGATTAAACGAACTGCGGTCATGGTGAATAGCATCGAGGATCTTACAACAGGAGTATGTCATTCTTCACAATATTTTTTGGCTAGAATATCCTGTAATCTGTAACAATCATACATAACCCAGTCCTCTCCTCTCAACACCATTCTCTCATTTCGAAAATGAAAAGTATTTAAGATTGGTTGGTATTCTTCTTTGGCCCGGGAGCATTGTGCCCCGGCCCCTTCTTCCAAGGTCCCTTTGGCTTGGGTCCATGGGGCCCGGGTTCGTTCCTTCTGGAACACGACGCGCTCCTTGGAGCGTTAGCCTTATTACTCGTGGCGTCGCCACCTTCATTCGGCTTTGGCTTATCATTAATTCTCCTGATTAAATATCTGAAAGACAGCTTGTTGTCTTTGGTGAAATGAGCCAGCGTGTCGAGTGGGAGTACAGCGCAGTTGCTCTGCCGGATAATCTCTTCCACCTTGACGGTATCGCTGAAGCAATGCTCGGTGAAGATCACTTTTCTCTGCGGGTCGCGTTTGCTGGTGATGTGGATTTCGTAGAGGTTTTGATGGGCTTGTTTCTTGGGGGCGATCTGTTGGACGGTCCAGTAGGCCATCCGCTGGAGCGTGTCGATCTTGACGGTGATGATGAAGAGCAGCTTGTGCTGCGACGCGAGGAATAGGCGGCGGTCGCACTCGCGCAGCGTCACGCCCTCCAGTACGACGTCCGCGTCGGCGTCCGGGCCGGCGTTGCACTCGCGCGGGTGCTTCTGCTTGAAGTGATCCATCATCAGCTGCAGTTGTCCTATAACAAAGTAAAGACAAGGGTACCAGCTAGTTAGTAGTTGCTAGTTGGGTACCTAATTCGAATTGTACTTTTATGTTAATGGTTTTTTTAAAAAGTTTAATTTCCAGTCGCAAAAAAATCTCTTAGGAATATAAACCCAATTTTGAATTTTTACCCGACTGCCGCCAGAGGGAGGGTCATTTACATCGATATAAGAAGACAATAGATATGCCTACTTGTTTGGATTGTAACAAGCCTAGCGTCACCACTTTGCGACGGGTTGAAGCAGGTGAAGAGGGGGTTTCAATATTTAGCCATTGGTTCAACTTTGAATCTTATCGTAAGTGAATAAAGTGCTTCTAAGTTTTCCAACTAGCAGCGACACAGGGGTCGGATAGCAGAACTAAAAATATGACGCCAATTTAAAACGAACAAAACGCAGAGCTGTTTACTTGACAATTGGCACATACAGTTTTATTCAAGCTATCCAACATAGTCTACCAAATAGACTATGGTCGGTGACTCTGCCACTGCATTGTACACAGTTCTATAGTTTTCTCATTTCGATGGTCATTTATAATACAGTTCTTATCCTACCTACCTACCTCTCTTTAAATAACACGATTAACCTAAGCGTAGCAGTAACAGACGTGTGCTTTTAGTCCTTGATAGAGTGAAATGGTTGTACATACCAGACCAGGAGCACTTCCCGAAGACAGCTCCCAACGGGCAGTCCATCTGGCGGAAGATGCACTCTTTGAGATGGTCGTCGACCCCGGCGCTCATGATCGTGTACACGCAGCCAGCGGCGCGATTGGGGCACGGCACCTTTGCCTGCGGACAGTGCGTGATATAAGTAGCGTAGTTAGCATAGACTTAAGATCCCCCAGGTCTCCGAATGTCATCACTCACCATGCGAAACCCAGTAGTAAGCTCATGCTGCTATGCTGGGAGAGTTTGGTACTGCCAAGACGTCAGTCAGGGTACAGGCAACTTAGTAAATAAGTCAGTCTTATGAACAGTGTAAATATTTAGCTGCATTAGCTAGTAGTGTAGAGTTATAGAATAGATTAAATTTATTTCCGGCTGCATTTTTTAGGGTTCCGTACCTCAAAAAGAAAACGGAACCCTTATAGGATCTCTCTGTCTGTCTCTTTGTCCGTCTGTCTGTCTGTCTGTCAATATCCTTTTTCTCAAGAAAGCATGGAGCTATTGAGTTGAAATTAATATAAAATACTCCAAGTCTACAGTCCCTTGAAGCCGTGAAAAAATCAAAGTTCTAAGTCAACGCACACAAAAGATACGGCCGTTTATTCCGCATATATCATACATTTGCAACTTGCAAAGAATTTCAAAACCTATAAAGTACTTCCCGTTAACCTAGAACCATGAAATCGGCAGGAAGAAAAGTCTCACGGCACAAACAAACGAAAAAGTCTGAAAACCGTAAATTTGTCGCTAAATCAGTTTTTTCATTAGGTCTGTGGAATTCTTGCTTACTCCTAGCGCCATCTAGTTTAGAATGGAGGAAACCACCTGATAATCGCGCCTGTATTCAAAATTTCGCATTTCTTGATCAGAACCCGATTGACTTAATAATCTAGGTCGATCACAAGTCTATGTAGACGAAAGACCGGGGTTCGAATCCCATACCGGTCATAATGCAATAACAGTTTTTGTTTGTTTGTGAGGGTTTTTCTGGATTTGTCCTGCATGTTATTTATTTAATTTATTTATTTAATGTTATTGCATATAAATAATACATTTAAATGTAGAAAAGGCGGACTTAATGCCACAAGCCAGTTGGCACGGAACCCCCGGTGCGCGAGTCCGACATGCACTTGCTCAGTTTTTTTATATACTTAGTATGGAATTATGATAAAACCTTTTGCGATTAACCTATGCTATAGGTGATGCGGCTAGCGCACCTATAGTGTGAAGTGGAACCCCCCTGCCTCAGCTTTCTTTGGCTTGTATAAATTAAGTTTACAAACCTTATCAGCGAGTTCTTCAAGGGTCCTGTTTCTCATTTGCGTCATTGGCTGGCGGCACATGGGACAGTTAGGTGGACTCAACACGTTCGTGCATGCACTGCACAGGCTGTGCCCTGACTGGCACAGGAAGATCGGTGCTCGCATGGTTTCCAAACACACTGGACACTCAGGAATATCCATTGCTGCCATCCTAACAGACGCAAAAAACGTCTATTTTAATATTTTTGGAAATAAAAGGCTGTCAAGTACCTGTCAGACTCATAGGTCAGACTAGAGTGCAGTGATTGTCTTTCCAGCTCTAATAAAGAAAATAAAAAAATAAAAATCATTTATTTCGGACCTGGATTCATATTGGGTTAGTAACATTGACCTTATACACTATGTTAGTCAGACAGGACATACACACACATAATCTAAGATAAATACCGTTACATTCAGCATCTGTTAGCGGGGCTATGGAGTGCATAACAGTGCTGAATGTACGGGCAGTCGTCGCTACTTGCAATCATTGCCAGGATGGTGTTAGGGCTGCCGGGCCAGGCTGGCGGCGCGCAGGCGCATCGTGCTAAAGAAACAATTGACGCGCGCCTCCGCAAACATGCCCGACGCGCTGCAGTAGCGCGGCAGCCCCATCAGCACCCTGAACGCGTTGTTATATTGTACTCGTAGGGCTCCGTACGATTTTTGTGGGAATTTTGCCCACAGGCTGCATGTGAAACTAATGTCAAACTAATTTGATCCTGAGAAAATCAGCTGTGGCAAAACGACAGGCAGACAAATTGATGCTAAGAGATTAGTTTTTCTTATGTGTTAAAATGAACTAATAAATTGTTATAAAAAAACTTTCGCAATTTTCACACATTTTTATAACGTTATCGCGATTTTAACGAGCTAAAAAATATATTGTTAATTAAGAGTAGAATATATGTATATTTATATTTTTTATAGTCAATATATATTTTTTGCGCGTTAAAGTCCCGATAAGGTTATAAATATGTAAAAAGTGACTAAGCCTAAAAAAGAACAATTAATTTTTTTTTTCTTTAAATTATTTCCTTTTAAACAAGAGTTTTATATATGAAGTAAACATTCATACTGCAGCAAAGTGGGAGCTGGGGTGTACACTCATTTAATATAATAAGCAATTATAAGATTATAACTGTCTCAATGGCTGGCATTAAGTATTACAAGACGATAATACAAAAATGCTTTACCTATTAAATACCTTCTTACAAAATTACAGGTGATTTTAAAATAAAGTTCTTCAAAAAGCGGTCTTTAGGGATTTTTTTGTTAAAAATTGTTTAGATGAATTGATAATCCAATTATCAAAACACAAAAAGTGTCCTTGTTTTCCTACAATATTACATTTTATTATTAATTTCGCCGAGACTGGTGTTGACGCCCTTTAAACTTTTACATGATGGCAACCCTACTTACTAGGAATTGGTGATTGCAGACGACAAATAATGGCCCATAAGAATTCTACTTTTTGCTGAGAGGCGCACAAAATAAACACCAAATTCAATTTAAGTTTTAGCACTTACTGTTTATTTGCTTTATTAGCTGCCATCTTCGACTAATCTGAAATATGCAAACAGGAATTTGATTCATTTACACAATTAAAGATACCTTATTCACAAATGGAACCTTTACCACTGATAGTATATAATACTTTTAAATCGCTGACCTTTACACAAACTGTTCTTGAAAATTTTTCATCCCACAATTAAATTAAAAATAGACTACTGAAAATGAAACATTTATTTTGTAAGTAGGCCATATTGGCTCTTTTACATGTCTGAATCTACTAGCGCTTCGGAAAATGGAAGATACTACTGAGAAGAAACGCCGCAAGAAACTCAGCAGTTTATTATTTTTTTCTTCTCTTTGCAAAACAGATTACAGTGCAATATACATAATTATTACAATAGTATATGACATACACACATACATAAAAAAAAGATAACAATAAATAAATGAACAAACTTCCAGGATAAATAAGGCTGGTACAAAATACGACAGGTGGAGTGGTGTGTTAAATAGTAAAACGAGTAAGAAGTACTACTGGCTATTGTTTCATTTCCCTACACAATCACAGATATAATAAACTAATTATCTACTAATGATTAGATAGTAATGATAATTAATTTGTTAAACGAATACAAGAATTAATGACTGGTAGCTATTAACGTCATAGACTAGACTCACAAAGACCACTATAAAACCACTGATTAGAAGCATCATAAAAAAAACAATGCTTTTTTATATCTTTAGTATTTTACACTGTAAGTATACACTAGGATACACATATTAAGCGACACAACCATGTTTGAAGCCATGATCGTATTAAGCTTCTTTTATTTAAGTACTTACATCACAATTACTTACCCAAATGAACCACAATATACTTTCGGCGGAGCAACTTGCAAGTCTTGCAACGTATTGAATTACTTAACCTGACGTACGTGAAACAAGACTCCCTTCACGATTCCTTTTACAATCGTTATCGACGCTTTGCTATATTAACAGCGTCCACTTGACTTGAAAAAACAACGATACTCACAACACAATACGATTAGATAAACCTAGTGGCAGTTTGCAGTGACTTTCAACTTTGCTGAACAAGAACATAAAGTCTAGAATTATTTTGTTTGACACATACACACAAACACAAAAAGCAATGAGGGTATTCCCAGAAATGTACTACCATAGCCAAAAAAGTACGTGTCATGCTGTTAGAGATACGCGTTTAAACGTGGCTTAAAAATATTTTATATTATCTTATTAACTTTTGGCAGTAGCAGTACTTACCACGCAAATAACAGCCATAAATTCAATTGTAACTTTCATACCCGCAGACTTTGCAAAAAATTATGGTGGTGCAAACAATGTGCAAACGTAATGGTGCTAAAGTGAAATGACGTTAAAATTTATATCTCGAACATCTTCAAGCGTTGTTTGTGATTTTTTTTTTTTAATTTATTCTTGGCCATGGGTGCGTTGTTTGTGGTTGCCAGAGTATTACTAGGCCTACGATAAAATCTAGAGGCATACTTATTTTGAGACTCATTTAACGGGAATTAATGGCAAGTTTATTAGCCGGAAAATCTTTACGATTTTATACGCCTGTCATAGTAGCACGCTAGCGTTTATCGCGCGTTTATGTGCTTTGATCCCTGTCGCACACGCATACTAGTTAGAACGGGATAAATACTTTATGACATCGATAAAAGCTGGCGTGTTAGGCCCCCTGCTTAATTAACACACTAGCATTTATTGCATACATAAAGTATCCGTCCCTCTCGCAAACGTCAGTTTAGAAAGAGATACAACATACACATACTATAATTATGTCCGCGACGAAAGTATCTAAATTTCATCTAGATTTGTACATGGCGCTTCTGTATTTAATTATTTATTTTTAATAATCTGTGGCATTAAACACTCATTTGAATAATGAGCGATACATAGCAATAATCCGTGGACAGACATTTCCGCTTTAGTCCACGACTTTTTAAAGATACAAGCTGGCAACACAGCCACCTGCAAAATTTGGGATTACCGTTCAATGTACAACTTCCACCTTGCTCATCTGTCAAAATATAACAGTCTCCAACTGACGTTTAAATAAACAGTAATAGAGTTCACTTTACTATAGCAAAGCTGCTAATACGGCAAAATTACGTAGTCTCTCCATGATCACGCGAAGACGTTAACAAAAGGGAGTTTTTAATAAGTCGTGTTAAGTGCATCGCTCAATATAAGAAACTCACAGATTAGAGAGATATAGTAGACTGCAAACGGACGCATTTCGAACCATTTGAATTTTGTGAAACATACGTCAGCGACTCGGGTAAGTCTAAATCGGTCTAAATAGATTAATAGAAACATTATTATTGTTTTCCATTAGGTATATTTATATCGATTTTTAAGTAAAGTGTGTCATGGCAGAAACAACTCGACAAAAATAATTGTGGTTACTCTGACAAACTGAAAATCTGTGATAGCTGATAGCAGCTGGGCCAGCTGGCCGTAGTGATTGTAATCTCTTTAGCGACTGCATGGCACCGGCGCAGTCGTCGGCAGAACAGATCCCGGAACAGATCACAAAATCATTAGGCAAGTATTATAGTTCCATTTGAACCGTAGATTTTTGTTAACCGTACCTACCTACCGTTAACCGTGGCAAGTTTACCTAAAACATGACATCTTTGCCAAACCAAAAAACTGTGTTGGGCCGTGGTGGGCGGAGCCAAATAAGTAGGTACTTCCTTCTTTGTGGTTTTATCGTCGGTAAAATCATTTTTTTTATTCTGAATTTGTGAATATTATGCTGTTCACACGTTAAATACAATACCTACCCTACTAACCTTTCTTCTAAGAGGTTTATTAAATTATGCTGATCTGAAGCCTGTATGATTCATATCAGAGAAGTGCTACATCTAGCCAATAATACATGATAATATTATGTATTATTAGTATCGATTCAATGCTAACACCCGTTGACATTTTGGTTAACATCAATTCTCAACACTCAATTACTCTAAACAAACACGTACAAAATACATGCCGTCAAACATAGTATAGAACCTCCTCCTTTTTTTTAAATTGGTCAAAAATTAACCAGATACTGACGACTGACAAATCTTTAGGTTTCGGCAAGTTTCGGCGTTAAATTCGAGTTTCGGTTTAGTTTAAACTAACTGCTCGGTTTCGGCAAAAATCTGCTGAAACTAGGGCCAAAATAGGAAACTAGGTTCGCAAGCTTCCGTGCAGGGTTCGGGTTCGGAAGCAATCGGCGTACCTAGTAGATATTTTCGGCGAAGAGTAGTAGTGTTCGTCGGCATCTGGTCGGGTTAGTTGTTTGTTTGATTTGTATTGCGATGTGAATTCAACAATTTAGAGGTTATAGCAAACTGAACAAAAGATGACTACAACATATATAAACTACTCAAAACAAAATAGAGCCCCACTTGAAGTTTCTTGGTAAAATGAAATTATAAAAATAAGGGTGTGTTTCTACCAATGCATTTATTGCAAGTAGCGTTTTATTTTATTAATTTGATGTGTAAACAATTAATAAACCCCTTCTTATAAAAATGTTCTTTGGCACATACATATTTTTATAAGTATCTTTGTTTTACTGATAAAAGTCGAGTGGACCCTATTTTATTTTGAGTAGGTAGTTTAAATAGTTAGTAGTAGTATATGTATGCCCTTGAAGTAAGTTTCGGTTTCAGCCGAAACTTTAACAGAAACCGAAATTCAGTTTTGTTTTCGGTTTTAAAAACTAGTGTTGGTCGAACACTAGAACCAAAACAACCATGAAACACGATTGATCATTATTTACCTACCAAGAAGCAGGTTAGGTAAGAAAAATGAATGTGATTCAGTGTGTTGTCTTGCTCTAAAGCATACGAGCATACTCGCCAACCCGGCTAATGACTTGCATCGTCTACCTACTAATGTGACGTACTTACCTAATGATAATGAGTTAGGAGGTACCTATGTTTCAATGATTGTGCATATAATGAATACTATTCGTCTAATTGTTTTTTGCAGATTAACATGGCCGCTACGAAGTCAAAGAAAAAGTAAGTGTTCAGTTTTATTTGATTTTGATACCTAACTCAGCCCTGGCTTCCCACAGGTAAAAACTTTTGTATAAAAATGACTAAATTACAGTAAAAGCAGTATCAAAACCTGTTGCGTGGTTTAAAAGAAGTAATCGGCCGAATATGTGATGACAGACAGGCAGATAGTGGTTTTGTTTTATACTATGTAAACAATAATGAAGAAGTGAATTTAATTAAAGACATTATTAGGGACACTTGGAAGATTTATCTTGCTTGAATTTGCCAGGACGGCTGCTGTGGACCTTCCTGACTGTCCTGTGTGTGTGAAGAGCATGACGGCGCCGATCTTCCTGTGCCTGTCGGGGCACAGCCTGTGCAGTGCATGCACGCAGGCGCTGCGCCCGCCTACCTGCCCCATCTGCAACCAGGCCATGACGCAGATGAGGAACCGCTCGCTCGAAGAACTCATTAATAAGGTACATACCTCTTGCCAAGATTACTAATACTTAAGTATTGTACATCTACTGATAGTGTCCTAATCCACAACATAATAAGAAATATTTTATGCTCCTTAGAGCATTTGATACTAACTTGAGAAAGGCACGTCAATCTCCAAGTGCTGAAATAAAGTTGACCAGACCCAATGACCGTATCTATATAGAAAACTTACTCATTTAAAGACGAAGTTCTAATCTTTTAATCATTTTATCGCTATAAAAAAAGTAGAATAAGAAGGAAAAATATTGGAGGTATTTCGAAAGTTGTATGTACTCATAACTACCCATTGCAGGCCAAGGTTCCGTGCCCGCACCGCGCGGCAGGCTGTCCGTTCAGCCCCGAGAGCGCCGGACTCAACGAACACGTACGAGAATGCATCTTTCGCAGCATGGAGTGCCCGCTCGCAACAGCCCTTGGAAAGTGCTCGTGGACTGGTAAGCTTCAGATTATTTTGTACGATCGAGTTGTTAATAAAACTAAAAGCAACAACAATATATAGCATCATATTCTTAGGGTGTCGTGCTGCCAATAAATATAAACTACCTTAATACATATCATTATACTACACTACATATGGCGCGTTAGTATAATGGCAAAGTTCTTGCTTCTTAGGTTGGCTAGTCATAGGACCACTAATTTGATCCATTAAGCTTTAATTTAAATATATTATATTTTTTGTAGGTCAATTGAAGCAGATCATGGAACATGTCAAAGAGAAGCACCCGAACGCCTGCGACGTCGGTTTAGACGCAGACGTCGAGCTGGAAGGCATAACGTTGCGCGAGTGCGACCGCCGCATGTTCCTCACGGCCCAGTACAAACTGCTCTTCATCATCACCGTCAAGATCGACACGATCCAGCGGATGGCCTACTGGACCGTCCAGCTCATAGGGCCCAAGAAATTCGCCTACCAACATATCTACGAAATACACGTCACGAGCAAACGAGACGCGCAGAGAAAAGTGATTTTCACGGAGCACTGTTCGAGCGACGCTGTTAAAGCGGACGACATATTCCGTCAAAGCGCCTGCGCAGTTTTACCGCTGGACTTACTGGCTCATTTCATCAAACAAGACAAGCTGTCCTTTAGATATTATATCAGGAAAATCACAAACGCTAATCCTAATCCCAAGGGCGGAACCGGCGAGGTTACTAATGACAACTTTCGCGCTCCAAGAGGAGTCTCTAGCTCCAGAGGGTCAGGGAACACTCCCGCGCAGACAGCTCCTGGCAAGAACATTGACGCAGGGGCTTAAAGTGCTCTTCAGTATACATAACTTAATCAATCTTCTAATTATCATTGAACGTTTAAATATAGCTACGGAGATAGTAATGTATATGTAGTTTATGGATAGGTATTTAACTAAGAACATGTATTTGAGATAGTTATTTGTAATGTGTACTTTTACAATAAATGACTTATTTACTTATTTACTTTTGTGATTATAAAATGACATGATTAGTTGTTAAAATATTTTTGTATCAATCAAGACATATTTTAAAAATGACTCTTCAGTGCTGTATTCATCCACTGTATTATTAAAGCATAAGAGATGAAGGCAAGCTTTGTGTTTTTTAACAGCTAAGTAACAACGTCCAACCTGTTTTACTGACGATCTTGATTCAAACTTTCTGTGAACTTCAGAGAAATAAAAAAGGCAAGATATTTATAAAAGTTTATAATAGAAAAAAAGAAAATGGTACATATTTTATCACCTGGTCCAGGCCAGATTTATGTTTTTCATTAGTCGACTGTTTAATTTTATTCCTAAAGAATCACGTCCGACTTTTTAGAAAAAAAAACACAACAATAACACTGACTAATAAATAACAAAAAAAAGAGTACTTACCGCGACACTAACACTATTATATTCATCAACTGCTCCTCTAATATCGTCGTTCCTTTATCATAAAAAAATACTAGTGTCTATAAAATATTGAGATATTTAGCGTTTTCGTTGACCTATTAAGTTATATTAAAATAAAACAAGTTTACAGGATACAAATTGCATACAATATCTTTCAGTGATACTTATATTTATTCAGTGCACATCTAGTACTAACTGCACCTTTTAAACTGGCCTTTATCTATATTTAAAAACATTGTAGGTATATATATATAGCCTGTGTTCTTGGACTATAGAATACCTACCAGGCCCCTATACCACAATAGACGGATTTATACTTTGTCCGCGTGGTTTATACATCTTGCCCTAATCAGTTGTAAAGTTGTAAAAATATATATGTGAACTCTCACTCACACTAAGCAAACTTCGGGCCATCTCCGAGTTTACATTATGATACCAGTCTCAATATCGCCACGCCTGACATTTAAAGTCTTTAGAAGTATTCTTAAAGACTAGACTTATTATAATTTTATTATTACAAAAGAGATTTTAATAACATAAAAAAGACTGCCAGCTAATTTAGTGCGTGGCATGCTAGCTTACAAACTATATCTTGAATAAACTATCAAATACATACATAAAGAAGCGGGTTTAGTTTATATTATACATTTTGTTTTGTTTTCATTTAAGATTTTTTTTTAAATTTATTTCAACGTTATGAAATTTTGTTTTTATTATTTTGTTTTCATATGATAATAACGTGTTTATGCTGTCTGGTTTAAATACACGGCTTTTTACAAGCTTTTAATCACTAGTCAACTCGTACTTACAAATCAGTTGTTTGTCAGCAAAACACTATAGGAGGGACGACCAAGGCCCGTGATTCTCGTGACATTTTTAAATAATGAAAAGGACTTCAATTTAATTTTATCTTTGTACTATAGCGCCATCGTTACTCTCGATGATTCCGCCAATGTCGAGGTTGAGGAACCCACGCACGGTTTTAGAGCATTTGGCCGGTCCGGTGGTCTCCCGACGTTTTATTAGCAAGGGAACTCTGGTGAAATTCTAAAACAGAAGACAGCCCAAAAAATTGGACTAATGTAAAGTCCTATTTATGTCCTATGTATCGACCTCGTAGCGTTATTGGAGTGCCGAGTGTCATTGTCGGTTTCCACTCGTACCCGTGCTTTCTGTCCGCTGTTGTGCGTTGCTGCTTGTTTGTTTGTTTTGCGTTACGGTGCATTCAACAATTTAGTGGCTAGAGCTACAATTAATAAAAGTTTAAATAGTATACCCTACATTTACCCTCGAAGCAAGTTTCGGTTTTGGCCGAGTTTTTACAACCGAAACCGAATTTCGGTTTCGGTTGTAAAAACTAGTTTCGGTCGATCACTAGAATAATTTATAAACAATATGCCATGCTATTGCATGGCATAATTGCTAATCATAACGATGTATATAGTTAGTGAATGTACATATTAAACTAGTAATCACAGGTCTAAGATTAATTATCAATTAAATTGTCAGAACTTACATTACACGACTTTTCGGACTTTTGCAACTATTGCAAAAATTTAGTTTGAGGTTGAGTGAATCTAAACTCGAATTCTGTGAAATCCCTTTCATTATTCAAAACTGCCACGGAAGTGAGAGATGATATCGCCGTTAAAAATTTTGACTACTCTACTTTTTTTTAGGGTGAAAAAAAATGATCTTGGTAATTCTTTTTTTGCTACAACAAATATAAAAATAGCATTCTTCATATAGATTATACTAAAATACTTATAAAATTATTTATAGAAAGCTCTTAAAAATAATTTGTCATCCTAAAAAAAACTAGGTATAATCGAGTTGAGAGTAGCGTTGCGGCAATATATCGAACTATCGATAGAATTGTTGATAGTATCGTGACCTCGAAAAATTGTCACAATATCGATAGACCTGTCGATAGTATCGACAGTCATTGAGATCCAATGCTATCGATAGGCATCAATTCTATCGATAGTATTGCTTTTCGATATTATCAATACTATATTGATAATTTTTAACCAATACTATCGAAAGTATTGATGCCTATCGATAGTATTGGATTTTAATGACTATCGATACTACCGATAGGCCTCTCGCTATTGTGACTATTTTTCGTGGCCAACTATCGATAGTTCAGCAACGCTAGTTGAAAGGCGTCCCTAGGCGAGCTGAAGGTTGCTGATACTGGTGGCGACGGCGGGCGCTATCTTCCTGACCGTGAAGCGGAAGGCGAGCGCGTCGTCGCGCGCGAAGTGCGGCAGCAGGCGCAGCGGCAGCGACGCGCAGCGCCCCTGCGAGAACGCCTCGTCCGCGGGCACGGCGTCGCTGCAGCAGCGCTCCACGAACACCGCGCGCCGCGCACTGTCCTGCGCGCAGTTCAAACCATAATATGGAACTAACTGTTCTGGATTAAATAATTTTCATTTCATTTTCATTTCAAACCCAACTATAAACTTCCGTGGCGTCAACGAGGAACCCTTAGAGTTCGCTATGTCCGTCCGTAGCTTAACTCGGAGACCCGTAGTACTAGAAAACTGTTTTTAATTTGAAAATAAAATAAAAAGTTTAGGTTCCTCTCAGCCGCCCAGGGCGGAAGAAAATATTGCCGCACTCTTATTTGGGTAGGTAATTCCATTTAAAAGACAATTTGTAATATACAGTAATTCTAACGAACTTTTCGGCAACTTTTTACAAGATATTATTATTATTTATTGTGAAATTTTGCCGCCCCCCTACGCTAAACCAATGCACGTAAAGTGGGGATGTTTTTTCGTCTATTCCATGACGTCGAGGTTTCGTTGGATAGGTCTTTAAAAATATTGCGGGTTTGTGACAACAGTTTTTCGATTGAAGGTTTCCGTTTGTGAAATATTAAGATTTAAAGTCTTAATTTTTTTAGAATCTAATGTCGCCGCGTCTCCCGCCAGCTAAATGGTTATTTTTGGATGTGTGAAAACATTTAAGGTAGACTGTGGTAGCACTAATATATAACGAAGTCAAAAGGAAAACTAAGACAGCTAAGTAGGCTTTACAACTTTACGAGTAATAGTTGACCAACTTAAAATATTGCAGCTACGGAACCCTACAATGCACGTGGCCCGACACGCATGGGCATACCCAGCTTCTGGCCTAGAGGGGGGCAAGTCAGATGCTAGATTCGGTAATCTTCGTCCGCCATCGTCGCGCGCGTATTTTTGGCAATTATTGCACCGTGCATTTTGCCAGTGTTTCGTGCGCGGTTTATTTAAAAGTTAGAGCACAAGACCCCATTTACGCTTTGATTAGTAATTAGGCAAGTTATACATGTTCTGCGAGATTTCCAAAAAACAGATCGATTAAAAAAGTTCAAGTTTTCAATGAGACGTCAGGCAGCGTTTACCTGTTTACTGGTCACGTGTATCTCGTATGTGTAGAGGTTGGCGTTCTTCTTGCTGCCGATGTGCTGCACCACCCAGTCCACGGCGCGGTGCTCGGGCTGCAGCTTCATGGACACGATAAAGTGCATGTTGCCCTGCGCCGCCAGCCACACGCTGCGCAGCGCGCGCGCGCCGCCGACGCCGCGCACCTCCACCTCCGCGCCCGGGACCAGGTTGCAGTTGGAGGGGTGCTTCTGCTTGAAGTGATCCATCATTTGCTTCAGTTTACCTGAGGTACACGAGTTGGTTTTGAAAGTATGTCCTAAAAAATAAAAAAAGTTTGTCATTCAATTCGGTGAGGCGTGGAAAACGTTGTAAGATAACCTGCACATTAATGAAGTCTGTCTGGTAACCAGACCTGACAAATCTGAGATCGTGGTGGAAGCGTACCCCGAATTAAGAAACGGGAAAAAGCACTAGGTCACATTTGTCATTCAATCGTTTATTAACGTCCGCACGGAGATGATTAAGTTTGGTCCACGGATAGGCCATGTCCTGTTAGATAAGTCCTGTAATTAACACATGGAATAGGTATTTTTTGTCTGAATATAATGCGAGTCACGCGACCAATCATTTAGCCTAGGGAACAGCGCTAGGCAGATTATCATATAAAAGGCTGATTCATCACCGCCCGGTCCAAAAAGCTAGAGGTACAAAAGAAGCAAAAAATAGACTACAGCACGAGTTTCTTACCGATCCAGAAGCAGTTGTTAAAGGCGGCGCTGAGCGGGCACAGCATGTCGCGGAAGATGCACTCGCGCGCGTGGTCTTCGGCGTCGCGCGCGGCCGTGAACACGTACGCGCAGCCGGCCGGCTGGTTGGAGCACGCGCGCTTCACCGCCCGCGCCGGCGCCGCGCGCGCCGCCGCCTTCGCCTGCACATAGGGTTGCCCGGTCCTAGCCCCGAATAGTGACTGAGCCAGTTTAGCCGGACACTTCAGTCAAAAGGCCGGACGTGCTTAACTAATAAGGATTTTTTTATTAGTATCGATGCAACGCGAGGCAGGGGGAGCGAGACCGACCACGTCACTGGTCAAATGCTAAAAGCCTAACAAAAGCCGGACTAGCCGGACACCGTCTAATTTGGCCGGACCCGCATTCAAAAAGCCTAACTATGTCCGGCTTTATCCGGACGCCTGGGGCCTGTACCACAAAATTTACAAGTGCTACAATTTAACCTATTTGTCGCATTTTTGTATGAAAACTCTACAATTACGTCAAATTGTAGCAGTTGTAATTTTTGTGGTACAGGGGGCTGGCTACGCTACCTGTACAGCGCACCCCGCGCTCGTCAGCTACGTCCCGCCGCGCCGGACCCAGCGAGCCGCCGGGCGACACAGCCGCAAACACGAAATCCCGATTCACGACGTGACCCGCTGGACGTACGATAATTATCGTCCACTTCCTTTGCCAACCTAGTTTCTACCCGAATTACGTAACTTCCAAAAACCATCTCATGTTTTGTTCAATTGAACTGTGTTGAATTTCCAACCACATAATACTGGTAAGATACCAGGTTAAGAAAGTAAGTGGAGCAGACCCATTTAACCATCAGCCCTTATAAATTAATTTCGACTCTAACACAACATTTTAGCTCCACCTGACAAGATTTGTCTGACCAAAACCTGTATGAGGTTTTCAAATAATTCAAAATTCACAAAACTTAATATGTATATTAAGAAGTCAACAAGTAACATCGTGGAATAATTATTATTTCTAGTACTACATACCTTGGGTTGGAAATTAATTTGGCAACTATCATAAAGTCAGGGGGCCAAGGGCCCCAGCACGCAAGCTTTTATCGCTGATGTAAACCCACAGTGTAAACCCCTTTCTAAGTAGTAAGCGTGTGCGAGAAGGACAGATGCGTTTATGTTCGCGATAAACGCTAGCGTGCTACTAGGGCAAATCACCAGTGCCAGAGGTCTGGGCGGCAAAACTAAATGGGGCTGTCTAAATATGTTCATTAATATTTTGGGCTTTGTATGGTTTTGATTAAAAAGTACTTGTCAAGATTTTGGAGTCCCCACAGTGGCCCTAACATGACTGGCCAAGTTTAGTTTATCTCTATCTGCGTCCCTTTCTTATGACACTGGTTAGACAGAGACCCATATAATCACCCATATTTTTTTTTATATACAACATATGTATGAGTACCTAGAACAGATATACACTAGTTACCTATTTTGTCGTTCTTACCTTTTCAATAACATCTTCCAGGGTCCAGTTTCTCATGGAGGTCATGGGCTTGCGGCAAATGGGGCAGTTGGGCGGCGCCAGCGCGCTGCTGCACGCGCTGCAGAGGCTGTGCCCGCCCTGGCATTGCAAGATGGGCGCCGTCATGGTGTCCAGGCACACGGGGCATTCCGGCACGTCCACGGCTGCTGACGACATCCTGGAAACAAGTTCTGCGTTGACAGTGTTCCAATATTCAAGCCAAAGGGAAGGCACGCAAATATTGCATTGTCATTTATTTTGTTTTATTACGATTGCTTTGTGCAAGCAGATCTATACAATGACAACATCAGTACAATGTAACAAATATCACAATAATAAGTCTCTTCAAACAACTGCAGATACAAATAAAATTAAAGTTGTGCAGTCTCTGAAGTAGTTTTTTAATATGGAAAGTATGAGTATTTTATTTTATTATCCAATACCAAACTTACTTGGCTTCATCCGTCCTAGATGAGATCAGCACTGCCTATCACACCCTTCTATTATCCAGAAAAATAATCAACACAACTTACTACTGTAGTGGTTCCATATAAACTGACCTTCCACAGTATAAACATACCTACATACCTAATCATATACATCTTCCAGCTATGGTATAGTAAACATAACTTAAAACATACCACTCAAGATTCTAAGAAACTATAAAGCAGTCTGTTCATTGCATTGCAAGTGGTTAACTTGATAAGAAACATTGTTTTAAGGGTATGGCACTCTGGCTACATGTAATTATGTTAAAACGTATTTTAAAGTCATAAGTATTTGAAAAACTAACTACAAAATACCTCACTGTTAAGTATTTGAAACACGAATACCTAATACATATTTGTATTTTAATTACAAGTAATTCAAATACTGCCTAACCCTGGCTGGGGCATAGCACACACAGAAATTCAAATTTCCTACTAGTTCAGTTTTTCATATATGTGTACAGTTCCCGGCCAAAAAGATTGCACATCGGTTTTTGGAAAGAGACTCGGCTAATGTCGGCTTTATAGAGCGTTGTCACACACTACCTATGTGACATTCGTCAGTCGTTTTACAGATCCCGTAGGGTACGGACGCATTTAGTTGAAAATATATAATATAGAGTTGTTGAAACCCCTCAACTTTAAATCGTGCGGTGGCATCATTAAAAAAGAGGAAAACCTTTAGAAACGCGAAATTATTTACACTGTTTATAATTTTTTTACAAGTTTCAAGGGCGAATTGCAAATGCCACTGTAATTTCCAGAATAACTTTAAACAAAATATTAAACGAAGTCAGTACTGAGACATCTTCCACTTCAGTTAAGTTCACCATTCCGAAAAAAGCAATTTAGATATGAACGATTTTGATATTGATGTTGTTACACTGATAGACTAGTAATAAATACGGTTAATAATGACAATGATATTGACTTCATTGAGAGCACAAATAATAAAATGGAAGGAATTGAAAATTTTTGTAATTATTAATTTACAATACTTATTGAAACCAATACTTATTCAATTACAAAATAATACAGAATTGGTTTACTATCCTTTTTCTAGTAGTTGCAACAACTCTCTATAGATATTCAAAGTTTACATGTCATCAATTTGACGTTAACTAATTAAGTCCATAAAGTGCAGTATTTATTTGGTATGAAACAACACTTAATTAATACGATGATTGATGGACGGTCGCCAGTGTTCGGAAATCTTCGTAAACAGCCAAATGTCTCTTTCCAAAGACCGATGTGCAATCTTTTTGGCCGGGTACTGTAGATTTGATAGACCCTGCATCAAAAAAGTAGCCAAGTGTGTGTTGGGCCACGCACAGTGTAAGGTTCCGTAGTTGCCTGATAACTTGTAAACTTATAAAGCCTACTTATCTGAGATAGTTTTGCTTTTAATATAGTTGTTTATATTACTACCGTGTTAAAACAAACATTTAGCTGGTAGGGGGGGGGGGGGGGGGGGACGCTTGACTCTATCAAAAATTATCACTTTACAGCTTAATATTTCACAAACGGATTCCTTAATCGAAAAAGTGTGTTAACAATTCTGCAATATTTTTGCAACACCTTTGTTTTGAAGATAAAAAAAATCTCTGTAACTCGTTTTATTTACAGATAACATAGTCTAATCTAAGGGACCCTACTCCTGCTTAAGGTTAAAGTTTGTCATTCCTAAGAACAATGACTGACGCCAAACTATTTATGATGATGGTTGTACTCAGTTTTAACGACTAAACTTATTAGGAAATTCTTACCTGAGTCTGCTAAATTACTTGACTGTACCTAAGTGAAATGCAAAAGGGATCAGTTATTATCATCAATGGACATATGCTTAATACGACTAGATTAATTTCAATCTCTTTCCGGCGTCCTTTATCGCAAACTGTCACAAATTACAACAATATATATCGCCAGTCGTCAGCGAAGTTCGATCGACGAAAACACAGATTAGAGAGATATAGTAGTAGATAAGTAGTAGTGGACGAAAAAAGTTAGCAAAAGTTGTGACTGTGGCTGCCACTTACCGCATTATACATACGCACATTATAATACTTTAGTCACAAACTAAATAGAGAACTAACGTTCAGACGGGTAACTTCCATAGAGAAAAACTCGCCATAAGACATGCACTTATACATTTTGACAGCTAGTTTATTTTTAATTTTCTGGGAAATTTTATGGCTATAAGGCCAAAAATATTTTTTTTTAGCCATATGCTCCAGTTTCATTATTTTTTTTTGGATTCGTGAATTCGGGAAATGAAAAACTCAACACACATGTTATTTCTGCAGTCTTTTATTCCTCATTCTTGTTTTATACATAGTTAAGGCTTTTAATTGCATTAGGCAATCATTTATTTTCTAGTCGAATAACATCTGTACCTTTTTAGTACATTACATCCAGAGGGTGGTGAATAAAGAATGTATCAGTCCGCAGGAACTTGTCGCACGAGCCAAAGGCGAGGGCGATGAACATGCGACCTGAGGCTTTCTTTGTCACCGCCCGAGGTGTGTACACAATTTTACGTCTTCCCCTGGCCAGCATAGCGGGCGGTAAATTGCTACTTACGGCCTGGGGTGACATGAAATATTTTATTAATAACATTGCACCAATTAAACACTGTGAACCGCAGAGTAAGGTTGAAAAAGCATTCCTTTAGTGTATTTGTGCTGGTCACAGCGAAGAAACTCGCAGGAGTACTATGATGAAATATTTACTCTAAAGTATTCCACAATACCTCTCTTCTCTGGGTTGGCTTCGAGGTATTCGTTGACAAAAAAGTGATGTCTCCGAACAATCTCACAGCATACTTAGAAGGGTGGGTTAATTTTCTTTCTTTTAAAGATTTAAATTCCATAAACGAAATCCAATTATTTGTACTACTTTTCCGTATTCACATTGCCGGCATTTAATTTAATTTTATTTTTTTCTTACGACCGTATACGCACGCGAGATGATCTTTAATCTTTCTTCACTTGCGCTAGTGCGAATACTTGTTTCAACCTGGCTCTGAAAATAACAGCATTCAGGCGAGCCAATAATAAGTTCAGGATTATCCGCATAATTTTTTTCTGATTGGAATAGTGTTTTTAATTTCAATAGATGCCCACCCGAATCCCTTTTTCTATGAAATAGGAAGGCAAACAAGCCTTTTCACAATTATAACTTGCAGAGTGAAACTGTATAAAACTTGTGATTAACGGTGATCTAAAGGTACTTTTAAAAGTGTGGCAGTTCGGATAATTGTTTTTGAAATTATACGTCAGCAGCTGTCTAAAAAAAAATCAATTGGATTTGAGTTCGAATAACGCGGGCGCATAGTTATAATATTTTTTGATTTAAAGAACTGCCACAATCTTTGGTAACTCTTTAAGGTTAACAACCCAGTTTTTTAAGGTAGGAAAAGATATTTCTTTACCACTAGTATCAATATATCGTTTTTTTTTCTAGTTTCCGGATGGCATTACTCCAAAATTCGTGGTGTGGTGATGTTTATGACACTGGCGCAGAGGTTTCTCTTTGTTTTTCTTGTTATAAAGAGATGCTCCATTCTCCGAGTCGAATAGGTCGTCTAGGAACGACACCATTTTAGATGTGTTTTGTAATGTCGGACTGACTTTGTTGCCATCAACATATTGAGCTACAACAAAAAAGAAAATATTACAGAATTGTTAATCTGAAATATCTGCTTACATTAGGTATTTGTGTAATTTAATTTTATACTCACAAAATTGAGTAGTATATGCTATCATAGCGGCCATTGTTGTACTGAATACTCGCACAGTTCTTTACCTGAAATAAATACCACAAACTTTATATTTTATCTCAATAAAATTACTCAGCATTCATAATGCCCTATGCGCCTATAATAAAAGCCACATATTTGAAATGTAAGGGCAAACATTTTTTTATTATATATTATTTACAACTAGTAGGTTTACAATTAAAGCAGCTGAATACAAAAACTAAATGTATATAAAGCCAATTTATCTTTAGAAAATATCATAGAAAACTACTGTACTCGGAGAAACGAATAACTATAATAACTCTATTAGCGTTTATTCACCTTCATTTTCTTAATTTTCTGGACTAATGTTTCCGTCTCTCAATTTATGCAGCAACCTGACGTGTGCATGATGCAGTCTGTTTTATACACTGCCACAATGTCGCTCCATTTAGTTATTTTCCCCTTATACGTAACATTTTTAGTGAGGAAGTTATTCCTCAACCCTTATATGAGGTGTGGTGGGTCATAGATCACACTCAGTGTACGACCATTGATTGTAATGACTTCATCTGAAATAAATAACGTATTGAATATTAGAATTAAAATATTAATTATGATATTTATGTTATTCTATTCCATTCAGATTCAAGTTGTTAATTTTAAATAGCTATGTTTAATTTTGTTACAATAACAGATGTTTTTTACACTGTTTTTATTTAATTATTGAAATTAATTGTCGGGTCATAAATCAACATAACAGAACACTTTAGCTCGACGTGTGGGTCTGCACGAGGACACTGACACAGTCGGACAGTGAAGCCCACAATTATGTAATAATAATAGTTACATTAATGATTATTAATTTATTACATCACAAAAAGTATTCCATCTTAGCCCTCTAAGTTGGCAATGCTTCTGCATTCTCCTTGGTGTTGCGGGTGTCTATAAGCGGCGGTGATCAGTTACCATCGGGTGACCCATTTGTTTGTTTACCTTCTTGTTTCATAATTTATATAGGATCGCCACAACGACCGGTCTTGTGCTGCTTGCATCCAGTGGGTTCCCGCAATGACTTTACAGTTCAGATAAAATATATGTATAAGTGATGATTATGTTTAAATTTTACAGATAAAACACCCACACAGGCCGACATATGAATTATATTTTACATATACATATAGGGAGAGAAATCTACAGATAAAGAAGAATTCATTTGTACAAAAAATGAAGCGAAGTTACAGGGAGTGATATTTATTTATAAATACATACATTTTATTTTATTGCATCTTATTGCATAATTTAGAAACTTACCGATTTCCTTTCTTGGATGTTTCTCCGAGATATCAACACTACAGCAGTAGGATCTTATGTTGTGGTTTTTGCATGTAGTCTTGTTCAATGAATGAACTGCATTTTCTGAAAATAGTAGCATGTATTTTAAACAACAGAGAAACACTCCCATCAGTATCAACTAGAGAGATTGCAGTAAGTAATTTCAGTGGTGACCTTAACATAAAACAAAACAGTTCTGTTATTTAACAATGGCATGTGAGGCATAAAAGTTTTCAAATTGTAAGTTGTCATCAAAAATAAAAATCCTGAAATCCTGTTTGCTGTTAAATATGTGATGGCAAAATTTAAAGCTTTGTTGTGGTATGATCATTAACTTTTATGGAAACTATTGGCATCTCACCTCAAAATTATTAAGGAATTTTGGGCTGTTTTCATACCTTTGCCAATGTGTATGAGCTTCTAAATTATGTGACACAAAGATAGATTAGTGTTTTTTACAGATTAGATTTAGTATTTATAACAAACTCAATTTCACGCGGTCTAGCTTGTAGGTCATATTTACAAAAAAAATATTGGTGTTATTCTGTTAAAATAGATCGGCATTTCAAATAAAAATCCTTTAACCTAAATACTTACTCGTGTTGTCACTGAATTGAGTGTTTTGAAGAAGAGGAACACCACTCGCAACTTGTTGGATAGTCGCCAACACGTAAACGAGACCTTAAACGTGTAGATGCAAGAAACCTCTTCTCAAATTGTTATTAAAATGCTTTTAGCATACGAAATTCCTGCTCAGTTGCTGGAAGCTCCAGTTCCGCAATCAGTTGATAAACTACAACCATTTATTGCGCCTTATCTCTGATTTAGGAAATCTATACAAATTGACATCCCTTCGTATACTTTCACAACTCTCAACACAGCACTTTCTGTACATAATGGCAAGTTCTAATTACAGCTTCAAAAATTAAGAGGATAAGTTATACGGTAACGGACTCTCAGATTAGTTCAGTGACGTGACAGTCACTGTGAAATGAGGCGAGGCAGTATGAGGCGCGGGGGACTGGGAAGCTGTCATTTTCATTATGTGCGCCGCCCGTAGACTACCGAGATAATGCGAGTTTTTTTTGTATGAAGACAACCGGCCGTGACTTTAGTGTTGCGGTCGAGTCAATTTGAACTTTAAACATAGCAGTGTAAATGTGACGTAGTCTATAAAGGACGATTTTATATTTTTCTTTGACAGATGTGACAAAATGAAAACGAATGGGGGTATTGGGGTATTCCCGGAATTGTCTATGGTGGCGACTGCTCGAGACAAGTTTTTAAGCGTCAGTTCACGTTCTCGAATCCACCATCAGCGATGAGGCTTAGCATTAGCAAGTTAGCAACTTATACATGTAAGTTTGCGCTGTTGATAATTTTACCCGTTTGTTAACTGCACAAGTTAAAATCGTTTAAATTAAACAGCGCAACAAGGATAAGAGGCTTTGCGAGTATATTTTATCCATTATTATAGACATATATGCAGAATGAACAATAAAATAAAGTAAATTATAAATAAAACAGATGCCATTGGAGTAAAATATAATGAAACATTTATTATAATTGCTGATATCATTTAGTAGTTTACAACAGTCATGCAAACTGAGCTAAGTTTCCACTAGATTTCCTTGCTTCTTTCTTCACAACAAACCTGAATGCAAGCTTCTCGTCTTCCATATAATGTCGCAGCTTCTTCAACGGTATAGACGCGCACTTTCCCTGCCTAAAGATATCGTCTACCAAGATGGTGTCGTTGAAACATCGTTCAACAAACACGACACGGCTTGCTGTGTCATATTTGCTTGAGATATGTATCTCGTATATGTAGCTTTGCGCGTCTTTTTGGCAGCCAATGTACTGGATGGCAATATAAATGGCCTTGTCGACAGTGTCTGTCTTTACGGTTATGAGAAAATGCATGTTATTCTGTCCGATTAGGTACACGTAACGCATGTCACAATCTGCACGAATACCATCCACTTCCATGTCGGAGGCATCGAAGATGTTGCAGTTGGAGGGATGAATTTGTCTGAAGTGTCCCATTAATTCCGCTAATTTACCTGAAGAAATAAACGAAGACTTGTGTCTTTAAAACTGAAGTAATAAGCATTTTTTCTTCTTAATTTAGAATTTTATGAATAAAACAAATAGTGATTAAAAAAAAAGCATAATGTTAACTCCATGTAAAAATATGCTTTAGGGTGGTCGAGGATTATAAGTTGCCCATCAACCTTCATAGTTGGTATGTAAGTTATTTCAGTTATTAGTCCAGTGTAGTTATTAAGAACTATCGTTCATAAGAACTTATTTTCCTTGAAAGCAATAGCCACAAGGCAAAGTTGTGAGATGGAGTTGAGTTTCAGCTTCCAGCAATAAAACATTGATTTATTTTTATGTTAACGCTCACATGCTCTGCAAATGTAAATTACTAGATCATTCGAAGCTTTGTAGTGACAACATTAAATCTTCGAATGATCTACTTATACTGATTGTAGTAGCTTCATTCGAAAGTTACCAGTCCAGAAGCAGTTGTTGAAGGCGGCGCCGAGCGGGCACAGCATGTCGCGGAAGATGCACTCCCGCGCGTGCTTGCACAGCTCACGTGCATGCGATACGAATTCGCAGCCGGCCGCCTGGTGTGGGCATGACAGCCTCTCCGCGATCACCTGCCAACGCACAAGGATAACTTAGTGATTTCACCTTTTTCGTAAGAAAAAACTGTCTCTTTTACGAGCGTCTAGACCATGTCAAGACCAGCTGCAGTTCATAGCACACGATACACAAGTAAATTAGTATTTCAAGGAATGACTAAACACCGCCCCGCACTCATTTAGACACTGCAACGGAGCCCACTCAGGTCCCGCCCCCTGGATCAACGGAAAACTGGTGACTTCTGCAATAATGGCGTGCATCATACGTACGTAGACCCATATACTAACGTCAAGTTGCTTATATAGTCAGTGGCGTAACAATAGGGTGGCAGGGCTGGCAAAATGCCACGGTCCCCCGACCCAAGAGGGCCCCGGCCCAAGAGGCGAGCTCAAAAATATTTTTTTACATTGCACCTGAGTACCCATCAAAAGAATTTGCCACGGGCCCCAGATGGTATCGTTACGCCACTGCATATAGTAGTTATAACGCGTTTTGTATGGCGTGAAAGAGACGTCGAAATGGAACATGACTATTGAAAACTGTTTCCTCATGGATGTCAACGATTGGCGGGCAATGGGAGAGTCCAGTACCACTATAGTGTGCTGTGTAGACAGGGTCCCAAGTAGCACTAGATGATGGGCACTGGCTAACAAATTGACACTGTTTACTTCTTTTTATACAACATAGGAAGGCAAACAAGCACCTGCAACACCAAGAAGATTGTAGATGCGTTGCCAACCCTGAGGGTTGAGATGTAATACCTCCTCTGTCAGTAATTGCACGGGATGTCTTGCTCTCCACGCCGGAACACAACAGTTCAAGCACTGCTGCTTAGCCGCAAGTTTAGCAAGCAAGATGGTGGTAGCGATCCGGACGGACCTTGCTCAAGGTCCTACTACCCGCACTTCGGGTTCAGGAAGTTCATCATATACTAATACTGACATTTTGAAAACACGAATGCTTTTATATAATTGTCTATCAATATTTGGTTGATAATGATACAATAGGCATATGATATACCTCATCATAACAACAGCTAAAAGACGTCTACTGCTTGACAAAGCATTTCTCTAAGAATCTTAACGGCGGTCGGTCTTGTGCTACTCGTATTCAAAGTTTTTAGTGATACTAACTAAAGTAATTAGAATTAGTCCACCTTGTGATAGGTCTTACATACTTTATTTCAAGCCTGAACTTTTCTACCCTGACGGCCATCGGTTGGAAGTTAAATGTACCCTGCCTGCTACTTAAAATAAGTCTCATGGCTCTTACCAATGTACTTACATACTTTAAGTATCGTTAGTAAGAAGATGGTAAGAAGCGTAAGGTATAGTCACACTCAAATATCAACATTATTTACTACAGGGGGCCTAGCACGCTGGCTTTTATCGATGACGTAAAGCATTTATCCCGTTCTAACCAGTACGCGTGTGCGAGAGGGACCAAAGCGTTTATGTACGCGATAAACGCTAGCGTACTACTATAGCAGGAAAAGTGCCACAGTGATGATTTTTCATTTACCGGCTTCATAATCACCGCTTACGCAGTTTAATGTTTGTTTTTAACGCTAAGCGTGACTTCATTTGCCAAAAACATCAGCTATTTTTGTCACCACTCGAAAGAATACTTGAACCTTGAAAGAACCTTGTCTTGTGATTCAGTAAATCATTCATTTACATTGATTGTTCACTTTTGATATTACCATTATTTATAACTGCAACGGTATCAATTATTTCTAAATCAAAACAGAAAACTATTTATTATTATGTGCAATATCTTTATTGCACATAATAATATACATACACTATTTGTTAAAATTACCAACCAAAATAAAAATAGCACCGATCTGTGTTATTGGCAAGTGTTGAATTGAAAAATGTAGCTCGAAGTTTACTTAAATCACGTTTATAATTTAAGAAAACGGCAATGATTAAAGCTATGCTACTATTACACTCAAAATAGGTACTAAAACTGCACAAACATTTATTCTTCGTTTGATTTCAAATGAATTTATAGATTAAATCGTATTCGTGCAACTATACTTAAAATTATGTACCTACCTCGCCTTGAGATATTCGTTTCATTGCAAGCGTACAAACACAAACCCATTTGCCATAAAGACAACTTGCTTGAATTTGGTCATATCGTGGAGCGACATCTAGATCGAAGTTAGAAAGTATTTTATACAGCTATAACTCGTTCTTATGGTTATCCCTACACTTCAAAATTTACCATCAATATTTATTTATTGATGGTGTATTGTGCGATATTGATTGCAATAAATAAATATTGATAATACATATTGAAGTGTAGGATTTGCCTTAAAACAAGTTAACATCCGGTTCCCGGAGAGTATTTATTTACTCCCATGAATGCCACGGAGCTTCCGCGGAAGCGGAGGGTTACACTGGATTCACAATTAGCATTTACGAGCGATAAATACGCAAAAACGAGGCCATCATGCAGCCATCTAGCAATCGGAGATTACTATTGTCGCGTTTTGATCGGTCGTAAATTCTTATTGTTAATCTACCTTTACTTTTATATTTTTTACGAGACTGCCGCCAGAAAGGAGGGTTACGTTGTTAAGTGATTTTTATACGGCGTTTTACGGAAACACTCAAACATCATGACTTCTAAAGTAACAACAAAACCACAAACAATAACAAAAGTCCACAAAGGTCAAAACCTGTGGTCAAAACTGTCAAAACCATAAAACTTTGGCTTAAAAGACTTTGATTCCAGGCCATAAAATATTGAAAAAAAAAACCATAAAACTGTCAGTCAAACTGTCCTGTCAGTCTGTCAGTCATAAAACGTCAACCAACTTATCCAGCAATATTCGTCTTTACTTCAGACAGAAGATACTCGATAAAAAGTAAAAAATAGTCAGATTCTTCAAATAACAATTAAATAGTTACGGTGTATACCATGGCCAACTCGAAGGACCGAGAAGAACCCGCAGTACTTGCACTCCAGAGCTACATCAACAAAGACTACACATCTGCTCTTCAACATCTATCCGAATTAGAATCTCTCGTCGGCAACAACAACAAGCGAGTCCAGCACAACAAAGCCGTCGTAGAGTTCATGGCCAGCGGCATGAGGAACGTGGACAAGTTCAAGAAGGCTCTCGCGCAAGTCACGGGCGTCAACTTCCCGGAGGTCGACACCAACGAGTCGACATCTGCGTTCGCGCTATACAACTATGCTGTTATACTCTACCACTCCCGCTATTACTACCAATGTGCCGTCGTTCTGGAACGGCTACTTAATTCTAAAAGCGTCAAAGACACCAAATTACATCAGCAAATTGTTCTGCTCATGATGGAAGCTACTCTTTGCCGTCGCACTTACAACAAGACTTTAGACGTAGCCAGCAACCATGAAGAACTTATGAAGACTGATAAGGAAATGAGTAGTATGTTTGAGCGACTAGTCAGCAGGGCAAAGTTACTACTTGGTCAGAAAATTGTGTTGAACTTACCAGCCGATTCGATTGAGAATATCTTTGTCATCGCACAACAGCATTATATTAACGGTGATGTCAAAGAAGCAGCTAATACCTTAGGGCAGTACAAAACACTTAAATATAACTATGATTTAAAGACTCAAGGGGAAGACATCTGGGCAGCCATTAACAATAATCTTGGCGTCATTTACATGTCTGTGAAGAAACCTTATTTGGCTTCAAAGTATTTCCAACATGCAGTCAAAGAGCATTTCAGAGCAATGGAGAGTGAAGAGAGTGAGCACCTCATAGCTTGCAAGGACAGGCCACTGTATGTTTACAACCTCGGACTGGCTCTGCTGGCAGCCAACAACTCTGAAGGGGCTTTCGAGTGCCTAGTAGAGACTGCCCGCCATTATCCCAACAACCCTCGCATTTGGCTGCACCTGGCTGAGTGCTGCATCAAAAAGTGTTGCAGTAATGAGGCGCAACAATTTACAGTCAAAAAACTTGGGAGTGGCCCACACACTAGAATCTTGTTCACTAAGGAAGTCAAGGATAAATACTCTACTAGCGGAGAGTCTTTTGCAATACCAACTTTGTCATTAGAGTTTGCGGCATTGTGTCTTAGGAATGCTATTACGTTACTGCCGGATCAGGAGCCTACTGTAGACGCGACCCTGCCCATAGTTCAGGCTCCTCCCGGACCACCCATCAGCTGGAAGCAGTGTTGCGAGGTCAAGAACTCGGTGCTGGTGCTGCAGAGCTATGTGCTATTACATATGCAGGATCCGCTCTCAGCATTGATGAGTGCCAATGAGTTATTGAGTCAGCCTGATGTGTCCAACAGCCACAAGGCATGGGCGCACATTTACGCAGCAGAGGCGCTGATCAACTTGGACAGAATAACAGATGCAGTGGAGCATCTACACCCGCCCATGATCCATGACCTGGTCTCGGTCCTACCATATCAAATGCGAGATATGATAGCCGTGTCCGTGTGGGCCAAGGCAGCGGTATGCCACATTCTAAGAGGAGATCTGGTCACTGCAAGGAAAATTTTACTGCAAATAAACTCCCCTAGGGTTTTACCCTTGCAAATGTATTTAGAAATTTGTACCGGAAATATAGAAAATTGTCACACAACCCTGAGAAAACTAAGAAGTCTATCACAATGATATTCTTTCGAAAATATATGGTTTTATGCTTACAAGTTTATTTCTTTTTCTTTAGTGGGAACTACCTGTAATATTTTTTTCCTATGTATAAATACTAAATAAGTATTATATCTTACATTATAATTTATTACTATACTCTTTGATCCCAGCAAGCAGCACCTTATAAAATTAAGACAAGACAAGACAAATACTCTTTATTGAAAATCACAATTTACAAAGTAAACAATTGGCGGTCTTATCGCTTAAAAGAGATCTCTTCCAGACAACCATTAAGCATTACCCATTAAGTTAGGTATATTCAAAGAGAATAATTATAACCATAATATGTCTATGTTATAACCACTACAATAACAGACTACTAGGAGATACACTACAATTACTTTATTATTTTCACATATAATTTGGCTGTTTGGTTTTAGTATTTTTGCCGGCCTCTTAATTAGGGAGAAAAAACAAAATTGAAATGACAGTGACAGCCAGTGCTCAGTCAGTGCAGTCAGTCAGTTGTAGCGAATTATCACGAATCTGCACGAATATAGAGTAATTTTGGGCCACAGTGTTACTGAATATAAACGAAAAATGTGACACAAACCTAATAATACCAAAACTTATTTTTCAAGCCCTTTAAATCAAAACAATTTATCAACAGCCAAACTAAATACTGAACAAAACGGGTATATTATAAACCAATCTCGAATATTTACATTACAAGCGCGTCACTAATCAATAATGTTTACCATGTGCGTTCATAAACAAAGTATAAACGAGTAGTCATGTCTCGGCGTTCAATTTTCCTGCTCGCTGCGACGGTGGTACTGCTGTATTTTTCAATAATAGTGTTTATGCTGAGTCCGCTGCACGGGGCTCGCCGGGTGTACTACGGGGGCGCGCAGCAGCGGTACTCGCTGCGCGGCGGGCCCGGCGTGACGTGGTGCAGGGAGCTGCGGTACCAGCGCCCACGGCCGGCCGTGGCGCTGGTATCCTACCCCGGCAGCGGCAACACGTGGCTGCGGTATCTACTGCAGCAAGTCACAGGTAGCAATCATTTTTTTTACCACATCAAATTAAAATTCATATATCAAAGACATTGGTAGACTTGTCACTTAAGGTACCAAGCTCAAATCCCAGCGGTTGTCATTTACAGACAAGTTTTTCCAAAGTTTACATTACCAATGTATGGGTAATAACAAAAGCTCTTCCAGTGAAGAACAATATTGTGAGGAAACCTGCAATGAATGAATGAATGAATGAATGTATAATTATGATCCTATGAGTCTGGTTCCTTACCAGGCACCTCATCCCTGCAATTTCTTTAATCTTAAGATGCTATATATCTCCTGATCAATTAATTATTGCCAGATAGTTCAATTACTAAAAGTTTCCTGTATTATTTGTTGTTATCTATGTAACAATTTCTTATGCTGAGTATTGTTCTAATTACATTTTTGAAAACTGAAAACGACTGTTGAGTTAATTATAGTCTCAGCAGTTTTTCACTTTTTCTGGAGCACTGGCAGGTTCAGACTTAGCCAAAGAGCTTATGATTTCTTACATTTTATTTTTATTCATATAGAGTATGAGCCAATCTAATGACAATACAAGATTTGTATGTATGCATTTTATTATTCTTATTTGTAATGAACAGGCTGCTTAAAGCTGGTGCGTACATTATGTATTATTGCCCATATTTGTTCTTGGTTTTAAGTGTTTCTCTAGTCTGTTTTTAAAGGAGTTCACTGAAAGTACTCTAACCATTGTCTCAGGTCAACTATTCCACACTTTTATTACATGGTTCTCCAGGAACCATTGTTGGTTGCTTTTTGAAATGTGTTAATTACCTATTTAAACATTGTACAGGCATATTGACTGGTTCAGTATACATGGACTACGGCCTCCGAGTCCGTGGTTTCCCGGCTGAGAATGTGACTGACGGCACAGTCCTGGTTGTGAAGACCCATGAAGCCCCTCCCCTCCAACCTGACAAGTTCCAGGCAGCAGTCCTGCTTGTCCGTAACCCTAGAGATGCTATTTTGGTGAGTAAGTACTAATGATTTAATGTAATAAATCTACCATTTCTAATCAGACCAAGAATGGTTTGTGTATGCAACCAATAATCTTATTTGATTAATTAGTGTGAGCCATATTCTAAGTTTCACAATCAAAATATGCCATTTTTACAAGCTTTTATTTATTTTGAATTTGAATTCAACTTGCAATGTTTGTATGTAAGTGGTCTGTATCAAAATTTTGCAAGTAAATTTTGCCTCAATTTCTGTGTTCAGATTGTGTCTTGGTATTTGTGTGTAGGTCCAATTACAATGTAATGTTAAAGTACCGCCAACAGAAACGCTTCTATTAAAATGAAATCTTTAACAAAAAACTTTTAATGCTTATTATGATGTATCATTGTAGATTTTTTTTAACACAAGCAGACCTGAAGAGAAATTGTTTAGGTATATGCTTTGTTTGATTTCAACTGAATAAGTGTTTGAATGTTGTGTTTAATGTTTGTTTATTTTGTTGCTGTAGCCTTTGCAAGCCGCTGACTCCTTGCTCATAACCCTGCTTTCTATTGTTTATTGACCAGCTCATCATTCACAAGCGTTCATGGTAATTATGTGCATTTTTTGTAATCTAATTTCTTACTACATTTTCCGCACGGCAACACTCGCGTCAAAACTATTTGTGTGGTTTTGGATTTACG
The DNA here is from genome assembly GCA_963691745.1 of Ditula angustiorana. Classification (NCBI taxonomy): domain Eukaryota; kingdom Metazoa; phylum Arthropoda; class Insecta; order Lepidoptera; family Tortricidae; genus Ditula; species Ditula angustiorana. The sequence continues at coordinate 2,956,292 of OY829492.1, read as the reverse complement.
ATCCCAAAACGAGAAACTGTAATATCCCCTGCATTTTTTTATGGGTTTCACATCGCCGTTGGGGTCGGGATGTATTTTGCCACCAACAACTCGTACATTGTACACTTACGAAGAATGTTCGGTTGCGTACTTTTGGTGATTTTCGGGGAGGATCTGGGGGCCTAGCACGCTAGCTTTTATCGATGACATAAAGCATTTATCCCGTTCTAACCAGTGTGCGTGTGCGAGAGGGACGAATGCTTTATGTCAGCGATAAACGCTAGTGTGCTAGAGGGGCTGGAGTACCCTGGAGTGCATTTATTTTGGTTCCAAATATATTCAGTAGATGACGCGTGCGTATATTGTCTGCGTAAAATTCGTTTATTTGTCGTTAGCCGTCAGGAAATAAATATGCCCTATGTTACTTCCCGCGACCCTCTAATTTTGTGGTGTAAAAAATTGCCCGTGCCAAACCGTTGCTTTGTAACGACGCCGACGTGAAGGTAGAACAAACAAGATTACATTTTTAACAATACAGTACAAATATTTTTACCGCACATCACTCAAAACAGAACAGAAAAAGCTATATTTAAAGTTAATGGGGTGGACTAATAAGCAATTAATTTAATCCGAACTGATTACTCACTTATTTATATCGAAAATTGCTCGACAACATGTCAATGTGTCTGTTGAGAATATTATATGTATGTATGTGGGTTATGTTTAAATTGATATGTCTGAGTGTCATGGTAACTTTTTAATTGCCTATGATAAGTAATCTGTTTACCATTTAAAAGTGCTTCACCCACCATCTCCTTACCATTGAAACCGTTTCAAATATTCCATTTTAATTACGATGCGTACTTCACTATATATAATTAAAAGCAACTATGGCATTAATGATGAAACACTTCTCATAAAAATAATTTATACTGATGTAATGACTTACTAACAAGTAAGCTAACTAAAAAAAATATAGTGATTCCACCAAAGAATAAACTAAAGCATTATAATAATGACATGTTGACAACAAGTATAATGTCCGCAGGCGGATTTCAACAGGCTTCATAAGGGGCACATTGGCACAGCACCTAAATCAGCGTTTACAAAGAAATCACCTGAGCACAAAAAGTCTGGTAAGTGTCTGCAATTAGTTATTTACACATAATAAATTATACCTTGTTTTGTTCTTTGATTTTAGTTTTATAATAGTATTTTATGCAACTGCTATATAATGAGAGGCCTTAAAACACGAGTGTGGTTTTATGAAACGAGCGTCAGCGAGTTTCATAATAGGATCACACGAGTGTTTTAAGGCCTAATTATATACAGTTGCATACATTACTTTATCTACACACATATCATAACTGCAAAAAACCGTAACAGCAAAAAACCAACAAACAAGTATGGTGGCAATTCGATCTATCCGTCAAGACGAATGTTTTTTTTAAAATCATAGACAAAAGAATGAAGTCCCTATTGTCATGTCACTCGAGATCAAATGTCGTGCGTTTAAATTAAAAAATCATACTGAATTGACGTTTCGTATCGATAACTGTTTTAATATCTGTGGATACTAGAATAGAGACCAACTTGAATTTTGACAGCTGTTCCAAATTTAAATTCATAACGTCACGAGTTATTTTTTTTTTTTTTTTTTTTTTTTTTTTTTTTTTTGTGGCAATGAACTCGTTCATTCAGCGAACGTACGATTGTGCCAATGACAAAGTGAGGAAACGGAGCGGGATGATTAAATAACAACGGAATTTGGAATAGGTAGGGAACAAAAGGATCAGAAAAGTTATATATATTATAAGGTAAACGCTATAGACAATACATATCAGATTTTTATATCATTACTTGAAATAAAATTAGACAATAAGCGATAAACATCAATATTATTGAGTGACAATAGACAGGTGATGGATGTGGGTAATGGGATAAGAAAAGTGGTAAGATTACTGTACAAAGTAGATCGGTCATGGAGTGGACAGGATAAAATGATGTGGTTCAAATCACTCACCTCCGAACCACATTCACAAGCAGGGTTGTCAATTACTTTAATTTTAGCTAAGAATTCCGGAGTACAGACATGACCCAATCGCATTCGTATTATAACACTGGAAACTCTTTTGCTTAGACTCAATCTAAAGAACCATGGTTTTACTGGTATAGTAGGCTGTAAGTGGTGGTAATATCTACCCTTTAGTAAGCTACTCTTACTCCAAAGCTCTTGCCAGGAGTTCCGAAGGTACACCTTCGGCAGATTTGAGAGATCATGTGTAAAATTTTTATAAGGGAACATGTCGCCATCCACTGTAGCTTCGTTGGCGAGAGTATCAGCTTTCTCATTCCCTCTGATGCCACAATGACTAGGTATCCATACAAACTGTACATAGTAGCCTTTGAGAGAGCAATCATAAAGTTTTTTCCTAATTTCAATTATAATAGAGTACGAAGGACTAGACTTACTAAATGGATATTTATCTAATGCCTGAAGAGCGCTGAGAGAGTCAGAGAAAATAACAGTTTCCTTTAGATTCATGATAAGCACGTATTCTACTGCCTTGAAGAGACCAAATGCTTCCCCAGTAAAAACTGATGTTTCTGGGGGAAATTTAACTTTTTGGACAATGTCGAATTGGCTATGGTAAATACCAATGCCAATGCACCCAGAAGGGGATCTTTTAGACGCATCCGTGTAAATACAATGCCAACCAGGCCAATTGCTATCTACCTTGAAGTTGAAATCAGCATTAGCATTCGAATCTTGTTTATCTATTTTTAAATTATAATCAATATTGGGAGATAGAATTAAAGCTTGGAAATCACATGTAAATAGAGGAAGTTTATGTGATTTGTGAGTTGGTGCCTCTAGAGAATGAAACTTCTGCAAACTTTTAACTAAACAAGGTGGAGACTTGTGAGACCAATAACGAGACGTACTAATGAGTGATGATAAACATTCTAATTTTCTTATAATAGGATGCTGAGAAAATTGAACAGAACGATACAAATAATTATCTGATAGGAACTGACGTCTTAGCTTAAGAGGAGGTTCGCAACACTCCACCTGTAAAGCATTAATTGGGCTGGACTTCATAGCACCCGTTATTAATCTAAGACATTTGGATTGGATTAAATCTAGTTTTTTTAATCCACTCGAGTTACTCGGTTCTAACAAAAACGAGCCATAGTCAATCTTACTTCTAATTAAGGCATTGTATATTAATTTTAAAGAGAATGGATGGGATCCCCACCAAACTCCTGATAAACATCTAAGAATGTTTAGTAATCTTTCACATTTAGCAACAATATACTCACAGTGCGGTAATCCCGTAAGTTTTGAATCAAAAATGACACCTAGAAATTTAACTTGATTTACTATAGAGATTGGTTCATTTTTATACAATATAGAAATCTGGGGAGTAACCCTCATCCTCGTAAAAACTACTACTGAACTTTTACTAATGGATAGCTCCAAGCCATTTGAAGATAACCAAATGTGTAAATTGTTCAATGCTAAATTAACAGTATCTCTGGCTTTGTCTATATCTCTATCAGAATAATATATTAAAAGATCGTCAGCATATTGCAAAACATTGACCGGACTGTTAAGAGATGATTCTAAATCGTGGGTGTAAACATTATATAATAATGGGCTTAGAACAGACCCTTGAGGCAATCCCTTCCAGACAACTCTAGATAGTTCGGAAGAGCCAGCAGAAACAAGAATATATCTCTCAGCTAAAATGTTGACAATAAAATTTGATAAAAATGAGGGAACCTTTAGGGTGTTAAGTTTTTGTAGTAAAATATGTAAAAGAACATTGTCGTATGCTGCAGAGATGTCGAGAAAAACTGAAATGACGGGATGATTAAGTGAAAATGATGATCTTACGTCTGTGGTTAGAATACTTAAATTATCCATTGTACTTCTACCTCTTCTAAAACCAAATTGGCTAATGGCTAATAATTCGTTGGACTCTAAATACCATTCCAGGCGATTTTTAACCAAATGTTCCGCAAGTTTAAGAAGAACAGAAGATAATGCTATGGGGCGATATGAAGAAGCATCTGAGGAGGGCTTGTTTGGTTTTAAAATTGGTACAACTATTTGAGTTTTCCATGCTGGGGGAACATTACCAGTAAGTAAAACAGAATTAATAATGTTTATAAAATATGTTAATGAACAGTCGTTGAGATTACATAGGAAGGAATACGGGATTCCATCTTTCCCAGGGGCAGAATCTTTAACTCCACATAATACACCTTTTAGTTCTGTTAAAGAAAATGGAGACTCAATAGTTGCTTCTGAGAATTTACTGTCATTACTTAAAGAACTAAAGGCCAATGGACTCAAGAGTATTTCTTGAGGAGCTGAAGCCGGGGCAAGTTGGTCCATAAATTGATCTGCCAAGGACGGTGAGATTGTAGGAAAATGATTATCACTAAATGCAGATCTAAATCGCTTCACCTTTTGCCATACAGCCGAAGAGTTTGTTTGTGGAGAAATTGAAGAGCAAAAGTCCTTCCAGCCTTGAACTTTTTTCTTTTTAAGTAGCTTTTTAGTGCTGGCAATAATATTACCCAAACTTGACAGATTCTCGAATGTCATATCATTAGCGTAAATTTTTTCAGCTTCTTTTCTAGCTTTTACAGCAGCCGTACATTCACTATCCCACCAAGGCGGAGAAGGCAGTTTATCAGACCTTGAGCGTTTTACAGGAAATACAGTATCTGCCGAATCAGTCAATATATTTGTGAAACTTTCGGCACACATAACCTCATTCCCAGGAATAACACTAGGAAGTGAAGCTACTCCTTGGTCTACCAATTTACTAAAATGGTCCCAGTCAGCCTTTCCTAGGATATATTTTAAACGGGGAGTACGTTTTTGTACATTACCCGGGGAGCTATTTGGGAGTGAGATCACTATAGGAAAATGGTCGCTACCAAAAGTTGATTTAAGAACTTGCCAGGAGAGTGATGAAGCTAAATTTGGTGTAGAAATTGACAAATCAACAACACTCACAGCAATGTTAGGCTCTGTTCGTCGCGTTGGACTACCATTATTTAAAAAACAAAGATTATGACTATCTAGGATGTCTATGAGGTCCTCACCAAAGCGGTTTGAATTTGCACTACCCCATGACTGATGATGCGAATTGAAATCTCCAAGAAGTAAAAAGGGTCTGGGGAGTTTAGATAAAAGAGAATTTATTTCATTGAATATGTTTGAAGATGGATAAGGAATATAAATAGAAACAACTAATATGTTATTTACATGAGCAGCAATGATTGAGTAATCATCACTATGATGAGGAAGAGTGTAGGATGTGAAAGGGAAAGAATTATTGATAAGCAAGGCAACACCACCGTAGCCATCAGATCTATCTTCACGTAAAACAGAAAAACCTGAAATTTTAAAGAAAAAATCTGGTTTCAGCCATGTCTCTTGTAAGGCTACTGTTACTGGTTTATATTTATTCAATAAATAAAGCAAGTCGCTTTTCTTATTGATTATGCTGCGGCAATTCCACTGAATGATCTTTAGAAGACTGTCCATTGTGGAAGCTCAGGAATTGGGTCAAAATTTCGAATAAAGGGGCAACGTTGGTCGGTGAATTACTGTTTGATGATTGTGTTTGTGTTAAAAAATTCAATAAAGCAATTATAATATCTGAGATTGATGGAGTTGTATTGTTATTATTATTTACTATTGTGTTTTGGTTGTTCGAAGTACAACCATTAGATGGTAAATTGTAATCTTTTATAATCTCTCTATGAGCTGCTTGATCATAACCCTTAGATAAACGAGGGGGAGACCTTGGTTTTAGGAAAACAGTTTTTTTGTAAGATTTTGTAGTGTTTGCAGAAGTTTCACCCAGAGGGGCACTTTGACTGGGAGAATGAGATAGCACAGCAGCAAATGATTTTGATATAGGAGGATGTAACTTAGTTGCTTCAGCATAAGATACAGTGCAAGTAGCCATACTATGCTTTATTCGTTTTTGCCTGTCTAACTCGGGGCAAGACCTATTATTTGCATAATGCTGTCCTGCGCACAAACAACAAGATGCGAACTCTGGTTCAACGTCACAAGTAGCTCCAGTATGACCCTGGCCACACTTAAAGCAACGAGGTTTTGACCTACATTGCATTTTAGTGTGCCCAAAGTGACAGCAGTTAAAGCATTGAATAGTTGGAAAAATGTATAACTCTACAGGCAAGGCATTGTAGCACATATATACTCTTTTAGGGAGCACTTGGCCATCAAAGGTCAATACAACAGTCTGTGAGGGCTTCCATACAGGAGAGCCTGACACCATAACTTTGTAATTTAGGCGTCGAACTTTGATTATATCACCACATCCTATTGGAACTTTGATATTCTCCCTGACTTCCTCAGGACTCCACTCTTCAGGCACACCACGAATTAATCCCATCCTTGTGACATTAAATGAAGGAATAAAAGCTTTTAATTTGTGGGCAGTTAAGTTAGCATCAGAGATAAATGAGTTTGCATCAGCAAAGTTAGAGAAAGCTACTACAACCCGGTTTCTACCAATTCGTTTGACACTCCCATTTACAATATTGTGGTACCTTTGTTTTAACAAGAAATTGCCGAATGTAACTGGATGCAAGGTTGTATTATCGGAAGGAGATAACTCTATGCGCTGTACGTGCACAAGGTAAGGTGCGGCATCTGAGGATTGGTAGGTACTTCTACCAATAGGTGTTTTAATTGAAGTGTCCATAGACTGTACAATTGTATCCTGTTCAGGTATATTTTGCTGCACTTCTTGAGTGACAGGTTGGCTAACTGGTGAACTGTCCAGAAACTGTATGTTTGAGTCCTGAATATTTTGTTGTATTTCACTAATAACAGGTTGGCCATCTGAATCGCCGTCGCATTTACAACCTTTTGAATCAGAACTATAAGGATGTTGTCGCTTCTTTTTTTGGCATGTTTTACATATTTTGCGCGTGCGAGAGCGCTTCAGGTGTGACTTTACACTACGTGCTGATGTAAGAGACGTGTCTGTATCCATACCCGATTCGTTTGAGATGGTAACAAAAGAAGCAGGTTGAGGTACCGAACCCCCAGGATCTGGGGGCTCCTCCGCGTTCATATTTACAAAACTTACGAACTACCACTTACCAAATGAAATTATGAGCAATAATAAATAAATATACAAAAAAACTAAATATATACAACTTTACAACTTAACTGATCCACAATAATCAATTAATGAAAATTTTCTTCAATCGAAACCAAAAAATCGCGCCCGCCAAGTTTGATGGTTTCCCGCCTTTCTTTTCGTCACGAGTTATCGGTAATGTAATCACCAATAAACACAGACTACTAAGAGATACTACCCAATAAAGAACAGATTTACCTACTACCACAGACAAGAAAATTCTTAAAATAACATTGGTTGTAATAATGCTGGTTATTTTCTATGGTTTTTGAACGCGTTATTGAGAAATTATGATACGTGTGTAGATAAAGTATTATTGTATGTTATATTTTTGTTGCTTTGTGTCTGTAAATTGCAGTGCAAACAATTCTTATTATAACACTGGTGCATTCGGTGTAATTACTGGCACAAGTGGTATTCCATCTTAGCCCTCTGGGTTGGCAACGCATCTGCAATCTCTTCAATGTTGCAGGTGTCTATAGGCGGTGGTGTACACTTACCATCAGGTGACCCACTTGCTTGTTTGCCTTCCTATTTCATAAAAAAAAAAACGGCGAGATCCTGCACATTGGCTTAAGAAGAAACACAAGGGCCGTTTTTCCATACAAACGTCGTCCCCTGTTTCCTCTCTGGATAATGCCAGTAGAGCAATATTTTTTTTCCAAAAAATCGATGGCCACTATTATGCATGTCCCTATGTTTTCCTTTTTTTAATAAATTAATTATTAAAAGAGATATGAACATTCAAAAACCTAAAAAATTGGCCAGATTTTCGGCTGCGTTCATACATTCAGAAAACAAATTTTATTAGATTATATAAAAAAAGAAAAACATAGGAACACTGCCAAAGCCTTTCTTTAATTTTTAATGAAAATAGTAGTTAAATCGGATAAGTTTTGGAGAAGGAATCAGGGGTCTACGAATCGTTGATTTTGTGTACTTTTAATAGGTATTTTCAGTCCAAGCTGCGGCTGTCTCTATTGCACTCTGCGGGGGGAGGCTTGATAGATGGAGGCAGCAATAGATTTTACAAATACCTATTTTTCAATTCTCTAGACCTTGGTGTTTCCTCTTAAGTACTGTATTTATTGTTGGTTTATAACTTTCGTATAAACGCTCTTGGTTCTGCATCTTTATCATCTTTAAATAGTATAAAACAACGTCGCTATCCGTTCCTGTCTATCCGCATGTCTTCGGCCGCCTACTCCTTCTGAACCACGCAATGGATTTTGATACGGTTTTCACTGTCATTTAGATATTTTTTAAGGAAGGTTTTTTCCTATATTATATCCTAATTGTTTGTACTCGTGCAAAGCCGGGGCGGGTCACTAGGAATTAATAAATAAAGTGTAACCTGTATTTAGGCCGACAAAATGCTCAAAGGTGTTTTGATCATTCCAATCGAATCAACGTCGCCCAACAACCAATGCGAAAGACGCAGCTATACGTTTGGATCTAGATATAATATAGAAAGTCATCGTTCTAAACTACATCTTCAGTGTACAGTCTTCAGTGTACACTCAGAACCACGTCGTAGTAACGTATGAAATGATAGTTGTTTGAATTTGTCACATTACTGACAGCGACAAGGTACTAAAATGTTCAGCTACTGAGGCTGACTGTACCGAAACCAGGGGGGTTCCACTCCGCACTGTAGGTACGCTCGACCGCCTTGCCTACGGCATAGGCAAATCGCAGTAGGCTGTCGGCTTGCCGCGCGCTCGCTCCACGGCTAGGAAACAGCCATACACTTGAGCCGACCGTAGAGATGTCACTTTTTTAAGAAACCCAATATCAAACTTAATGACTTGACATAGAGTTCTTTTTCATTTTAAAGGGTGAGGCGGGCGCGCCATCAACGTCAGTTTTTTTTCTTTTTCCTTTTTTTTTTGGCACTGCAGAACTTGTGCTGTGTTGTTTGACAGTAAACGCACAGATTTAAAATGAAATTTAAGGGCTTATTACACTACGCGGTATTCAGACAGTCTTACTAAGATTTAGCATAGTTATAGTGTAATAAGAGTTAGCCTGTCTAATTAGACCGATCGAATAGGTTCGACCGTGCTAACTTGCTTACTAAGACTGTCTAATACCGCGTAGTGTAAAAAGCCCTTTAGTCTGTATATTTTGCTGCCAACGCGATGTAGAAAATTAAAAAAATACATTTTGACCGTTAATTTTCGGTTGACATTTTCTTAAGCGAATTTTCTTTTTCGTTTTGCGAGAGAGAAATTTATTGACTTAAATAGCGACTAAACTCTTATTATTTGTTTCAGAAAATACCAGTCACCAGCTTCACCAGCTGCTATCTTGTTAGAGTTTCGTGATTTCACTTTATTTCTGTGGGTGTTTTGTGGCTTTTTGTGTTTTCAGAAATGTCCCGTGCCAGAAGGTGCCTCGTCGACGGCTGTTCATCTACATCCCAGACAGCAAGTGTGTGCTGGTGGCCCCGGAGCAAGCAGCTGGAGCAAGTATGGATAGACCTTCTGAGGTCTCGCAGCTCAAGGTTGACGTCGTCGCTTATTCACCGCAACCGCATTGATTCCAAGTCCTGTGTAAGTTATTATTATGAGTTATAAGGCTTGCTGTACGTTCAGCTTATACTTTAGATATATTTACCTGTAATTCCGAGGTTCCTGCCTGGGTAAAAGGTTTTAGTGATGAGCTTACAATGAAATAATTTTTCTAGATGTAATGTTTTTAAAAACATTATCCGTAGATTCAAGTATTATCAAGTGAAATCCTTCAGTTGAATAAAATTGAGTAGTTACACTACGAAACCCAAAATGTTACAAATGAGCACATTCTCCGAATTTTAGACCCATTCTAGGTGGGAAGGGTGTGTGAAGCATGAAATATTCTTAGTGTTATAATTTTTCCTAAGTTCAAACAATACACCTACAAAGTCTTTGTATTTTTCAGGTATGCAAACTTCACTTTGAAGATAAGTTTTTGAAGGGCGATAAGAGAATTCCATTCTCATGGCCCACACTATTTACCGAACAGGAAATGTCAACTCGCAAGCCCACTTCTCCTGTTACTGTCTGTAAGTATTTCTTCTCTTGTCTTGATTCCCTTTTCATTTATATAAAGTATGAATTTAGAAACCTCATCCAGAGACATACCTGTATCTATGTACCATGGTTATGTCTCATCCGTACTAGGTCACGAGGTTATATTGTGGGGTAACTCTGGGGATGTTAACAAAGCTTTTCTGTCACAAAAGAGATGTCTTAGAGCTGATTGCAATGAACACTTCTTCTAACCATGCAGACCCTTATTCAAAGCTACCATAATATTACCTCTGCCTTGCATGTACATATATCAAGCAAATGTCTTTGTTTGTTAGAGATCACCTGGAATTTATTGATACACATGGCAAAGTTTTCTCCGGGGCAACTTGACAATGGAATAAACTTTATTTGCCACTCGCCACACTCAATATTTACAGAAACAATGCTTTGTATGGCTAGTAAAATTTGCAATCATGTTTCTACCCATCAAAATTATTTAAAAGTAAATTGACTACTTGTCTTATGGACACATGTTTCTACTCAGTGAATGAATATTTCAACAGTTGAGTAAAGACCTCAGGATGTCTATGATAGTATTTTTTTTATTTATTTATACAATGACAATTTGAAGTGTAGCCTAATAATTTAATTTAATTTTAAAAAATATAATTTATTTTGTTTGTAAATGTAGCAACTAATTTGACAATTTTAAATTGTAATTACATATATTTTGTTCTCTTTTGTTCATCCCTTAATATTTCTATGCCTAATCTGGCAAGATATGCTGAACTGAATTATTTGTACCATCTTCTCATCATGTACCATATTCAAGGAAATAAGTGACTATTCTATTCTATTTTAAATAATGTTGCAAATGAATTGAGAACTTAAAATACAAAGTGTAGGTGGCCTAGAAGTACAATTAATGGGATTTTTATGTGATAAAAAAAAAACCTAGTTTGATGTACTAATGAGTTTCTCTAACTTATGTACAATAACTAGGTATTGGTTCTAGTGCTCTTATGCTAAGGAAAAATGTTATGAAGAAACCTGCATAATTATCTCAATGGTCTGAGTGGACAGTGAAACCATCTGCTATTGTATCTCTGTAAGGTCAGATAGAAGATATATGTAGGTTGGCTATTATCTGCAACTTTGTTCGTTTATAAAATAGGAAGGTAAACTAGCAAGTGGGTCACCTGATGGTAAGTGATCACCACTGCCTGTAGACACCCGCAACACCAAGGAGATTGCAGATGCGTTGCCAATCAACCCAGAAGGCTAAGATGGAATACAACTTGTGCCGAATTGCCTTGCTCTGCATGCCGGAACACAACAGTGCAAGCACTGCTGCTTCCCAGGCTTCTATAACTGTGGCTGCGCCCTTTTATATACCACTATCTACCATGCATGACCCAAAACTTGGTCTACACTAATCTGTACTTCTATATACTATACTGTACTATACTACTATACTATATAATCTGCACTATTCTACACTAATAATATTATCTATCTATATAAATAAAAATGAATTGTTGTTCATTAGTCTGATTAAAACTCGAGAACGGCTGGGCCGATTGAGCTGATTTTGGTTTTAAAATGTTTGTCGTAGTCCAGGGTAGGTCTAAACGGTGAGCAAATATGCCTCCAATAATTAGGCGGTACGAAGTTCGCCGGGTCAGCTAGTAATGTAATAATTAATCACTACATAGTATAAAGCAAAGTCGCTTCCCGCGTCTGTCTGTATGTATGCTTAGATCTTTAAAACTACACAACGGATTTTGATGCGGTTTTTTTTAATAGATACAGTGATTTAAGAGGAAGGTTTATATGTATAATACTATGAATTTAACGCGTGCAAAGCCGCGGGAAAAAGCTAGTATAATATAATAAAGAGGTAAACTTTGTTTGTTTGTATGTAGGGGGTAATCTCTGGACTGAACCGATTTCAAAAATTATTTCACAGATAGAAAGCTACACTATCCCTGACAGACATCGTTACGGCACTGGATTGAAGTAATCAATTACTTCAATCCAGTCTGAACTATTGATTGACTTTAATCTTCTTTTTCTGTGAAGTTTGCAGGATGAATAAGCTCATTTAGAGATGATATTCCAAAGTCGTTATTGGTCCCGAAACACAATCAAGAAAAATATTCGTACTTAAACTAGCAACTGGCTATATAGTGTGTGTCTACCACTATAAAAACAACACCAAGACATTTATTAATTCGTCTTACTTAAGAGTTTTAAAATTAGTATTTTTAACTTTTAGCTTTCCAGACAGCAGGAGATCATTCTTATGCTGTTGCTGTGCAAACTAATGCCGAGTTGACAACCCAAAAAAGAAAATGGACTGAAGTAGACGGTATGTACATTACTTTTAACAATTACTGCATACTTACTTTGTTTCCATTGAAATAGGATCATTATACTACTTTGATATTTGTTTATTATTACCTTCACAGTTGAGATAGCACTCAACATGAAAAATATAAGTCATGACCACAGTTATGGGCTTAATCCAAGGAAAAACTTGAAACTGTCTAGTCAATATGGTAAATTTAAAATAATTAGTAGGAAATTTATTTAGATTCTTAGATAGATAGAACATTTGCCTGTGTAGTGTGTAGTTTGTAGAGTATTTGAAATATGTATGTGTTAGACCACTTAGACCTAAAATATTATGAAAGAGGACACCTATCTATAGTCATAAATAAAGTAAAAAAAGACAAAATATTTTTAACATAAAACTACCATACCACCGTACTACCGTTTCTCTACGTAAAATACGTGAGTGATCCGTTTTATTAATAAGTCAAAATATTTTTATTCCAAATAAACAAGAAGCATTCAAGTCATTCTAAATCTTTTTGTTCAATTGTTACTTAAGAATTTTGTTGTAAAATCGTATGGATTTCTCCATCAACTGCTATGTTGATTAATAGTCAGGCGGTAAGTTAGAATATGAAGCGTTCCCTTGATTTCTAGAAGCCTTCGTGCTATCGTTTTTAATAGGAAACTTGATTGAACAAACTCGCACACATTTTTCTCTATATCTTTACTGACCCCATCATTTATTCGTAGTAACCGAAACTTAAAAAAAGGAGGACATTCGCAATTAGTTGTGTGTTTATTTTGTTTACTATGGCAAAGCCAAAGGCAGTTTTATGTTTTTAGCAGAGTATGTTTGTTTGTGGCCTCAGAACTGGGGTAGCAGATACGCACATGTGATCTGAAAAAAAGGGTATAACTCCACACTGGCCCTGTTGAGGTCAGAGTCTGATATGTGAACCAGTAGGCACTGACGGAACTCCTCAAATATTATAGGTGTATAAAAATTCCAAAAAGCCTAAAATATTCTTCTTTTAAAGAGCAAAAAAGTTAGAACACGCAATATCAATAAGTTAAACTAAAGATAATTGTTTTTGACTGTTTCTACAGTCACGCGTCATTGGAGGCGCAGTCGATCCCTTGTACGAAATACGAATGAAATGCCGGTTGACAGTTTGCAATAAAATTGTTGCTGGTCAAGGGCTTTTTTTGTCATATGTCAAAAGTATAAGTAAGTAAGGATCATATATTCCTAGAGTCAGAACTTTACAGCAAGGGATTAAAGGCGTACAATCGTTAGCCACTTAGGATGACGCCTTATAGTTTCGCTACTTCCGTCCGTTTGTCAGTCACTTTTTCTCGATAACTATAAAAGACACAAAGCTAAAATGTGTATTGCACACGTATACATATATTCATCCCGCATACATGTAAAGAAATAATGAAATATTTCCTACAACATTAGAGTGAGGTAATGTTAGATAGCTCTTTGAAAATAATTATCGATGGTTACTGTCCGTTTTAGGATTTAGAGCACCATTATGGAGTAATTGAAATTGGCGAAACATAGGCGTAAACGCTTATATTTGCCAATAATACGTAGTTTTATACTTTGTACGTTTTTAGTTTGCTTTGTAGTTTAGAATAGTAGTTCTAGTAGTTTTAATTTAAGTAGGTATGTAGCTAGATAGTTTGCTTGTTAACAGAGGTGTCTCAATCCCATGTAGCGCCCGTGTGCAAACAACCCCCTCCCCCGCCCGGGCTTACTAGCGCCGCCTTGTACAGTACCAAAAATATATTGTGCCACGATGTACCTGCGCAGTAGACCAATTTTAGTAGCGCGAGAAATTTCGATCTACCAATGATAAAGTAGAATTAGTGCGATAAACTCTTACGCTTTTATCGGTCTATCGATTTCGGAGCAACATGGCGGCAGCCCATGCGCCACAGTGTACGAATTGTGTAAGCGGGACAAAGCTAAGAATGCATAGCAAGCAATACTCTGCCAGTTGCGCTTGCAAATAAAGTACAATATGGATTATTCACACGTTCGGCTACTGTCGGAAACCGGTCTGCGCTTCTCTGCGCAAACGAATACTGCCGATGCTCAATATATTTTTGGTAAAACTGTAACCTGTAAAAGTGTGGTCAAAATGGAATGGGTACAAAGTACAAGTACCAGCACCCCCTAGGACCGCTGCGCCCGTGTGCAGTGCAACGCATACCCTGCAACATAGGTAAAGACGCCTCTGCTTGTTAAAATATTTAGATTTCCGCTTAAATAGCCAGTATGTAATGTAAAAAGCAGCTGCTTTTTCTTTGCAAATTTTAAATGAATTTAATCTAGATTTTTGTTAATGCCGTTTCAGAAATTCCAATTAGTACTAGATGTGGAGTTGGTGCATCAAGAATTACTACACAAAATCTTGGTGTGTCTGGTTCTTCGCCTTTTCGTGTAACCGTATTTTCAGAGTTCCATACCCAAACGGTGCTAACAGGGCCCCATTACTAAGCCTCCATTATACCACCGTTGGTCCGTCTGTCACAGGGCTGTATCTTTAGAACCGTAATAGGTAGATATTTGCAATTTTACTATGGCCGCAATAACAATAAATAAAAAATAAATAAAGTGGGGTCCAACTCGTACATGGCTGGCTTTTATAATAACTATTATAAGTAACGGCTACAGAAACATACATTGCATTTGCCCAACGCCCCAAACATATTACATTACTGTTACAAATTTTCTTCCTATACCCATTATGTGTATAGGATAAAAAGATTGTCGGCAACGCTGGCGTTAGATTATTCTTTTTTTATATTTTGAAGATGTTCTTTTGCCGCCGTTGCATAAGAGACGTTTACGAATTAAAGTTGTTTCTAATTTGTTAGCGGCAAAGATTTTTTTTGATTAAAATCCGAAGAAAAAACGAGCAAATGGTTCACCTGATTGTAAGTAATCATCACCACAGAACAGAAATATATCAAGATAGAAGGAAAGAGTGTATGTACATACCTCGTGTGCCGAAAAGAAGGGCTGAGAGACTTACTGTTCGCCGCGAAATTCAGTCCGCTCCCGACCGCTTTCCGCGTGCGACGTCAGGTTTTAAAAACAAAATGCCGTGTCAATTCGAACATGTTCAAACACCACCAAGAAAGTTGGAGTCATTAATCGAGGCTGAAGATATGAGAATAACGACTTTGTTTTAAACTATGTAAAGACCATGAATTGCAAATTTAAAGCATGAGGATATAGTTGGGAAATTTGTAATTACAGATCATCTCAGCACAGTTGTGCTTGAAGCAACAGTTGCTGCCACCGCTGCGACCGGGGCAGCAGCGGCGGCGCAGGGCGCGACTCCACCCGGCAACCCGGACCCTGCCGCAGAAGCATCTGCGGCACCAGCTGTGGCCCAGGAGGCGCCTAATCGCCCAAGTAAGTCGACACTAGTGAATACGTAATCTTAATCTCTCTATGAATGTAAAATTTATATTCTGAAGGTAAATTCAATTTCCTGATTGACATTGTTAAAGTTTCCTAAAGTCTTTCTTATGACACTGTAAGATAGAGCCTCACTCAGGGACACATTAAACTTTTGCGGTCAAACGGCGCAGAGTGAAAAGTCGAGACGGGTCGATTAGGACAGCTACTTAACCCATCTGTAATTTCTGTATTTGATATTTAAAGTATCAAGGATCAAACTTGATAGTAAATCGAATGATAATGTTGCTATCCTTTTATTATTTCTCATCCGGCACATAGGGCTCTCAGCAGATGGGGGATCTGCTCTGATCTTGAGCGGTTACCACTAACCCTCCAGCTGAAACCAGTTGATGAAGGATTATTTGGTTCGGATAAGATCGATTAACGTCAATTTTTTGCAAAAATCAGTGAACGTAATAAAACTTAGAAGTTGCAAAGGTCTCCAAAGGTCATTTTCGTGTGGCGACAAGGGTTCCAGTAAATCTGGCCATATTAAACTATCTCAACTTTATACCTTGTAGTCGACTAACTAATTGATTGAACACCTTTGAACCTTATCACTTTGCAATACGGTCGAAAACTAGTCAAGCAATTTTTTGGTCGACTATACAACTATTGGAATTCAAAGTTTGGTTCCCACATTATTTATGTTTTGTTTCTATGTTGCAGGGCAGCGAATTGTGAGGAGCGTTGCAAAACTGACTCCCAAGTGCAGAAAACTGTATTCAAAATGCACCAAATTATTAAAAGCGAAGCGCCGCCTCGTTTACGACTACGCGGAAAGAATTGAAAAGGCTGAACGTCTTGCTGAAAACAAGTCTTTTAAAGCGGTGGTAGAACATATGACGCCTTGTGCACAAAAACTGTTTGCGATCCAAGCAAATAATGCGAATAGGCATGTTAAAAAGAGGCGATTTACCACTGCGGAGAAAATGATGGCTCTGACTTTGTTAAAGCGTAGCCCTAAGGGCTACAAACTTTTACAAAAAATGTTTATACTCCCAACTCGAAGGACTTTAAATACCTTTTGTCAACATATAATTGTTAAACCGGGGATAAATGCAAATATTATGGCTTCTTTAAAAGAACGCGTGAAGGCTTGGGACACAAAGAAAAAGTACTGCTCCATCGTTTTTGATGAAGTGCAGCTAATGCCCCACCTAACATTTGTCGAGTGTGACGACAGCATTGGCGGGTTCGTTAATTTCGGCAAAAGAGCCGAAAAAAAACTTTGTGACCACGCCCTCGTCGTCATGATCCGAGGAATTTGCTCGTCTTGGCGGCAGAGCATAGCGTTTTATCTTTGCGAGGGCGCTACCCCGGCGGCAACGCTGAAACATATACTTAAGGTAATATATACCACAAAAATATTACCGTATTATTTATAGCTACTAGTGCTTTCATTGAGTTGATTCTCCCTGAAGTTATCTTGACAAACAAAAAATATTACAGGATATTGTGGAAGCCGTAGCAGATTCGGGACTTATACCAAAAGCGTTAATATGTGACCAGGGGTCCACGTTTCAACGTTGCATTAAAGAAATACAACAAGAAACCAGAATGCATTTGGTGCAAAACGCGCAAACAGGTAAGAATGAGTAGCAGTTATAGTATGCCGATGAAAGTAAATAAATAAATATTTGACTAATGTCGTGTCGTCCTCGCCTCTTCATTCATTCCCGAGCGTTAAAAGTTATGGTGACCACGCCACGGCCGGACGTTAGTTGGATTTTCGTATTAATTTAGAAATCTTTGGTTGCCCAACTTCCATTGGACGACTCGACGAGGTTTTTGGTACTGTTGCGGAACGACCGGGAGGCCTTTGTCAAAGTCGGTATTTACTACCTAACGTTTACATTTGGTTTGTTTGGTCGCTCATTTCTCAGTTCTTAATCTACACTTTTTCTAACCACATTGGTCAGAAACAAGGCGGTTGACTCGCCTGATAGTAAACAACGTTAATCATGCTACAGCGGGTATAGACGAAATAATTGTGAAATTGTTTGCTTTTCTGATCCGAATTCCGATCAAATATGTTAATTGGCTGTTAGTTAAATTTGGATCCGATACTTCGTTAAAAGTTTCAATTTCGTACTAGGTGTGATGAATGTGGACTGGTGCACATTTTTTCGAAGCTACTCCCCCGGAAGACTCGAAACCCAGCTCCACTGAAATGGCAAACCCTAAAAAATGCTATTGTATGTACAATTACAATTATTGTTCCAGAGAACTGTCTCCTCATCAAAGGACACAAGCTCTACATGTTTTACGATCCACCCCACCTTATAAAGTGTGTGCGGAACAATATGTTGACAAAAGACATGGTATTTAAAGGAAATGTCACAAAATGGACCGACATTATCGAGGTAAGGGTTAACAGATTTATAATTTCAATTATTAATTGAGGTCTGTAAAATGGCATTTTATTTACTTATTTAATCAATTCAAAATTATTTTTATGACTACGGTGGTCGGCTTGTAACATACTCCTAAATCTCGATTAAGGGCTTAAACCTGGTTTAGTAGTATTTAATATGTACATTGTACATACAGTATATATAGACGACCGGATAGCTTCGTGGTTAGTGACCTTGACTATGAAGCTAGAGGTCCCGGGTCCGATTCCCGAGAGGGGCAAATGTTTGTATGATGAATACGAACGTTTGAACCCGAGTCTTGGATGTTATATGTATTTAAGTATGTATTTATCTATATAAGTATGTATGTCCGTTGTCTAGTACACATAGTACAAACTTTGCTTAGTATGGGACTGGGTCAATTGGTGTGAATTGTCCCAAGATATTTATTATTATTATTTATATGACAGCACTCTACCAGATTAAGTTTAAATCCGGTTGGTGCAAGTTGACCTAAGCATGTATGTTGAATAATTATAGAACATGACTATTTTAATTGACCTTTATCTTTACTGCCTAAAAATAAAAATGGTGTGTGTGAATTAAAGTTGAGTCAGAAGTGGCAACGTAAATCTGACTTAATTTTGTAACGACTGCGATTTTTTTTAGGTCTACAAAAATGATTGTGAAGTTGGAGAAATACGCATGCTTCCTAAATTAACTGGTGTGTAAATATTTACAATTATTTTCTACTTTTTGAGCACTTAGCAGTAAATATCTTGATGAAAGAACTTACAACCTCTGCTCTGTTGTCGACGGAGTAACTTTTACCAAAAAGGGTCCATATTGGGTTCGCTAAAGTTCATCACCCGAAATTGATTTTCCTAACGATTTGTACTCCTAATGATAACTGTTCCTAAAGTTTTGTTTTCTAAAGTTTTCGTTCCTACAATTTATTTTAAGTACAATTTATTTTGTAGAAGGTTTGACAAAACACCCTAAACAGAGTAACTTTGACATCCCCATCACACCGCGCGAACCTGCGAGCCAACATATTACAACGTATAGCCAATGGCCTGCGCTCCCTTTTCACATGCTCATAATTCTGGAGGTTCTCGGGGATCCAATGCCCCATCGACTTAAAGCGAGACACTCTGTAATTATAAATGAATATACAAAACACAAACAAGAGCAAAGACTCTGAATACTAACAGAAAAGGTTGTTAAAGGTTGATTTCAGAGATACTATAATGATGTGGAAATAAATAACAACTTCATGTATCTTCTTTGTCTTTACGTAGTATAAAACAAATCTATTCCTGTCTGTCCTCATGTATTAGTCCCTTTAAACCACGCAACGAATTTTAATACGGTTTTCACTGTCATTGGGATATTTTTTAAGAAAGGTTTTGTCTACATTACACCCTAATTATACCTGTGGGAAGCCGGGGCAGGACGCTAGTATTGTATACGCAATTCACGATGAACGAATGAATTATGCACCTAATATATAAAATAAACCTACATAAATACACATACACGTGATGACGGATCCTATGCTACTGACAGTATTTAATATTGATTTAATAATTTCTACAGATGAACATGTGATCCCAGCAAAAATAAAGAAAATGAAAGTCAAGAACTGCACGCAAGTTCTCAGCGAGAGGACAGCAGGGTTGCTGAAATACACCTCGCTATCTGGTACCTAATATTAAATGCCTGTCCCGTTGTATCCATACTATTAATGATAAACCCTGTACAGTGCCCGGCAGTAAATATTGCACATCGGCTAGGTCGGCTTCGTATAGCGTCGTCTCTGTCGCACGCGGGTGAGTTAATACAAATCCGAAACTAGCCGATGTGCAATATTTACTGCCGGTTACTGTACTTGGCTGAGTGTCTATAAATGCACATTATTTTGAAGTCATTCTACAATAAAGGAAAATAGGGTTTTGAATATAGAAGTTTATCTATAAATTTCCAAATGGGAGACTACGCGCATGGGTCTGCGAGATGTAAGAAAAAAATCAAGTAAAATCCTCAATTTTGTAATCTTGAACCTAAATATGTAACAGTTCAAGTATTAATTTAATTTTATAACAAATTGCCCATTTTGATTGTAAAACATTGTCATCTTTATTCATGTATCTCGTAATCGCGGTGTAATCCACGTCTGTCATTAGTCTAACATGACCAAAAAGCCTATGTAATACATGTAGTTTGTTACCATTAACCAACCATTATATTATTTGTTGTTATTACATCGTAACCATTGTATTGTTTCAGCTACATACGCCGACGGCACGCCTGTCAGCAAAACCCTCAAGAATACGTCGGATGCGGTCCTCTTTTTCGACCGGCTGTTCGACAGCGTCAACGGGTCACGTAGCGGCGCTGCCCCTGGGAAGATGAGGGGGCCTGTTAAGGAAGTTAACGGCACTTCCAAACATGTATCGTTTTGGAAGGATGCCATTAAAATTTTAAAAGATATTTATTTTATTGATTCATCTAGTAAAGATGCTTTAAAACGCGGTCACCCTGTCCATAAACGTCTCCAGACGATTGACAACTGGGTAACGACTGTAGAAAGTTTCATCAAACTCTGGACTGACCTCAAAGATATCGGTGTAAACTTCTTTTACACCCGAAATCTAAACCAAGATCCCCTGGAAAACTTTTTTGGTCGAATAAGAGCCCTTAACCATCGCAATAATAAACCAGATCCCTACACTTTCACTTGTTCATTCAAATCATTAATTATTAGCGATGTTTTAGGCCCTCATTCAGCCGGCTCAAACTGTGAGGATGATGTAGGCGTGACTCTCTTAAATTCAGAATTATTATTGGCCGTCCCTTATAATAGTTCTGAAACAGGTGACGATCGCGATGCTGCTGATGCATGTTCTCCTGTCGCAGGCCCCAGCACCGCGCGGCCGAGCGTCGCGGCCGCCCCGAGCCAGGCCGCCGCCGCCAGTGCGGCTGCGCCCTCACTGCTGCAGCAGGCTCGGACAGAGAGAATCAACGTGCATTCATCTGCGTTCACAGCAGGATTTGTATCTAGGAAACTGTTACAAAAATTTAAGTGCCAGTCTTGCAAAAACGCCATTTTAACTAGCCAGCATGGGGATGTTCACTCGTGGATAGCTGCCCGGGAAAGAAACCTTTTAAAGGGCCCTAACCTAAAGTATCCCACATGCCGGTTTGTTATACTGTTCAGGGATTTGATTAAAATTATTAATACAAATCTAGATGTCCACTGTCATAGACAGTGTATAACAAAAACGATACGAAGCGATTTTCTGCGTACCGCAGATGTCAGTTGGCTGGGGTGTGTACTGCATCATACAGACATAGTCGAAAGTTTCATCACTCTCGTTTGTCGTGTCCAAATCCATAATTGGTGTAAGACTATCAATCACATACTGAAAGGATCATATTCAGAGAAATTATCTCGTCACAATTTGCCTTTAATGCAACAACTGGCACTTAAAAAGTATCAAGCTACTAGAGTCAAAAGATAATGCTTTTTAGGTGCAGCGGGAGCAGCGGACACCAAGGGCGGCGGCGCATCACGGACCCATCACGTTAACTCTCAACTTTCCATTGAGGTTAGTGTAATTGTACTAACATCTCAGACTCTGGTATAAATACGGAGGTACATATGACTGACACCGTGACTTCATAGCTATAACGTTCAAACGACCAACATACTGCATCGTATTGAAAACGCCCAACGCTCCCTGAAAAGATTCAAATTATCGTTATAATAATAATAATAATAATTATTATAGCGAAGAGTCTCGACCAACACCTCAAGAGACTCTCGCTAGAAGGCTGGATCAAGGGTCAGATACAAAAGGCGGTACTCCTGGACACGGCACGAATAGTCAGGAGATTCCTCACCTTGCGGCCCTAACCACCGGTAGCTTGAGCCCTGCCCCGCTGCCGGCGGCACTCTAGGTTAGGTTTTTATAATGTTTGTATATTTTGTATTGATATTGTTTTATTACTTTTTATAGAAATATTGTAAAAACCCAACCTAAGATTATAAATAAATATACATAATAATAATAATATTCGTCTAGTTACGTTTCGTTTCGAAGCAGTACCCTCCAGCATTACAGAAGGCAGCCTTGAACGTTAAAGAGCGGTTAATGTTAAAGCTCACTTTACTGTAAATTATAATTGATGAAATCCTTTATACAAGACCATAAATGTACATGACATTCTTCTAATCAGAGGTTTTTCCGAACCGGTGGTAAATTTTATGACGTTCATAAATGCTACCTGTAAGCCTAATCTGAATAAAAGTATTTTGACTTTGACGTTAGTTTATGATACGTCTCTGCTTGTGCATTTTTAAAGTAATTGTTTAGTAAAGATTTTGTGAAATCCTACCCAGAACTTTGGTTTTGTTTTGTTCTATCTCTATTTTGTTCTTTTTAACTAAATTGTTTTATCGTCTCTTTATTTTCTTTTTAACAGATAATATGAGAATATAGTACTTCCATGCGCTAAGTACTTCCGAGCAAACAATTGTATAAACTACTAGTGGAAACAGTTTGGGCTTATGTGTTTACTCTTTAAGATAATTAAGGTGAACTATTATGCTCCATAAAGAGTTATTGTCTGCCTTCCTTGACGTAGTGCATACATTCTCAAAATAAGGTTCGGTTGTGTACTGTTAACAGGTACCTGTGCAGCTTAATGGTCTGCAAGTGGCGATTGCAGCCTGGAGGGAAGCACATTTTGATCTGTTCATGCTGCCTGCACATCACGGCGCCGGTGCGACACTCAACATCGTCGGCCTAGGTTCCGCAACCAACCACACCAACTTGTAACGATAATATGAAGAGATAGTGGAAAAAAATATTGTTCTTTCTGGAGGCTCGGGTTGATCTATGGGGAAGCGAGGAGGATCAACATGGGGCCTTCGAGCCCCGCCTCGGCCTCCCGTGCACGGCTGAACGGTTGCTTTATGGCGGCTTTATGACTGGTGCCAGGCACGGGACGCAGAGGCTTAACGTTAGCTGTAAATGGGCATCAGCAGATGTATAAGTTCGCTATCTCTCTGTGTTATCATGATTATCACTGTAAATATTTTGTCGTCTATTAAAAGTACTATTTATTGAACATATATTATCCGACGCATTTGTACAGTCAGCTGTAAAAATATACAGCCATAGCGTCAAATATGTATGCATCGACCTTATGTTTAGTGGCAAAAAGATGTATAGATATTTTTGACGTCTTGGTGACGTATATATATTTATGACGCTGTCCGTACAAGCTTTTAGATAACTCTAATGTTTATTAGTTTGTTTACGTCATATCTTGCAAGCAAATTTTGACTCACAGTAGTCGGATTGTTACCTTTGATGTAGACCCGTGTACAATGCGATAATGAAGTACCTTCTGTAAAAAAGCTTGTATTATAAATGACTTTTTTTGCCAAAAAACTTATTCACTGTATGTTTTAAACATATGCGTCAGACAAAATGGAATCCTGATCCACCAGAACTGTATCTATTTCACATAGCGAGTCAAATAGTAAGACACTTTACGATTTCATTTATAACGACATACTTCTATCGTGGGTCAGGGTTCAATTACATTTACCTTGTTGTAGAATTCAGTTTAAACATTTCTTCCATGTGATTTTGTTTAGTATAAATTTTGTGCTAATCCTACAACCATATGGCTGATACAAAGAAATGAATGTTGTGGACGGTTAATGCTTCTTGCATAAGATTTTTCCTACGTAACTTTTGTTTCTATGAAAGGTTTTGTTGTATAATTTTAGTACGTATTAAGAAATTGTACTGAAATTCAATTCAATTATCAAAGTATAAGAATTATGTAGGTACACTTCAAAAAAGCCTAGAATTCAATTGTAAAAGAATTCATTACATACATAAAACAATGAAATGATATTAATTCTCAAAAAGTACATTTCTCATGAGTCCTTTTTATAAACTAGATGAATTATTCAATAATCATTTAAATTAAAATGTAAATGGTAATATGAGCAAAATAGTGTTGTTGATCCATAGACATATACAGATTATGAGTATACGGTATAAGAGTTGCTCAGTATTAGTTTTAGTTAGTTTTAAGATTTTACATGCCAAACTCTAGTTGAACATGCCTTGTTATTCATTACTGAGATGTACTTCATAATCTGTAACACCCATGGATGTTCCTGTAAATAAATTGCAATCATCATATCAGCCGGAAGACGTCCACTGCTGGACATAGGTCTAGTCTAGACTCTAGCAATACAGCGATGAGATCTGCATTAATTATTCTGCAATCGTATTATTGTAAATATGGAATATTATGTGTGAATTTGCAAACAACCTGTATCCTTGCTAATTTAATGTTAGTATAAGTTAGAACAGAATTACGTTGTTTTGTTACTAATAACAATATAATTTGTTACTTTGATTCAATACTGTATTTTATTACGAGTAGAAGGCCCCCGTCGAATGCACTTAATTTTGCTTTGACGCGGGGGTCTTTAGCTCGTTCTCATCCTATAAAAAAAACTTCAGAACATTTTAGTAGGTACCATTATTACCGATATTTATTCCGTAAAAGTACGGTACGGGACATCACTAGTAACACAAATCGGTCCATATAGGTGTGAGGCGCATCACTGGCTGAGTGGCGCCCCCACGGTGCTGACGCGCTCGCCCGAACTAACTCTACGGACAGGCCTTTATAAGGGCTGTTTCCCATCTGTACTACTATATCTCTCTAATCTGTGGCTCGCTCGCTCGCCCCCGCCATGGCGCAATCCTAACGTGTCGCCGGTAGTAGCGGGGGGAAGGCGGGCGCGGGCGGCGCGTTCCCTTTGACTCGCGCCGCCTGGCGCATAGCGTATGAAGTAAAACGAACTTTTTGAGCGTGTTAATAAAGTTGGAATTCGTCTAATCGCGGTCATAAAAGAGAAGTTTCTGTACTATTATTTACTCTGCGCCGAACCGTCAGACTGGGCGGTGTACGTGTCGAGCCAGCTGCGCGCGTGGCAGGCGCTGCACGAGCTGTGGCTGGCGCGCTTCTCGGGCGGCGTGCTGCTGGTGCTGTACGAGGAGCTGGTGCGCGACACGGGCGCCGCGCTGCGCCAGGTGCTGCGCTTCCTCAACCACACCGTCAGCGAGGTGAGCGGGGCGCCTGTACCGCATCACTTACAAGTGCTACCGTTTAACGTGTTTTATTTATTTGGAGAGACAGTGATCAGATGTACAGAAAACAAAAATTACAAAATAACAGTAGTTAAACATGCATCTGTGCCCTTAAACAGTTCCCACTGTGATACATTGTGAATATACCAAGCAGCCGCCCTAACATGACAGCCCAGGTTTAGTTTAACCCCTCCCTGTGTCTCTGTCTAACTAGTGTCATAAGAAAGGGACGCAGATAGAGATAAACTAAACTTGGCCAGTCATGTTAGGGCCACAGAACTACGTTAATCGTTAGTTAAGCGTGGTTAAGCTTAACAAAAAGTGAAACAGTTACTTTATTGAAGGCAGGTTTTTGTATGAAAAACTCCACAATTATGTCAAGTTAAATAAATAAATAAATAAATCTTTATTCAAAAATTATTTTTTACAATATAACATCAATAGTCAAAACATACAAAAAGGAAAGAAAAACTTATGCCTGAACTAGGATATTCCTGTGTTTCAGGCGAAAAAGAACTTGCAATAGCTATCTTAAGTTGTAGCACTTGTAATTTTTTCGGTTCAGGGGTAGCCTGGTAGAAAAATTCTACTATAACACTCTTAACAATCACCAGGAGGACATGGCCTGCGCGTTATTGAACAAAGAAGGTATCTACCGGCGGCGAAAAAAGCTGCAAGACTTCGACCCGTTCACGGCGGACATGTACCGCGCGCTGGCGGCCGTGCGCGCGCGCGTCGCCGCCGCCATCGCCGAGCACCGGCGCCGGCGCAACGCCACCGACGCCGCGCTCACCGGCTTCCTCGACACGGGCGCCTGAACACGCAGACACGTTTACATGTTCGCAGTAGTGTACCATATATGGTACACTGCGAGATGTTTTTGCGAGTCTAATGTACCACATATGGCACACCAACAAATTGTTCTACACTTCAAGTGTACCATATTTATTTGAAGATCCGTGAAATTTAGACGGTTCTCCCACGTCTTTAAGGTCTAGTTTTGCTCGATATTATATTCCAGACCAGTTTGTGGTCGTCACATTGAGCGTCACAGAAGTCGTAGTTCAATATCAATGTTACCCAATGGCACGGGTGGTTAGCGCAAAATTAAACTGAAGCTCAAAATTAACTCGCAATATGAATACAGGAAAATTAAATGATCAAAACGTTAGGGTAAGTTTTCATGTATGTACTTATATATATGTACCTGTGTTTAAGTTAGAATTCATTGTACTACAGTAATTCTCCAGCTTTTTCACCGTTTCTTATTTACCGTTCCTTCAATAATTGTTGGTCTACTAACATGGACTTTAGGCAAGAATAGAAGCTGTACTCGGAGCTGATACTAGTTTAAACAGAAATTGATACTAAACGTTAGTTATTTCGTCAATTAATTAAGGAACTGTAATGGGCAACGGTGAAAACGCTGGAGAATTACCAATTAACTGTGGCTAGTCAATTTATTGATAACAATGTGTTTTATGTTGTGTTTTATCTTCGTATTAGCTCAAATTAATGGTATGTAACGTTTGTATAATTTAAAGCATATTGTAATTACATACGCAGTTTTGAAGGATTTTTGCGCAATTGTTAGTCAAATATCATCACTATTGTTTTGAAATATTTATATCAGTGACCCTCATATGACCCACCAAGCTTAATTTGGTCTTCTACTCTTTCTTAAAACAATCATTAGACAAGAGACGCATGGAGGGATACATTAAACTTGGGCCGGTCATGTTAGTTCGATTTGAGGGCCACTATAAAACCTTGTTACAGTAAATATAATGTTACAGTCTGGTTTACTGCTCAGTTCGAAATTATCAGTTACATTTGAAAGGGTTATACCAGGGGTGGCCAACCGGTCGATCGCAACTATTAGTCTAGTCCAGGGATGGCTAACCTTTTCTCACCTACGTGCTAATTTTTCAAACAATAAAAAGGTAGCGCCATGACGTGCCATATTAAGTATGACCGTTTTGTCGAACAAATGATCTAAAAGGAATTTACCATAGATTGCATGGATGTCATGCCGTGCCCAAATATTTTTGCTGCGTGCCACCTTCGGCACGCGTGCCATAGGTTCGCCATCCCTGGTCTAGTCGATCGTGGCAAGGCAAAAAATATAAATACGTAGAACAGACTGCAATTTCGAAGAAGTAATTGATAGATCGCACACGGTGTCATCAGTGAACAGTAGATATTGGGTTCAACCAAGTTGGCCACCCCTGGGTTATACAGTACGGGGCACATGCTTCCTACAGTTAAAGATGGTTTATTGACCGACTTAACATCCCGTATGGACCGATATTTATACTTCAGGAAAATGTTAGTATTAAATGTATAAACAGGATATTTAGAATTAGTGTATCTGTTTTGTTTAAGCTTAATTTGCAATGTAAGGAGTAATTATGTGTGGTATTGGTATACCAAAAGTATTACACTATTGTCTACAATTTAATGCTAATTAAATGTCAACGAAAACTATACCAAAGTTCAAACTATGGCCTAATTCATACACTTCAGTCAAGGGCGAGTTGTTTTTTAATAAGGAATACCTCTAATGTTACGCTGTTTTATAATTAGTACTCTTATTTTGTATTTATATTTATGAACGTAAACTATGTAATGATTCGATTAGATTTATGTATCTATTTCTAAACAAGCAAAAATATAGTTTACACAACAAACTTGTACGAATGAATTAGATCTTCGAATCAAAAAAATAGATAAAAATCAGTAACAAAAACAAAACTCATGCCCGAGGAAAAAAAACATTCGACCATATGGATAGCTTTTTTTAATGTTATTTAAACAGGTGTTAAGGCCCCTAAGTTGTGGCCACTGTTGGCTGCAGTGTTAGATGTTACCGCACCAGGGGGCCTAGCACGCTAGCTTTTATCGATGACATAAAGCATTTATCCCTTTCTAACCAGTATGCGTGTGCGAAAGGGACGAATGCTTTATGTCAGCGATAGACGCTAGTATGCTAGAGGGGCTGGTTACGTCATGCACCATTACAGCCACTTAACACGTTGCCAGTCCATGAGTCCAGTTGTATACACGTGACCGGCCAAGTTTAGTTTCTCTTTGTCCCTTTCTTAGGACACTGGTTAAACAGAGAGAGATAAATTAATCCTCGGTCGTCATGTTAGGGCCGCAATGGTCCATTGGTATACATACAGTCTGCAATAAAGCGCCGCCAAAGTGGCCCAATATTGGAACACAGCTTTATTAAATATTAGATTCAGGTTACTTTGCGGAGGTCCATATCAACAAACTGGAACAAATTACCTTGCTATTCATCTTTATTAATTGGGAATAAAGACGTGTTCCAATACATATAGCGATTTCTTGGACGCCTCAATCTATTTGATTCTGCCTCTCCCACTTAAAACAGTGTCTGCATGTCTAGTGGGCTACATGTTACATATTATGGCATTGAGTTATATGAGGGACTTTAGTTGTTAACAAATATATGGAGTACTCGCAGTAAGCATGTATTCCATATATTTTGTACAGTCAAGGAAATTGAAACACGTACCACCGTAGAACCTAGTCGAAGAGACATACGCATGACATTTGTATGACATAGCCTGGCGTTTAACGCGTCGCGTCATTGCGATAGGGTTCTAAGGTGGTACGTGAATATATTTCCCCTACTGTACCTACAGGGACTGCGAACGTGTTAGGTCGTGTTAGTAGTTAAGCAAAATCTTAGCGTTTCTTACGCTGTCATTGTTCTTCCAGCGAGGTATTGAGCCCAGGGGATCATGGTCACTATCGACTACTTGTTAAAAATGAGCTTGGCGCACTCATCAAACGAATTTAGGGATTGCACCTTATGCTAATTATTAAGGACGGGCGGTTGAACCGCCAATGAATCACGTTACAATGTCTAGTCATTGTTACCTCTAAATTTGCATAATTACCAATTAATTATATGTTAATGGTTTATTACAATTGTTAAACAAATCTTCGACAAGTCGATTTGGACCACTTCCAGTAGTCGGATTTACTTGAAATTTGGTATGTCTACGTAGCTTCAATGATAAATAAGAAAGCACCGTTCGCAAAAGGCTAGTATTTAAAGTTAAATACTTATCTAAAAAAAGCGTTTTTACTATTAACAATGTATGCCTCGGCGAACATATTCCATGGTTACGATACACTACGACTGGCTTTGTCACTCAGTGCGTCTCTTTAACTAGCCCAATAGGCGACACACGTACTCAGTGACAAGCGAGATAAGAGCACGCGTGCTAACTGTACAGATGAGTTGTCATAAAAGATGGTAATAGCATGCATCATATGGCAACATTAGCACGTAGGACAAAAAAGGTTCGCCATACCTGGGCTAAATTATCAAATTTAAATGCTATGTAAAAACGTGCGAGCGAAACTGGCAAATGCACCGTTGCAGGTTCGAGTCCTGCCATTAACCTAGATTTTTACGTGTTGTCATTACATAGCATTTAAATTTAATAGATAATTTAATATTCAACATAAAAAAAAATCCTGCGCTAGTTACTATATTTTTGGTTTGCTTATTCGAGGAAATTAATATTGCGATAAAGGTGTTGCTGTAGTTGTTTGAGTACTTATATTGCTGTGGGCTTGGCTATGTAGACATGTAGTGCAATGACACCCAACGGCCTTTACACGACTGCCCAAGTTAACCCTCAGTATCTCTTATGATACTACAGATGAATATGTTGATAGAGCAGTGGCCCGTTTCACGAAGCTACAAGTTACAATTTTACAAGTCTAAACCGGCAACATTGGTCATTATGCCCATTGCCATTGGTCATTATTGACCTATGTTGCCGGTTTAGACTTGTAAAATTGTAACTTGTAGCTTCGTGAAACGGGCCACTGGAGTGCGATTTTTGAATGTCACTGGGTGACTAAAGCTCACCAAAATGGCCGTTATTAATAGAGATTCGGCTATATTGGTGAGCTTTAGTCACCTGTTACCCCAACATGACTAGCCAAGGTTAGTTTATCTCTATCTGCGTCCCTTTCTTATGACACTAGTTAGTCAGAGACACAGGGAGGGGTTAAATTAAACCTGGGCCGTCATTTAAGGACCGTTGGTAAGATTCAAAAATTGCACCTCTAAACGACATAATAAACTATCCTTGTATCAGTCATGCTAGGACGCTGGAGCTCAGATATGACCGCTTAAGTTTGATTTGTCCAAATTTCCCTATAACTATTGACAACTGTAATAATGTGGTGTAGTATTGTGCTATCCTTGTACTTAATAACCGAAATTACAGGTTGAAACGTCGAGGATTAAAAGGCAACGCCATAAAACCCCATAAAATTAAGACTAATTGAATTGCATTTGTATTGTATTTATTTCATGTTACTAAGTTTTAAGACTCAAGATCTGAACTTGTTTGTTCCTGAAAAATAAATCTGTTTTTCTAAGCTGAGCATCTTATTTGACCCAAACAATTATTTTTTTGAAAATACTGTTGGTGTCGGTATACAGTTTTAATTGGTGCTTTTATTAGTCGCCCTAGGACTTATTAGTTATTATCCGCTAATCTGTTCTTGTCTGTCGTTGAGGTTGGAGTCCTGCCGTTACCCCGATTTTCTTTGTGTTGTCATTATTATTGAAATTTATTTACTTGCCTGTCGTCTTGTTTTTCTCAAGTTTATTATTTTACGCAGTCGTGCAATTTAACGATCATATTTGATATCTCAAACGGGTACTCACGTTTGCTGGCAGCGTCGACGACACATTGACCCTTTACCAGGCTAAGGGAATTGTCTCCCACATACCTACTTGTATTCAAGATGTAACTACATTATTCTGATATAAATTCGATTGTGCTAAAGTGAAAAAAAACTTCCTTCTAAAATGTTGACTAAATAGTAACAAACATATGTCTGTTAGATTTCTTGGGGAAACTTCTAGTTTGATGGGACCTGGTAAAGGTTAAGCCTCATACTTCAGTAGCTGAGGTTACTGAACAGCAGTTCCACGTTGCCCGTTTTGTACCCATTAGATTGCACTTCACTGTTCGGAATGGGAGGTTGGTTGTAATAAAACTGTAAATTTAAAACTAAATAATGCTTTATTTCACATTGTGTCAATATTCATTGGTCACAAACAAGTTTTGCACTTCGTCATTGGAACTTATACTCCGAGTTTCGCGTTACAATATTTATAAAATATATGCAGTTAACAACAATCCCCTCAATTTATCTCATCGTTTGTACAGCCCGCGGGCGCCTACCCCCCTCCCGCGAGCCTCCACGGAGGAGCGTTACTCGGACAATTTATAATAATCAACAATTTTAGTAACATTTCATCAGCATTGAATTAAGTAATTTATTGAAGTCGTTAATATTTCGGTTTGTTGCTAAGAGACTCGCGGCAAGGACAGAATATTTCACTCAAAGCAATACAATTTGCATTTCTGGAGTGCGATCTTTGAATCTCACCGGGTGGCTAAAGCTCGCCAAAACGACAGTGTTTCATAGAAATGCGGCCAGTTTGGTGAGCTTTAGTCACCTAGTGAGATTCAAAAATTGCATTTGAATCTCAACGGGTAACTAAAGCTCACCAAAATAGCCGTTTTTAATAGAGATTCGGCCATTTTGGTGAGCTCTAGTCACCTGGTGAGATTCAAAAATTGCTCCCCTGATCGTCGCATGAAGTACCCATGCATAATCATGGATACTTCGCTGCCAGTGCACGAAATGGCCTCGATACATCGGAAGTGGTTTTTCTGTTAATTATTACTTAAGTTTTCGAACATTTTCTCTTTAAATCTAAACTGAATCCACAAATAAATGCAGAGTCCGTCCGCGACTGGCGCAAAGATCGACGCTCGCGCACCACGAGGGCTAAAATAATCACCAGAAGAATTTATCCTCTAACAACATGCTAATAAACTCTTAATCATTATACAAAATTAGTATAAATATCACAAATAAAATACAAAGCTAATGATCGATGGAGGAGAGCCA
This sequence comes from Ditula angustiorana, assembly GCA_963691745.1. Lineage (NCBI taxonomy): Eukaryota > Metazoa > Arthropoda > Insecta > Lepidoptera > Tortricidae > Ditula > Ditula angustiorana. The sequence continues at coordinate 2,923,739 of OY829492.1, read as the reverse complement.
GCAGCAGTTTTATTTGTTTCATTTTCCTTATAGGATGGGTGGTCGTCCGTCGCGCGGGGCGGCGCCTCGGCAACTGATTATACTGATCGACGATTTAGCGATCGTTACTGGACCGACCGCCGACCCGCGCTGTCTGCGTACAGTGGACTCGTGAACATGCGCACAACACTCGTCGCGCGCACCGCGCCCGCTCGCCGCAGCCGCGCTGCCGGCGAGCTCGGCGCGGTGTCGGAGTATGAAACAAAACCTTATCATACAAATAATATTCATAGAACAAATGGAAACGCTATGTTACAAAATAAAAGAACAAAAACAATTAAGTATTTATATTTATACAAAACAATGTCGCTCGTCCCCGCTCGGACCGGCTCGGTGCGTACACGTCGGTTAGTCTGCCTTAAATCGATCGAAACCGATAATCTAATGGAGTCTTTTAGAATAAATATTATAGAAAAAAAAAACGAAAATATCGTACAAAATCAGCCTTCGCGTATTCATCCTTCTCTATACCATTTCCTAACTACACTACGCGCCCCTCCCGCTCGGGCCGGACGCGGCGCTCGCGGCAGCGTCGCGCGGGACTCGCGTCGCGGCGAGACTGCCGGACTCACATTACAACAAATCATATCATAACAGATGAACAGGCATTTCTAGTTCGAGTTTTCGAAGCGGACTGACTAGGAGACGGGAGGCGGCCGTCGGCACAGTTGTGTTCAATCTCGTAGGCCGCGCGGGCGCCGGCTGCCCGGCCGCCCGGCCTGCGCGCCGCCAACACATTTCATTATTAAGGCAGTATACAATTCGCTATGTGTAATACTATTTATAATGAGTATCCGAACCCTCCAAATAAATCCACGCCCCCGTTTAATAAATTTGAAAATTACGACGACTGATCGTCGACCAATTTTTATGTCGCGCTTTGAAAAAGTTGTTTTATGTGTGGAGTGACAATCGTTAATATTTAAGATCCTAAAACTTGCTACATGTAGCAATTCAATTCGTCGCACCCGTCTCATTTATTAAAGAGGAACTACTTAGCTATGGGATCGTGTCGTTCGGCTCGGCAGGTCGGAGTCGAGAGGGAAGCGATCATACGTTAAAGTCAGATAGCAACTCACTCGTAACATAAATATTCCTGCGGTAAGTGTACACCCTGACTATACGAAGACAGTTTCGCATACCTCTATCACAGTCACCGCTGCTGGGAACACCGAATCCATTCTTTGGAGAGTCGCTGCCAAACTGGCGTCGAATAGTTCCTGGTGTAAACTTAGTTCTACGGTTTTTCAGTCTTCCTTTAGAGCTGTATTGCGCTCTAACGTGTAACCTTTCTTCCCGGGCATCGAGATGCCAACGGACCCCGTTTGCCATCAAGCGCCGCGGCATCCTCGTCGTCCATTGGTCGTCACAGAAGCAACAGGTTATGTACCCAATGAGAATTCACCAATCTGATCGGGGAGCTTATTAAAAGGCCAATGAGGGAGGTGGATGTCTATCGCAACAATGTCCTGTCGCTATCGTGACGTCTAATGAACGACGGACTAAATACGCCCGTGTCCAATATTATCCATCCTAAAGCTCGACATACGTGGTCAGTAGGCCTAGAGGCACGCGGCAATATTTAAAAATGATAACATTATTTCTTGTAGTTTTTATGTAGCTGTACAAATTCACGTCAACGTAAATAACAAATGTTATAATGTGTATGTAAAACAGGTACTCAATTTACGAGGCTACTGTTCATGTGAATTGCCGAGGTGCTCGCAACTGGACTGGCGAACTGACCGCGTCTGACGGTCCTCACGACTGACGGACCTACCCCGCACCGATATCACCATAACGCGGCGATACCAGCAGGATAAGCGCAGTCTCGAGAATGACATCGCACTCGACAGGCGTTCGACTGCCGCCTCGCGAGTTAAACATTCATTTCAGGAAAACATTACACTTTGTTTTTTCAATACTAACCGTACCCAGAGATATTTTTGTGAACCGTTCACCGGTGACGCGGGAGTCAGGTTGCATCATCCTCAAATATCTCTGATCACGGTGACGGTACAAAACGAAGCGAGACAATGAAATATCTCAAGCGCGACGCAGGGAGCCTGACGGCGACCTCGCTACACCTACGACACGGGCGCGCGCGCAGCGGGCGGGTGGTGGCGCTCAGCGCAGCGCGGGCCCCGGGCAGCGGGCGCAGCGGGCGGGTGGTGGCGCGGGCCGCGGCGCGCGGGCGGCGGGCCGGCGGGTCACCGCAGCGCGCGGCAGCGCCGGCACACGCGCACCGCGCCGCACGCGCCCCACGCCCGCATCTCCGAGCACGAGCCGCAGAAGATGCCGCCGCACTGTCTGCGGGCGGGAGCGGACGCGATCGTTACTACGCTGGACCGGGCCCCTCGCTGTCCGCCGGGGAGCTCGCCCCGCGAGCCGGTACCGACCTGCAGTGGTGGCGGCGGCGCGCGAGCCAGAAGTGGTTGCGGCAGTGCTGGCAGCGCGGCGCCGCGCTGTCGGGCAGCCACACCACGCCGCGCGCCTCCTCGCCGACCTCCACCTCGCTCAGGCTGCCGCTGCTGCTGCCGCTCGCGCTGCCGCGCCCGCTGTTGCTCCCGCTCATCTGCACCCGACCGCGAACGTTACGAGCGTCGCTCGGAAAGACGGAACGCGGGCGGCCCGCGGCCTCCTCGGTTCCCTCTCTCGAGTCGACGAGCCGCCGGAGGAGAGCCGCGACGGACCCGGATCGGCCCGAAAGTCGGCGGACGCGATTCTCGAAACGCCAGAGCGGCCCGCGCGGACCCGGCCGGGAGCGACGGTCGGACCGCGTCCGTCGACGCGGGATCGGCTCGGACCGAGCCGGGCGGACCGACGGGTCCCTCGCTCCCGTCGCGGGACCGCGAAGCTCCCTCGGCCGGCTCGGGCCGACGCCAGGTCGACGGACGCGGTCGGGCCGGAGCCCCCGGCGCCGGCGCTAGCGCTCGGGCGACACGCGCTGCGACAGGAGCGGGCGGCCAGGAGCGGCCAGCTCGCGGGCGCAGCGCGCGGCGAGGGGGGGGGCGGGCCGCACCTGCGGGGGCGAGGGCGCGGGGGGCGAGGCGCGCGGCGCGGCGGCGGGCGGCGGCGACGCGCGCCGCAGCGCTTCCCGCGCGGACCGCAGCTGGCCCGTCAGCTCTTCTACCACTTTCTGGGGAAAAATACGCGTCGAGTCAGATCGGGCCCGTCTCTATGACGGGAGCTCGTCCGGACCATCATTTATTGTGAGACTGCTCCGATTTTCGAGTCTCCCTTAGTATGAAAAAAAAACTAAAATTCATTCGTTTCTTTTTATCCATATCTCATAAACGGTAGAATCACAAAACGAACGTTCCGCGATCAACAAAAAAAGCTTCAGCTGCCGTAGAGCTTCGGCGACTCGCGCGCCGGGCTCGCGCGACGCCCAGGGGAGTTCGGACTGACCTTCTGATAGAGTATGATCTGGTGCAGGCGCGCCTGCAGCGGGTCGGCGAGCGGCGGCAGGCCGTCGAGCGGGTCGGCGCCGGGCGCGCCGCCGGCCGCGGCCGCGCCGCACACGCAGCGCGCGCGCGCCGCGCCCGGCTCGCCGCACACGCCGCACCAGCACTCCGAGCTGCCGCCCGACGAGCCGGACGTCTCGATGCCGCCTGCGGACACGCGTCACGTCAGCCTCGGGACCCTTCCGCTGTCCTTGTGGATCTGCCCGTTCGGGGAGCTCCGACTTTTATTTACGCATTTTAATCAATTTTGAAACGACCCGGCTCCGTGTGGAGAGAATACCTGTTTTTTTGTGTTCGATTACTGTCGTCGGTTCGATTCGAACGCTCCGACGTTCATCCCCGAGTCGCCCCGGATCTCGGCGGCGGCAGAGTACCGTTCCCCCCGACTTCGCTATTACGGGAGCGTCTTCAAATATTTTTGAACGTCGAATCTCCAGTACGGCGACCGTTCCCCGGTCACCCTCGTCGACATAGAGGTGACTGAGCTTTACTGGCGGGACGATGGCCGCGTTCGAAACGCGACAAATCCGCTGCGGTCCGCGGCCCGCGGTCGAGGAGTACAATAATGTTACGCATCCACCACTACCCTTCGTGCCGGTCCATGCGAGAGTTGCAAAACTACGAGAGGAAAAATAGATCGTGACAATCATCGATCCAAAGCATGCATCGCGAACAGCCGGGTCCCGATCGAGCGACTCACCTCACGAGGCAGCCGGTCGTGACACGCTCTTACGAATTCGATCTACAAAGACGCGCCCCACTCTATCCTAGTTTGTCTGCTAGTTTGTCTGACAACTAAAAAGGTGGGCGCGTCTCAGCGAACCGGCTGCCTCGCCAGGCGGGAGCCGGCGCGGGCAGTGTTAGTGAGGTTAGTGAGGTCAGTGTCGGGTCTGTGGCTACTGACTGGTGAGGCTGACGCAGTGCCGGCAGCGGCGGCGCGGCGAGGCGGGGCACAGCGTGAGCTGCGAGGCCACGCGCGGGCGCGGCGCGTCCTCGCTCTCCGAGCTGGCGCCGCTGGACAGCCCGCCGCCTGCGACAGCACGCGACTCGTCACTCCTGCTCGCGGCCGGCCGGCCACGGCTCGCGCCGCTCCGCCGACGAGCGGCGCGGGGACGCGGGAAGCTCGACCCGACCGTCGCACTCGATGATGAGACGGTCGGTTCCTCCGAGCGTTCAGTTGACGCGGCGCGACGGAACGAGCGAACGTACGGGGAGTGGGGAACGCCTCGACCCGAAAGGAGTGGACGGGTCGCTCCCCTCGAGCTCCTCGGCCGCTACGCGTCACGTAGTTATTGACAGCATGAAAAATGGATTAAATCGACTTCCCTTCCGTGCGGTCATCGAAAGTTTAACGGAGGGGTGGGGGTAGAGACGCTCGAAAAGAATGACCCGAGAGTCGGCAGAGGACATGACGCGATCGCCGCGCCGCCCGCCGCCGCTGCGTCGCTCGTCGGTGAGCCGAGTCGTGGCCGGACCGATAAGTTGGTCGCACTTTCTTATTCTTTAGCTCACAAATGAATTATCTCGCTTTAGTAGACCGTTAACCGTAGTCGTGACTCGGATCATGCGGTGCTTTGTTAAATAGTACCGATAGTATCGTTGCAAATTACGTATTGGTTAAACGCGACAGTCTCACCCTACGACCACACCACTATTCATAACACCCTATTATTATTAAAATTGTTAACTCGAGATAGATAACTATTTATTCTACTTTCGGATAATGCACACACATATTGTTAGTTTATGTCACTTTTCGGTTATACAAATTGCATGGTATTATATTTTCGGATGATGAGGTTTTTCGTCAATCAGTCCAGTCGGATTTCACGTTGATCTTATATCATAATATCGCAGATCAAACACTGCCGCGCAAAACTCATCGTGGACGAAGGGACAACGATTGAAAGAAAAAGCGTAGGATTTTATCTCCGAATAAACAAGATCAACGCGAGATCATTCTACCACCAGAGTCTATACATAAAAATGCCACATTCACAGAACCGATCACGGGCCTGACTCATCAAACGGACTCGATCCACCCCGACCCGAGCCGATCGCCGGGTCGCTCCTCTCGGCCGAAGAGCGACCGGACGACGACGGGTGAACCGATCCCGGGGGCGTTCCAGCGGAGCGAACCGGCGCGAGCACTGACCGTTCAGGTCCACCTCCAGGAACTTCTGGTCGAGCTCGTCGGGCGGCGCGCGGCCGTCGGGCGTGGCGGCGCGCGCGCGCGCGGGCTCGGCCAGCTCGAAGCCCGTCGACGACTGGTTGCTGGACTCCGACACGGAGCGCCACGTGATGCTGACGTGCCGCGTGCGCCCGCCCGCGCACGCGCCCGCCGGGTGGACGTCGGCCTGCCGGAGAGCACCCGTGTTATAGTATAACTGTATGCGAACCGAGAACCGATGTCGAAACGAACGATGCCGACGCGGTACCGAACTCACCTCGTGGAGGCCCGCGACGTCGTGCAGCTCGGGCGGCTCCGCGGGCGCGGGCGCGGCGGGCTCGCCGGCCGAGTCGCCGGACTCCCGGCCCGGCTCGGCCGCGCCGCCCAGCTCGCGCTCCAGCGACGACGAGCCGCTGGCCAGGCCGCGGGGCGCGCGCGCCGCGCTCTCGAAGTGGTCCGGGTGCAGGCCGTCCACCTGCGGAGCGGCGTGAGGTTAGAGCCGGTCGCTCGCTCCGTGGGACGGGAGAGCGTCGGGTTGAGTGGGTATTACACTAGACGGTATTCAGGACCCGATAGTTAGGGAGGGCGTGGTCCCTTGCGAGGACGTCGATCACTACACTGCACTGAATACCGGCTCCCTCCCTCTCCGTGTACAGTCTGAATTTGAACGCCGATAGAGACATATCATGGCACCTGTTGTAACTGAATTTAAAAAGCAGCGATTGCCGTGGCCGTAATTGCATCCATGAATATTATAAAAGAAAAAAAGAGGAGAAGAAGGAAGCCGCGCGACGACCGAGTTCCCTGACTGCCCTGAGCGTTATTACACTGCTCGGTCGCAAGGGCGATCAGGGAGCAACGCTGCCGGGACCGTCCGGTCGCCCTAGTTAGGGACCTTCACTCTCTAACTCTGATCACACCACCCTCAGTTAGGATAAGGCTCCCTTAAAATTGGGTAGTGTAATAAGCGCTCTACCTGGTCGGCGGCGGGCAGCGCGGCGGGCAGCGCGTCCACGCAGCTGTCGGTGAGCGCGCGCGCCGCCCGCGCTTCGCACTCGCCAGTCATGATGCTCGACAGCTTCCTGCGCGCCAGAAACGTATCCATCAGTTATACCGATTTCGCTGATTTTCATGAATCTCGAGAGCCTCTCGATAGCTATAGAAAATGGCAAACGATTAAACATCGAATTCTATCTCTAGACACTCACATGACATCAGGCACTATACTGGGGTCACTACACCGCCGCTGCGTCGTCCGTTTCTCTCCTTCGCTGAGCAGATTGTCACACGATCTCGTTTTTGTCATTAATCCTGTAAATATAACACCGATTTCAACACCCACAAGGAAATCGAGAACGCGAGCGTCACAGCGTTCATCAGGACCGGTAAGTTACCAAATAAACTCTCAAATACATGTCGTACTGACTTTACGATACGATTTTATTACAAAAACATACAAAGGCTCTGGCAGCAGGCGGCCAGAGGCGTACCGTTAGGACTGGCGTGCGGCGCGGGCAGCGGCTCGGGCGCGGGCGGCTCGTCGTCGGGCTCCTCGCGCTCGCCGCAGTACATGCCGGCCCACAGCTGCATGCTGCGCACGCCGTACTCCGGCCACAGCACCTGCCACCGACACACCGACTGTTAAACACGACCGCGATTCAATCGGCGTCGAATTAGCTAACTTCTGTGGCGCGTACATCTATCTATGCTTGTAGAGTGCCGTTACTTTACTGACCGACTGGCAGACGACGTCCGACCTGTGCGTGTGTACATAGTTACTTATGATCCGAATCTACGCCGTCAGCCGTCGAAGTCGCGGACGAAAGCTGATTCTCCATATCTATGTTATTCTGTTTAGCCGGCCCCCTTAAAGTTTTCCCGGAGGGTGTTAGTGTGGCGCGGCGCTCACCTGGTCGACGCGCGAGCTGTGCGGCGAGTAGAGGTGATTGCGGTAGGCGGGCGCGCGCAGCAGCTGCCACACGTGCGCCGTGGTCTCGGGCGCGCGCGCGTCCGCCCGCTCGCGGCTCGTGTTGCACAGGAACGTGCCGAACATGCACGAGTGCACGTGCGTCGCTAGCTTTATCTGAAAAAAAAAACCGTTCTTGAAAATCTTCTTTTCATAGTTTTCTTCTTCTTTTCACAAAGTCGCTATCTTACCGCCTATCTTCATCATATCTTCGGCCGCTTACTCCTTCTAAACCGTGCAACGGATTTTGATGCAGTTTTCATATAAGTAATTTAGAGATTTTATATAGAAAGTTTTTTAAGTTTTCGTTAGTAAATTGAGCCCGTGCGAAACCAGGGCAGTGCTAGTATTTTACAAATCTGCCAAGTACCAGAACTAGCTTGTAAACTAACAGCAAGATGAGCAAAAATACCAGAGCACCATGACTTACTAGGTAGGCTTCGTTAAACTCGAAGCTGCAAGGGTACTGGCGCATGAGCTGGTAGACGACGTCGAGCCATTGCAGGAAGATCGGCGAGCGCTCGTTGGGCTCCTCGGGCCCGAACTGGTGGCCGCAGCGGTCCGCGAACTTGTGCCCGAAGTCCAGCCACTCCCGTTCCACTAGCACTCGGAAACCCTGGAACGGATAATCAGGTCATATCATTTCGAGTTGTTATAGGACTGATCACTGTTTTTGTAAAGGGTCCTGACTCCTGAAGTACGGCCTAATGAGATCCAAGTATAACAAAATGTGGTTTGGAAGTCAAAAATTGTATTCATTTAGATTCAACTTTGATGAAGTTAATTATTGAGAAGCAGCGGACGCTCACGAGTTCATTAGGGTGGAATTAGTAGCCTATATCCGTCAGGGATATTGTTCGCTTTCTATTGGTGAAATAATTTTCGAATCGGTTCAGCAGTTCAGGAGATCAGAAAGACCGGTAAATACAAACGAAAAAAGTTTATCTAGTGTAGATTAACTTAGATAACTAGACCAAAGCAATTCACAAGCACCAGTAGCGCATAAGCGCGCGAGAGCTCACCTCAACCGTCCGGATGGCTACTATCGGAGCTGCGGAGCCGTTCACGTATACCGGGAGCGCAGGAGCGCGCAGGGGCTCACCTCGACCGTCCGGTAGTGCACGTCGAGGATGAGCTGCGCGGCGGCCACGATCTGCGGCGTGCGGTCCCAGCCGTCCGAGCAGTGCACCAGCACCGGCCGGCCCGCCAGCACGGCGCGCGCCGCCACGCTGGCCGCGCGGCACACGCCGGACACGTACTGCAGCCACAGCGTGCGCTCCAGGTTGCTGTGCCAGCTGCCGACAGAACATTGATATCAGCTCATCATTATCCCAGCGCTTTTTCCTGTTTCTCAGTTCAGGGTATGCGTTGACCATCATCCCAGAGTTAGGTTATTATTACATTGGAGCGGATGCAATCTGACCTCCGTAACCCCTGTTAGAGAGACACCAGACCGACAAGATCATGGTCATTTTCATGAATGTGCAGGTTTTCTCGCGATTTTTTTCCTCACCCTAAAGGTGTCGGTACTAGTGTTCAACATTAACACTGATATCAGTTATTGTTTAAAAAATGGTTATTCAAGGAGTCATAATTAAATGTCGCGAAAGACCAACATACGATACGGCGTGATAGCCCAACTACCGACTCGACAAGGCTTCAAAAGCCAGCAGAGAATCTTGGCTTCATAGATTACCAACAAGAAAAGAACCATTAAAAAAAATAGTTTGGCATTCAACTGCATCTTCAATTACCTATGTATTGAGTCTGCCTTTGATCATTAAAACACAAATGGCATGCAAATGAAATAGAGAAACACGGCACGCCACTGACTTGGCCTGGTCGCTGGGCTCGGCGGCGAGCGCGCGCAGCTGCTGGAAGCTGCGCCGCACGTGGTGGATGTTGGGCAGGCTCATGAACTGGATGTCGGCGTGCGGGTAGTACTGCTGGCACTCGCAGCCGCCGCCGCGCGCGCGGTTCGTCACGGCCGACGCGTACGAGCGCGCGTCCACTATTAGCAGCTTCGTTTGCTGGAATAACATGCAGGTTCGTCATGAGATTACTGCGGTTCGACGTCCGACAGAGTTGTGAATGCTCTAGGCTCAAAAGTACAGGATACAGGATGGAGTAGGATACAGGAAGATTACAGAAGTTTAGCCAGCGACAAGATTTCATCTAGTTGCATGGGGTTTCTCTATGACTGCGATGATAGTGATAGTGTTTGTAGTCTCCGACCGAACTTTCGCTTTCGAACGACTTTTGGCCTGAAATTGGAGTTTCGGTTAATTTCGTTTTTGACAGAAAATCTGCCGCAACTCTTATAGGCAGAAGCGATTAGCGTAGAGAAGTGGCCGCAAAGTGTCAACGACACTGTGGACTTCGCCTCGTGAACTGCCCACTGTCGTACGTAGTTACTTATTTGTCGGTTTTGCACTGCGGTGTTCATTTAACACCTTAGTTGTTATAGCTTAAACCAGCAAAAGCTTAAAAAATAAACAGTAGCATCGCCTTCGATGTAAGTTTCGTTTCTTGTTTCGGTTTCGGCCGAAACTGGAACAGAAACCGAAATTCTGCTTCGGTTTTGGTTGTAAAAACTAGTTTCGGACGAACACTGGGTGTTTCACTCGGCGACGCGAGGCTCGTTACCAGGAGAGCATACCTTGTTGGTGTTGGGCGGCTGCAGGCCCCGGTCCGCGCCGCAGGCGGCCACGAAGGCCGCCAGCAGCCGCTCGTCCTCGCTCGAGCGCCAGCCCAGCCAGCCCACTTCGGGCTGCGAGGAGCGCGCGATCACCGCGCCGTTGCCTCGATGCCTCCACACCACAGCCGGTACTCGGCGCATCGCACGAAACCTGCAAAACAATCACTTCAAAGTCAACATACACGAGTCTTTAAAAAAAATGGTAAACATCACAAGACTTATAAAAAATTGCGGGACCTTGTGCAAGGTCTGTCCAGATCGCTACCATCATCTTGCTCGCTAATCCAGTCGCTAAGCAGCAGTGCTTGCGCTGTTGTGTTCCGGCGTGGAGAGCAAGACGGCCGGTGCAATTCCTGGCACAAGAGGTATTCCATCTTAGCTCTCTGGGTTGGCAACGCATCTGCAATCTACTTGGTGTTACGGGTGCCTGTGGGCGGTGGTGATTACTTACCATCAGGTGACCCACTTGCTTGTTTGCCTTCCGCGGTTATATATTAAAAAAACTTACCGGGCTACAGAGTCGAGATCTTCGTCGCCGATGGACGCCGGAACGACCAGGAGTGGGGGGTACGAAGGACATAGCTTGTAGTCAGCATTGGCTGCTGTAACTCGCCACGCGCCCTTCGTCGTGAAACCTAGCCTTTCCACCTGAAAAACAAAGTTATTTTTACGGATGACTAAAACAAGCCAACTCTATACCTACCTACATAGGTGCGTTGTCAACAAAGGGTTTCGCAACTGACAATTGAACAAATAAAACATGTTACGATAAATTGTTACCGAAGTTACGTGTAGGTGTTTTTACATTTAACCACTGATCAAACACCGATGAGTCAAAAAAAGCCAGCCAACTGCTCGTCGTACTCGGTCGCCGAGGGTTTCGAACCACCACACATATTTCTTATTACATATGTGCCAAAAACGAGTAATAACTTACGAGCAACCTTTTCAATGTTCTATTGAAGTATTAAGTTCATCGTATTTTTCTGATAGTAGATTCCGCTCATTCAATCCCTTTTAAAATATCCTGACTTTATTTTTGTCTTTTGTTGAGATTTTGCGAATCAATTTAGACTGTGATTGTTGTTTACCCGACTGCCGCCAGAAGACACATTATGTTCTCCTTAGTTATTTTTTACTGATCTTATGCCAAATTTCTGAAGAAAAAAGTGTAAGTAGTCGAGACACACAGACAACAAAATTATGGGTATCCCTTTAAAATTCAAAATTTAATTGCACGCAGTGGCATGCAGGTACCAGGCGATGATAAGAAGCATGGAGACTCACTTCGGGGCCGAACCAGTATCTGTGTGGGGCGTGAGAGGCGCGCATCAGCGCTCTGTGCACGGAGGCGGGCGGCTGCTCCTTGGCCCAGGCCGCGTAGGCCGCCGCGAACGTCTCCTGCACGGAGCCCATGGGCGAGAGCGCCGTGCTGAGGCGCCGCCACCACTCCAGGCATTGTTCACCGGTGTTGAACGTACATCTGTAATAAAACAAATATTCACAACTGATTATTGAGCATATACACACTCAAAACATCCTCCCAGACACGTAGTCAAATAAGCGAACTTCACGCTTTACCTACGTTTTCAAATGATTTATGCGCTGAATCAACAAGTAAGTCACGTTTGTACATTTCAAAATTAGCGAAATCCTCGCGGCTCCGCGACGCATTTCGAATGCACCGTGCGCCGTTGGCACCCGTTCAGGTTGCACAAAGAAGGTAATAAAGGAGTATTCACTTTACGACTCGACTGCGGCATCAGAAATGTATTTATCTAGTTGAAAATCTCGTATACCTACGAGTCTGCCGACATCGCGTTCGACGCCGCGCGCCGGTGTTTGACGTTAACAAAGAAAACAAAACATTTTAACATAGTCCTCTTAACAAAGAAAATAAAGAGCACCTTAAAACTAATTTAGAATTATTGAATTACCGTATATATCTAGTTATATTTCAATGCTTGAATTGAATAAATAAACATAAACAATAAAAATTCAAATCTCTAAGTGACCTGGCCTCACCAGGTTAATTGTTTACGGTCTTTGTTCCACGTTCCGCGGTTGCTACGCTCGTATCGGTTGTTATGCCTATACGATATCAAATCGGCTTATCAGAGAAATTAGCTCAGCGGTACAAACAGTATTACTTAACACACATACTTTCTTGTTATTCAGACTCAGCCCTGCCTGACCTTATCTGCCAACAAAGTAATGATAAGCTTCGAATTAAAAACATCTTCAAGTGTGAAGTGTACATTTATAAACGTTTAGCACCTCGACTGTCAAATATTATTCCAATAATAAAATCATTTAGTACATACACACACGCTTTTAGCTTGGCATTTTACTTGGAAATACTGTTTCTGTGTACAAACGTTGCTAAAGGTGTGTTGTGTTCTCAACATCATTCGAGCAAACACATTTCAGGGAATAACATAGTTTCATTTGCTTTTTAAACAAGTCAAGGCCAGTGGTATCGTAATCCTAGATGCAGATTCAACAGTTTCAGCGCGTCACGTCACGCCGAGCCTAACGAATCAGTCACACGATTATAATGGCATAAAATATGAGCATGTAAAAGTTGAAAGCCTTATAATGTGTACGGAAACTTTTGACACGGCTTCGGCTCCTGCACCTTTGTCTCAGACGAATAATGTGACACATAGATAGATGAATGAGTTTTCAAATCGTCAGATACGTTTATGATACGTCTTATCTGTCGAAGACCTCTTCTGTTATCAATTGTTTTGAAAATCGGCCCAAAGGCCTGATCACGGTATCACTAAAAGAGAAACGTACTTAAAATAGTGCTTTTTTTTTATAAGGCTGGAACTGAAAAACACGATGCAAAAATGTGCGGGATCGCTTGACATAACGCCAAACCCTCTTTCTTGTTTATGGTTATGAAAAATTATAAATTTCGTTGCACGAATTCGCATAGCAAAGTTCATTGGAAAACATATGGAATAACAGGTTGTCATTAATTTGAAGAGCTACATACTTGAGTTGCCTGCCATGTTTGCAGAGCACGATGAGGCACAGCAGGTCCCTGATCTCGACGGCGTCGATGAGGCGCAGCGGCACGGAGGCGCCGGGCCCGCTGCGCCGGCGCGGCTGCGCGTGCAGCCGGTAGTTGGACATGGCGACGGTGCCGCCATCCGCGGTGCGTCCCACCCACTGCGAATTAGCGCCTTGTTACTTATGAGACCCTGGTAGATCGAAGTAAGAGCTTTTTAACATGCCCCTTTCCACAAGCAGGTTCATTCCAATCTAATACAGAAATAAATTGTCCTCGTGATCTTTTGACACGGTTTAACCTACGCCTTGCAAACCTTCGATGGTGTTATTACTATGTCCATCTTGAAAACCTCATTCGGAATATTGGTATACGATTATTTTCATCTGACGAGAACTTAAGTTTCGAAAATTATTCTTATCATTACCAAATTTTCAGACTATCATAAGCCCTTTTTAAGTTAACGGCGTTCGAAAGTCCACACAAGCCAACACCATGTCTTAATATGCCATATACGCAGTCGCACTCAGCGTTAGAATGATACGAGTAGGTATTATCAAAACGTTGTAGCGTTCATTCACCCCGGTGCATCCGACCCGCTGAACTTATAGGCCAGTTGTGGTTACTTAACGTATCTATCAATTTGCATTATGATAATTAAAAGTACGCCACACAATTGTACGAGTGAAGTTTGTAGTATTCCATACGCAAATCACATGTAGATTCATTTACGGTAATAGTTGTAGGCATTTCTCAGCGGACTCTGACCGGGGGACGCGGAGGTTTCAGCTTAGCGATCATCGCGTGTTCACGCAGAACTCGTCTAGACTACAGATTGAACTGACATTTTGAAGGACAACCACGAAAAGTTGGCATCTGTACACATAAAACGTGGGCTTTAGCTTTCAACGCTATTGTTTGATGAGGCATGTTTAAGCGTTTTCATCATCGACAGGCATGTAATTGGCTTTAGGGTAAAATGCAACGGTCGCGTTTGCCTTTGTACATGTCATTTTATTTTAATTCTTAAATCCAACAAAGAGTTTCCCATACCTAAATAATTGCTATTTTTAGTTGTAATGAACCTGTCCTTTCTTTTTTTTCTGCTTAGTAAAACGATACCAGAGCCCTTAGCAACGCTAGATTTTGTCGCGAACTTATAATCATATATCCCTTTCGAACCAGTAAGGGCTAGGCCACACCGGTTGCGTACACGCATAACGCAGCTCTACGAAGCGACCGGTATGGTGTGGCCTTAAGCGTGTGCGAAATGGACGGATGCTTAGTGTCCGCGATAAACGCTAGCGTGCTACCAATGCAGGGGTACATAATGTCGGTAGGCTCACCTGCACGAACTCCCCGCATATCGGCGTGAAGGGTACATCGATGCCCGGCTCGTCGCAGTGCGTGCGCAGGCGCGGGTAGAGGTCGGCGGCGCGCACGCGGTGCGGTGGCGGCTCCGGCTGCGCGGGCGCGCCCCAGCGCTCGCGGTCGCGCTCGCTCATCGTGCGAGTCGACGACGATGACACCTGGACATGACAAAATGCCATTATTAGTCTATGTGATAAGTAAAGCCGGGAGCTGGTATTAGAAATTCGGTGTTGATCCCATTATTCGTGGTGGAGTGTTCTTCATTCGATAGGGAACACTTGCTAAAACAGTATTTACTTAATCCTATACGTGGAAGAGATCAAAGATGAAGGCCTGGGTCACGACATCTAACTGCATCAAGACTGGCTTTTAATAATTTAGTTTAATGCATTTCTCAGATGTTTTCCATAGCTACTCGTATGTTTTTTCTTTCCTTTATGAGTTAGCAACCGTAGTTGTCAGAAGCAACCCCGTAGGTATAGAATTATCTGGAAGTTTCACTGTCATAAAACGCAAAAACATCTCTTAAAAAAAAACTCGGGAGTTCCTTTACCTTACCTAGCGAACCGGGATTCAAACCCACAAAGAGCCTGAGAGAGAACCGCAAACAAAAATGATATTTTTAGCGGACATGATATTTACACTCCATCCGCATACCTCGAGGAGGCCGGTGAATTGCCCACACGTGGCTTTCGACACACACACGCACATCCGGACACCGTCCAACGATCAATAGAGTCTGAGAACAAGCGGAGGTGCCTATGCACAAGTAACCAATATAAATACCGGCCGGACCGGATTTGGGACCATTTATTTAAAATCCGTCCAGTTACCTCAACATGTGTAGCCGGCATAACACCTCTACTTTTTCCAGGTTTATTTGGCACTTAGCTTCTTCCCAGAGCGTGCATTATCTCTGTGACACTTTGGGCCCAATAACGCGAGCGTGTGCCGCGGGAAAGGACTAAAGTCGAACTGGGGGAAAGATTGATAAGAACTTGATAATAAGGTTTGGGACCTGAAGCTAACGCGGTTGATAATTGAATATTAGTACATATTTGTTTTGCATGTAAATAGAAAGGCGATGGGCTCAATGTATAATTAATATTAGAAGACACCCATTGGGTGTTCGAGAAAGTTCTACGAATCTACAGCATATTTCCAAAGTTCCAAAATTGGTCAACGTTTTAGCGGAAGTAGCATAAAAAAGCCAACCCGTATTATCATTTGTATAATTTACATCACATCATGATCAGTGGTTATAAATATTGACTTTACTGGTACACATTATCAAAATACATTTGTTTGTACCTTGCCGAGTGATAATACTATTGTCAAAGTTCACGTCCCAAAAATTCCATTAGGAAATGAATTGGTTGAATAATGAATAGTTGTTACTCGTAGGTTAAAAACATCACGTGTCAGTATTAAAATAAGACTTATTCTTAACATCTTCAACAATGGTCAAACATGAAAAATGAGCAATTTTTAGTAAAGTCGTATGTAACAACTTAAATACCGAACTTTCGGTTTCGGCCGAAACTGAAGTAATGTCAAAGTTAAAATACCTTTATTCAGTTTAGGCTTGCAGGGACCACTTATGAATGTCAGACAATTTTACAATTTACCATGAACGACTTATTAGGTACTTATTACTTTTGGTCAGTCTGTAATGGAACTTTAATCTTTCCCGTATTTCTAGTAGCCTTTGTCTTATCGACGTCGGTAGGGAAATTGCACATATTTCTCCTAACGTACATACATGATTAAAAATATATAGCGACGCTAGGGCTAGGATATCTATTTCCTTGAAAAATCTCTTAATGACTCGCGAGTGCTCATGTTATAAATTGCTCAATTGTCCTTTCTTGCAAATGAATGACTCAATATTTGCAGCAGATCTCCATATATTAAGAACGTACGAAATAATGCTTTTAAAGTAGGCGAAATAGACCAACCGTACCGTAGCTACATTGGTTAGCTGCTGCATTTTTTTTACTGCAAAAACAGCAGAACTCAACCTACTTGCTGGCGCTGTGACGTGAGATCCCCACTGCGGCTTAGAGTGTTATTCCTAAGAATATAGTTGATTTTATGAATTCAATTATTTGACCATCTAATTTAATACATTCTGTTTTCTTAGGATTCAATAATACGTTATTGGCAGCAAACCATTCAGATAGCTTGGACAGGGTGTCGTTGGGTTCAATGAATTCAGTATCTTTCCTATTAACCTTGAATAGTGAAGAAGTGTCGTCAGCAATCATGACGATGCCTAATCTTCGGCTCACCATATATGTAAGGCCATTTACATAAACAGGGTACAGCAATAGAGCAAGAAAAGATCTCGGAGGCACTCCCATCTCGATCACCGACCCCGATGATAGTGCTCCATTAATTGCCACCTTCTGATTTCTCTGCACTAGGTAAGATTTGATGAGTTCTAAAAAGATGCCACGAATGCCATAGAAATTCAATTTACAAATTAAAGTGCCATGGCCTACACAATCAAACGCTTTAGAAAGGTCGCTGAAGACACCTATGGCGTCGTGCGACTCTTCCCAACCTCGTAAAAGAAATTTAACTAAACTGTATCCTGCATCTGCAGTAGATCTACCCTAAGTGAATCCAAACTGCTGTGAATGCAAACATTTGTGTTAGCATTATTTTCTCAAATACTAAAATTTGCACACCACTTTCATCTCATTTTATACTTAGGTAGTAATCAAACGCAGCTTGGCAGAAAATATGCAAAAGATTAAATAACTAGTAAGCATCTCTGTGAATGCTTAAAAATACCTACTATACGTATATCAGCTGCTACCTTCCCCCTTGCATATTTAAAGCTCTCTACGCAAACACATCTCTTATTCACTTTGACGTTTCGGTTCTACTGTATTGTTAGTATTTGTTAGTGACGGCCTTGGTCGCGAGCTCACGGGCAGACCGGGGCAGTATTGACGTGTCCCTTTTCGAGCATTTGTTACACGTGAATGCTCGTAGTGGAACCCGCTTTTATGTGTTCATATATATTAAATAAACATGAGCTTCGATTAAATTAAGCAACTAATATGCGGCATGCCACACCACGTGCCTGCGGAAGAGGTTTAGGAGAAATGTGAAAGCGGCCTTGCGTAACTTTTTACATACAAATAGTCTTGTTTACTAAAAAACGTTATTTTTTCTATGGAATTCTGAAGTCGTTTTTTTACATTTTTAGTGAGTATATTTTAGCTGCACCAGATAGCTGTATAGGATTCCGCAAAAACTTTTATAAAATTTGTTTGGAGTAGGTAATGACCCGATTTTCACTAAAATGGGCTTAGAATTATAACGTATCGATTAGAAGAAAGAATAATTGTCCACATCGGTTCAGACAACTCGGAGTAAGCGATGAACATACGAATAAGAAAAAAAACCGTTGATGAGAATATTCGGTTTTGGAAGTCTGTTAAAAAATACAAGGAAGACGCATGGATTACAATTAAATTTAAAATAAACTTTCATAATATGTATTAAATAACAAACAATTCCAAATTGCATTTTGTGTTAAAGACCACGTACAATTCTAGCCGGTTCATAAAAAAAACACTATTCAAACACTGCACATCAATTAGGAAAAAAGGTGATCAAAGTTCCACCATTTCGCGTTTTTGTAGCCTAAAAAAACTTTTTATGAAATGGTATCCATTGGGAGTTAGGAAGAAGGACAATAGAAATGAAAATTAAATAGATCTATTGCACCTATTTATGTATTTAAGTATCTATTTATCTATATAAGTATGTATATCCGTTGTCTAGTACCCATAACACAAGCAGCTTTAGTTTACTTTGGGACTAGGTCAATAGCTGTTTACTGTCCCAATATATTTAATTTATTGATATAAAGTTACATTATATTATATATTTTATTTATGTAGCGTACGAAACCAGGCAATCAATAATGTGAGATGTAAAGAGTAGAGTTGTCTATAACACAAGTCATAAAGGGAATGTTGACGAAGTATTTTTATTTAATAAAGTAAGAGGACCTTAAAAGTAAGTACAAAGATTTCCAAATAGCTATTCACGCTAGCTTAACGTCAACACTGGGCTCGTCATGTTTTGTAACAGTCACATTTGCTCATATAACTACTCGCATAGTTATTTCTGTTACCCAACAACTTTAAATAATTAGCTAACTTAGGCTTTATTTACGTTGCTCGTTCTAACGCGAGTAAGAGTACTCCACGATAACTTCTTTCATTCATTCTATCTTAGTCCTCCACGAGCATGACAAAGTAGTCTTCAAGTTGTTTATAGCGTGGAGGGCGTAAAAACTACAAACACAGACGCGTAAAACGCGATGGCAATAAACTTCTCCAGTACTCCTCAATTAGTCGGGCATTCCAAAGTAATGATGTAACACGCCCGCGGCGGTTCACATGTACCGATTGATTATACTATACAGCCTGCAGTTGGCTGGCTCATGGCATGGCTATGAATCACTTCGGTGGGTCACAAACTCCTATGCTTATTTTTGTAGGGCACTGAATAAGCCACCCTATGTCCAGTAACAGAAGGATTTAATGCTGAACATACAAACATATAACGTAGAAAATCCGTGTGAGCAGCCACACCACGGGCTCGTGGGTAGTTATTAAACTACCAGGATAACATCGGTATGGCGGAGCTTTTCTGCCATGGTTATAAGCAATTAGGTTTAGCAGGTTGCCTCGATCAATATACATATAAGCTCAAGTTTAAGAGGTCTAACGGTAATTAGAGGAACAAAATGATTCAGAAACAATATAACATTTCCCACGACAGATACTCGTTCGTACTTACGCATAATGTAAACAGAAAGTAAACAAGATTAAATCTGGACAACAGGCAATCGCCTAATAGCTTTATTCAGTTAGGATCCCCATCTGCGCAAAAGTTATGCAAACACCGAAGTTAAGCTTAGTGAGAACAATGTCAACATTAAATATTAGTAATGTGTTAGTGTTAGCATTAGGCGTTGCGCAGGCGGCTCGCCCACGGCTTTTGGCGCATTCACCCTGCTGGGGCCAATGAACAACTCCGAAAAAGGAGACAACACGTAACATCCAAGTTTTTGTTACCAACAAAAAGAATAGATTGAAATCGGAGCAACGTTTTTGTACAAAAAGTAATGCCATGAGAAATCTTTGGGGGACAAAAAATCCATAAGTATCACCTGCTCATGTCGACAAAGAAATTTGGTTTAGAGAAATCTGAAATGAATTATACAAATGAACGTTGTTACGTTAAGCGTGTCTACGTTACGCCAGGAGACAATATGCAATTCGAAGTTAAGTATTATGTCAATTACAGTTTTCATTCATTTCTTATAGTAATCGGATTAGTCATCATCAGTGTGGGCAACTTTTTGTCTTGAAGCAAACAAAGTATGGCTACGCCGGAGTCCTGTGAGGATTCATTTTTCAAATTCATACTTGGGCAGGATTTTAGAAAGGACCGTTAGCTCAAATGTCGGTAACCAATAGCCTAGACTAGACATCAATTTACATAACTTTAAAATAACGCAACTTTCATAACAAGCTTCTACGGTCAAAGGAGAATGGGCAAATTGTCCCAAGTGCTGTATACAGTTGTGCTATATCTTATTAGAAAGCTCTCAATAAGAGCTTAATTTTTTTATATGACAGCAAAACCGAGATGTTTGCAGGGAAAAAGCTACAGCCCATTTTATACCTCACTTTGTACTAGCAGTTGTATGAAAAGTATCTGTAAAATCATTTTCGAGATATAGCCGAAAGATTTTAACCACGCATTACTGAGGCCACTAGAAGTAAAAAACGTAATGGGAGCATAGGTCTAATTTGGTGTTTTTTTTTTTTTTTTTTCATACAAAACAATGATTAATGCTGCAGACACCTGGTCTTCGAAACATAGCCTATGATGATCCTTACACCGAGTACTACACGTCCATACTACTCACTATTGTATACAAGGGTTGGGACAGCGCCCATACAAAAATGCCCATTCACCTTTATAATTCCGTGGTATTCTGAAGTTTCTTGGTATTACCAGGCAAAAAAATATTTTTTGAAACGGGTGAGAAACGCAAAAAAATATAAATGCACAACATAAATGTTATAATTGAAATATATACATTTACAATCACTTCAACGTATTATTAATTAAAACAACTACTGAAGACTTTGCGATAAGTGAGTGGTGTTTTGCGTTTAATAATTATCACACTGTAACTACACGGTGATTATCGGGATAATGATGATTATCCTTTTTCGAACTCTGAGACTAGAAGAAGCAGTCATTGAAAATAAGTATGATCGAAACAGTTGACTTGTAGTCATTAAAACAGCAGTGAGAACTGTGCGGGTGGGCGCTGCGAAGCATGCACTATAAACAGCCGGCGTCAAGAACCATGTCTGCCTAAATCTTCGGCGAGCAAGCTTAGTTACAATTTATATTAGGAGGCTATTAGACGAGCGAGGGTCGTTCACCTCTGCTCGATGGATGTGCGTTTTGTACTGTTTGGTAAATACAGAAAAATCCACTACACTTTCTTCAGAGCCGACCAGATGTTAGTACCATGCACGCATAAATTATCTGGTTCATTCGAACATTAACTGTAGCCGGTTTGTAATAAAGATTAAGTTGTTCAAGCTTAAAGCTCGGGTAATGGGTCTGTCAACAGCGTATTAAGTTCCCTTAAAAGTTTGTGAACTATTTAGGCGGGTCTCAGCTTTCAGGCTGGGAAGAACACTGTGATATTGATTTAGTGGGCACAGTCGGCAAACACAGTGGTCTTTCCACTTCTTTGCAGACTGTACATTGATGTTAATTACAGCTGGATGTAAGAAAGTAAACATTTTTAGATGGAACACCGAAACACCTGGTCTCAAACGCGATATTTCTAACACATACCCAATGCCTAGCAAATACAAGAGTTACAGAGTTCCATGTATCAGCTCTAATTCATACCGGCTCATTCAGCTGACAAACGCCTTTATGAATGGAGGTATCTATTTCACAAGAGCGTTATCAGTACAACCTACGGCATCATTCAGCGGAAACGTAGTAGGGCGAGCCCTCGATCGGCACCACGACATGACTAATGCAGTGTAGGTAGCCGTGGTATTGGGGCCGCCGTGTGGGCACGGGCAAAACGCACGTCCGCGTTCAGATATGTTGTAAGTCGAAACTACGTAACCGATGCATAACTACTCCATAACATGCAAAACCATTACTTCCATTACGGCAAGCCATTAAATCGGAGCGATAGCGCTAGAAAACAACGAAAGAGTTAATTGTCTTCAAGTATAATAGATAGTGTGAATGAAATATTCATTCTTGATTCGTGCCGTTGTCATTTAAGTCATTCACCCAGCACGGGGCCGCCTGTTGCTACAATTGAAAGGCCCATTCAAGGCTGAGTTAAACCATTTCGTCTTGGCTTATAATGCACGCGGGTTAGAAAGAGAAACACTACAACTGTAAATCAGAACAGTGGTTGCATTATTTATCCAGTCCTTGTACGACGTCCATGTCCATTAAAGACAACAATGGGATGTTAAACTTCCGGTCTCCGCGAGTCATCTATCTGATCAGGCGAGGTGCGATACCATCTGTAAACGTAGCCTCTAACTGCTTAATGACTTCTGGAGTCCTGGTAGCTCCTAACCTTTTCGGGACCTTAAAGAGACTTACCATTATAAATATTATAATGTTAAGTTGGTCAAGGCTAACAGTTATTTTGCAGGAATCCCAGTTTAACAACAACAACAACAACAACAAATACTCTTTATTGATTCACACGGGTTAGGCTCGTAAAACACACTTTCCCGAAATGTGCACTTTCTCTAAAGGTGCACATTCCGCAAAATGTAAACTCCCAAAATGTACACTTTCCCAATTTTTAAACTTTCCCGAAATGTGCACTTTTTTAAACAGTGCACTTTTCCCAAACGCACGCTTTTCCGAAATGTGCACTTTTTCAAACTGTGCTCATTTCCAAAATGCACACTTTGAAAGTAATAAACGTAGCTATTTGTAAAAAAATTTTTTTTAAGTCCCGTACTTAAAATTGCAGAAACGGACCGCTTATAGTTTCGGTCTTTCTGTCCGTCCGTCCGTCCGTCCGTCTGTCCGTCTGGCTGTCTGTCCGTCTGTTTGCATTTGCACTATTTAGTACTATAGACAGGGACACAGGGTAGTGCACTTTTAGAGACAGTGTACCTTCCGAGAAAATGACCCTTCTAAAGAAGTGCACCTTTAGTGAAAGTGCACATTCTGGAAAAGTGCACCTATTGACACAGTGTACATATAGGGAAGTGCACTTTTAGAGACAGTGTATTTTCCGAGAAAATTACCCTTCTAAAAAAGTGCACCTATAGAGAAAGTGCACATTTCGGGAAAGTGTGTTTTACGAGCCTAACTCATTCACACAAGTAAACAAAATAAAAGAACACACACAGGGAAATTTTAGATGGGAATGGGAATTTAACAACAATCTTTACATGAGGGTGAATTAACAGCAATTGAAATAATCATACAGCTTTAATACGCACATTATTGGACATTGTTGCAGTAAGTGGGCCGGGATAATGCGGTGCCATGCTCCGATCATTCGTTTGAATGGCATTCCACATAGTGTAGAGATTAGTAAGTTAATAAAAGGGGATGACGGCCGTATATTGGATCCAACCAGCTGTTCTATTCCAGTCATTAACGCAGGATAATAGCTACAAGTTATATTGGACAGGATTTTTTCGAAATAATTAAATAAATTAAAGAATTAGCACTGAAATAAATCGTCTAAGCTGAAATACGACCAATAACAAACCTATAATATTTAAGACGGGTAGAGTAATAAAATACACAGGACGTGCTTGGTCTACTATAAATATTCTCAGAATCCTAACAGACTTATTTGTAAGTTGTTCCAATCCAATACAGTTCTTATGACAAGGTCGTAAGTTTCACGACGTTTGAAGTCGTAGTGTGCCACAACATCCTCATATAATGTTCTTCTGAGGCCATGTAAACATTTGAAGGCAAGGCAACCGAACAGCAAAAACTAGAAGGTTGTTTTATCAAAGCCGCACACGGACTTCTAATTAAATTATCCTTACCAAACACCACCCGTGACATTTGTTATGTATGAGTGCAGCCACATTTTTGGCTTCAGTGGCCATAATGCGATTGGCATGAGATATTCAAAGTGACAGCAATAAGCTCAAGAGTCCCAGACAGTGAGTGGGGTATTCGGAGTAGTGGGATACCTGTGCCGCGGTGGTTTTTATCCCATGGATCTTTACAGCAATATTGCTTATCTTTGAGTCTTTAAATAAATACACACTCTTGTTTTAGTTTTAAGATAATCGTATAAAGGAAAATATCAATAGGCAACATTCTAAAGAAAATCGTAGCGGTTTCATGACATTTTGACTCTTATTCTTCACTTCACTAACATCCGCCTTTATTCTCGATACCAACATAACAGTGAGCATTTTGTTTTCTTGTTAACGATGAATACGGACCTGCTCATGCGCGTGCGCGTGGTCGTACTCGGGCTCCGGCGGGCGGGGGTACTTGCTGGCCATGCGCGCGCCGGCGCCGCAGCCCTGCGCGCCCGCCGGCTCATCCTCCGGGTAGTACAGGTGCACGAAATCCTCCGTGTCCAGAAACGTGTTAATCAGCATCACTCTCACAGTACAAAACTAACTAATAAATAACTTAACACAGTCTAAGATCAGACTTTGGGATCACTATGCACTATATAACATTAGATCACTGTTGCCGGAAGCACACCATCGAAATGCATTCGATTTGTTACGTTCCATTTTTTGGTCCTTAACTAATATAATATTTTATAATAATAAATAAGTTAATACATTCGCTACACTTGTATAAAATCACAGTTGCACCGCAAACCGTACGCAATGATATTTATCTGCTGGCGAAAAGAAAGAAGTTGTAATGGAATTTATAGCAAGGAGTAGCAACGTCAATGGCAACGGTCGTAGCGGCAACAAGGGGACTTTAGCGAGAGGAGATAAACTGTGCTCAAGGTGCCGAGTACACATTAAGACAGTATCGACAGAGATAGCCTTCATTATACTGAATCACCGAATTCTATTGACGTCAACGATAACAATGTGGCGGTGGCAAGTGTTTGAGCAACTGGCGCCATTGTTCTGTTGTCAGTCTGCAGTTTGTAAAGCGAGAGGATTCTTTTCAATGAAGTAACTGAGACATGTCCGCGTAGTGTTAAGGACACCTGTCAAAATCGCGTAGGCATGACACACGATCCATCTTGTCAATGTCATTTGAATAATAACATTAGTTTTGTTTACGCGTCAGTCGTTGCGGCTCGGCGATCCTTTTGTTTATCATTGTGAAGTCTAACTTTAGGGGATAATGTAGTTTTATCAAACGATTTGTAGAACATTATACGAGACACTAAGCCACGTGTAGCATAAGTCGACAAAAACTGTCCTTGAATCGTGAAAACGCTCAATGTTTCTATAAAACATTCATACATCAAGTCAATATTTTCCTCAACCCGCTAAAAACATTTGTGTCAAGGAAGAACGGCATTAATAATTAATTTTAATGAACAATAATGATTATCTTAACTGCATTTACCTCACATAATCATGCTTTATTGTGTTAGTTTAGTCACTCGACGGTAGTAACTCTTATCAAAAGCAAATCCATTACACAACTCAAAGTCCTGTCCGTTCAATGACCCGTTTACTATAATTGTTGAATTATGTATTGAACAAAACTCAATCGAACACTTAATTTGATTCAAAACAGACGTGTGCGCATCGAGTCTTCCGGCTGCAATTAATTGGTAGAATTAAATCAGCATAATCAACCGCCGTTTATTAATAACGTTTCACTAAAAAGTGTTTGACTGCAATGTACGCTGTACCTACTTAATTGGCTACATCAATTCATTTCAGCAAAATTTTTATTATATTTATTAAGAAAGGTTTTAAAGCTAAACTAAACATCGTTCATCGCTCCCTTGCCCTAAGTAGTAAACAATATTCTAACCTAACAATTCACTTTCAAAATGGTGTTAACTTAAATAAAACCATCGATACCAAAGAAACAAGAAAACAGCTATTAGATTTACAGCCTCGATTTCTTTTGTTTATTCGATCAACACTATTTTGATGACAAAAAGTGGAATTTTAGGTTAGAATGTTAACTTTAGACAAACTTAAGGACGAGACGACTGTTTCTTTTGTTTAAGTACATCAAGATTATAACTAGACCTAAATTGAATATCAAAACAACGGATGAAGGTAGACTTGGAATAATCGTGTTGCATTTTTTGAGATGCATATATCCAAGTTTTAAAAAACAAACAAGGGAAATAAATGTATCTTAAATCGATACTGATCGGATGCGCGTAACGTTGCATTAGTCATTGCTTATGAAGATCAAGAACACAGGCATCTTGTTTGGACGCAAACA
Source organism: Ditula angustiorana (assembly GCA_963691745.1). Lineage (NCBI taxonomy): Eukaryota > Metazoa > Arthropoda > Insecta > Lepidoptera > Tortricidae > Ditula > Ditula angustiorana. Next base: position 2,897,525 of record OY829492.1, on the reverse strand, counting down.
AAGAACAACAAGAACAATTTCAGATAAAATGTTTTATCAGCCTCAACATTGCCATCGGAAGCGGCATGATAAAGTAGAATGGGGTCAATTTTTGGGTAGCCACAAGCTGCGATACTGTGATAATTATAGTTTCCGCTATCGCGCTTCGCCTTCTTTAGTCATTGTTGTCGGTAATTACGTGTTAATAATATTGGTTCATTAATTTCACTAGGCCCATCCATATGCAATCGTAATCTTTATTAATTTTGATTCATTACTTCATTCGAAGTCATTGTTCAGCGAGTGTTTCATTGTTACTATGACTGACAAATCTCATTATAGCCTTAACAAAGGAAACAGCGGTGCCAAATTTGCTCTTATAATGGCTTAGTAATACTACTTTAGTAGCTAATTATCTGTTGCTAAATCAATATGGAGGGATCACATCTGCAGACAATCCGGCAGAGGATGGGCGCAGATGGCAATGTACGTGAGGCGTGGAGGGATGGAGAGGCCTTCAAAAGCGAATGAATTAATAAATGCTATGGATGCATGCATGAATGGAATTTTAAAATAATTCTAACAGCACAAATATAAGTATATGTCAATTACAAAAATTATAATAGTATCTGCAAAATTACTTAGCTACGGACTGACAAAGCGACTGGCTCTGTGCGTTTGCAAGCACCGACTATGACGATTGCACCAAGATGAAAATATTTCATGCTTTACTTTTGTGCAGCTGTAACGCGCGGTCTGATATAGCTTGTCGAGAACACTTTTGGCTTGAAAAAAAAGATAAATCTTATTTATTTTTACGCTAAATTATTATAAGTTAAGTGATCTTCAAGTTTATGTTTTAAAAAAGGTAAAATTATTACGAATAAGATAAAATATTATTGGAAATCGGCACCGCTGAATATTCGGGACATAAAACGACGATATAATTAAAAAAAAATGTAACTCAGATCAAAGTAAATGCTTTCCAGAGCAGAGCCCTAGCCCAGAGTCACAAAATACAAGAGATAATGAAACTTACTTTATTTTATTGCCATATAATTATACAAAATATAAATATTCTAAATATTGCTGTGACACAGTCACCAAACTTTTATGGAATCACATATATCACTTAAATAAATCTTTAAGAAGTTACACAAGCGTGTGCTACACTCTGCAAATGTAATAAACAATCGGGCCACCGACGTACTTCTATATTCTCAACTCACTGCAACCGGGTTTTCGGAATGAAAACATGCAGTTTTAGGAATCCCTATTTACAGCTCAGTAAAGACTTCTAACAAATAAATCCGTGCCGTAATACAGCTTCAAACCTAGCGACGTGGAACGTTATATCAATATTTTCTTGTAGATTAACAAGGGGAAAGAAGTACCTGATAGAACCCACCCTAAAAATACTGCAGCGTATTGCGTGCATCGATTTAACAAGTAAGTTTGTTCAATTTCAATTACCGAACTCAATCACAAATCGTCTAGCGTAGTGATAATGTTAGAAACCCTCGAGGTTTCCCCGCGCACTGTGGAATACGAAACTTATATAAACGTGAATTTTGATGTTGTGATGTGATGGCATTAAAAGTAGTCATAGAAAGGCAAATTTTTAGTGCGTAGCAGGAATAGGTACATAGTATGTAATGTAATCAATAGAAAGACGTGGGCAAAGTCACCGTATCACATTCCAAGACCGCAATTGCGTTCAGTTGTCGCCCGTCCGCCATCATTCTCATGTTACCGGCGACCAACTTGTTTTTACAGATCTCTAAATATGGCTGGCACGAAACTCGCTCCAAGCTCCTTACAATACAGCCTCTTGATTTGCAGATTGAAATTTTGGCATCTCAAAATAAAAGCTAGTTAAAGTAACATGATTACCTAACGTTCATTCACAATATTTGCATCGCAATCCTGCAAAACCGGCAAAGATTAATGAAGCGACACATCCATTTTAGCTGCATAATTACTTTTTAACTTAACAAAGACGAATATTTAACCAAATCAAAATATTTTAAACTCAACGTTATCAATACAGGAAGTACAGATTGCGTCACAGAATTGATAATAGTACCTACAAGTACAGAAGGCGCATTCTTTGATCTTGACGAAAGTCGCCTTTTATGAGCCTATATCACGGAAAACAGAAAACGCCTATAAAACAACTATTAATAAACTAACCGCGCGCCAGCAGGCAACATTGGACGCTATTGCTATAGTGAGATCGGCAATCCCACGTTTGACCCTATTTTTAGACGAAAAAGAGATGTTTTCTTTGCTAGCCACGTTTTAGTTTTTATTTCTTCTTATAACAACAATAACAGTTGCTAAAATTAGTTAAGATCTGTTGTAAAAAACAATTCCTAAATTCCACTTTTGCTCCCACTTCTGGGCCCACCGTATTCCTGGCGTTGAGTGGCGACTGGCGACTCAATTAATTCATAGACCCCGTAACTGGTGCGCCCTGGTTCTGTCCTGACTGGGCCAAGGTTTTCTTGATGTAGAATACGTGCCTAAAATCACGACCGGTCGTCTCTACTCCCGTCCCGTGCGATGCGATGAAACACATGACACGACGCGCTCAAGTCTCTCAGACATCATCAGTTCGTTTTCCAATTAAAAATAATAGGTATTGCGTCCGTCGTCTGTGTTCAGTTGAATATGTGAACGTAGAGTTGCGTGTCTGATTGGAAACGACCTTCAAGACTACTCACTAGCGCACCGCTGATGGATAAACAAATTGATTGGACCTTTTATGCGGGTGAGGAGGTAATCGCCGTCGTGAGAATTCACACGATATAAATAGATACGTACTATTTCGCTACGTTAAACGTAATATGATCAACTGAAGGTGAAATACATTCACCTTTGGATAAGACAGTATCGACTGGTAGTAACCTACACAGAAACGTGAAATACACACAAAAGTAAATCATGACGTTATCGTCGACGGGATATCCAAAACCAAGGCAAAAGTCCAAGCGCACGAGACAAACAGTTTTATATTGGACATCGAGACATCCTTGAAAGTAACGCGTTCAAAACAGGAGGCATTATAAATAAAGGATAATATATCATCGCATTTATGCGACTCGGTAGTTTCATTTCCATTATATTTATCTAAAAAGCTATTTACGATTTAATTTTCTTATATAATAGCATATAATCAATAAATCGTCATTGAATGCGTTTCGAGGGCAGAATTATGTGGTGCCATATATAACGATTTTATGATCGTTGTCGCCCGTAACGCGCTTGATAATTACATCTGGCAGCTTTTTAATAACTTAAGCTTTAATTAAATGATAATTAAACATATAATTTATTGATAAATAAGCATAATATACTTTAGATATAACCACCAAAGCCGATCAAAACCAGAGTTAAAACTTCAGAATCACCAGCAGGCGGCACGACCCATCCTACAAATATAATTAATTACGTTTCAATTTACTTTTGACGACCTGTATGGCACAGTGGCACATGTGTCTGCTTACTGTGCAATAGGTCCCGGGTTCAAATCCTGGTATGGGCAAATATTTGTGTGACGAATACGAATGTTTGTACCTGAGTCATGGACGTTATTTGTATTTAAGTATGTATTTATCTATATATGTATGTTTATCCGTTGTCTAGTATCCATAGTACAAGCTTTGCTTAGTTTGGGACTAGGTCAATTGGTGTGAATTGTCCCGAGATATTTATTTATATTATTTATTTACTATCGGCATATCAGATTAGAATCTTTACAAAAATATAGAGAGTCAATGTCTACAATCAATTACTAATAAAAATTTAAGCTGGTTTTCGTGTTTCATACAAAACTTCAAACCAAAGTATTTGTTGTTTAATTTTTTCTTAGCCATAACGAATTACAAACACCGCCATAAATCATCTAATTATATTATATCTGGCAAGTCGCACTACAATCTGGCAGGCATGATACGAATATTTGTAAAGTAACACTTAATGGAAACTCAAGTTTGCTCAAGCTTACTGCTGGAAACTTTTAAATGCGTGTAGAAACTAGTTACCAAAACAGTCTATTACTTAAAAGGTATAGTTATTCATTGATTTCAATCGTACAAGACTTCAATAGGCACACTGCCATAACCATCAGTGTAATGGTAGAGATAACACATTCCTAGCCCGTATGACACTTGCACCGCGGCCTCGCCGCAAGCGCTCATGGCGGAACCCATGAAGGGAAAATGTAGTTTCGTTCAAGATTCCAATGCGACAAGAAATACATCTTTAATAATGCTCCATTAAATCACAAGTACCTTTCTCTCAGCGCTCACGGCGAGAAATCTTGCCCTACTGCTAAGCTAACCGTTTTTATGTTTATTTACGATATAAATAGAGAACAGATAGATTTTATTGCCAACTGTTATCATAAACCATTAACAGGAATAATCTTGTCGGATATAATTTACAGACAAAATGATAGAGAAATTGCTGCTACTTCAATAAATTCCAATTCACACTGGCTTTGAGGTAAATCTCTACTATAGAAACTAATATTAATCAATGAAAGACAGACTACACTTCCGTAAATCATACATAATTGCTTAAAGCGAGTTTTAGCTTTTTAAGTGTCGCAGCTGATGTAAGATGTTGCCTAAATTTGATTACTGAATCTCCTTTTTTTTAATAACAATAACGCCCATAGTATATTTGACACTATTGTGGAGCCATAGAGCGACATTTGTAGTACTAGGTACCTAGAATTTAGATATTACCACAGAAATATAACAAATTACAACACTAGCAATAACTGAAAGAACAAAACAAAATGACAGAATGATATTGTTTCCAAGCTGATATATTTTCAAGAAAAGAAGTTATTATTCACAAACGAAAATAAATATATAGGAGATAGTTAAAATCAATGACAAAGTAAAGCTTCTCATTTGTCAACATGACGATGGCCAGATAATAAATCAGCCGAGGCTGGTGTTAGTGGAGCAAGGTCGGTTCCCTCGTAAGCTAAATACGGCCTTGTCGAAAAAACCACTTGTCCCAGCTCTCATCTTCATTTGAGCTAAGAGAAAATGGAGGTCCATTGGTAAACATTACTGAATGGATTGCGGAGTATTATTCCTGACACAATAGAAGCTAGAGTACTAGAGCAGCACCACCGCAATAGATGTCGAAACTTGGAGTCGTGATACCGAACGTGGCATGCGGAGTAAAATCCAACCAATCACGGACGCACACGTCGCGGCGGGCGTACACAACAAGTCATGTGAGCGTAAGCGTCCAGGCGCCGTGGGATCGACCCTGACCTTCACCTGTGTTGTTGCAAAACCATGCAACTATTTCCGTCTCATGAAACCTAAAATGACAATAACTGAAGTGTATTCAAAACACAAAGGACGTAGAAAAACAGCGTAACAATATGGACACAAAGAAATGAAAGCACGAGAGAATCATCTCTGACGATCCGACAAAGATGACGTTACAATTCTGCGCAAATTAACAAATGGCTTTTCTTTCAAGAATTTAGAGTAAAAAGAGATACGAGTATTATGAAACGATGAGAATCTCAAAACGATTATACAGCTTTCAGGAACGGAAGTTACGTTGTAGGAAGGGTTAGGAAAACACGCATTATAATCACGAAGTCTTCCGTGATAGCGTTAAGTGGCTCAACACTTCCGGGGCTTTATAATCTACAATAGGTCACGAGCGAACAGCTGTGAAAGTAGTTACATACATAATCCCAGTAAATGCCGCTAAATGCTGTATCTGGCCTGTTAATGATGCGGACGTGGTGCCGACATTTACAATAACGAAGGTCGTCCACATACAATAGATAAATGTGACTTTCCTGTACCTACTGATCGCAATAGAGAATAGTATAAGTATAGTTTCTACATTATCATAAATCTTAACTCATAAATCATAGAATAAACAGATAAATTTAAGCACTACAAAGTTACAAACTTGAAATGAAGGCGTACATAATATAAATTCCGCATTCGCATTCAAAGTAGGAAGGATCCGTTATTTCTCGCCCCGTTGCCTGCGCGCATAGTCACAATTGATTTACTTTAAGGGCGGTAAAGATTTATTGGAATCGAATGAATGCATCTGGTAGAGAAAGTAGACTTGGCAGGGATTGGCTACTCGTATCACGAGGAAAAGGCATTTAGACATGATATATGGGTTGCACTAGTATAAGTCACGTGAAAGGTGATAAAGCCGATCCCACTGCAACTTGGCAGCGTTTGTGTTTGGTGAATTGTGGAGATACAATGTTATCTTCTTCAAGTTATGTAATGCGAATTATTGCGGCGCCGTTTCACACGGTGATTTCTGATTAGTTATGCAACTATAAATAATGTATTTTTCTACATTGTTACCCGAAAGTCTTGCTCCATTGCGCATCTTAATGATTCGGAGAAGGCAGCAGGGGAAGAAAATGAAAAAGAAAGATTTGTTTTGTTACACGCCAATAATCAGCACGCGAGGTCCTCGTGACGACCGCGACCTCAAAACATAATGAGTGATAAAGCGATGGATCTCAGTAATTCACAACGCCGATGCGCATGAAAGCTATCGTGACCGAGGACCCTCGCCAGAGGTATCACTTATTATTTCTTGTTTTCTACGAGGATGGTATTCGTTCACGTACTCGTAATAATATTTAAATTTCTATTGAAACAGCTGCTAGAATCTGGGGCACGTATTAATGGGCTTGGTCTGATAAGCCTGCGATTATAAAGTTATATTTTTTAAGTTATCTAATCTGGGCTAGTATTATTAAATAAGTCATATATATTTGTTTGAAGATATGGAAACTAATTATTTGTATAAACTACCAATTGGTGAATCCATAACACAATTTTGTCAGTAGTTCGTAAGTTCATAACGATTTTTTTTTAGTCTGGTTTAGTTATCAAGGATTCCACTTGTTAGGAAATGATTTTAATAATTATTATAAAAAATGACTATTAGACACCAAAGCCACGTGACGAGAAAATGGGTGCGTTGGCTGTCGGTAACGATTTTCTCAGATCACAGCTGAGGCGTCGTGTGGTCATGCGCACTGGGGCGGGGAAACACGTGGCCCTTTGCCCCTGTGGAACAACTTTCTTATCTAATTATAATTAGCACTAACTTTAAAACGGTATGATACTTCTCTCAAAAACTAGCACCATCAATTTGTCAACTGTTAGCTTTTAGTGTTTGTTAATTTTGTCTGTTTTGTTACTTTGAATAGACAGCAGATTTCTTCTTTATTTCATCATAATTTATTGACATTAACTATTGGCATGCGATCATATTCAAGTGAGCTTGCAAGCTAAGGATCGTCAAAATTAGGAAAGCAATGGCAAAACAGTCGTCTCAAAGGCTTTACCGAACGCAGAGAAGTAAACTCAAAGTAAAATCATAATGCCTTTGAAAAAAAAACGACAATTACGACAAAGAGTCAGCCCGATTTTGCAAAAAAGGCAGTAACAGAATTTAAAGTAGTTTAGCTACACGGATACTTGAGATTGATAATTTTCATCATCAAGTATCGAATCGAGATCACAATATGAATGACTTGCAGGATGTAGAGAATTCCAGACGCAGACGTAGAGGCGAGTGCATAGATTTGATGAACGGGCATGCGCAGAAGGGCCGGCTTTGCCACGTGGCAGACTCCCGTTGCATAACCCGACTTTCCCACTAGACGTCTGACTGAGTACCTAGGGATGCTAGGAACAAAGATACTGCGGAATGATCTAGAATTCAAAGTATATCTTCTTCCTTTATTTGGACTTACTTTATCTTACATCGATAACCGATAACAGCTACTTAGTAAAATATTGAAATTCTTATGCGGTCTAATAACTTGATTGAGACATTATCATAATGCTCGGTGAACACACACATTGTGTGTCATGTTCTAATGAAGTTAATTAGTATGCTTCGCGAATCGTGGCACTCGTGGCTAAAACGATTAGTTATTACGGGTAAATGAACCTCCTATATCGTACTGATGTACAAGCAAGCATGGTAAAATAAAATACGTTGCTTAGCACATACAGAATTGTTTGAGCGTTTGTACTGACGCTCGCATTCTTCAGTGCAGTTGGAATGCATAATAGGTGCGTTCATGCGAACATACGAAGATATTGTATTGAAATCGTCGTGTTTCAATTCTTCATATCTAAAATTATATTGAACTTGATTGATATCTCTTACGCGGTGGTACCAGGAAATCAGCAATGACAGAATGTCTCCGGCCACGCCTACTGGGCCCTACTATGGCACGCCGCAGCCACGTTGCACTATGAGACGCTGCGCACACATGCATGCATTATAACGCGAACACAGACATAAGAGCGTTGTAGAATGGCGGCAGAATTCGCCCGCCATTTTCCTCTGGGAAAATTATTAGATTCCTCTAAGAACATTTTATTGTAAAGGTTTATTAATCCTATTCAGGACAGTAGTGTAATGGACCTGTAAATTATCAACATCTATATTCAGTTGGACAAGCTTAGCTATATCAGTCATAGACAGTCATAGTATCAGAATAGTACGTTTGGACTCGAATTACAACCATTGAGGCTTGAGCAAACCGATTCAACGATTAGCCAACGTTTCGCCGAGCCGGTGACCTCGGTCAAGTTGTACTTTGAACAAAGCAGCAGCCAGTGTTGTCTACGGTTGAGGAATTCATAACATCGTTTGTGAAATGACTCTCGATTTTCAAACATGTGACGATCGTTATCAAAACAATTTTTTAGCAAGGTGTTAGGTACCTATTGGATGTGTTTATAAACATTCGCATACCCTCATACATTCCGACGTTATACCGGTAAGTTTTCATACTGAATTAAACCAAAAAGTTTGACCTAAAGTATCGTATCACACTTGGTATTTCCAATAGGAATGCGAAAAACCGCGGCGTGCGGTTGACGTGGACGCCACGAGTACGTCATGTCTCGCACTCGTCAATAATTTAGGGGTATTTGCCTCGCAATGGTCACAAAATTTTGTTAAAACACACGTGTTTCACTCTCGCTTTACCTAAAACCGCCTATTTGTTCATTTTGATGTAATATCCGCCACCACCATATTATTATAAAGCCATGTGCCGAGCACGTCGGCCCACGGCGACTGCCATACTAGAAATTCCAATGCGGACTTTTAAAAAACTGTTTCGATTCTCAGACACTTTACAATATAATCCATTTATATTTGTCGGTGACTTCGCTAAACCACAGAAACGAGAACTGGATGTTGATAAGAGCGCGGATGTGCTGTATATCCATATTATGGTGGAGAAGGAGCGGGGTCGCATAGAACATGCGACGATCGCGCGCGGCAGCTGCGAGGCAACTGCAGGAGCGGACGGGCGCGGGGCGCGGGCGGCGGGCGGCGGCGGCGGGAGCGGCGCGGGGATCGGAGGCGTCTGAACCGCGTCTCTGGCTCGCCGACGGCGCTACTAGGGGCCCGCCGTGAATAGTATTGTGCAACGTCAGCACCGAGCGCGTGCGTACTCGTGTTTACCTCATCTGGCGCCGGCACCGGCACCGGCACCGCGCCGCACCGCCATCACGCCTACCGCTACAAAAAGCCCACCAACTCACTCGCATCGGTTACGAGCGATGGTTTCTAAACAATACATACCACACCGCATTTGCTCCGAAGCGTGATTAATGGCCATTTATCCGTAGGATGCGACTTGTATCCATTAGTTAGCCGGGTTTTTTCAACGTTGCAGAATACGGTTTTCATGCAGAGCCAAGTTTAAATCCTCGATGATATGCTATTTTCTTGTAACGCTGTAAACACTTCGATGATTTGCAAAAACAACTGTTGCTAATACGAACGGATATACGAAATTACCGGGTTGCAGGATGTTATTGTTGCTGCAAGCGTCGAGGGCTTTGGCAATTCACAAAAACACATTTGCTAATAAAGATGTCATCCAAGTAAAAACTCGAGTGAACAAGAACGCGAATAATAGACATTCAGATAAACAATCTGAAGCAGTTATTCAAACGAGCCATTTTGATGAGGACACAATTGGTTCAAGTGTTGTCACTCGTGAAGTATGTTTTATTAATAGGACAAGATGACACCATAGATGACGGCATTGGTGTCGAGATAGGACAACAAATACAGCTGTCTATACTATATATAGGAAGCGATCGTGATTAACATCATGCAGCTGAAGATTAAGAATAGCTCGAATTAAGAGAAGTGGCAGTGAATTTAATCTACCTTAACTTCCAATACCTCACGACATAGGCAAAAGTTAAATTAAGCTAAGTACATAAAAAGCAATAAAAGTATGATAAATGGTAATTCCAAGCATTGAACAAGTGTAAGCAATTAACATTTATAAAACAAGTTCTCGCTGTTCATCCTTTTTTTAGCGCTTTTACACAGAGGCACGAAAGCATTTCTTTGTCTGCAATAAGAATCAGCGTCGTTGGGGAAAGCAAAAGCTAATTAGAAATGCTCAGAGAAAGCTCAAATTAAATAACATGCAAATGCGAAGAATGATAAACCTTTCTTAGGTAATGTGGAATAAATTGAGCTATGAAGTGTTGAGTTCCGTTGAAGCCATAAATCAACCACTTGCTTTAGTCATTACCTGCCAAGCATAGATTTGATGGCTTCGGTAAAAATACAAAATGGTGGTAAAAAATCAATCTCTATCGCTTTTGGCACGCAGTGCCAATTCGATTGGCTTCGAAGCGTAGTGAGTGTGGAATGTTATCGGCGAAGGCTGGCCGCGGCTGCACGTGGCCGGTCGCCATGGAGACGGGAACTCCGTACCCATTGCAGCAACAATCGCCAGCGGCTAGCACTTGACAGGTTTTAATTATACTTCTGGCTACCGACAATAAACTGTTTTGGAAGTTGCTTGAACAATTGCTGAATTGTAAAGCGTTTTTTTTTTGGTTTCTTAAGAGTTTACCTTATTCCTTATCGTATTTTCCATCACGCGACCTAAATTTAATGTGTTTAAAAATAACTTCAGCAGTCGTCAGTATATTTTTTTAATTGCCTAGAAACCGTTTCAATGCATTGCTTTTATTTAACACAGCCCTGATAATGAGCAGGCTGGCAGGCAGAAATAAATAGCACTGGACAAACCAGAATCCGGAGCGCGCAAAAATAAAACAATGGCGCCGTAAACCGCAGGAATAATGGAGCAACAATGTTTTCAGCATCGCGCGGAATAGATTTTCATTGTTGAGGTCGGCGCGGTATTTTGAATCGCACGTTTTAATTATAGACTGCGTGTCTGGTTGATATAAGAGCGAGAGCAGCGAGGCGATAAGGAGCGTTGGAAGTGACGTAGGCCGAGAGTGCAGCTGAATGATGACGCAGTACAGGGCTGCGCAGACGCACGGTGGGCGTTGGCGCGTTTGTCCTCCTACGCGGCGCCCCCACCGCCGGACTGCTGAAATATGTCGCGCTTTTGTGGGCTCAGATTGTTACAAACTGCATGGTTACGCTAAGCGGACTCTTGTATTTAAGAGTTGCACCAGCGTGGGCGCCTGTTCCCGCACCAATGTAATTTTTAAAAATAAATTTCAAAAACACATTCTATATTGTATTGTAAAGAAGATTTTTAATATATTATTCCAATAATAGAACAACAGTAAATGCTTACAACTTGGAAAAATAGGCGTTTTTCTTTGGTTTCATTAATAAATTACAGAAATACAAATCATTGCAGCCTTGCAATTTTTTCTCTGATATCAAAAAGTACCATTATTTATATTGTAAACAAATCTTACGGTTTCACGGAATGTTAGGGAGAATCCTGGATATATAGACTATGACTTTGCCGTTGCTGTCTGAACTCGGAAATTAGCCCAAGCTGAACGGAGTGTTGAAACGCAATAACTGTGTGAAAGGACGTTGGCAGCAATTTAGCCCACGCCCAAGTCTAGGCCGAACTGAGAATTAGGCCAGGAAAATCGATACCTAGAGGGCCGGATTCCATTGCGAGACGCCCACACTAACCGTGCGACGAACAAAACGAACACGCCACGTACAAAATGGAAAGCAAAACACGCGAGTAAAGTTAAACGGAGTAGGATTGTTATGTGGAGTTCTTGGAGTCAAGGTGCGGACATGAACGTACTGATTTACGAAATCTTAACGCACAGTAGGCCTACGTGAATCACGTTTTATTGGTAACTTACAAAACAAATTGCTTAATTTAACGAGCGGGGGTTATGTACGTACAAGACGTTAGCGATTTAATCACGTTGTACGGCAATAAAAATATCTTTAAGATGCGCAGCTTGAGCAGAAAGGGCTGTCTCCCTGACTGTCGCCATTCTGAATACGTAATATTACGTAAAAGTTTTTAGGTCGCAGCCTAGAAATGTCTAGATGTTAACTGGGTCAAGTGTAGCGACCGGTCCCCACATAATGGACCTGTTCACACATCCGTACAAAAGAAATCGATATGGCCGCGATGCAGATGATCCTGCAGTAGATGAACAACTTCTTGCCAGTTCTGAATCCTTGGTACATTCGCAGTTATCTTCAGCTTCTGCAGCCTGTATAGTTTCGCATTCAGTTTCCTCCACTTCGATTTTGCGCCTTAAAATTTTTGTTTGGGATAATCTTCTTACACTGCTAGTTCTAATGTGTTTTTCATACAAATAACTATTACAAATTTAAAGTTGATAATTGTGACGATGCGACCCTTTTTATGGAAACATTCAAAAGTTATCTCATTAGCATTAATCGGGTTAAAATCGTGGGGACATACCTCTAAGTCCACCTTCGTTTTGATTTAAATACTTCAAGAGCGATACTTTCCACCTTGGTGCAAAACCCCCGTATTCATAAAAGATTACCAATCTTTTTACCTATTTAATAAATGTTTTGTTCCTATCATTCGAGAGCAAACGTCGCAATGACAGATATAGACATAACACATGTTAACTAATATGGGTTTACGCAGCCGCTTTGAATAAGAGGGTAAGAAAGATATTTTATAGGCAATCTAATCTTGGTCTCAGCATCCGTTATCCGCTTTATAAGATTGTTGGACCGCCGACGTGACTAACACGGTCGACCTTAAAAGGCCGTGCAAGCTGCGCCCGCGACAGCAGTCATTTCCGCCCACACTTCCGTAAACACAGCAATCATATGTGAATCGGAAAAAAAACAAGCTTACTTAATAGGAAAGGACATGCCTAAATATCATGAGGATAACCTGTGCAGGCCATCTTGATCCGAGGTTTGCGAATATTTATTTGTTTACAAAATCTCTGTTGCATCAAAATTAGGTTTTAATAAGATTTGTATCTTCTTTGCATAGTATCAATCAATCAATCAAAAACGTTTATTTCGGACAGTATCCATAGGGGTTAATAAATCAAGGAACAAAAAATTACAATAATAAGTACTTACGAACTAATGTTAGTGCTAACTTTAAAGCGTAAGTTGGTATGTTCTAAATAACAGTGTGGAGCTTCATCCATCGCTGAAGTAATGGCGAGTCCCATCTGTCGGATAGCGCCGCCAGGATGCTGTTCGGGCTGCCGCGCCAACGGCTCAGTATAAAACAAATAATTAATAGATTCAGGCGTTACTTTGCGGAGGTCCATATCAACAAACTGGAACAAATTACCTTGCTACTTCGCGAAACCAGTGCCACTAGCCCGGCACTGGTTTCGCGGAGTAGCAAGGTAATTTGTTCCAGTTTGTTGTATAAAACAAAGTAGCTACCCATTCCTGCTTGTCCTCAATTCTCATCGTATATCGATCTCACTCCTTCTAAACCACGCAACGGATTTTGATACAGTTTTTACTGCCATTAGGAGATTTTTTGCAGAAGGTTTTTACGTACATTACATCCTAACTGTATAGTCGACCAAGAAATTGCTTGACCACTTTTCGACCTTAGGAATAAGGTACAAAAATGGTCAAGCAATTACTTGGTCGACTATACCTGTGCGATGCGGGTCGCTAGTAAAAGAATAGTTAAGTTTCTTCGTAGAAAAAGAAATAAAGTACCTACTATTTTTAATGTAACAATACAAACCACAATGGTTTAATATGTGACGCTGATGACAGGCTGACAACTCTGTAAAACTACAGTAGAACGTGTGAATGTATATTTTCCAAGGTGAGGTCGAGTTATTTTGAAATGACAATATAAATTGCAAATTTAATGTTACATTTGAACGTGGTTTTCCTTTTTAGGGTTCCGTTTCGTACCAAAAAGATAAAAAGAACCATTAATGTGCGATTCCGTCCGTCCGTTTGTGCGTCGGTCCGTCACAGCGGTATAGTAGAGAAACTACTAATAGTATGGATCTACCCAACCTTATTACAGATGAAACCTATTTATTTTTAGTTCTTTTTGCAAAAGGTGTCGAAATGGAAGACCATAAGTTCAAATTGGGTAGGTACTTAGTTCAAGTGGGGTATCATTATACAGGAGTACCTACTCCACATACAAAATAAACCGGTTTTTCTTCACGCCTTGTAGGTTTCGCATAATAATGAAAAATGTCAAAAATACCAAAAAAAGATTATGTAAATCTTACACGAAAAACAGAATAATCTTTCTAACTAGCACATTTTTTTAGAAATCTTCAAAAATCCTTCACACACTTAGTTTTGCAGTGCGGTTTTTTTTTTCAATTTAATTACAGGTATAGTATAAGGTATCACAACAACCCGTGAAAGAAAATAAACGCTTATAAATTGTGTGACGGTACAGAACCCTCAGTGCGCGACGATTCCCACTTGCCGGGTTTAAACTAAGTGACAGCAATATCTCATCGACATACCAGTTTTGTAAATGTCAATTTTAGTGTTTGTGCAAGTTTAGAACTACCGAATAAATTACCATTAATACTCGGTGAAGAAGGTCGCTACACTTGCCTTATTAGAAACTAGCTGTTGCCTGCGACTTCTTCCGGTAACACATTCGATTATATACAAATTTCTACCTCCCTTTTAACTCCCTTAAGGGAACACTATTAATTTCTCACCAAAATCATTAATATTAATTTTTATATCCCAAACGAAATTTCATTAACTATTTCACCCTTTCAAGTTAAATTTTTGCGACAAAAGTGGCCTACGTCCACCTTCTAGGTCCAATCTGTCTCTTAACCGTCTGTCTGTTACGTTCAAACGTAACAGAGAGACCGACAAAGTTAATTTCAGATTTATAGTAAGAGTTTGGATAAAAAAAGTTAAAATATATAAAAAATAACACAGAGCTAAATTCATAACCTTAAATACTATTACGCAAACAAGTAGCGCATTAACGTCTTTCTCAAAAAAAATTACGAACAAAACCCAAGAAGAAATTTCTCTCCTAATTAAGTATTCTTTTGACGACTCTGGTTGGATTTAAAACTTTCATTTCCCACGCATTCCAGAATAAGTACGCTCTTGGACTTATAAACAGATGTAAAATCATGATTTTTGTTAAGCAAAGGCACGAGACACAGTTATTAAACAGGACATGCTCTTATTTATAATATCAAATTGGTGTAGATATATTTTGTTGGAAGATTAAGGAGTATTTATAAATTATAGGGATTCATGTTTTAATTATTTATTTAATTCGAACATCTAAAATGTTCTTAAAATCAATAGAATATCATGTAAGAATTGTGCAATGCACAATTGTATTAATACTTAATTTAATTTTATCACAATTTTATAATGTTGTTGTTGTTAAATTTATATAATTGCAAAATTTTGACGACCAATATAAATTCATTTAATTAAAATGTTGTAGCCGAAATTAATTATGCAGTGTCTGTTTTATTGTCACCTGTATCTCAATTGGTATGAGCATTATAAGCAAGGCAATGAATAACTATCGATGTTGTAAGTGTGCGTCCTGCCAGATAACCAAGACCTTACTTTGTGTCGTTTGCGGGATGAAAGTATCCTATCGTATGTTTTAATCCAGGATACGTATTATCTGTCTGCTAAATTTCATCTAAATCCGCCCAGCCGTTAATGCGTGATTGAGGATCAAACATCCAAACATCATTACGTTCACATTTATAATATTACGGTAGGATTAGTAGGACAGCTTTAATTATATTATCTAAATAAATTAACTTTCCCATTAGGCTTTAGTGCTTCTGTATGGGAGACAAGAATGCAGGCATTATATTGTTAAAGTTACGTTTGTATCTGAATTCCCAGTCACACGACACGTTTTGCATAAAAGCATTGTTGAAAGAGGAAACATTAGGTGTACGAGTGTGCATGTTATATGCGATTTGCTTTTCATTTAGCAGGCAAGACGAGAGTGGTCGCACAGAGCGTCGAAAATAGCTTTAGGTACTTTCTATTGCCTATTATATGCTCACGCCTGTTTCTTTATGGGGTAGACAGAGAACACCGAACGCCATTTGTTCCGGTCCTGGCATACTTCCCTCGCTTCCGCAATATACATTGCTCTCTAAGAATAATGATCTTTTTTTTTTATGAAATAGGAAGGCAAACAAGCAAGTGGGTCACCTATTGGTAAGTGATCACCACCGCCTATAGACACCCGCAACACCAAGAAGATTGCAGATGCGTTGCCAACCAAGAGGGCTAAGATGGAATACCTCTTGTGCCAGTAATTACACCGGCTGTCTTGCTCTCCACGCCGGAACACAACAGTGCAAGCACTGCTGCTTAGCGGCGGGATTAGCGAGCAGGATGGTGGTAGCGATCCGGACGGACCTTGCACAAGGTCCTAAAGCAAAGAATAATGGGTTTTCACAGTGCTCGAGTCACTCTATACCCAATCGGTGGTTCCAGTACGAAAGAGCCGCTTGATCGGGGTAGTACCAATAATCGATAGCTCGCCAAGAAGTACCAGGGTCTGGTTGGAAAGCTGGGATGTGTTGGTTAATAGTTAAAGTTCTATGTATCAAAAGTCATTTATTTAATTGCTCTCTACGGTTTAAACAGCACACAAGCAATTCACGTTTATGTCGCAGTAAACTATTGTTTTACAGCAACACTGTAAGTAGCCATCATGCTTTCAAGCTACACTCTCACGGAATACCGGTATGAAAGCATGGTGAGTGACAGATCCGGTGCCTACATTATTTTGAAGTAACAAATATTACTACAGAATAATTTAGAGAGTATAAGCAACAAAGCACGGACCATACTAAAGATATTTTATTTTCGTTGCTTTACTTTAGTTCCTTTAAACAAGAAGTAGCTATAGGTACACACGAGGAAAACCATAGACCACTGTAGAAGTCTG
Source organism: Ditula angustiorana (assembly GCA_963691745.1). NCBI lineage: Eukaryota > Metazoa > Arthropoda > Insecta > Lepidoptera > Tortricidae > Ditula > Ditula angustiorana. The sequence goes on along the minus strand of OY829492.1, from coordinate 2,880,301 downwards.
TTCCAATGACAGGCCACAACTGAAGCTTGCAACATGATTCTACGGAGGTCGTCGGAGGTAGGTACATAAATGCATTTCTCGACCGTACCAAAGTGTAAAACCTATTAGACATCATATTTGAAGAGTGATGCAAGACATATTTGCACCGTAGCTGAGTGACACTACAAAAATACCTGCAAACGCGAACGTTGCACTAAAGTTTGTGTTTAGACAACTGTTCCTCAATCACCATTTCCTCCAAGCCATTTTGAATCACACGTGTAACGTGACAAGGGCCATAGTAACAACTGCCGTAATTAACACCATTGAATTGTAGCAAACAAGCGATGACCTTTTCCAAGTCAAACATAGTGAACGAACAGCTGATTGACCCAAATAAACAAGACGGCGAGACGGCGGCGTGGCGCGAGCGAGGGAGAGAAGACAGAAACCGGGACGCGCGGCGCGTCACGTACACGTAGGCGTATACTTAGTAATTTCTTTTTTTCTTTTCTTTTTTGTAATAGTATAAAATAAAAGAGCTATCTTTTCCTGTCTGACCTCATCGTCGGCCGCATACTCCTTCTAAACCACGCAACTGATTTTAATACAGATTGCACTGTTATTTAGAGTTTTTTTCATGGCTCTGATATGATCGAAAATATGAGTCAGATAGAGATAGAGACTTTGTTTTATACTATGTACAAACATAAAGAAAATATGTAAGGTACAGATAAAGTATCTTGGTACCTAATTAGTTGCATTTCAACGTGTAGTGGTCTAGTGAAACTTACGAAATTTCCAGAAACGACTTCGGAATATTATGATTACGACTGATGTAACATTAACAGTTGTTACATTCCGGCGCCGTGAGGTCAACGGAGCGTGCCACCAGGTGATCGTAACATATGACCAACAAAGGTTTAGATTATACAAATTCTGATACGAGTAGGCGTACATTTACTTCAGAATATAAAGATGAAAAAAAAACACACCCCCTCCACTCGATTTATGCTCAAGTTGTTTGCCTGCAACTATAGTCACCGAACTTCAGCGTTTAGTAGTGTCAGCTCCACTCCTAAATTAATTAACCCCAGCAGTAACAGCCTTATTCCAGTTACCAACTCATTTATTTCAATTTTAGCAGTAACAATGTTGTGAGCGTAAGCCCTCCTTACCCCCTTGATCCTTTTTGAGCATAGACAATTCAGACAATTTCAGTTATATTTGTTGCTGTTAGTACTTACTCTATCAATACTCAATATGCCACAGTTAAGGCAGGCCTAGGGCTTGATGTCGCGGGATTTGCGGGGCTTCAGCGCCGTGTTCATTCAAGCGGCGATTTACGCACGCAGGCGTTTAGAATCTACTGAAGCTAATATGGCCGCTCTAGGGATCGTTTCTTTTTTGTATTTGTAATAGCCCATATTTGTATGCCGCTGCTGCGCAAAGGTCTGTCCACAAGATTTCCGCAACTCCCGATTTGACATAATGTCAGCCCATTCTTTTTAAACCCGTCTAGTCAGTCATCCAGTCATCTCATTCTTGGTCTGCCAAGGAGACCAAAAAGGCCAGTTTCTGTTCGCCAAAAGTTTAATTCAATGTATTCGAATGCAGCTTGATAGTTATTTCTTTTAATTGATGAACGGAAACATGACACAATTTTTTTCGGCTCACGCGGCTTGCGTATTGTCATGCCACACAAAGTAAAGGTAAGGGAAACGAAAAGTATTACAGGATTAACATAAAAAACTAACTACCAAACTAAGGTAACACCTTATCAAACTCATGATTTATAAATAATTAATTAAATGTGCATCACTGGCAAATTTAAATGAACTTTGATTACGATTAAGCAATATCACGATTAATTAAACTACATAGTTCAGTAATCCCATTTGTAACCCACTGTAATTTTTAACAATAACACTTTGCAACTTAGAAGCTTGTAACAGCATTAAGGTTTAGAGATGTATGTAGCTTTTTGTTAGTTGGTCTGGCAACTCTAGCAAAACGTCATGTCATCAGTTTGCAAGTACGAGGGAAAGCTAAGCCCAAGTGGTTATCGTACTACGCCATCCACGGCATCCACCTTTATGGGAAAAAAATCGATATCAGAAGATCTATGGTCAGTCGCAACAACCGCAAGGCAACTCACATTGCATTGTCAAATCATAACGGCATTGCATACTCGCGCGACTTTGCTAATAGGAGCCTCATGAATATCGGTCATCAGTGCATACGCTAGCTTTCATTGGACGTTGCGTGTTAATGCAGTTGACGTGGTAGGTAAGTAGTTCATCAAATTAACTCTTTTGTGTTAACAGTTAGCACAGCGTTCGTAAAAACAGTGAGGATAATCCATAGTAGGGTCGGGTGGGCGACGTACGCACACGGACAGCGTGCGTTTACATTTACGATTTTTTGTTCATCATCATCATCATTTCAGCCGAAAGACGTCCACTGCTGGACATAGGCCTCTCCCAAGGATCGCTACAACGACCGATTTTTTGTTACTTGTTGGTTTTTACATTTCGTCGGAATTATTTTACAATTTAATATATCATGGTTAATAACAGTTCTATAGAACAAATGGGGAAATCTCTGCAGTTCAGATTAGTATAGCGCGGAAGTGATTAACATTTTAACACAAAATGCCTTTACCTTGAAGACAAAATCATAGTCAAGCAGGAGAACCTTAGAAGGTGTTTAGTAAATTTTTCCATTGTTTACGTGAAGCCTCAGATTACGGTCATAAAGCCGGACACGGTTTTCGTTTATCACCGCCGTAAATAAAATACAAGAATACAAGTAGACTGAATTTTTTGAAGCCATATAACCCACAGTTTCGTAAAATTCGATCAGGTTAGGAGTCGCCCTAATTGTAAGTAAAATTATGAAAATGAAAATTTTATTTCACAAGTAAGCCATATAGGCTCTTTTACATGTCTGAATCTACTAGCGCTTCGGAAAATGGAAGATACTACAGAGAAGAAACGCCGCAAGAAACTCAGCAGTTTATGGGATTGTTGTTGAAATAAGCTTGAACTTGCTGCAGGTTACAGAATAAGCAAATAAATCAATAAGGACGTTAATTCTACGTTTTAAGCTTTAACTCGTTAACGTGTAACTCGTGGCAAGATATTGGGCGCCATAAGTTACACAAAAATCAATGATACATATGTTCATTACAGTTCAATTTAAAATTTGTTTATAGTACTCCTAAACCTCTAAAGGGTTAACGCGACATTCCCTCGGGCCAGTATTTAATTTATTCTTACTACTTAATCCAAGGCCACTTATAACCAGATGCAAGTAACTACTGTTTCTTTTTTTGAATTTGATTATTCAACCGTCAGACATAGGGTAAACAGGTCTCGAAAGTGCGCAATAACCGACGCCCAGAGCAAAATGGCCGACCGGCTTCGACCTTGAACCGGGGCAGGGGATGGGGACGCCGTCTGGACGATTTGATGGATATACAAATATCTAGCATGTACTACAGCATACTAGAATAACTGTCCAGTTGTATGGTGAATGAAAAAAAAATGGCTGCTCAATAAAGCGATGTCAAGGTCGAAGGATCACGCACACACTTTATAACTTATATGAATATTTGCACGCACAAGGGATAGAAAATTCTAGATTGTTCTCTTTTATGTACAGGTACGACAGCTATCTATCTGTTTTGTTGAGTTTACTGTATAAACTAGTAAGTAAAAGTAAACAGAACTATTCAGGACAATTAAATATAATGAAAATCACCACTATCACTAGATGACGAGTGTTCCATGTCTATACTTTATTCTAAATTACTCTACATTTTGTGGATAGCAGCGGCAGCGTCGACTGGCTCGGCTTCTTCCATACTTACCCGAAAGTTTATTACAGGGCTGCACGTCAGATGTCAGCTTACCTGTAAGAGCACAACATGAAATAAATGACAACGTTTGAAATTTGCGCCGGCGTGGAGCACTTTGAAGCGGAGGGCGGGAGAAGGGATTAGAACAGAAAGTTAAGTGACACAGTGATGTAGGGGTTTCATTGTTGGTTTCTAGTTCCTTCGAAAAGAGTTTGTAGATCTACATGAATAAATCGTTTTAGGTGTTAACTACGCAAAAATTATGCGGGCCACACCCCAAAAAGATGTTAGTGTAGAGTCGACCACCAATTGCTTGATGATATTTCGACAACATTTCAAAGGGATAAGGTTAAGTTGTCAAGCAATTATTTGGTCGATTAAAAAGTAAGGACACCTTAATGATATGTAATGTAACTAGTAAAAAGGTTGCAGACGTCGCGGTGTACTAAAGGTAGTTCTGCTAAAAAAAACGTTTTTGGGAGTAAGTATTTCGTCGGCACATCGATAGTCGCTGTTTTCTGATTTCCGTGGATAGTCGCAATCGGTGAAACAACTTCCAACTTGACACAGTTTTAAAGAAACCCCTAAACAAACAGCGGCCGTGAGGTAATTAAATTTTGTAAATAAAAACTACGCAATCAATGTGCCCACTTTGGCGCCTCGCTTCAGATAACGTTATCGCACAGGTTGATAACGAATCACCAAAATATTACACGCTTATCAGAAGACAGGTGGGTGCCAGATTAAAAGCAGGCAAGTGCCTAAGGTTTTGCTGCAGAAAATCGACGATTCGGCATTCAGTTTCGATTTCAAAACAAAAATCTAAAACGTAACAAACGCTATCGATTTTCAAATACTACGCAGCGTGCCCTGCAATCAAAATATTCTCCCCCAATCATCTTATCTCAGAAATGTAGAATGCTATCTTTAGTTCAGATGGATAAGCTATCTTAGATTTCTGAATTATCTTATCTTCTTATCGAATAAGTAGCTTGAAGATTTTGTTTTACTAGTGGTTCATGATTAGAAGTCGTAGTTATACTCTTCTTTTTTGAAAAAATCTTGTATGTTGATAGATGGGTCTATTCGATTTTTAAGTTCATATAATAATAAAAAAATACCAATAATAGCTTTGTAGTAATTATCACTTACAAGTCACTTCAGAACCATTTATTTCAGGCTGCATAGGCCCATAGTAAAAATACCTTAAAGACTAACATACATATTTATAAAACAAAACAAAAACATTAAAACATGAAAAATTTGCACGTTACTTCGGCGACGTGTGACCTAGTTTCGGGGTGTCCAGCAACCAGGAATTATACTTCGAAACAAAGATTCGGTATTCCAATTACTAACAATACTAACACAATGTGACTAACCAGGACAAAATTATGAGGACCACTCGCAGTCAGGGCTTAGAACCGGTACCAAGAATATAGGTATCATACCGCTAAATACCGGTACATGCCTTGTCGTTGGTACTGCAGCAATGAAAACGGGAACCGGTATTCTTGTTATAAGTTATAACGAATCGGTTATTATACCTATTATTCAATACCGGTATCCAATAAAAGTACCCGCACTTGTCAACCAACGACGGTCACACTCGCGATACTTAGAATTGGGAATCGGTACGGAAAATGAATAGAGTTACCAAGAAAGCTATGCACGTGAACGACGTTGTTAAATACGACTACACACCTGGGAAGGCGAACGTCGTTGCTGACACTTTGAGCAGACCGGCAGGTGAGTCTGCGGATGCCTGCGGTGTGTGTGCGGTCGTCATAGACGTGCCTGTGACCAACCCAACTGTATTAAGAGAAAAACAAATAGAAGACCCTCTTCTCGCGCCCATTATCGCAGATGTTGAAGGTACTGATGACCTATCAGCTCGACGTTGGAACGAAAGGGGGTATTTATTGAACCAGGGAGTACTTTATCGCTTTGACCAAGACAGTGACGCTGAAGACGCTCAACTGGTGGTCCCGTCGTCAATGCGGGAAACTGTCTTAAAGGAGTACCATAATTCACCGACAGCTGGACACCAGGGTCTAGAACGGACCTTGCACCGTCTTCGACAGCGTTATTTCTTCTCTGGTATGAGAAAATATGTTTCGGACTATATTAAATCCTGTGCAGAGTGCCAAAAATATAAACCGAAAAACATGAAACCCACAGGGTTATTACAAACTCCTATTCTAAACCAGCGTGGGGAAGTGTTAGCAGTGGATTTATTTGGCCCGCTCCCAACTGGAGACCAGGGGGAGAGATGGATACTCCTAGTTGAAGATACTGCTACTCGATGGGTAGAGCTGTACGCGTTACGCGATGCAACCGCCGAGGCATGTGCACGTGTGCTAAATGAAGAGTATTTTCTGCGTTTCGGTTACCCACGACGCATCGTGGTCCACGACGTAACGGAGTCCAATTTGTTTCTGGAGTTATGCAGCAGACCATGTACCTTCTAGGTATTACTCAAGACTTTATTCCCCTATATCATCCTGAAGCCAATCCTGCAGAGAGGAAGAATCGGGATTTGAAGACGCAGCTGGCAATAATGGTGCAGAGTAGACATCATACTTGGTCACAGTATTTACCTGCATTGCGATTTGCCATGAATTCCGCGGTGTGTGCGACCACCGCATGCAGCCCTGCCTATTTAATGTATGCTCGAGAGCTCCGTGACCCGTTTGAAATGGGTCGTGATTTGCGGAGTATTCTAAGTAAAGAAAACTTTTTACCACAAATAACACCGTACTTGGAAAAATTCGTTTTAGGCCTAAAGGACCTGAAGGACACCGTCGAAAGTCACCAAGATAGACGCAAGAGTGTAGCCGATGCAAAGCGACGGCAGGCTGACTCATTTAATATCGGTGACTTCGTACTTGTCACTGCTCATCAAAATAGCGATGCGTCGAAAAGAATAACGAAGAAATTCTTGCCGAGACGAGATGGGCCGTACAGGATCTCTGAAAAGGTCAGTCCAACCACCTACGTGTTAGTGGATGGCTCTAATTCGTGTATAGGCAAATACCACTGTAGGGATTTGACCCCATGGGTTGCGATGCAGGGGCCCGCACAGCCCATGCTGATGCGCCCTCGTAGGGGACGGCCGAGAGCGTCCAACACAGGAGACGTAGTTTCTTCATCTGCCAACCCACTCTCGGGGCGTGTTAGTGGCTTGGAGGGGGAGTATGTAGCAGACGCGCCATGTACGTCTGCCGGCGCTGATAATAATCAGCAGGGTTTGCCTGAACACCACGTACTGCCTTCCAATGTCGACAACGGCGGTCAGGCCGCACATGGTGTTAACACCTTTATTGCTCGGCGCTCGCAGCGCCGTTCATGTCTGCCTATTAGATTTAAAGATTATATACTACAGTAGTTTTCCTATTTCAATTTTGTTTGGCAGGAGCCTTTTGTTTTCTTTGTCTGTCTTTCTTATGTCATGGTGAAATAAACCGTATTTTCCCGTATCTCTTCTCTTCTTCATTTTCACCACTCCTAAACCCACCAACCCACACGCTAAAATGACAAATTTTACAATTATATCAAATTGTAGCACTGGTAATTTTTGTGGTACAGAGGACGGGCTGAATCCAGCGTCGAGCTGGTCGCTCTTGCGCTTAGAGAATCACCCCCCGCCGCTGGTTTGCTCACTGTTGCTGCCTGCGATACGTCAGTTACGACGAGTCACGGTTATTCAGTCTCACTTACGCAATTGTAAATTTGGTACCGGTATTTTTACCAGTCAAACAACCCTATTTGGTAATAGTAGCTACTTCACTTGAAAACGGTAACGTACCGGATATTTAAGAAAAGTATCAGTATGGAGGGATCCGGTACCGTTAAGAAACCGGGTTCCTGATAATTCCCGGTGATTCAACGCAGCTCGCAGTGCAAAGTGTCACAGTGTCCTCCCGCGTAGCGGAAACAGCAAGTGGCCGATGAACCGAAGCATGAGATAAACACAACTGAATTAGAACCCAAGGTTGTGCTGAAGTGAAGCTGCAAATAATATCGTACTGACATTCGTTAAAACCTTGACACTCGGCGAGTGTGGGCCGAATTAGGTCGCCGTGGGTGCAATGGGAATTGGTATTGCTTCGTATAAATAGATCACTTCAAAGTGGCTCAGGGCTCCCGGACGGCCATGATTCTTTGATCGGACGTCCGACGGCGTATCCGAGTCTCCTTTCTTTTGTCTTTTGGCTGTAGTAAATATAAAATATATTGCAGTTAAACGTAATGCGGTAAATGAAGGAACCATTGTGTGAAACAGGGAAGCGAAGAACTGTTTAATTGTTAATGCTGACACCGAGCGTCTGAAGTTTGATTAGGAAGAGAAATCTAAATAGCAATCAGCTTCTTAGTGTGTAAGACGTCTATGAAAAAACGAAAAAGCAACCCTTGATGTTAAATGTGAAAATGTCAAAAATGATGATATTATGAAACAATTTTGTTATTGTTTCATTGTTAGCTAGCACTAAAAACAAGATTTTATGTATCAAAGAGGATCACGCCCTTGATACCAAAATGAGTTTGGGCTGGATACCAAACTGATTCACTTTATAAATTAAACTAAGTACTCAACAGCCCAAATAAGAGTTGATGTTCGTTGATGCCTTCGGTCAGAATGCGCATGACCAATGTGCAAGGCTCGGTTTAATCAAATGCAGTGGACGACAAAGAGATGCGTCATACGGAGTGACGAATTCATTGAAAGTACAACAGACTGATTCAGAATCGCCAAAACATTCTGTCATCATCATAACAGCTACAATTGTTCCGAATTTATCTAATTCTTTTGATGATAGCATAATATATAGAAGGATGTCTAGACTCAGTTGCGAGACAACCAAAACAAACCATTTAGGCACTATTATTTAAAACAAATGGTACCTAAACACTACAGTTTGATAAGATTATCATTTTCTGAAAATAGTTTACTTATCATAGCGTATCATTAATAATAAGATAATAATCCAATTATCTCTAAAATCCCTTCGTGAACATTTAATATATGCCTCGTCATTGTTTTGGGTAAAATGGTGTCGTGGAATTAAAACCACCATCACTATTAAAAATTGATTTCTTAACATTTGCTTATGAGCGTGACAAACTTTATTAAACTCCATGAAAATTTAATTATCATAATCATGACTCTGCGGTCATGGCTAATCTATCGGAAGTAAACTGGCAGATTATAGCAGTTACAAGTTGTTTACGGCGGATCCAATACGGTTCTATTTCCCTGGTTATTAAAGTTTTTAACATATAACCGTTATGTACTTGAAGTAGATAAAATAAAGTAATGAAATGATGCCCTTGACGCGAGCAACCGCTAAGGTCATACATGTTTATGTGAGCACGAAATAATACATGATATCTCTTATCTTTATGTACACAAAGATAACATTTCACATGTAGCTCTATCATGTTACACTGTAATTGGCATAATTTATGTACTGATTTTCAAAAGCGGACGTGAACAATTAGTGTTTTTGCCAGCTGAAACGGATTTCCTTCGACTCCTGTGGTTGCTTGCTCGATGGCGTTATAAATCCCGATGGTTTCCAATTCTCAACATCATCATGTTACTTTTAGACCTTGCTGTATTTATTTTATTGATTTATTTGACACACCCACAAAATACATAGCTCATACATTTGGAAGTTAAATGAGAAAAAAGGGAACACACCCGGTCTGGACCTAAGCACATTTAAGATGTAAAAATAACATTGCAATTCTGATTTATTAAAAAAAATACCCCTCGTTGAGTTTTTTGCCGGTATCTGCTCATCAGAGGTTTTTTCTGAACCATCTAAACGCCTCTACCAGGATAAAGATTAAATGGAAAGTTTTAAGAAAATAAAAAAGCTAGTAGGTATGCAGGGATACTAGATGAATCTGGGGATGGTCTGTTTGATAAAATAATTTTAGAACATGTTATAACAATAGATAGACCTGGATTCGAGTTCAAATCGCACGCTAGCAATGTCCTTAATGGCGTCTTTTGGTAGCTACCAAAGCGCCAACATAATTATTCCACGACTTCAATATATCAAAATCCATTTTTTTCTTTAAAATAACACTCGTAGTTTAAATATTAAAAGCACTCATCATCAAAGAAAGCAATATCCGAGCAAGGAATCGAGTGGTACACGCAACGGACATGCGCGCAAACAGGACCAGACCAACGAGGAATGCAGTTAGTCGGCTCGGTTAATTCGTGGGGTATTTTTATGCGCCGCGTCGCTGCAGTGCGTGTGCGCAGAAAGATATAAATAGACGTGCAGTCGCATGCGAAACGGCGTTTTTAAATGAGCGCAGTACACACTGCACGCATGTGGGCGTCAGTGCTCTTAGGAATCCGCTGAGGATGTTCAAACGAATGAACAAAAGTTTAGAAGGACATCAGTTTCCTTGATTTTAAACGTTTATGGTAAGAGTGAGATTGTCAAAATCAGGCTTCATCTATAAGAGCCACATTATTTACACGCCAACTTCGCTCGGTCCTAAGCAAGTCTCATCCAGCGTTTCAGCCGACTGCGACATGTCACCTGACCCATGTACTAATGCCGCTGAGATTGTCTGCTCACTGCAGCACTGACCTTCGAACTTATCTTGCTCACATTTTTAATCATCTGCCATTGGTTCATCTTGTCAAGAGCTCCGTTTAGCTCCACTTAAATAGACGAGACGCAGTTAGGTTAGCAATGTCTGAAGCTAGAAATGGTCTCAGAACTTTCATTGGGAGTCTAGTCGTGTCGAAAGTCGATGGCCAGCGTACCTGTTATTACATCACTGTCACCTCAGAGCGTGCAGTGTAAGTCTTTGTCACAATAAACGTCCCTAACACATTGGCGTTGACTTCTTAAATACTATGGATGTAAAGACGTATCCGCTATGAAATGTTTTCATGGTATTTAGAAGTAACGCTAACGCGTTCAAGATGTTTTATGTGACAAAAAACTTACACTAAGGGCTCAGCAGAGCTTGCACATGCCGTTTATCATTTCCCGCTCACTTTTCTTTGGTGTTTTGTACAAAATCAGTTAAAAAGAGTGAACTGAGGGCAAAAACTACAAGCGGAATGTTGTGGTAGCCGCGATGGCAAGTAAGTATAGAATCGAAATGTTCCTATTAGCATACTGGTGTTATATCACGTGTATTGTGGGATGACGCCGGCTTCATGCAGATTCTTTGATGTCGGGCGTACTCAGATGCCGCAGAACGCAGTGACTTCAACTCAGTATTTTTGGATGACCTGTTGCGTTTATAAACGTAAAACGCCAAATAATGGACGTTACTGTTTATATAAACTACAGCATAATAATGAATTTACGTTATAGGTTTCATTTATCATTCCACAAGCAAATCACGATTCAATACACCATTGACTAACGTACTTTAGAAAAGCAAACAGAAGTAAATTTACTTAGTGATATGCTATTTGATAAAGGCTACTACAATATACCTAATTATATTGCTATCGCTCTCATCAGCAGAGGAGCAGTATGTTTATTCTCTGTCTTCACATGGTTAAGTGAAGACAGGTGTACCACTTATATGTCAATAAAGTTTTTGTAGTAGTAGACCAACAATGATTGTGAATGATATTTACGAGTACTATAGCATCTCGAATTATCTTGTTCAAAAGCATGTTATCAAACTCATGTTTACGAGGAAACTTGAGTGGCTGCTGTGGCTCGGGGCACTACACGCTGCGCGTGCTCCGAGACTGCGTCAAGGGCAACTCACGCGCATCTGCGTGGCCGAAGGTGCACATAAACAAACAATCCTGTTTGACAGCCCAAATTCGCGAAGGTCATATTGACATTGGTGGTTATTGCATCCTTATTTCCTTAAGATGGCGGTGCGAGACTTAACGGATACGCCTACGTGCATATGGCCTGTGATGCATGTAAGTACCAACGCCGGACCTTTAGAGAGCAGCTAGATTTATCTTTTGAGTAAGTAAATAAGTACACTTTATTGAAACACGCTACACAACAATACAAATAAAATTAATTAGTACAGAGGCGTATTTTTCCCTGTAAGGTATGTCTTCCAAATAACCCAGATTAAATATGTACAGTCAGCCCATATGATATGCGTTAGAATGTTATTACTGTAAACGTCAGTGAGTGACGGCTCGTCTCAGCCGTGCAATATCTTCGGTAGTTTACTGTGACACAGTCCGTACCTGCTCAATATTATCGTGAGACAACAGGCGCCTAACTGTGGCTTTATACATTTCATACTCTGCCGGAGTGCGTTTATTAGAAACACCAACATCAACCTCAGCCATTTCAGTCCACTGCTGGACGTAGGCTTCTCTAAGGTGAGCCACTCGATCTTCGGTTTTCGCATCCAGTCTCTGTCAGGTTTAGCGCAGGTCGTCGCTCCTCCTAGCAGGGGGTCACACATGCCAAGACGCGGTCTTCAAGACTCGGTAACCCGTCTACCTCACCGCGCGTTTATCGGGTCTTCGATAATGGTGACCAGCCCACTGCCACTTCAACTAACTTATCCTTTATGCTATGTCGGTCACTTAGTAAAAATATAATTATTCTATTTTAATACGCCGTATGCTATTTTTACGCTGTTTCCACAATAACGTTATAGTAATTAATTTACAGGTAATTGCCTTCATAATTTTAATCATTAAGCCGTGTGGAAATCTTGAAAGGACCGTCGGTTCAATCGAGCGATAAATTTATGCTATTTCAAACAGGTAATAATAATAATTGTAGTTGCATCATACACATAGACATGGTTCACTTTTCTCAAAAGTAGCCATTTTTTCATTCAGTTCTAGCGGCATTTTGGGTGGCCTCGTAGTGGTCCCGGCGCGACAAGCTTACAACTACTTTCAAGGTATCGGCATGGCATGCAACTGTTCAACATTTTCGTATCCTTGTCGCTTTACAGTATAACATGACTAGTCTGAGAGAAGAATGGGAGATAACACGAAACAATATGTTTGTAATATAATAGTGTGTAGGGAACTTGCGCTGATTTCATGAACTATTAGTACTATTAGCGCAGAATAAATAATAGTAGAAGTACAGAAGTGTTACTTCGAACAAAAACGGCGTTTAGGTTTAAGAAGCGTCCTACTGTTTGCCTCTCTTTTTGTCGTATAACTCGTATTCATTCGCACGCGCGGCATCTCAATTGCGCCGGCCCCAGTGCAGTGGGGCGCCGATATTGTAGCTAAGCCACGCCTGCTATTAGGTATCTACTGTGAAAACAGCTTAAGAAAACCAAATTTTTTGAGTTTTTGATATTTTCTATGCTTTAGATATCACGGTTTGAAAATAGCCTTTAAACAGCTTGATTCAAAACGCTTCATAGATTTAGCGTCTATGTAGTGAAGTAATTCTATCGACACTTGTACTAAATTTGATCGGAGTGTCATGTCAAATTTTTTATGCATGTTTGACTTAGTACGTTTTACAGTAGGAGTTACATAGCAAAATATTTTGTGTCAGCGATGGTACTTCAAAAATACAAATCTACTTTAAATTTACAATTTTGTTAGGTTTTTTTAATTGTGACTTTGCGGATGTCCAATATCAACAAACTAGAAAAAAATTACCTTGCTACTCCGCACGCTGCACTGGTTAGCACTGCTTTCGCGGAGTAGCCAGGTATTGTTCCAGGTTATTTGTCATGATCTCCAAAAATTTAATAATCTTCTTCACTGTCAACGTCAGTTTTTGGGTATTTATTATCACATTCGAATGCACATCCATTTCCTCCGCATGTTCCCTATTTATTGTCTATCACGTTTACAATGCAGCCGGCGCCGGCGCCATCTTACTTGTTATGCATCGCGCACGTGAGCGTATATAAATATAACGCTAACACGTAAATACAAACTGAAATCGTGACAGCGCTCCATGATATGTAATAGACAGTAATAGTATACATGCTGTATAGTCGCACATCACGCGTCAAAATGAATTATCTTACTATAATAACGATGCGCGAATTACTAATAGATTCCGGCTTTAATTTACTGGGGGATTTTCAAAGCGTTACAGCGACGAGTTCGACGTCGAGGCGCGCCTTGTCTTGCTCTAGCGCGGTAGCACAAGTGAGCGAGGCAGTGGTGCTTCGACGTCGAGCTCGACGCAGTTGCATTGAGAGAATAGCCTGGCTGAGGGCCACAAGTATTAAGTAGAGTTATAGTATTAAAAAGTTGAAACATCACCTAGCTGTTATCCGTAAACTCATTCTTAGAAGCGGACCTTGTGTTGTAAAGACTTGATTTCTGGAGTTTTTAATTTGTAGACTCGACTCTAAAGACCCATTTACATGATACGAGTTCTCGCAAGTCGCATTACATTGCGGGCTAACGAAGTATATGATGTGATCGATCGATTGATCAAGCCGCGCAATGTAATATAACTCGCATACGAGAACTCGCCTCATCTCAATGGCCCCTACTAGTAGATACAGGACTTCGTGTTCGGAGTCGTTATAAAAAAGGACTCCAGCTATAGTAGCACGCTAGCTTTTATCGCGCACATAAACGCTTTGGTCCCTCTCGCACAAGCATACTGGTTAGAACGGGATAAATGCTTTATGTCATCGATACAAGCTAGCGTGCTAGGGCTTCTGGAGTCTTTTACATGCTTTTTATCCCGGAAAATGCATAACCACAAAATAATATCACATCGGCAAATCCTCATAACATATATTCATATTCATATTCATTTATTGTATGAAAACGGGTACAAAAGGTGTTAATAAATATAAACATTTCGGAAGCATGACCGTAGTCTACCATGATACATGGTGTACAATACTGTTAAGAGGAATGTCTTAATCTAGAACATACATGCATTATATCATCATATCATTATACATGCATTATATCAATATCATTTACATTGATCTGCTATGTAATTTATTTTCCGACGGCGGGGTGCAAGTACCCCCTTGCACCCTCCTTGCACCCATGCATTCTATACTTAAACATTGAAGTAATGGGGTTTGGGGCTAGGTTAGGTGCAGTCACGTGTAAAAATATAGCATTGAACACAATGAAAATATGAACCAAGCGCTCTTAGTATAAGGTCGCCGGCGCCGTTACATGTTTTTGAGTCGTTTTATTTTTGCACTCGACTGTACCTTGTGTTTGTTACACGTGACTGTGTTATTCTGGCATCAAGTGTGCTAAAGTGCCGTGCTAGGCAAACAAGTGCATAATCAATAATCATATAATTTATGTTTACGATTATTATAGGCGCTAGTCGTAAAGCTATTTATACTCACAACAATGTTAGATTATCTTTGCCTGGTAATGTTTAAGTATTCATAGTAGTTTGTAGTTTAATAATTATCCGATCACATTTAAACAATATTGCAATTTTTATGGTTTTCTAAATGGTTTTTTTTTATTATTAAGTACATCCACATCATATATATTACAATCAAGAACATATTAGCTAGTTATAGGTACATTAGTCCGATATATACGACAATTACGGAGTACATAGGATTGACAAAATCAAAATTAGATGATTAAAATAATTACAATTAAATAAGACGAATTACCAATTAAAAATACATTCCAAACAATAATATAACTATAAATAAGCCCTAAAATACATTTTATCGACCACGAATTTTAATAAACATAGATTTTAACAGTATTTAACCTAAATTTTACTTTTAAACAGTTGTAAAGTGTTGTGAAAGATGTCAATTTCATTATTCTTATTTGTGGTGGCATTATATTCATTACAAATTCGCACCAAGGATATAAATTGGATAGGGGCAACTTTACCTATGGAGAGCTCGATTGTTTTAAACTTTCGCGATTTTCACACATACTTGTTACGTTGATCGGGACTTTAACGCGATACTGTTTATTTATTTAACTCGACGTTTCGTTTTATCGCGTTAAAGTCCCGATAAACGTAATAAGTCTGTGGACAGCTGTACCTGTGAACACTCGCTAAATCTTAGAGCTACACTCTCTCATCGT
Source organism: Ditula angustiorana (assembly GCA_963691745.1). Classification (NCBI taxonomy): domain Eukaryota; kingdom Metazoa; phylum Arthropoda; class Insecta; order Lepidoptera; family Tortricidae; genus Ditula; species Ditula angustiorana. The sequence continues at coordinate 2,864,450 of OY829492.1, read as the reverse complement.
TAGAGCTATGGATACGCTTCTCTGTTCCCTGCCTTCTCTTTGACCCCTTGGCAGAGAACAGAGAAACATGAGGATTGCTCGGACGATGAGAGAATATAACACTAAGAATTAAAAGAGTGTACCCAGGTACAGTAGGGGAAATATATTCACGTACCACCTTAGAACCCTATCGCAATGACACGGCGCGTTAAACGCTACGCTATGCCATACAAATGTCATTCGTATGTCTCTTCGACTAGGTTCTACGGTGGTACTTGTTTCAATTTCTTTGACTGTACAGCTGTCCATAGGTAAAGCAGTTGCTCCTACCTACAACTACATCTACACTATGTAACCTACATCAACATCTACATCTATCTACACTATGAAATAAAGAGGTGAACTTTGTTTGTTTGTATGTAGGGGGTAATCTCTGAAACTACTGAACCGATTTCAAAAATTCATTCACTAATAGAAAACTACACTATCCCTAAAGGACATAAGCTACTAATTTGACGCGAACGAGGTCACGCGCGCCCGCTAGTAAATTATAAATCGACTGTCTTTACGTTAAATTAAAATGCTATGTAATGACAACACAAAGAAAAATTAGGGTAATGGCAGTTATTCATGATTATTTCTGGCTATCCTATATACACTGGAATGTAGTGCAATGCATTTTGAAAGTTTTTTCTCCGTGGAAAGCTTAACTAAGCGTACAGCGGTGGGAAATAGTCAATATAAAGTGTCTTTAATCTAATAATCTGCAAAACCTGATTAAAATCTTATCTTATTATACTGTCATAGTCCTAGACAGTAATAGATGATTGATTCCTAAACGAGAATCAGTCCCGATAGGACATTATCGTCGATATAAATATAAATATACTTCCTAAATCGATAGAGGTTGAGTTGATTAAAAATCATAGTAATAATAATACCTAATTTATATTAAATTGTAACATTTGTGCATTCTATACAGGCTACTGGCGATAGTTGCAAAAACCCGCTGGATGACGGCAGCGGCTCTAACATGACAGCCCAGGTTTAGTTTAACCCCTCCCTGTGTCTCTGTCTAACTAGTCAAGTCAAAGTCAAAGTCAAAATATTTTATTCAGATTAGGCTTACAGGTAGCACTTATGAATGTCAAAAAATTTACCACCGGTTCGGAAAAACCTCTGATGAGAAGATACCGGCAAGAAACTCAACGAGGTGTAATTTTTTAAATAAATCAAAATTATAATGTTATTTTACATCTCAAATATTCAAATTTTTTACAATTTAACAATTTAACACAGCAGGTGTACAATCTTTGGAGCCAGGGATCGCCAATACAGATCGGGATCATTTCCAAACATCCTTGTCCAAGATATAGTCATTAATTTTATAATACGCCCGAGAAATTAATGTCTTCTTGACAATAGATTTAAATTTTGTATCATTTAGTTCAGTTATGTTTTTTGGAATTTTGTTGTAAAATCTTACACAATTTCCCATGAACGACTTATTGGTTTTAGCCAGTCTGTAAGTTGGAACTTTAAGCTTTCCTGTATTTCTAGTAGCCTTTGGCTTATCGACGTTGGTAGGGAAATGTCATAAGAAAGGGGCGCAGATAGAGATAAACTAAACTTGGCCAGTCATGTTAGGGCCACAGCGCAGGAGTTGTCGTTGTGGCGATATATTTGGGAAAGGCCTATGTCCAGGAATGGACGTCTTTTGGCTGGAAGACGATGAAGACGCGGGCATAAGCTAGTCACGTTATTTTGTTTAACGGATGATTGGAAAGGAAAGGGATGATTATTAAAAACTCGACGATTAACTCAATTAATTGAGGTTACTAAATGATACTTCGATAATCTCAATGGAGGTTAAAAAAAATGTTTTTATTCAACACCAATGTAAATGTGTTTGTTATATTTGTACTCTCTGTGATGTGTGAATTGTGCAATAATCTTAAATGTTTTTCTTGCTTTCTTTTAAATTAAATTAAACTTATGCAGGTATAGGCAAAATGTATGAAACTGTCATTCATTTCATAGACAAACAAATTACACTGCTACTCCGCGAAATCAGTTCTGAGCATGTGCAAAACAGCTAAGATATATATTTTTCATTAAAAACCGCCCGCTTCCACACGAAACAACATAATTATATCTATCACACAGACTCAACCATAAACTACCACCACTAACACTAACTATACGATCTACACACGTTTCGCCTCTATAAGAGGCATCATCCAGATCAAACAGTAGGTACGATCGTTCGCTTCTTGAACTATTTCATAGTCATTCGGTGTCAGCTCTTATGAATCGACCTATAATTATTACCAACGCTAGATCTAGCTAGATGATGAAGTGGAATTGAACATTGAACTGAAATGACCAGTGGAGCATGAAATGAAATAGGCAGCGCTGGATTATAGTAACAATTTGTGGACATTACCGCAAACTGGACTATGACTTTCGTGGAAAAAGTCGCAAACGCTTTTACCGAACGGTGAATTTATGCCAAAGTGGCATTTGTTTAGGTATTCATGACGTTTTGAATTATTTCGTTACGTTATTGTCATTATCTACGGTACGTTGATCAGCTTTACCTTTTATTCGGATGTTTAGGTCGAGAAGCTGTCGAGAAGAGGTTGTATAGAACCGGCACTGTGTCAGTGTAATTGAAAACGAAAGCAGCGCAACCCTAACGTTTCGCCAGGGAGTTGCAGGGGGGAGGCCGACGCGGGCGGCGCGTTCCTTTTAACGAGAGCCGCCTGGCGAATGTGTATGAAGTAACACGAACTTTTTGAATGTGTCAATAAAGTTGGTATTCGTTGAATCGCGGTCGTAAAAGAGAAGTTTCTGTACGTTAGTACTATTATTTATTGTGTGTCTAAAGTCAATAAGAGCGAGTCAACCGATTGCTACTGCCGGTAGAGCAGGAACTTGTTTATGGAACCTGGGGTTTATCCTATGCATAAACCCCAGGGGCTTGATAGCGGTAGGAATAACTCCAATAAATAAGTACGTAACGTGTTCATGGAGTTAGAAATAGAATTACAGGGTCATCGACATCGGATCAAGTGCGTCCACTGTTCCATGCTGTTACTTTACTCGGTCCGTCGTCGTGTAAAAGGAAACATTCACAGACTTTGTCATGGGGATACTTAAGGGGAGATTTATGTCGAAGCACTTAAAATTACAAGTGGTCTGACCAAATCGGTTTGAGATCTTAATTACTATACCGTGAGAATCGAACACGATGAAAACCGACTAATTACTAACGTAATGTTTATCGAGCAATATTGTTGGGAATATTACAGACTTGATCTTTTGCCATTGCATCACGTTTTTTGGACTTGTAGTCGTTGAAGTAAGACAATTTAAAATCATGTTTTGGTAGCAGAAACGTTTGCTCTACGGAATATACGGTTTTTCAACAATAAAGGTTGTCCGCTTTTAGACAATTTGCACTGAATTAGTACTACGTTATAATAGTAAGTTTCTACTTCACGCCGGTATTCTGGGGGGGAGACTTAAATGTCGCAACAAGGATTAGCGATTCTCGCGGCATTTGGTTACTATAGATAGCGTGAATCACTTCACTTCAAATGCTCGTTTACTTCCATCTTCCTTGTTTTTTGTTATATAACAGTAAGCATGATATAACGCGTACAGGATATAATAGTAAATAGTAACATCGTTCAGCAATGTAGCACTATTACCACTACAGACAGTTGAACAAACAAACATTCAGCTTTGTCTGTAGCAAACCAGCAGAACAAATAAAAAAATGCAAAACACGATGACTCATTTTGAAACAAGCGAGTTCAAATAACTTTACAGTATAATGCAAATTACAAAAACCAAAACATACCTAACACAGAAACCCGAATTAACAAAAGTCTTCGTTCCTCAATAGTTTCCATTACTCCGTCGTATTTAGTTCCAAGTTTTTTTATACGCGTTACAAATAGATGTAATGTGTATTAATTAATTATTTAAATCCATGAATTAAAGCTATTTTTAAGTATTAATCAATGGAGTGAAACTAGACGGAAACAAACCGCTGCCGGTGTCGAAAATAAGGGCAAAATTGACATAACTGCCTCGTACACAATTGCGACCGCAATGCAAAAGGGGTACTGCTACTTTACGCGAATGCTCAGCAGGAGTAGGGTCGATCCCAACAGATCAGGCCTATTCGTCTAGTGTATTATCCATCAGTATTTAGAATCTCAAGGGTTCCGCCGAAAATCAGATCCTCGGTTTAGCGAGGCACTTTGCTGACTTCCCTTTTTGGTTATATCCAACGCTGTATGATTATGATTTTACACCGAATTAATGTTTTTACCTTTATTCTTTCTTTATATCTTTCACCAGCGATTGGCGCACTTTGGCGCACCCTTGCACTGGGGCCTGCGGAATTGAGTTGCCGCGCGTGCGAATAAATACGAGTTATACGATAGACAGAGAGACATACAGTAGGACGCTTCTTATACCTAAACGCCGTTATTGTTCGAAATAAATCTTCTGTACTTGTACTATTCTTTATTCTGTGCGACAGCGTGGCTTATTTACAAATACAGATTCATACTTAAATATGATAGGGCGTCCGCTAAGTCGCGCGGGCGCACGGAGCGGGTGAACGCCTATAGAAAAAATAAATAGTATGAGAGCGTCCGCTAACTCGCGCGGGTGCGGGCTCATACTATTTGTTCGATAGGCGTGCACCCGCTCCGTGCACCCGCGCGACGTAGCGAACGTCAGAGCCGCGTTATAATATAACACTAATCACGTCCTAGGGCATCGTAGCATAACGCGTTAGAAGCATTTAGTAAATCATACAATAGTTAGTACTTTCTCGTGTTGCAATCTAGACTGGATCGATGTCTAACAGCTTCACGCGCAGCACGCACTAATGAATGGACCACGGAATTACAAACGGCAGGCAGTGGCCGATAACTGTAATTAGCAAACCTTATTTTAACCAAGTTCCAGATTTTAAAGGAAATGTGTTTTAAACACTGACCTATAAGTAATGGACTTCTAGTCAGCTTTTAAAATAAGGGCGCATCAAAAGTCGAACGAAAGTACAACAAATCGACAATCGCTCGCGCTGTCAGTCTATCGGACCGAGCGCGCTGCTGTCAATACTATTATTTTGTAAAAAAATATATTTGCAACAAAACTTAATGAATTATTATTTATGCAGTTAGACGTAAAGTTGTTATTCCTATGACTATAAATGGTAAACTAATAATTTGCATTTGTAACATTGGCGTCTACCTGTATTCTTATGTCGGTCCGTTTTTCTACTGTCATTTAGTATGACACTGTACATCCATGTATTATAATATCATCCTCCACACACATTCTCTCTTCATACATGTTCGGCGGTTAGTTCAAGTTTGTCACTCTTATTAGCTGGTTGGCGGTGATCAAATGCCCCATCCAGTAACTTAACTTCAAAACTATTCCGACAGGTACTGGTGATAGCTCTCGAGCATAGCGTTTTAACTTGTATTGCTATCGCGATCACGCGACGCCGTCTTGCCGGAGAGCTGGCTCATTAAAAATAATAAAACAGTATTTCAAAATAATAATACTTTGATCCTTATCCGTTAAACTACTAATCTGGGTAAGGCGCAACCCCTTATTGACAAGCGGTCTGTAAACCTACATTACTTAACTTGTGTCATCGTATGTCTCGTGTCTCGAATGAAAGAAACAAAACATATGTTAGTTGTAAGAGGTTGATAAATAAAAGGTCGGTCCTTAGTTAGTCCGCAAGTCTATTACACGGCATCGATTCTCAACTTTATTAGTGTCGTGACCCCATAAAAGCATAAACGTCAATTGAAAAACGTCATAACATAACCTATGGTCGACCAAGAAAGTGCTTAACCACTTTTCGATCGTATTACAAAGGGACAAGGTTTAAAAGTGGACAAGGAGTTACTAGGTCGACTAGTCATAACCCCCGACTATACCGTCATTTTAGTTGCTTCGAATGCGTTCAACGAAACACTTAACATTATTATTCCATAAAGTTATTCTTACTACAACCTTTAAGCTAATACTAGTGTAGTATTATTTTATATACAATGTGCTTAAGAGCGTGCAAATCATAAACCAATATATATGAATTGTACCATCCAAATATGTCTGTAATGTGATATGCAATAAACGATTCTGATTCTGATTCTGATTCAAACAGAGATTTGGCAACGTCGCCTATGGCTGCCAAATATTCAGATGTAAAATACGGAATATAGCAACGGTGTCCGTCAGGAATAGTTTAGCTTTCTATCTGTGAAAGAATTTTTGAAATCGGTTCAGTAGTTCCAGAGATTACCCCCTACATACAAACAAACTAACAAAAAAAACAAACAAACAAAGTTTTCCTCTTTATTATATTAGTGTAGATTAAGTAAATTAAGTGTAAAACAAGCATTTGGAAACTTACCATTTGTAAATGTGTACATTTAAAAGTTTCAAATATAAGGTTTACTACTTACCAACAAATGTAAGATCACAAGTTCTAGTACATACCTACCGTTTCTACATTCCGTATTTTATTTATCTCATTAATTTTGATAATGTTTTCATTGATAAATCAATGAAAACAGCTAAAAATTTGGCAGCTATACGCGACGTTGCCAAATCTCTGTTTGTACGTTCTTAAAGCTTTCGCGATGCATCGCAGAAACGATGTCACACTTAACTTGGAATTACAATCCAATATCAAAAGTAGGATCGCCAGATGACATAATCGGTGAACGTTGGTCAGGTCAGGATATCATGTGGTGTGGAGGCTTGTCACCTGATAAAAGCTCTAGGGGAAGACAGATCAAGGCCCGACCACATCAGGTATCAGATAATACTATCTGTATACTTATCATCACGAATTTCATTTCTAAATGTAGCTACTAGTTAGACACACAGATCCGGGCCCTTTCCAGTTGAGCTTGGAAGGATTGGGCGCTGCCAGGACAAAGTCAGCAAAATAGGGTTTCCAACACAATGTTAAGTTCGTCGGCTTCACGCCTACCTAGGTTCTAGGACAAATGAGACAAACGAGACCTATGACAAAATAGATAAAGTAGGTTTACAGTTTTGAAAATGCCTGGTTCAATAAGATGTATGTACAGCCGCGTCTATGAAATCACAAAGATCCTTAAATTCAGGCGGTATTTTAGTAACTCAGGTATGTTTTATAAGTTATCCCTTCGTGAACAGCATTTTCTCCGCTCTAAGGCCATGTTCCTAAAGGTAAATAATTGAGATATTGAACTAAGTAAACCGCAATATTCGCTCAGACAGTGCGCACATAAAAATAATATGGTAACTTATTCGAGCGCAGTTCCCCCCAGGACAGAAGAGGGGGAGCATTGATCCAGGGCCGCAGACGTCCTTGTGCCGTGTCCTTCACCTTTTGAGGGCATAGTTATACATAATAAGTAAGTCTTTGTGTTAGAACTGAAGAATATTTTGCGTCATAGCAAAGAGGCGGATTGCTGAACGCTTTTGGCGTATTTACGTCGGCGTCGTAAAAATAGGACGCGATCGGATCGGATTAACTTGTTTTTATCGTAATTAATTATGCTTTTTGGTTAGGGTTCTGAACCAGTATATTAAAAAAGGAACATTGTTATGTTATCCTCCTACCTTACTATGGTGCTACTCCGTCCGTTTTTCTGGTCACATTGGCATAATTCAGCAGCTACTTTTATTATTGAATTGATATTTGAGATAGTTTTAAATATTGCTTACCTAATCATATTGCGTGGTACAATTAACATATTATATCTAGTTTCTTTGCAAAAGGGGTCCAAAGGAGTAAGAGTCGAAGTTTTAAAGTGAGGATACTAATTCAAGTGGGTATCATATTAAGGGGTCTCATTTATACATTCTATAATTAATTTTCATAATACCACGTAGTTTTCGAATAATAGTGTAAATTGTATGAATGGCCGGCGATAATTCCTTTCCATCCGTTGAGCCGCATGCTATGATTGCCATCGGCGTATTAGGTGGCATAAATAAGTTGAATACCCATACCAAAACAATATTTTCTTGAAATTTTTGATAGTCTATTTTTATTTTATTTTAATTAAATAACTGAACTTCGCGGTGCGTAACTTGCGCACATTTGATTTAGTATCAGTTCAATTAATTGTCCTTGTTTGTAAATATTGATATATTTAATTAATAATTTTGGACCTCAGATTTGAAAGGCTGTTTAATTTTAATAAAAAAAATCACATTAGTAGTCACATTGATACTACTAGCGCCATCTAGCGACAGGTCATCAGACCAGAGAGCATCCTGTTTTAGGTTGTTTTATCTCCCTACCAAGGTCGTAGCGGTTACAAATGCCACAACCGATTACAACATAAATCCTACATTCTTATACGATTATGAGAGTAATATTTATAGTACCAATATTTGTTTATAATCGCGTTCTTGAAAATTGCTCATAACAAGTTCAACGAACTAACCAATATGGCCATGAATAGATAAACAATATTAGGGTTTAAGGGTTAAAAAATCAGTCCAGCAAGGTCTCATTGCTGGTAAAATTTGTTTGTTCTGTGTTCTTTACATCTGTCCAGAGCAAAACTCAGTCACCCAGGTACAAACAATAGAGTAAGTGATTTAGTACGCAAACAAAATTGAATGCTATTTCTCTTTTGCATTACATTAATAGACAACAGAAAGACAACACTGACAACAGTGATATTGTAAAAATATTGTTTTAATGAATTCCGAATCTGGAATTAACCCATCGGAGGCTTAAGCACATATCCGTGCCTGTTCATGGATGGCTTAAGTACGGATACGTTCTGAGGCTACCATGCTGAGCATGGCTTTCGTTCTCATCAAATAGCCGCACTGACGTGTCAAGTTTTTATTTCGGCCCCACCTCTTATAGGTTAATTATGGCTATTCACTAAATGGCGTTTTATAGGCCCGGACCTAGGTGAAGTGATGAAAATCAATTAATAGCAAATTTTAGTAACCACTCCGCTATCCTAATAAAATAATCAAGTTTAAGTGGCCTGACCCGAAGTACTCTATAACAGCTTAGGATCAATTTTCTTTAAAATGAGGCAAAAGTTTGATAGTGGCTCCCTCTTTTTCTAGCAAAAAAAACATATTATTATTATGATTTTAGTTGCCCCTGAAATTGCCCTCTGAACAAGTGCCCTGGTTTGCCCCCATTAGCTCCAGGGCTGCTCTATTAGATTTCATTTCAATCAGTACTGTACACTTACATCTCAAAAAATTGGTGCATTGAAAATGTAGGCACATATTTTTGAGTATCCTAAATGCACCAATATTTGTATATCCGACTGTACTAGAATATAAAATTATGTCAGTCGCTGCCTACCCCACAGGAAAACTGCGAGTATGTAAACACAAAAAGTGTATGTTAAATATGAAGATAACATACAACACCACAGCACATAATATGTTTGGCAACTATCGAAAATGACTATGCAGATACAAAGTACTGCACTGCAAGCCTGCTACTCGGTTAGTACCTATACAATATTGCTTTAACCATGAATTACGTATTAAAAGCAAAATTATGTCGTGAGAACCACGTAGGGTGTTAAAAATTCAAAAGGATTCAAGATTGTTAATTCCTTATTAGCGGGTAGGAATAAATCTATAGATTCGAGCATCTCGTTCACTTTAACACTGTACTAGATATTTAATATTCTGGAATTATCAACAGAATCGCTTTATAAGACGCAAGAAGCAGCGAAAATGGAACAAAGAAAATAAAAATCTACATTGATTGATGTATATTTCATTCTAATAGCTCAAGGTTGTCAAAAAGATGTATAATGTCACTTGGTCAAAGCTACATTGAATGCGTAATAGCTGCTTACCTATTTATTTGAAGCCCTCGCCGCGATGTAGCACCGCAGTCCAGATCCTGAGGTTAAAGTTCGCGGAATCCAGACACGGGAGAAAGCAGAAAATAGCGAAATTTTCGTAACTTTATCAAAATGAAGACCATCGCTCGGACGGAAACGGAACAATACACATAGTGAAAACACGAAAGAGGGAGACAGAAACATAACATTGCAAGAAAGAAAGAGATGCAACAAAAACCATAATGTTCTGACATAGCGGCTATAGACAACGATCAGCTGTTGAAAACTTTTCGAATTGGAAGTCAGAAAATTATTAATAATCAAAATTAAGATTAATTGTAGAATAATATTGTTTATAATTTTTTTGTTGACAGAAACTTATTTTAGAAAGTTTCTGTAGAGTTTTTTAAGCATTTCAACAATGGTAGATAAATAATACCTAAATGTATATGTACGTAAGAGATGTATATTGAATACGAATACTGGCCACATTGACAGATGACAAAGTTAAAAAAAGTATAAAGCGCGTTTATAAAAACTGTTAACATTGTAGCTTACACAACGTAATTTTTTCAGTAAAAAGGAAAAATAATAAGGAATAGTGATTTATGCTTCTTCGAAAATCATCAAGACTATATTCAGATTTCATGGTATACAAATTAATTAGAGCAAGTCTTATTTAGTTCACCGCGTATATAGAAACGGTCTATACATGGTCTATACCTATCTCCTCCTACCTAACTAAACTACCTAAATACCTAATTTTTATATATTGCCAATGGAAGGAGTTCGGTAGTCTGTGCTGTGTTATTTAAATTTTCTGTAATGTAATTTACGTGTGAACGAAACAATTAATTTGTGTATTCTTATTATTTCTTCCCGTTAATCTGTCTTTTATGTATTGATAAATTGGAGCTTGTCGTAGTTCTTACGTAAGAAGGATAATTTATTTAAATTTTGCGTGAATGCTGTCAGCTGTCCACAATAACCTTTCGTCATTGCGAAGGGGTTAATTACGCCTGATTGATTAGTCGATAAAAAGTATAACAACTATAGTGAACAGCATGGCGAAGGAGGAAGACGACGATTTGCCGGATAAAGATGCAGCGAAGGAGTTCTACGCTAAATATGAGCCCAGGGAGATCATAGGCAGGTGAGTTCTATATTTGGTACGGCAAGTGTCAATCACCAGGAACAAGCGTGATTTCTTTCAGTTGTGAAGCTGCCAAGAGTGTCTGGCGGCACAGGGAAGTGTATAGAGATTCGTTGATGTGATACAAACAAGCTATTAGTCATGTGTAGTGTTCTGTTTGACCTTGAAGATGGAACCTACCGCCGCCGCTGTTCGGCATCGATTTTCAAGTGAAACTTGCATGTTCAAGGGCAACTTATACATAAAAAGGTGATTAATTGATGAGGCACCTAACAGCATAATCAACAACAAAATTAATGTGTGTATACATCTTAATTCAAATAAAATTTTCTTTGGAACATGGATTTCTGGCAAAATAATCTTACTAGACCATCTAGGCTTTTATAAAAGTATGTAATGTATGTAACATTCTTTATCTTAGAAAACATGGGAAAAGAAACGGTTGACAAGGAATCGGCCAAGTGCTAGTTGGACTCGCACTTGAAGGGCTCTGTAAAGAAAACAAAAACATTTCTTGTTTGGGGATGGGTCTCCATATAGTTTAAAACGTTATTTTTATTATTTGTTTAGTATTTTCTTATGTTTTCGTGACTTGTAGACATTGAAATAAAACAATTTAAATAGTTTATATCGCGTGTATTGTAACGAATCTAATTCCCGACGTTTCGAGCCCTTAACAGGTCCGATGTTCACGGGCAGACTGACATAATTTTTAGAATACAAACAAATTACCCAATTAAAAAAAAAAAATTAAAAAAATTAAAAAACTTACTATGAAATTGTTCCAATTAACGCAATAAGTCTACAGACTCGCTACCAGCGCTTCGGAAGTGGCATCTGCTGAGAAGAATGCGCCGCAAGAAACTCAGCATTAAGTTTTTTTTTTGTTTTGAAACATCGGGAATTAGATTAGTTACAATACACGCGATATAAACCGTTTAAATTGTTTTATTTCAATGTTTATTATTTGTTGTTAAATCAGTCATAGTAATACAATTTTAAATGTCTATTTGTTATGGTTCTAAAGATACAGCCCTATGAGAAGGGACAGACCAAGTGACGGATGAACATGCAAAAACAATAGGGCTCGGCTTGGAGCCTTTGGGCTAGGAACCCTAGAAAGAATTGGACAAAGGCAACCTTATTACTTCAAGGGATCTTCTTCTATTGATGTTTTGACTTCGTCAGCAGTCTTCCATGCAAGCGAGATTATTTGATAAAAGTATGTGACTATGGTTTCTTCAGTTTCTTGAAATAGCCAGGGTTGAATAATCATCCAGTTAATCTTTGAACAATTGACTGTTTATAAGAATTTGGGGTAGATAAATAATAAATAAATAAATAAATATCTTAGGACAATTTACACCAATTGCCCTAGTCCCAAGCTAAGCAAAGCTTGTGTTATGGGTACTAGACAACGGATAAACATACTTATATATAGATAAATACATACTTAAATACAAATAACATTCATGACTCAGGTACAAACATTCGTATTCGTCACACAAATATTTGCCCATACCAGGATTTGAACCCGGGACCTCTTGCACAGTAAGCAGACACATGTGCCACTGTGCCATACAGGTCGTCAAAGATGGAAGTGGGTACTAAAAATAAAATGAAAGTAGCATTCCACCATTAAAACTGTACGCAACCGAACATTCTTCCTACATGTCTAATGTACAAGTTGTTGGTGGTAAAATACATCCCAAACTCAACGGAGATATGAAAGCCATATTAAAAAAAAACTGTTGTGAACATATTTAAACCTCCATGCCATGATAGAAAAAGTGAATCATCTTTACATAGTATAAAACAAAGCTGCTATGTGTTCCTGTATGGCTTCATATCTTCGGGAGCTTACACCTCCTTAACCACGCAACGAGTACACACATATGTACTGCTAATGTATAAATGGAGCTAAACTTATGAACTTATTAAAATTAAATTGAAAGTTAAATATTATGAAAAAATAATTGTCTCATTAATGTGATGTTCGTATCAATTAGTGTCATATTAACAACAAAACTTCTACCATAAAAATTTATGTTACATGTATCTGGAGAGTATTTAAAGTGTTTTTGGACAGTATGTTATCTCAATGTTACCTTAAACTTTTAAATATTACCACAGAGGGATCAGCTCCACGGTACGGAGGTGTGTCGAAAAGGAGACAGGCCGGGAGTATGCAGCCAAGATCATAGACCTGAGTCAGGAGTCCCAGGATGGAGTGGACACCCACACCATGCGGGATGCCACCCGACAGGAGATCCACATTCTGCGGATGGTGGCGGGTCACCCTTATATTAGTGAGTGAGTTGTTATATGTACACAATGGTTTTGTTCGCTACATTAAAATCAAGTTAGTACAAAGTTATGATTTGCATCTGACTGTCTATAATTGATAACATAATATTGTTAACCAGATGATGTGAACATGTAAAATTGCTTTACATTATTAATATTATAAAATAAATGAATGTAAAAGAAAGAAATTAATCATTTATGTTTATATATTTAGGAAAAAATGGTAATTCACAATACGAAAGATGTATTTTTTTGTTTCAATATATATTCAAAACAATCAATAAAAAATTTAAAGTAAAAAGTTTGTAACAGAGTTATCAAATGTAACTTTCTAAATACCTCGTAATTTAGAAACTAACATTGTTATTTTAGCATATTGTGGCAATAAATCTTTTTTATTCTTTATACTTATCCTTTATATTAAACTCGAATTTAAAGTTGTACACTCCGAAAACCTTCATAGTTTGGTCCTATGGAACCTGTAGTGCGCGAGTCCGACTCTCACTTGGCCGGCTTTCAACAGATAATAAAACAATGTGTTGAACTTAATAGGTATGATATTGGTATCTATAGACAAAGCAAGATAAAAGGGGTGTGAACTCTTATCGTTTCTATTTAAATACACAAGCATTGATTTTAGTCGGGATCCTCAGGGCGGGGCCATATGGCTTTTTGAGCTTCAGCCCAGGGCCCCGTGGATTCAAGGGACCCCCAACGTCAAAAATAGAGGATAATGCGAAAAAATCCATAATTTTATTTACTACTAGCGGACACCCGCGACTTCGTTCATATAGAATTAGTAGCCTATGTCCGTCAGGGATAGTGTAGCTTTTTATCTGTGAAAGAATTATGAAAATCGGTTCAGTAGTTCCAGAGATCATCCCTACAAACTAACAAACAAACAAAGTTTACCTCTTTATTATATTAGTATAGATAGTGTAGATTAATAATAAGTATGAGTTTCATGATTCTGGAACAATCATATAATTTTTTCCATACTGCACCCCCCAATTATCCCCCGTTATCCCTCTATTTTCCGTATTTTTCATAGCCTAAGTCCTATTCTGGACTGATTTAAGTAGATCTGTGAAAATTCCATCTAAAACTGTTCAGCAGTTTTTCCGTGATGCGCGTACAAACATTTTTGCCTCAACGATTTTATTATATGTATAGATGAGTCATTAGGTGGGCCCCTGAGTAGTATTAGCCCTGGGCGCCCTAAACTCACGTTCCGACTCTGGGGATCCAATGCTCCCATCCCATTTCGGAGCCTATCCTTATCTACACTTCTACACTTATATAATAAAGAGGTTAACTTCGTTTGTTTGTATGTAGGGGGTAATCTCTGGAACTACAAACCCGATTTAAAAAAAATCTTTCACAGATAGAAAGCTACACTATCTTTGACGGCTACTGATTCCACGCGAACGGAGTCGCGAGCGTCCGTTAGTATGTTATATGTTGACTTACAGCCATAATTGGTTCCTATATTTAATTAACGAATTGTTTTACTTACCAACCATTAAATTTTTACATAATCTTGACCATAAGAATTGTGTATAGATTTTTTAGATTTATTCGACTGTGTAGATATACAAGAAACTTGTGTCTAACTCTGCTCGCGACGCTAAGGGTCAGGGCACACCGGTTGCGTACACGTCGCGTGTGCCACACGGCTCCAACTAGTTTCCTAGAGCTGCGATCCGCATGCGTAACGCGGCTCTACGAAGCGAGCTGTATACGCATCCGGCATGGCTCGGCCATAATATTTTGTTGCGTGTGTATTTATTGTATTGTCTTATTTTCTTTCAGTTGAATTACAAGATGTGTTCGAGTCGGAAACGTTTATATTCTTAGTATTTGAATTGTGCAAAAATGGGGAACTGTTCGACTACCTCACGTCAGTGGTCACGCTCTCCGAGAAGAAAACTAGATATATCATGAGGTGCGTATATAATACATAGTTAAACTCTGATACAGCGCAGCGTTGCCAATAATTTAATAATTTTGGCGGAAACCCCGCGATACAGCCGATTTTACAGGACAGGTATATTGTGTCCCGCATTATGATATTATACAGTTAAGCAAAGAAACAAAACAATCAAACAGTAATCTTTCACCGAATCTACATATTTATCACCCATTTTGAGCGCCTGTCATAATAATTGTTGGTTTAAATTACTTCGCGCGCTTAGGCCAAGTTTTATAAGTCTCTTTTGCGCTCTACGCACTGACGGCTAGATACGTCGTCGTTGGCGTCGAAAAGGTTAAGAATCTCTGAATGTATGCAGATATCATAAACTTATAAATCTTATAAAATACTAGAGTCCTGCTTGTGCAGATGAGAAAGTAATAAATAATGGCAGTTGCACTATTAAGAAACAAATACACAACACACGCCATTCGTAGTCTGTTTTGAATAACAGGCCAGCTCGAGTAAGGCTGATTCAGTTTCGCATTTCTTGGAAACTTGTCACACACTTTGACAGATAAACATGTTTACACATAAATTAGATCCTTGTTTATCTATTATATACAATAGAATATGTGTTTTTACGGTAAAGACATTATTTAACGGTCACCCCACCAGCTGCATTTATTTATTTAAACTTTATTGCATAAAAAAAAACAAAATGCCTTATGTATTTCATTATATTTAAATTTTAAGACGAATAAGCGCTTTCGCTGGTTTATTCAAAGTTACAACTTTATGCCACCTAACACTTAACTACAGACCGCCTCTTTAAGGGTGCATTTCCACTGACGCGGAGTTAGGTGGAATGGAGGGGAGCGCACCGAGAGTGGACCAATCACAGTGCTTGAAATCTCTACTCATCCAGATTTCGAGCACTGTGATTGGTCCATTCATGGTCCGCTCTTCTCCACTCCGCCGTGCTCCGCGTTTGTGGAAACGCATCCTAGTTGATGGGGCGCCCGTGGGTCATCTACTCATCTGTCATACATAGGTACACCCTGCGTCATTCTCCCTGAACGCATTTTTGTTCTTTTAATTACCTTCACGATCTTGTTGGGAATTCTGTATGTTAAGTATGACTTTAATTGCAATTTTGCTTTGCAATTTTTAATAATAAATAAAAATATCATATCTATCACAACCCGGTTAAGCATGCGCCAACCCCTCCTGCAGCACTCGCATACCACGCCGAAAGTAAAAAATACGTAATTAGCAGCTTAGTTAAGTCTTGGACGCTAGTACTAACTTCATCTTTATATTTTTGAAAGGATGCTTCCTAGATATAAATCTAGAATACAGCGGTTTTAGTATTCGCACATAATCAAGTGCGCTTACGTACGTAAACTTATGATAAATTACTACGCGTTTGAATGACCCAGTCGCGCTCTGACGCTAGCGCTGTTCTGTACTCCTAGTACTTTTGAAGCGAAACATTTCGCAATATTGTGAATTTTGTTTTAGAATCTTTGTTTCATGAGAAAATAAATTAGCTAATGTTAGCAAAATCTTAACTGCTGATCTATTAAAGGTATTTTTTTAAATAATGGCTTTGAGTGTGTGTGTACCTCAAGATGTTCAAGAACAGGTGGTTCTTCCCGAGGAGATGGTCGAGTGTGTTCAGTTTATAGTTAATTATTGCAATGTAGTTGTAGAGGTTGCGGTAAAGTATTATTTGAGGTAATTAGTGCAATATTTATTTACACGCGTGGCTCGTTATTATTGCTTTTACTAAAAAATATTAGTAACTAAAATGCTGATTTTAAAACCCAGTTAGTTTTACATGTATATTTTAGTGTGGGATTTATGTTAAATAATTGAAATGCTAAAATAAGTCTTAAACGTCTTTCATTTACTTTAAGATTTCAGCTATATTGCAATTAATTAATCAAAAGTGTACATTCTGTGCGTATTGCTATATCGCCGTAACGTCGAAATCAATGAAACATCTTTTAACCGGCTTCAAAAAACCGAATGAGAAGAAGCTCGACTTGACGCATTTTTTTATGTTTACCGATTATTCGGAAACTGCTTAACCACTTTGGACAGTTTCAAAAAAATAAAAGAAACTTTTTACTTCTGCAGTTCGTCTCATTTTATACAAAATCACGATTTGATGTAGTTGTTCCCTAGTTTTGCTTAGTTTGGAACTATGTTAAGTGGTGTCATTCCTCTAAGGTATATTTATAATGTTTGTCCGCAGACAAGTACTGGAGGGAGTGCGGTACGTCCACAGCAAGAGCATCGTCCACCGCGACCTGAAGCCGGAGAACATCCTCCTGGACGACCAGCTCAACGTCAAGATCACCGACTTCGGCTTCGCGAAGGTGCTGAAGGAGGGCGAGAAGCTGTTCGGTAAGCCTGCCTTTTAGCTTTATTCGTAGCGTGCCTCAAAAGTAGCTGAACATTTTAGTACCTTGTCGCTGTCAGTAATATGACAAATTGGAGCAACTCTCATCTCATTTCACTAGGGCAAGGGTCTTAAGTGTTAAGCTACTTCTGAGGCTGACTGTACCCAGATTGACTGCTGTGGATAAAATCTGAAACATAAAATTTTACAACAAAATTCTATAACATTGCTGAACAAAATAATACAAAAATCAAAACTCTTGTCAAGAAGACATGAATTTCTCGGTCATATATAAAATCAATCAGAAATGATTAAGAAATTAATCAGTGCATAAATTATAGCTGTAAAAAAAACGGAGCCATAGACAAAGACTTGAAAGTTTCAAGAGTACATATATCCTTGATTGGGATTTTAAAATGTCAAATATTACCACTTGTTTTCTCACTGTAGGCACTAAGTTGTAACCTAGTTGGTATGTTGTAACTTAGCTGTATATCCTCCAAAGGGTCACGGTCTGATGATCAGCTCGCATTGACTTAGGTTACATCCAGTTTAGACATTACTGTCGCTTGCAAACGCTATTGTTATAGCGGTCAATTACTAAGGTAGCAGAAAATGTAAGGAGGTGTCCTTACGATACGGGATTCCTACTTTAATCGAAGGCTAGTCTATGATCACAGCCGCCCACTAGAACGAGGATCTCCAATGGAGTCATTGATCTGGTAGCTAGCCTTCAAGTTCTATCTCTGACCGTGCCTGTTTGTTGGCTTTAGGATAAATAAATAAAACTTTTTAAATTCCTTATTAGGGTTCCGTAAAAAACGAAACCTTTATAGGACTTATTCGTTGTCCGTCTGTCTTTCTCGGGACCGTGTGGAGTTATCAAGTTGAAATTAATATCAAATACTTAAGTCTGCTGTCTTTTGGAGCTGTGAAAATGTGTAACTTCTGAGTCAACAATACAAAAATTATGATTACGGATTGATACAGCCTTTTACCACCATGTAGAATGACTGAATGATATACTAGCGATAATTATTCCCTCTAGCGGCGCGTGCGCATTCATATCAGCTTATTATAAAGTCAAGGTCTAATTGAGTATTGACCCGCTTGTCTAAATATTACCGTCACTGCTGTATTCCGCGTATGACATCTCTTTTTTTTTATGTAATAGAAAGGCAAACGAGCATGTGGGTCACCTGATGGTAAGTGATCACCACCGCCTATAGACACCCACAACACCAAAGAGATTGCAGAAATCTGATAGAAAAAGAACTTAGTGAAAAAGGCGGATCCGAATTATGTATTTTTCCAAATTTATGAGTAGTTTTATATCGAAACGTTGAAGAGCGCAGGCGCGATAAGCCAATTGCGTCAGAGGTGTCGACTTAACTTTATATTAACTGGGAGTATGTGCATTAATTTTGACAATAGTTATGCCGTTTCTAATGAACTAATTATTATTATTATTATAAGCTCACGCCTGTTTCCCTTTGGGGTAGGCAGAGACCACAGAACGCGATTTGCCTCGGTCCTGGCATACTTACCTGGCTTCCTCCACACACACAATGAACTAAAATGGCATGAATTAATGAATACATTCTATGGCCCGTTTCACGAAGCTACAAGTAACAATTTTACAAGTCGAAACCGGCAACATTGGTCATTATGCCCATTGCCATTGGTCATTACTGACCAATGTTGCCGGTTTAGACTTGTAAAATTGTAACTTGTAGCTTAGTGAAACGGGCCACAGGTGTTACTTTCCGAAACAAATTATTTATTCCGCGAAAACTGTGTTAAATATAATACTCCCGATAATACGCGGGTGGTAGGACCTTGTGCAAGGTCCTACCGGATCGCTACCACCATCTTGCTCGCTAATCCTGCCGCTAAGCAGCAGTGCTTGCACTGTTGTGTTCCGGCGTGGAGAGCAAGACAGCCGGTGTAATTACTGGCACAAGAGGTATTCCATCTTAGCCCTCTGGGTTGGCAACGCATCTGCACTCTCTTTGTTGTTGCAGGTGTCTATAGGCGGTGGTGATCACTTACCATCAGGTGACCCACTTGCTTGTTTGCCTTCCTATGTTGTATATAAAAAAAAAAATAGATTCAGGCGTTACTTTGCGGAGGTCTATATCAACAAACTGGAACAAATTACCTTGCTACTCCGCGAAACCAGTGCCGGGCTCGTGCAAAATAGCTGCGTCTGTGCGACACATTTATGTTCATGCAAAAATTGGGTTTTTGCATGAACATATATGTGTCGCACAGGCATAGGTGTAGCAAGGTAATTTGTTCCAGTTTGATAATACTCCCGTGCAAAACAGCTGCGTTTGTGGGACGTAACAAGCCGGCAGAAAAGTTCTAAGCCTTATTTGGAAATTTAAAAAGTTTCCATCCAACAGAGAACCTCCCCTTTTTTGAAGTAACGAAACAGGCTCACACATATTATTTTAAAAGTTAAATATGTCAGAAACCAATGGTTTTAACATTGGGAGAGGCCAGAGGGCGTTGTCCAGGAGTGGACGGCAATAGGCTGATGATGTGATGATGCTGTGATGACGATTATGAGGTAGTTAGGATGATGATGCGATTAGGATGATGCTAATGATGATGATATATGTGTGTATGTAAAACTGTTTACTGCACATAATAATGAAATTACAATTTACAAGGAAAATAAAAAAAAACACGTATAAAGGCGAACATTTAACCGTTAACCTATGGATGCAATAAATAATTACCAAACATTAAACAATAAACTTACTGAGGCGTACTCGATGTGGTGATGATGTGATAAAGATGATAATGTTGATGACTTTGATGATGCCGTGATGATGATGCTTATGCGTCTTTGATACGGGATAATGATGTGATAAGGATGATGCTGCTGTGATGATGATCTGATGGTGATGATGTTCGCAGAGCTGTGCGGCACGCCGGGCTACCTGGCGCCGGAGACGCTGAAGGCGAACATGTTCGAGGACGCGCCAGGGTACGGGCTCGAGGTCGACATGTGAGTAGCGAATGCATTCTTTTCTAACACTTTTTTTTCATACTGATTCAACCCTTTTCCGGGCGAAGTACTGTTTACGAATCTGGAACAATTTGCCTTGCTATTTCGCGAAACCAGTGCACGCGCAAACTAGCTGCGTCTCTATGATAAATATATTTTTTTTTATGCAAAATTATACCCACTTCCACTTCACAGATTCGATTATAAACCACCATCACTAAACACTAAAACTACACGATCTTACGCGTTTCGCCTCTATACGAGGCATCCTCTGGGTAAAGCAGTACGACCGTTCTGCGTTCGCGGATTTGAACGAATGAAATGGAATATAGTAGAGTACTGTTTACTTACAAATGAAGTTAAATTTTACCAGTTATAAGATGATTTACATCGGCAGCCCTGTTGAGTCCAGTATTGGATACAGGCCTCCCCTAATTCCAGCCATTTTGTTTTGCTGCTAGTCTATCATCTCGGCGCCATAGGTCTGCCAGACTTTCGGCTTAAGATGATTAAAGACATGATAAAAAATTGTCTAATACCCATAGTAGGTACTAGTTTTGGCCAGTTCAGGGCTAAACCAATCAGTGTTAATTGTCCCCAGATGTTTGTTTATTGTTGTTTATCGGCTGAGTTACATAACCGCTCAGTTATAGGCTCTGTCGATTTCCTTATCATCTGCCGCACGATCTCCCCGCCACGCTTAATTCCTGGTAACTGCCCTCTGACTCGCGGCGTCGCGTTTGATTCTTACTAGATTCTTACTAGAGATATTTAGATTGAGTTATTTAACGAACTCATTACAGTATGTATACCTATTGTTTCGTCGACAAACTATTCGCAGAACGTATCGATTTGCAGATTATTTGTTTCTCAGAATACTAATTCCTTAAGAACTGTTACGATTTCTCGAATGTTTATGAAATAAACCTAGCACACGGTAAGTATCAAACGTGTCCCAAAATACGAAGGGTTTACATAAAAGTACATTCGGCGAAGCGAAAATTCTGCAAAACGATACAACGATAATAAGTTTTTTTGTTACACCTTAACAACCTATTTTACCTAGAATAAGTTTCGTTCCTTTTATTCGAAGATATCTGGCAATGACAGATAAAGATGACACGTGTGTTAACCAATGTAGGCTTACTGAGCGTTTATGAAGAAGGGGGCGGGTTTTATTTGGCCTGGTTTCAATCGGTTCGATTAGCAATTTAAAATCTTTAAAAAAATTTTTTTTTTCAGCTGGGCGTGCGGGGTCATTATGTTCACCTTGTAAGTATATTTTATCCTTTTGTAGACTTTTATCTGCCGCTTTAGTCTGTGGCTTTTTTGTAAAGTCGACACAAGAAATTGCTTGACCACTTTTCGACCGTATTACAAAGGAGTAAGGTTTGAACGTGGTCAAGCAATTACTTGGTCGACGATACGTTCGGGTGAAATCTTGCAAATCAATTTAAAACCGCTTTCAGTGGTCGGCTTAACTTGTATTTTGCTGAGAATGTTGGTCCGCTGACAATGCGGTAACAAACAAGTTCAGTCAATAAAAATGACGTACCAATGACATGACGTTAACAATGTTTAAAATAACAACATAATAATCGTCCTGCCATTGCCCTAATTTTTCTTTGTGTTGTCATTACAATTTTAATTTAATAATTTGAATGTTAAAAACATTTAAAACAAAAATCGAAAGAAATTTCGGTTACAAAATTTTATAATAATCATGTTTATAATTTATTTTATTATTGTTCTTGTATTAGAACGAACTAGAAAGTAACGAAGTCGACGTAAAATTTAATGACATTGTACTGGCAGATTATGCAACTCGTAGATAAAAATTAGTCACAGTAAATCAGCTGTATAACTGTTAAATAATCATTCCATCATACTTATCTAGTTACTTACGCAGTTAACAACCGCAGCTGAGCATATTTTTGTTGCACGTGTGTCAATATCAACGCAACAAACCAACTTTGATGGTAATCCTTTGCATCGATCGATGAAAGTAATACATTAATGATAGTTAATAATAATAAATAATAAAAACAAACATTTAATTAGAACGACATTAACTTTTTTTGGAATAGTACGTGGATTCAACCTGAGTCTGAAATAAATGCATTTTATTTCATTGCTTTATTTATTTTAACAGCCCAGCACAACCGCGTTACATACGATGTATTTCGACAATTAGGTATTTAGGCTACCAGTACCACTACCATGAGTTCCTATCGAAAATTCATATTACGTTACTACAGTCGATAGCGGTTAAATACGCTCCAATTTGTCAGTGAAAGAGTTAACCATAGTCGATACGGTATTTTTCTATGACATGTGTCAAATTTGTGACTCATGGTGTCATGGTATCAAATACAGCAGCATATCAACAGCTACAAAATGGTAGTCAACTAGCGCTTAGATTTCAATAGGTAATTTACCGTTGGACTCATACTAGTGATCTTTAGTTCTCTAAACGAGCGCTAGAGGCGCTGTACATTCTCCATACAAATCGTTACGGCTAGGTGCACAGTACGCATGGTAAGTGTACTGACTGGCATACCAGTTAAATTGTGCTATTTTTGTTTAAAATTACATGTTTTGAGGGGGTGTCCGTAAATCACACACGACTCTTCCCCTAGTAATACTTTATTGAAACTTTTTAGCTTATACCTCGGGAGCCCCCCTCTACCGATCCCCCTTATTAATTTCACGCGATCTATGGACGTTCCCTCACGGCCTCGGCATGGAGCAGGAGCTGATCCAGTACTAGGGTAACATAAATTCGAGACGTTTCGATTTTCCAGGCTAGTTGGTTGCCCGCCGTTCTGGCATCGCAAGCAAATGGTGATGCTGCGGAACATTATGGAGGGGAAATACTCCTTCACTAGTCCCGAGTGGGCTGATATATCAGGTATTATGGGTTTATGTTATCTTGGTACCACCGTTCCAAAATCTAAAAAAAAAAATGCAGATTTTTTGTACAAAACGCGACGACACGTTATACCTCGGAGATATTTCATAAAGGCTGCGCCACACCGGATAATTATGCAGCACGGCTTCGGAAACTCGCGCGTGTACACGCCGGTTGTAATGTATGGAATTACACGTTGAGATGTCACATCACTTGCGTTGCGTGCACGCAACGCTGCTCTACGAAGCGAGCTGGAGCCGTGCTGCATAAGCATGCGGTGTGGCCCGGCCCTAAATGTGTTTGTTTTATTCTGGAATGAATTTGAACATTTTCAGATGATCCCAAGGATCTTATCAGGCGGCTGTTGATGGTGGAGCCGAGCCAGCGGCTACCTATTGAAGATGCCCTCAGGCATAACTTCTTCAATACAGTGGTAAGTGCTTATGTTACTATAGTGTTCAATGTATACATTAAAACAACGTGTTATTTAACTAGAAAGGTATGGGGGACTTGTTAGATTCGTAGAGCTGTCTTTAAATCTGATCGTTGTATATTTATTAACTTCACCTGTTACTGTGTAAAGTTTGTTAGACAAATCTTGCCAGGCTATTTTAACCCACTTGCAGTGGTCGAAAATATCGTCAATAAAATTATTGTATTGAAAATAAAGTTTTAGAACCTTCTCGATGCGAAATACGGATATTTCCGGCATTCGAATAATGTTAAACTTCGTTGCTTACAAAGAAGTTTTCGCCTGTGAATGACGACTTTTGTAGGTATTTGAGGGGCGGTGAATATAAACACTTATTTTTTAAAGTAGAAATCAATAAACAGCTCATTGTGTATATGTTTAAACGATTAGATAGCCTAGTAGTATAGCCAGAGGTTGTGGGTTCGATTCCCACAAGGTACAAAAGTTATGTATTATATTTTTATCCGTTATCTAGTACCCATAGAAAACCTTTGCTAAGTTTAGGAGTAGCTTGATTGGAATTAATTGTCCTAGTTAAATAAAACACACTGTTTTATGTTCCTACGACATATATTTTATTGACTTCTAAGTAGTCTTTGCAATATAACTTAACGCAACGTCGACTTTCCTAGAATCGATGATATACAACTGCCATGTTTGCTCAAATTTTGTTTTATTGTAGTCGCTTTGCAACGATTTCTTTTCTTTATACTTTTTCACACTGACTGCATCCAAGTAATTATAGTAAATAGTTTCCGCTTATTCTAAAACGTTGTACGTACACTTGTTACTGTGTATGCAGCACTTCGAAGCTTAATGCACCACTTTTTAGTTTTGCAATATGCGTTCCTGTTTCTAGTGTTGACAGATGTGAAGTACGGTTAGGGAACAAGTGGAACGCCCTTCTGTTAAAGTCTTGTTTTGGCTTAGTCCAAGGACCTTCCGCTCTTCCCTCAACCATACGTCTTCTGGTGTCTGGTTTGCGTACGACATGACCATGACAAAGTAAGCCAGACTAAAAGAGCTGGTTTATTATTTTTTTGAATAATATTTTAGTGAAATGTCTATTTCAAAATTCGCTCTTATTTCTAAACGACATCCAAAGCTAAAGGAGCAAAGTTTTCGATTTGAGCGTATATTTTTTCGAATATATGAACCAGGAACGCATAATCAATAGACATTAAACGAAGCCACATCGCACATTTAAAAGCTAAAAGCGACCAGTCTGCCACCGGGTCTATTTAAATTTGAATCCTGATGCCCGTCAATAAAGTTCAACTGCTCGCTTTTACTGTTAAACCTGCGACCTGTTACTCACACTACATGAATGTTCTGTGGCCCTGGTAGCTATGGGACCAGGACATGACGCCGCTCAAGAAGTCGCTATCGAGCAGCAGCCGCCGGATGTCGCGCATCGACCAGCTCGCGATGGTAATGGAACACTTTGTGTGGGTTTGCATCTCTGACACTGCCTACAGGCTAAACTTTCAGGCCCGGACCAAATGTAACACAACACACGAAACCCAGCCAATGTGATTTCTTTTGACAGTTTAGTGGCAGTTAAATAAACGTCTACACCAGTAGTTCCCAAACTTATTTTTCTCGTGGACCACTTTCAAAATTTTACTGGTTTCGGTGGACCCCCTGCTGCTACATTTCTACCCCCAGCAAGTCTCCCGTGGACCCCTAGGGGTCCATCTGGACCACTTTGGGAATCACTGGTTCACACTAAGAAATATCTGCTAGTGACGTCTAGAATGTGAAGAAAATGCGACAGAATTCTAGTTTAGGTCAGAAAGCGTTAGTGTACTCTGTTTTAGATAATTTTATATAATAAACCTATTTGCAATTGGCAACAGTTCTGGTCTACATGACCCGGTCATGCTGCTAGTTCTATAACTATGCAGCAATGGGAGTTAGCTAAAGTCTAGCCAAACTATTTAGGTAGGTTTCTAAAATATTGATGACATTTGGGCCGGGCCTTTCTAACACTTAATTCAAATCGATTTGGTGTAAAACTTGATTGTTTTAGGGCAAATCGATACCAATCTATTGTAACAATTTGTCGTTTGGTTTTCATTTTTTACACACGAAACCACTCAAACAAGCACCATTAAATATTTTAAACGTATGTATACACTTCATTACACATTATACATAGAACACACGATTTTTTTTTGTATTTTCTACAAGTTTTTCTAACACAATATTCATAATTTAAAATGTTCACCAGGTAAGTTCAAAGTTAGTTATGTAATCTGCACCACGAATGCACGCTTTTCTTGCTTCTGTTAGATTGCATGCTCGCATGTTTATATTTAGTACCTTAACATTTTACTATTAGGTTTTTGTTAATAATTATAGAAAAAAATGGGTACCAAATTTGGTAGAAATGCAGCAAATATAAATTGACTATTCAATTATGTTGCGCCTGCGGGGACACAGGTATGTGGGGGCGGACATCTGCTGTACAGTATAGACAATCATACCATACCAATAGGACAAAGTAAAACAATGAAAGCTGCATTTATTCTGTATTGTTCGTCTTTTGTTACGCTTACTACCGAAATGATTTTGTCATACCAAATTATTATTACAGAATAATTTAAAGAGTAGGCAACAAAGGCAGGCTATGCTATATGAATTAAATGCCGTTTAATTTAAACACTACCGACAGAGGTAGGCTGTTAGAGTTAACCCCCTCTCCCCACAACTCAACTTCCTGCGCAGGCGTTCCATTAATTAAACGGTTACTACATAAAAAATTCTGCCCGAGTTGAAATTAACACTTTTAACGGGTTTGAGTATGCCCATTTTGAAATCTATTGAAATTACTGTGACATTGGTCCCTTCAGGACTTTTGATCATTGTATGTGACGGGGTTAATTAAAGAGTTATATTTTGTTATGGGGCCTCCCATTTTATTATAAATCTTTTTCGATTTTCTTCTTAAAAACTCAAAATATTTATGGGACACGTTGAGAATTCCATTTCTTATATATTATCATTTTCATTTTATTTATTTGGGAGACACATGGGCCACCTACTGGGGTAACATAACCAAATCCTCCAGCGGCCCTGACATGACCCCCCAAGTATATTTATAGCCCTCTGTGTGGCTGATTTGTAAGTATACGAAGTGGACGCAATGACAGATAAATTAAACTTTGGCAATCATCTCAGGGGCCCCAGCGATAACAATCGAGCTATAAAAATATTCAATAATCAAATTATTCCTTTTTAACCGACTTCGAAAAGGAGAGTTTCTCAATTCGTCGGGATCTTTTTTTGTGTATATATTTCATCCCATTTCACTACGTTCGTATTTATTTGGGCGAAACATGGGAAAACAAGGGAACTGAAGACGCTCCGAGCTACCAGGGCAACATAACCAAGTCAGAGTTCACCCCGCAGGCGATCAAGCAGGGCAGCTTCAACGCGCGCGCGAAGCTGCGCGTGGCGCTGACGGCGGTCCGCGCGGCGGTGCGCCTGCGCCGGCTGCCGCACACGGCCGCGCGCGCCGTGTCGCTGCACGCCGCGCTCGGGGACCCCTACACCATGCGCGTGCTGCGGAAGGTCAGTGCGCTGCAGCAGTGTTTTTAAACGTATTCGAATACGCGACCATAATGTGTCAACAACGTCAAACTGCTTTTTTAATGAGTGGTCGGCGAATAAAGAAGAAAAAGAAGGAGAGATAAGTGGCAACTGTTCTTTAAAGCAGTTCCAGGCAGGGGTGTTATAACTATGAATAGTCTGTTTTGTCTGTCTATATCCCAGCTCCTGACCCAAAAGCCTGATTTAAATTATTGATTTCATACTATTAAAAATCCTCTTGTCCGAATCATGTGTCACAAACGAATGCTACCGAATTCTAATTTCCTTTGCCTATTAATCTACTATTGTGTAGAACTTGTTGTATCACAGTAATCTGTATTGCAGGTGATAGACGGGTGCGCGTTCCGCGTGTACGGGCACTGGGTGAAGAAGGGTGAGGGCCAGAACCGCGCCGCGCTGTTCGAGAACACGCCCAAGACGGAGCTGAAGAGCCTCTACGTGACCAACCTGAGCCGATAGCCTCCTGCCGGCTGCTGGCCGCCTGGTCAACCGGTCAGTGTCCTGCTACATTACCTAGCTTTTGCCCGTGACTTTAGCCGCATAGATTTTTGATTACATACAAATTCCACTCCCTTTTAACCCCCTTAATGGTGAAATTTCCGAGAATCCTTTTTTTACTGCAACTTCACATTCAATAAGGAACGCATGTTACACATTTGCAGTAGGATTATGCTGCATTGAATATTACGCTAGTCTGCAGCTGTGAAAAGACCAGAATTCTTGCAAATAATAATGATCTTATCTTATCCTTATCTTATATCATGTTTGAATTAGAACTTCAGCGGTTCAGCGGGGCGATTCTCGGTTTATGCGAGATTCATCTCGCATGATAACAACCGCAAATCCCTTGGAAATCTGTCACTTTTTTGACCTCCAGCTATACAACTTTGAAAATCGCATACAATTTCGTGCAGCAGTTTGTCTGATGCACGTACAAACAATTAAATAGACAGATAAGAATTTTCGATAGATATTTTTTTTGGCTTCTTATTGCTCTTTTAAAGAATTTTAATTTTTTAGGATCCAAAGGGTAAAACCGGGACCCTATTACTAAGCCGCTGTCCGTCCGTCCGACCGTCTGTTACCAGGCTGTCTCTCATGAACCATAATAGACGGTTGAAATTTTCACAGATCATGTATTTCTGTTGCCGCTATAACAACAAATACTAAAAAAAGTAATAAAATAGATTTTTAAGGGGGCTCCCATACAACAGACATGATTTTTTGCCGTTTTTATAGATAATGGTACGGAACCCTTCGTGCGCGAGTCCGACTCACCCTTGGCCGGCTTTTTTTAAATTACTCCTATGTACCGACTTCGGCCAGTTACAATTTCATTGTATGTAACAGCTGTTCATTTCAGCATTATTATGTTGTTTGGGAAAACCAAACGGAAATTTTAGATTTTATCTCGACGATTTTGTTTCTTGAACGAACGTGATGGTGGTTTTAAATAATACTCCAGAATTACGTGAGTAAGTTGTACAATTCTACCACTATTAGTATAAAAGAGTAGTTAATTAAAGATTTGGTTAATGGGAATTTAGTGGCGTAGGCAGTGCCGGATTAAGCCAGCGCGGGGCCTGTAGCAATTTCTGTCAAGGGGCCCTTGATTTGGTTTAGGTTCGCAGGTTTTTTTATTACGGTCAGACAGGCGTTGGACGCGGGCCCCCAAATTCGCGGGGCCTTTGCTACTCTTGCTACATGGCTAATCCGGCACTGGGCGTAGAGTAGTGTGGGCGGTACCTTTAAGGGCCATTTACATGACGTGTTCTCGCATGCGAGTTGTATTAGATTACGAGCTATCGAGGTACGATGTGATCGATTGATTGATCGAGTCGCGCAATGTAATGCAACTGACATACGAGAAGTTGCTCCGTGTAAATGGCCCCTTAGGGGGCGGCCCAATTTCACAATAAATCATTACATTATCTTGTAAATAGTGACCTGTGACTGCCAAAAATGATGATTGTACTTGCCAAAATGTTCTTTACAATCACTATACATAGCACTAGCGACCTGCCCCGGCTTCGCACGGGTACAATCAATTTTAAGACTCATTTTTCTACACCTTCGGTTACATTGTTCAAATTTTACCAAGGATCCCTAATTTTTTTCAAAATGAAATGTAGCCTATGTCAAATTGGAAGAATGTAGCATTCTATTGGTGAAAGAATTTTTTAAATCGGCCCAGTACTTTTTGAGCCTATTCATTACAAACATACAAAAATAGGTACAAATCTTTCCTCTTTATGATATTAGTGTAGATAAAGTAAAATCGCTATCAGTTCCTGTCTGTCCTTATATCGTCTCAGTATTATTAGCTTAGCATAATGTCAGTGAAAACTGAAAATGCTATATAATGTATGACAACACAAAGAAAAATTAGGGTAATGGCAGGGTTCGAACCTGCAACATCCGCATTCCGTGCCTTGCGTATTCCAGTTACCGCCACATTACCGCTGCCATACCCTGCGAATTTTTCAATGTGTTTCGTCTTTACGGTCATTACATTATTGATATTTTTTCTTTGGGTAAACTACCCTCAGTGTCATCTATGAGAAAATTAATCAAGTTATCTCATTCAACTTGGTCATTTATGAATGCCCGTTAGCTGACGAGAGATGACGCCATTTGTTGTTAAATTATTGAATGTAAAAAAAATACAAAAAGAAAAATCGAAAAAAAATTAAAAATAAATAATGGTCCCAGATTTGGCAGGACAGGTTATTATGTGTATTGACACACATATTTACTTATAGTCTGAACCAATATATTTCTCTTTTTTCAGTATTTATACACACACCAGGGTAAAGGATCAGTGAATGAAGTGATAAAGCGTCGCGGTTTGTTCCGTACACCGGCAAGCCTTCACCTCTACACCGCTAGCACTGTATATGGCGGGCACTGTCAAGTTTCGCGACACCTGGGACTCGGAGCGTTCACTTCGACGCCGTTAGCATTGTATATGGTGGATACCGGCAACTGTCGCGACATCTGGGACTTCGAGCCTTCGCTTCGACGCCGCTAGCACTGTATATGGCGGGCACTGTCAAGTGTCGCGACACCTGGGACTCAAAACCTACACTTCGATGCCACTAGCACTGTATGGCGGACACCGGCAAGTGTCGCGACACCTGGGACTGAAAGCTTTCACTTCAACGCTGCTAACACCGATATGTTGCACACGTGTTTCCAACCTTACAGCATCTCTGGGAAGTGTCCGGCTCGACTTGATAACGTGCGTGCCCTGGGCTTAAACTATGTGGGGGAAAATCACAGTGAAAACAAAAGTTGTCTCTCCTGCGGTCAAATGTTGAAGAGTTGGTTAAGTCAACCAAATTAAGTACTGGGATGGAACCTTATCGCAACGAATAACGCTTTAATATTAAGTCATTTAATATGAAAAGTCATTATGAAGTTTATCCGAAAAGGTTCACATCGACCCGGAGTTCAGTTTGGATGACTGTACACACCTTTATGTTTTCTTTGAATAGACCATAACTAGGTCAGGCATGGGTACCCATTATTTCGTCGACAATTATTAGCAGAATGTATCGATTCGCAGATTATTTGTATCCCAGAATGCAATTTTTAAAAGTAAACATTACCTTTTCGGAATGTCTTGAAAAATACACCAAACCTTACCTAAGATTCGCGGTAAGCAATATCCAAAAAAATTTACCAGAAAATTTCGTTCTGCCAAATGCGAAACTGTACGACGACGGAATTATTTTTGTTAAAAAAACGATGGGTTCTCGCCAGGCGCGGTACACGCAGATGTACTCTTGCGCATAAACTCATGGACTTATAGATCCTTAGTGGTCCACAGGAAAGACATTTACGAACATAATTGTGATCTCTTGCGCATAAAATCCTGGACTTATAGATCCTTAACTATGGTCCATAGGAAGGACATTTATGAACATAACTGTGATTTTTACCATTTATGACCCACATATGTGGCACGTAGGAATTCTGTAGCGTTCTGCCCACGCCATGATGCTACCTTAGTTCAATTGTCAGCGTATTAAAAAAATAGAATATTTAGAAAAAATATGGTTTTTAAGTAGCGTCATCGTTTATAGTAAATTTGATTTGTTTTTGATCATTAAGTATCTATTAGTTAATTTTGGCTAAAATGGAATTAGCAATTCGGCTGCTGCAGCAACAATCCAATCGTTGCGATGTTATCTTTTTTCGTTAATGATCAAAGAATTTTTTATATGTTAGATTGAACTCTATTAATCCTTACTTATCTTGAATAGTAAACAATACTCTATCCTAAAATTTCGCTTCTCACCTAAACATCGTTTATCACTTTAACAAAATAGAAGACAAGAGGTTATTTATATTTTATGGATTTAGAATGTTTTGTTTAAACAATTAACTTAATAATGACACTTTTATGGTAAAATCCGAAATTTTGGTTTAGAATGTTGTTTAGTAAGGATGAATACGGTTCAGTTCATATTTTGTAGATATAAAATTGTTTCTCACTAAACGTAAGGTCCACAAATAATGTACCTAGAAATATTTTTAGTATTATTGTGTAATCATTGTTTTTCCTCTTGTTTAGTATTTAAGTCTTATTTAATTTGTTTGTATCGCATAGTTACCGCCAGGAGTGTTTAGCCCTTTATCAGGCATAGTACGTTTTATTGATCACATACATCAACTTACAATATCAACTAGGTACATACATCTAAACTTATTAACAAGAAAAAAATACTACCTCCAAATTCTAAGCGTACGATGTCGCGGGCTAGTGCTAGTAAAATTCAAATTTGATTGTTTTTACAGTAAATATAACTTCCTTGCAAATGATTTTCCGGTAAGGGATGTCGTTTACACTCAAGATTAGAGGCGCGGGCGCACAAGCTTCGCGCCGCATTTAGGTTGTCTTTGGCATTACATGGCAGTGCGCTCACTTCATACAGTCGAGGCACAAAATAAACAATAGTAAAACTACCGAAGTCTCTCTCTTCCAACAAAACGGCGTTCATGTATAACAAGCGTCTTACTGTAAGTCTCTCTGTTTATCGTATAACTCGTATTCGTGTGCATGCGCGGAAACTAAATTGCGGCAGCCTCAGTGCAGAGATGCACCGAGCAATTTGTAGCTACGCAAAGTGCGCCGCGCCTTGTCGACGCACGGTCGAGATGAGTATGTATGTAAGTTCTTTATACAAAAAACATAAGTGATACATTGTTCTATAAAGGCGAACCAATCCCTTCGAAAATCCCCTTGTGAAGTTCAAGCGTAACGCAGGAGCGTGCAGTTCCCGCGCCGCAACGCCGCCGCCATTTTGTTATTAAGTCTCTGGTGTAGCCGCGTTAAAATATGAAACGAAACACATAGCCGCCTGCGCCTCGGCTTCATACAAAGATCGCGTCTCGACCATGGACAAAACATGTGTAGAACATGATTTTTTGAAAAATGCTCCGACTGCTGCGTCCTGATAAAGGGTTGTTGGATGTGTGAAATATTATCGTTAGTAAGTTTGGCTTGCCTTGGGCATACAGGTTATATGATATCGAACGGTTAGGTACTTGAGATTACCTAAATATAATTTTTAGCGCATCCAAAAAAGACAATGGCAATAAGCCAGTCTCAATTTTAAAATACACGTGCAAAAAAATTTGGCAACTATGTATTGAGTTTTACTCGTAACTGTACGTCTACCGCGCATGCTTATTTCTCGCTTGTCGCTTAGTGCATCTCTCCCCTACTCTGCTAATAAGAAAGAGACGCACGGAGCGACAAAGCGAGTCGCGGTGTGTCGTGCTAGCTATCCTGATCAATGGAGTGAGTTGTAAGTGCCTTCTTATCACTTGGTGCGAGAATTCAAATAAAACTCAAAACTAAATATTTAGTTAATCTTGTTTTAGTTGTTTAGGGTTCCGTAGCCAGACTAGGACGGACTTTCGCGTCCGTTTTGTTTGTCTGTTTGTACAGTCACATTTTCTCGAAAATTTCACAAGTTACAATGCTGAAATTTGGCACATGTGGCTTCATTGGTTGTTGAATTAAAGGGACAGAATTGTTACTCAGTAAAAATTATCACAGGCAGAACAAAATAATTTTGAACAAAAACTCTATTAAAAGCTTTAGAACATAAAGATTTTATGAAGTAATAATAATATGGGCTACGGGACCCAACACTGAGCATGGCTCGACTTGCTTTTGTTTGTTTTTTTTTTTAATATAAATTTTTGAAATAATGAAAGGCAATTTTTATCTAAATGAACCGTTTATGCGAGTAACCCGGTGTACCAATATAATAAGAAATTGTTTCTACTGTAGCGCTTGTGTGAGTTGTATTTGCTAGGACTTTCATTGACATATATTTAATTGTTTCATATTTATTTACACAAATATCCGTAGGCGTTTTTATTTTTTATTTTTGCTTTAAAATTTGTATTCAAAACAGTTCTACTGTGTATATGGACTTTATTACTGTTATTTTGCTAGCCTTTATTAAGTCCACTTGCCTTTACATTTGATTTTCAATCCTACGTAAATCTTTTCTATTTTTTACTAATTTTCTCGTTAGTACTTCAATTTCTTGTTAAACTTAAACCGTTAAATCGTCACTTGTATTTATTATATGTACTTTAAAGAACAATCCAAAAGAGTCTTTAAATTGCCTTAAAAACATAATTTCAATTCTTTTAACATTAACTTTGTAAAACTGCAAGACTTGGCGGACACTCGAACTGTATCAAATAGTATGCAAGGAAACTTAGATTGTTTTATATCGCTTAGACAAAACGTTATGCTTACTTAGTACGTTGGCAAATAGACGAACGAAGAGCTAGCCGTGGTTACCATATTTGATCTACGTTCATGACTGAAGCCGCTGACTTGTTGGCTAGCATGACGTGATACGCTGCCGCTCAGTGGGTCTATTTGTAACAAGTAGAAGCGACACTGAGTGGCAAGTGAGGAAATAAGCACGCGCGCTAGCCGCTCTGCCATTCAAAACAGGGTCACAATTCTCCATTCTTCATTTGTTTTTCTCTTTCATACTTAATTGAGAAACTGCTATGATATTTTCAGATTACTTTTTCACTTCACTCTGGAAGTCTAGTATATTTTATGTGTGGAAAATCTTTATTGTACATAATCGATTATAAGTACACAGAAATATACAGATAGTGGTGTAAAGGCAAACTTTGTTGTAAAACGAATCTAATAAACCGCAGGAACAAAAATATTTGTTATTTGATACAAATTATAGTTCGTCCAATAATTTATTTTCTTCTTGACAGCTCCTTGCTACACCATGGAGTTTATGGCGTCTCGGGGTAGGCTTCATAGCGTTGATGAGACGGAAATGACAACACCTGTCAAAGAGAAATAAATCCTTGGAATAACTATAGTAGCTTCCGTAACTGTACGCGTCAGTTGTGTATAACTTTAATTTTGAGATTTAATTAAATTATGATCTTTATTTAGTTTCTATTACTCAATATTACCTGCACGGTCATTCCGCAAAAATGTATTGAATTAATAAATAAATAACTCGCTCACATGAGAATGTTGTACAGTAAAGTCTGGTCATCCACAATTGTCTTAACCTGTAAACAAAATTCTAACCTAAAATTTCACTTTTTGTTGCCAAAACATCAAATACCACCGTGGTTTTTACGGCAAAAATATAAATTTTAGGTAAGAATGTTGTTTATCACTTAGACAAGTAACGATGAATATGGTTAAAACTCTAGATTGTTAAT
This sequence comes from Ditula angustiorana, assembly GCA_963691745.1. Taxonomy (NCBI): domain Eukaryota; kingdom Metazoa; phylum Arthropoda; class Insecta; order Lepidoptera; family Tortricidae; genus Ditula; species Ditula angustiorana. The sequence goes on along the minus strand of OY829492.1, from coordinate 2,829,048 downwards.
TGTAGTTGGTATGGTTGATATCGTGTTCTCAAAAAAAAAGTTATAATATAGGAAGTAGTTATACTACATTTATCAATGTATACACAAGGTATATGCTGAATCTGTGATCACTTCAGAAACGTAGGCAATAAGGAGTCTAGAGTATTTACACCAATGATTTCTTAATACAAGAAATCATTGATTTACATCTGCCAATGAATGTCACATGAAGCTTCAATATATAGTTAATAAATCCTATATTTTAAAACTGATATAGCATTATTTTTTAATCCTATTGTATTCGTGTGAGCAATGCAAATGGGTTTTAGGGAAATCAGAAATTAGAAGAGATAGAGTTTGTTTTAAACAACCATGGCGTCGATTTTAAGTTTAGAAAAATGCATTCAAAATTATTAATATAAATGGATCACTCATGTATTTGAAGTAGAGTTTGAAGTCTAGACATGTTTATCTATCTATCTATCTATCTATATAAATAAAAATGAATTGTTGTTCGTTAGTCTGATTAAAACTCGAGAAAGGCTGGGCCGATTGAGCTGGTTTTGGTTTTAAAATGTTTGTCGTAGTCCAGGGTAGGTCTAAACGGTGAGCAAATAAGGAAAAATTGCGAGTAAGATAGAGTAAGACGACAATTCCATTTTCTGTAGGCCACGCGGGCGAAGCCGCGGGCAGAAGCTAGTTATAAATAAAAATAATAGATGTGAATGTGACTGAATTTCACATAAAACTGTTAAAAATTCCATTAAAAAAATTTACGAACTCGAAAAAAATACACCACCCGTGAATGACAGGGAGTCGATGTGTCTGTGTGACTCGTAGGTCACTGCGGATTTGAAATGTACAATTGTCTTTTTATTTTTGACATTGTGTTTCTTAGTAAGACGATCTCTACTATCGATAACCGCAATACGGACGGTGCTTTTAAAAATTTTGTTACTGTTTTTCGTAGCTTTAAAATCGACAAACGTATTTCTATTTTCGGATACCACACGTATTTTTTTATACAACAGAAGGCGAGCGAGCAAGTGGGTCACCTGATGGTAAGTGATCACCACCGCCACTAACTGCCTGCAAGACCCAGAAGATTGCAGATGCGTTCTAAACCCACAGGGCTAAGATGGAATACCTCTTGAGCCAGTAATTGCACCGGTTGTATTGCTCTCCACGCCGGAACAACAGCGCAAGCACTGCTGCTTAGCGGCTGGGTTAGCGAGCAAGATGGTGGTATCCATGTGGATTGCTCATCTGTGGCCCCTACATGACTGACCCAGGTTTAACTTGTCCCTCCCTGAGTCTTTGTCGAACTAGTGTCATAAGAAGGGAATGCACATAGAGATCAATTCAGATAAACTTGGCCAGTCATGTTAGGGCCACTGTCTTGTACTCCAAACCTTACTATAGCTACAATTTTACATATTACTTATTATTTATGATAAATACTTATTATAGACTTAATATGTATATATTCCAGACAGTAAGAGCGCAGGGCAAGTCCAAATTCCCTCCTTCCTTTTCATTACTGGTTACGCGCTAAAACCCTTTTTGGTCTAATGCAGTAGAGGCCTGCTCTATGGCCGAACGTAAAAAAAGACAATTGTCCGTCAATCATTATCATATATTATCGTTGTCATCTGCTGTGTGTTATGAACTGGTTTTTGTGCTCTGAATTATCATATTGACCCGCACCGCTCCAATACATCAGTGCTTCTGCGCCCGCATCACAGCAGTTCGCCATCCGCCAGCATCATCAGGTGAGTGGGGCTCTACTGTCGAAATTCCTCTTTCGATCCCGCCGCACCAGCTCCTCGCCCTGATTAACCGCATAGTATTTTTGGCTATTTACACGCCCTACCAATTACCCTTGTTTTTTTTCCATTTCATTATTATTGTTTGCTTTTTTTACTATTAGTTTGATAATGCATTAGGCTGAATTGACAAGTAACTTCCTAAACTCAAAAATTAAATCCAAGATCAAAAGTTTGGGTTTACAGATGAAATTATCTGTTGTCTGTAGCGATTGGGCCTTGGGGACATGTTTTGATTTACTTGATAATTTTCTCTGCAAGTAAATAATTCATACTTATGAGAAAATAAATGTAAACCGGTATTGGTTACAGCCCTTCCAGATCCGCTACTCTAACATCTTTCCGGTCTTCCTTTAGCGCTTTACTGCCTCGGAGCAGACTGCCGGTGAAGACTGAATCCCTTTGGAAGCTCCTTGGCTTTCTGGATTACCCTGCCTGCCTTCACAACTGCCTACGGGACTTCTAAAGGCAGATAACTATATTAAAACAAATTCTATTAGGCAAATATCTTGACATAGTATAAAGTCGCTATTTTCCCTCTTAAACCACGGAACGGATTTAGATGCGGTTTTCATTGTTATTTAGTGTTTTTAGGGAAGGTTCTTATATACATTACATCCCAGTTGTGCCCGTGAGAAGCGGGGGCAGGGCGCTAGTTTTATTTAAACGTATAGTGATACCGAAAATGCATTGAGGAACCTCGTCATTGTTTAGAACACTAAGAGCCTGTTTCACCACTCTCTGCTAAGTTCCTGGTAGTATATCTAACAGATATCTGTTATGCAGTCTCTGTTTATCCTACAAAGACGGCATCGCAGATATCTGTTGTTTATAATACCAGGAACTCAGCCTCAGCGTAAGTCGAGGTCAGCAGGCGGTCGTCGAGATTCGAGATCGAGCCCCGGCGCCGGTTTCAGCCGGCCCTTCCGCTCTGGAAAATGTGTGTAACTGCTGCCACGTCAATATTGCGCTGACGAGCGCCCAAGTGACGTTCGGGTTACGTCAGCCTTACGGTCGCGGCGTAAGGTTCGTTCTCCCTTGCCTCGGCGACGGCCTTGCCAAAAACTCCGCACCAAAATATGAAGGACACGTCGCTACTACCATCTATTTTTTTTCCGTCTGGACGCCGCGCGATCAGCGAACCGTCACCTGTGCCTTACAAGCCTAATTTTTAGCCAGGCAAGATATTTCGTAATAAGAGTCAGTGCAAAAATAAAATGCCGCGTAGTTAAATTAGACCAGTCAAATAGGTAGATCCTAACTGAGTAAATGCGTCTAGCTCAATCGTGCAGGCCTCAATTTCTCCCGACTGAATGATTCCGGCGAAATTTGTACGAAACAACTTGTTAGTCCGCGACGAGCGAGGAAGTGAAAGTCGGGCCGAGGTAGCACGTGCTCCGGCCGGCGGGCTCGCTGCGGCGCCGCGCGGCTCCACCTGCCAGCTCGCTGAAAAGTTTCTAGCATTCAATTTGACTCGTGTAAGGCCTCTGCTGAAAACAGTCGTAAAGTATTAGATAAACAAAGCTAGAGCGTGCCGCGTCACCGGCTCGGGCGCGCGGGGGCGCGTGCATTCGATCGCTGCAATGGCATCGATCGCGCACGCCCCGTGCTCGTCCGCCTCGGCGCGGGCCGCGATTGGCGGGGCGCGGGGGTCACGTGACGCGCGCGCCGCGCCGCCATTGGCCAGTAGTGGCGGCGGCCACGTGAGCGGCGCGCGGCGCGCGTGGCCGGCCAGTCGCGGCGTGACAGCGGGCGCGCCTGTACCGCGCGGCGCCGTGCCGTGCCGTGTCCGATATGAGCCTCCTGGACACCCTGCTGGAGGCGGCGCGCTTCATCGAGCTTCAGGAGCGGCGCCTGCAGGCCGGTAAGTGGCGGCGGTGCCGGCCGCTCGGTGCCTTGTTTACGCGGCGGCGCTGAGCGCGCGGCCAGTCGGCGGCGCGCCGGTGCAGCGAGCCGACGCCCGACGCTCTTGACCTTGAGTCGCACGCAGCCGCGCCGCGCCGTCGCGCCCCGCCCCACGTAAACAAAGGAAACCTGAAATTCGCCGATTATGAACGCTACAAGGCGCACGTAATTCCTAATCAATCCGCGCCCGCCTACGCGGCTGCCTTTTATCTAATGCAATTTGTTTTCAACCGCACGAAAGCGGCGCTCGTGCTCGTACCTGCCATGATTCATAGCCAGCACCCGGCAGGAACGTGCTCACTACGTCGTTTACGCTCGCAACGCCAGCGCCGCGCCGCGCCGCATCACATTCCGACCACCAATAACAACATAATGAAACTGCTTACGTACACATAGCGAGTAAATACTGAATGGTAGGCAACTTTCTATTCAGAAAATGTTTGTTCGTCCCTGCCACCTAGTCATAAGAGTGTGTTGCCATGTATTTTGTACGCGATGCGTTTGCGTTGACGAGTGGGCGACGGCGAGCAGGCAGGGCGGCGGCCGTCAGCTGATCGCGCCGCGCGGGCTCCGCGCCGCGCTCGCCGCTCCACGCGCTCAGTCATTTACCCCAACATCCTCTAAGCGGATTTTAAAACCCCAAACTAGCTCAAGGCATTACGCAACGGCTTAGACGCTCGGCTAGGCGATGAACTCATTGTCTTATTGTGCATTATCAGGCGTAGGTAGGTGAGCGTTAGCGACGCGCGGTTTACTCGCAGCATAATACGAATAAAATGTAATGGTGCGACACTAACTGAAACAGCAAAATTTCTTAATTATTATCGACAAGTTTTTTATAGATACATGCCTAGTTACCTACCGACCGGTGATCCCGCTTAAGCCTAACTGCCTAGGTAATTAGATGCATTTAATAAGCGGCGACAGTTCAAGGCTGGAAACACTGGTATCTGACATCAAAAGTTAATAGACGTGACGGTATTTTTCGTTTTGATATCTTAAAACCGGCATTTAAATTACTAATCTATTAAATTCTTAGTCGACTGGGCAAATGTTAATGGACGAATGGGTGTTGTTTTGAACTCCATTCAATTTACCACATGCTTGCCCAACTAGACAACCACTAAAGGCCAGGCCACGCCGGTTGCGTACACGTTGCGTATGTAACACGACTCCAACTAGCTTGGTAAAGCTGCGACACGCATAGGTTACGCATGCATAACGCAGCTCTACCAATCGAGCTGCGTACGCATCCGGTGTAGCAGTGTCCGGGTCATGTCGAACTATGACACAATACACGATCCCAGTTGCCAATAAGCGCGAATCCGGATTTTAAGTTACTCAGTAATTAGTAATTACACAACTACACTTCCTAGCTCACGACGGTATCCACGACTTGGTTTGGTTAACTTTAAACTAAAAGAACCTCTTATCTTACTTACAGTGCTTCAGAAGTAGCTTAGCTAACCACTTAAGAACCTGGTCGTAGTAACGTATGAAATAAGATTTGCTTGAATTTGTCACACAAGTGATAGCGACAAGGTATTCAAATGTTCAGTTATTTCTGAGGCTGACCGTACACTTACATGCAGGACACATCATTTGATCCATATTTGGCCAAGACAACGAAATTCAGCTATTTCCGAAAAATAAGGGAGAAGTATAACCACTTTAAAAGCTTGGGGATCTTGCTCACTGTGGTCTAGTATGAGCAAGAGATGAATACATGAGCGCAAGTGCTGTGGTGAGACTTTGCCCGGTAAAGGCAGTATTGCCTTGCACTTGCGCTCATGTATCTATGTATAGCTCTTGCTCATACTAGACCATAGTGAGCAAGAGGTGATGATGCCACGGTAATCGCTCGGCCACACAAACAGTGGCCCGTTTCACTAAGCTACAAGTTACAATTTTACAAGTCTAAACCGGCAACATTGGTCAATAATGACCAATGGCAATGGGCAAATTGACCAATGTTGCCGGTTTAGACTTGTAAAATTGTAACTTGTAGCTTCGTGAAACGGGCCACTGATCATACTGTGGCAGCCGGATTATTCGAAGGAACTACTGCAACTTTATATAATCCTAGCAGTCATGTCTTCATCTCTACCCCTTTCTTACTAATAGTCGTAATGACGAGAGCGAGTGGGAGGGTAAAGCTAACGCGTGAGGTGATACTTATAATTTCCACGTCCATCTGGACTGGCTTGTTGCAACACGCGCACGAGTCCGCGATACGCTGTTATCGTGTTTGTTCGGTTATCAGCGGCTGCGCTGTGTGTGTGTGTGTATGTGTGTGTGCGTGTGTGCGTGTGTGCATACGTAGTACCACGCCACGCGCCCTGTCTATACCTAGCGTCGAAAACTTTACAAGCATCCAGCATTGTTAGAGTAGCGTTTATCGTGGACATACAGCATCTGTCAGGGTGTCCACATTCTGGAAAGTCAGGGAAAACTCAGGGAAGCTCAAGGTGGTCAGTGAAATCGAGGAAATCACCTGGAAAGTTAGGAAAAACTGAAACTTACTATTAGCTCCACACACTTTTCCAATCTTCGCTCATTATTATAGTTCAGTCCTTTTCGATAAAAATATTAGTAAGTTTTTTGTCTTCTCCCGTATTGTACTTATTGTTTGGTTTATGAAAAAATGTTAATAGACTTGATCATCATTATCAATGTTGTCATATAGAGAACCATGCAGCTACGAATAAAATAGGTTCATGGGCAAAACAGCCCGATACACTTATTTGACTTATGTGCGGAATAGTCGATAACGGGACGAAGTTCCAATAAGGTTCCTTGTTCTTCGAAAAAGATTCTAGCCACATACCTAACTTTTTGTTTTTTAGTTTTTACCCGATGCCACGAAGCGGACGGTTATATGGGAATTAATTACTTGTCAATTTAGTCTCCGACTTAAAACACTGACTAAAAGTTTAGTTACCTTCCAATTTACTCTCCGACCTAAATCACACTAAAAGTTTAGTTACTTGTCAATTTATTTTGCCTCCGATTAAGAAAGAGACTAAAAGTTAGTTACTTGTCAATTTATTTAGTCTCCGATTTAAAACACAGACTTAAAGTTTAGTTACCTGTCAATTTATTTAGTCTCCAATTTAGAACTGAGACTAAAAGACTACTTACTTGTCAATTTAGTCTCCGACCTATAACTGTTTGCTGATCGCTGGGACTCCCCTTTATTCCGATCGTGGATACAGATCCAGACTGGGCGTAGTCCGTAATTTTTTTATAGTTTTTTGTTGTTTTGTTGTACTAATATTATTATAAGTCTTCAGTGTTACTAACACTATGGGCTATGCCTGAAATAAATAATTTGAATTTGAATAACACACATTAAAAGTTTAGTGAGTTGTCAATTTATTTAGTCTCCGATTTAGAACACAGACTAAAAGTTTTAGTTGTCAATTTATTTAGTCTCTGATTTAAAACACAGACTAAAAGTTTAGTTACTTGTTAATTTAGTCTCCGACTTAAAACATAAGCTAAAAGTTTAGTTACTTGTTAATTTAGTCTCCGACTTAAAACACAGACTTAAAGCTGGCAGGGGGTTCACTATGACTGAACGTATCTAGTGTCTGCAAGATGAAGATGGGGCCGCTATAACCTTCACCTTTACCAGCATAATAATGTTTCTTTTTGCCAAGCAATAAGTCAGTGTTACGCCAAAAGAATACTGTTGACTCCCATGATTTTTTTTCTCAAGTTGCGAACATCTTTCATCTTTCAGATTTCACACAGTCGCTGTGTTGTGCCAAGTCGCATATAATCGCTATAATTCAATACTGTATGTTACTTAAGGAGACAATTTTAGATTCTATCTTCTTATTCCTTTTACAAGGCATCCTTTCGACCATGGCCCAGACTATCAGTATTTGTGCGCGTTGCAATCGTTGACTTTAGAGCCTACCAAATCGCAATTGTCTCAATCTCAATTGTTTTTAAAAGGGCCCCCCAAACCGTGCAGCGCTGTTAGTACTTATTTAGTCACAACCGCATCACAAGGCCCGCGTAAGGTCGGCGGCGGTACCCGGCGCGCAGCGGTGAAAGGGAGCGTGACCTCGCGCTGTGAGGACGACATCTTGCCGCACACCGCTGTATCAATCTCGGTTATATTATTAAGCTCCACGACTGATTCTAGGGGTACATTATAAATTATAATATAATTTAATTTTATATCTCAGCTACTAAGTTTCCGAGGAAGGGTTATTAACTTTAAACATGAATACGGCGACTTGGTAGCGATCCAGATTATTGAAATTCGGCCGATAAATAAAACATTTTGTTTAACTTTTGGCTCGGTTTAACGAAACTTGGGTCGCGTTAGCATTGTAAATCCGGGAAGCGCTGCGATAGATAGAAATTGTTGGCCTTTGACTAGTCGCGACTCGCGGGTTAGGCGACGATACCGTTCGCGACTCCCGTTACTCGCTCAACTCCGATGACTATAGCATTTAATGACATTAAAACTAAAGTGACACTCCTCGCAAACATCGGTCATCCTTAGAAATGTGGCTTACAGCACTTACCACTGGTCACAAAAACTCGATTATTTAGTTACATTTGTTTTTTATCGCCTGCTTGTTTATTCGATTGTCTTCCATGTTAAGTAGTTCTTTGACCGCTTCATATCATAATATATTTACATTAAGTACCTATATTCACAGTATTCTGTTTCCTTACATAAGCAAGCGTTCGTTGGACGTAGTATTGTGTACACGGTGTTACTAAGTTAACATATTTTGCAAACATTGAAGTTAACAATCTGATAACCCCTTCAGAAAATACGGCAGTGGAAGCTTCGGTGCATAAAACAGGGTCTGCCGCAGACAGCCGTATCTGCGTCCGGCGGGACACCGGGACCCTCGTGTTAACGCACGCGTTTCGATTGATATAATAAAAACACTCGCTAGTAGTCGAATTACTGTTACAACGTCGTGCTTGTTCATGTCATCTAAAGTAAACTAAAAGTGACTGTGGCAATGCCTATTCGATAGCGCATAGTTACGTATCGAATCAGTTTAGGTTTTTGAATAGGCAAGTCGTCTGTGGCTTTGTTCAGTCGGCGTGATATCGTGCGAAGTTAAAAGCCATTGTCCAGTTTTAACGCGACGAATTTATAGCACATAATGCGTACCTACGCCTGTACTATCATAATTGCCTGTTTCAAATACCTGATTTAATTGGGTGTCTGAGCTCTTTGAAACGCGCAGTGTTGGCGAAGCAACCTGCCAAACCGGCAGGCGTACACGAGGTACATGAACAGCAAAAGGTGGTTTGGTGTTTCCCGTGCGGGCGGGGGGAGGGGAGCGGGCGCGGGGCGGCCCGGGCTGCACGCTGCACCGCGCCAAGGTCAGCCGGCGCACGCATGCGCCAGCACGCGCCCCCCTCCCCTCCGGCTGCCTCCGGACCTGCATGCCACTTATGCGTTCCTTTTACTCGCACTTGGAATAGCTCTCCCCCGCAATTCGCGAGCGCGAAAAGGTTCCGATTGAATTACCGGTTTTGTATGAGGAGGTGTAGAAGATGTAGATGGCTGTTGGGTAACATGGGATGTTTGTTGGAAAAGCCGACATTTGTGTTTCTCTTTGTCCAAAGAGAACGATACCGATTGGCATGACACGCATTATCTATGAGTAATGATCATGCATGAGTAAAGCCACAGAAGAACACACGACACTTCGCAACATTATTTATGGCATCGTACACGTGCCGAAAGTTAAGCGGAAATTACTTGGTGGCGTCTCCGATCCGCCCACTCTGATTTTTTCCCTATCAATTGCAAGCAAGTCATGAGTGAACGCGTGAAGCCATTTAGCTTCCTGAAAGAGTTTTTCCGCTTCCGCAAATGGAACGTTTCTGCAATCTGCCGAGGCGCCTATTCTCGATGCGAGAGCGTCAATAGCTGCTGTCTGTGTTCAACGTTCTATAGATAGAGATAATAACCGCGCTGCGTAGGAGGCCGGTACGAAGCCGCCGTATAAACACTACTAACTACTGACATGGTACGCTTTCGGTTATGTACGTAGGACGCGTCTGCCTTTCTTATGTTCTTGACGTAGATCGCTTACAAACATCGTGACTTCCTCGATCAGATTTCTAGATGATCTGATGCCATCTGACTCGATCCTACGCACTTAGCTAAAAATTCTGTCTGTTACGTTACGCATTTACGATCTGTCGTAAAGTATCTGACCTGTGGGAATTGTTTTTCTGGAATCACATACCCCTGCTTTTGCAATTCGAACTTTCGTATTCTTCGTTCTTGATCTTTAGCAATAAAATCATGAAATTTAAAAGCATAGCAATTCCTAGTTTGTCTCCTCTTCCCCTTTTTTCTAAGCCGGATTTTGAGCTTTCGAGATATGTGCGAAACGAGTGAAACGAGCTATGTAGCCGCGCCATATGCGCCCGACGGTGTGCCGACGGTCCGGCGCGGCGCCGGGCGGGCGTCGCGCCACGTTTCATTAGAAAGCTCATCAACATTGTGCATAAGGAGCGGCTCCTCCGACTCGCGGCGGTTTCGGTTGCATGTTCCATTCACCTTGTTCGAGGCGTCGAGTCGAGGTTCAGTGACTCCGCCGCCGACCGACTTACCGCGCGACACGTCATCTGCGTGCTAATGCCGTTTCATCACCGGCGGACGGCGGCCGATCGCCGCGAGCCTCTTTAAATTCTGTAGGTGTCCCGCGGCGGTCGGGGCGACCTCGTTTCGTGCGGACCCGCGCCTCGCCCGCGCCGTGCAGCGTTATGTAAAGTGCAGAGCGGTGCAGCGAGCGTTGCGCTCGGCCGCGTGCGCGCCGCCCGCGCCCCGCGCCTCGCGATTCTGCCCGCACTCCGTCGTCGGTTTCACTCGCGACGAAGCGGGCGGCGGGGTCCGGAGGTCGCGCGCTCCCTCCACCCTCCCAGACGGAGATGGCCGGCGGACCGCGGCGAGCGCTCAGCGCCTCAGTCGTCGACCGGATCGCGTCGGCTCCGGTTGACTGCGACCCTCGCTCGCTCGCCCCGTCGGCCTGCCGCGGCGTGACAGACATTCGCGTAATCTTCGACTACGTCTCCACGCGGGTCCCTATGGTTTATTTGTGGTAATTTTTGCGGATGCGTTTGCGACGGTCAGGATCGTCGAGCTAGCGACGTCGGTCAAAAATAGCGTGCGTTATCATCGCGACCTCGAGCGGCGAGACGAGATAGTGCGAGGTCGGCGGCACCTGCGGAGCGCCGCCCCACGTGCCGCTGCAGCCGCTGGCCACAGCACGGCGCAGCGCTCCCAGCCCGCTGCTCTCTCCTCCCTCTCTTACCAAGTGACGTTCTCAAATACCTCGAAAAACCCGGAAACTAAGACACTAAACATAAGATTTCGCCTATATATTATTATGTTTTGAACTACTAAAAAAACCAGCAGTTTATGTCAGGCCACCAATCAATTTTGATTCTGCCTAAGAATTGCGCAGTTGCTGCCTCGGTAATTACTATCCGATGTTACCTTATGAATCACGGAATGTCGTATTCTATAATTCTATACGTAGAACATTAACGTCTGCCGTTGCATTGATCTTCCCGGGAACTGAGCTTCGGCTTTCAAACTCAGGAACCTAGCTATAGTTTGGCTTAGCATACGGGTCATTACATGGAGACTAACTTGCCAAGATATTGTAATGTAACTCAATTGTGTTGTTATCGTTATCGCCTAGTTTATTACGATCGATAGGATCGACGCCCGCGGTCCATTGTTCTCTTTAGATCCCTGATTTGTATTGGGATTGGCAATCTGCGCTTGGGAAAAGCACAAAACATTTTTGCAATAGGTTGTTGATTGGGTTGCTCACTTCACTTCGAAGAACTTGATCGTTTCTTATGAAACGTGACTATTGTTATCTTATTTACTTTGTTGGTATCGGATGGCTTCAGAATGCTTCCACAATATCGACATAGTATCGGGACAGGCTTCCCAGGGCCCACTACCCGACGGCACATATCGTGAATCTGATTTCTTGTTTTCACCTGCTACATTCTTTTTATTTTGCGAATCAAATTGTAACTTGCTATTAGCATCACTTATGCCTGAATTAACTTAATAAACCCTTTGCTTTTTATTTCATGCTGATGTTATAAACTTATTTCCTTTGCTTGCGTTTTTGTTGTTTTATGAAAAATGCTGCTTTACCTGGTAACATAAAATAAACACAAGCAAGCGTATCATAAAAATCCTTGTCAATACTAGGATAATTATTAGATTCAGGGGTTAACAAGTTACCTTCCTACCTTTGTTTTTTCCAAGTAATCTAGATTATTGCATACGTGGTTGCAATATTACTGCTAATTTATTTAAGGAAAAGTGTTTCCCGTTAACGTCACGTCATGACTTTATTATTATGCCTAACATTATAGTACTTAGTATGTTAGTAATTAACTTAATATTTTGCAAGTATAATTACATTCACGCCATAAACTTCCTTCTAAAAATTTACAACACCACAAAAAAGAACAACTGTGCCAAGTGACAAGACGAAACTAGTCTTACAACCACTTTTAAAATGCTACTGTATCAATACAAATAAGAAATAATATAGCAAAAGATGTTAACAATGGTTAACATGAATTTTAAATTTTCAAGTTTATCATGAAATTAATATAACCGCTAAAATTTGCAGGTGGATGATTAACATTAAATTGTCCGAAATTAAAAAGGCCTTCCGTCCGGACATCATGTAACTGTTAAGTAGTTAAACTAGTACTGCATTTGATATTGAAACTGTGACATTCGTTCTATTAATGACAATATTTGCGATACCTTTTAAGTTAGTGACTTACTAACTTAAATTATCTCCCATGTCAATGCATCAACGTTTGAAATATGAGTCACGCGAAATATCTCCTTGGTCTTGTGCATCTCTGTAAAAGTGATCCGTAAATAGCATTGGGTCTATAACTATAACAAATGTAAGTTCAAATAATTGGTGTTCGAATTCGATCAATGCTTTCTTCAGAATCTAAAGTCGTCTCTTATTAGCACTTTTCCATCAGTTTGACTTGGCTAATTAATTAGACCCTTCTCAACTTTTAACAATTTCTATAAAAAATCCTCGTAAATGAATTAGTTTTCAAATAGGTCCTCGAGTACTTACTGTCTGATTTATACGTTTATGAATTATATGTGATTCCAGTAAACAGTAATATCGTCTACGTATTGCGCAAGCACTTGAGGGGAATTTAAGAAGCGCGGATTAATTACGCAATATATAAATCGCAAACTCGGCTCCTACGCGTTCCGTCTCATTGTCCAGACTGCTGACTTGCTGAGGCTTGTTTACTCGCTACGTAACTCAGTGTGTCTCGTTCTAACCAGCCCAGTCGGAGAGAGACGCACTGAGTTACGTAGCGAGATTCCTGCTAGGTGTGCACCTAGCAGGAATCTTCTCTATACGCGTTAACTTGCTTCAAGCCGTATCTTCTGCTTTATGACTCGACTGTGGCGACTCCTATTCTTTTTGGTATTTTAATATTGACTTTATTGTCCTTAAATTCTGATTGTATTTATACTTTTACCAATTTAAGTGATTATTTAGTTGTCTCGCTGTCATTTTCTGTCGTTGTTTGTCTTCTTTTTATTGACAGCTCTGATTTCAGTCGCACTTGTTTGTCTCGTTGTAATTTATATCTCGTCTATCGCGATTGCTAAGTTTCCGTGTCAGGAAAGGAAAGAATTCCTTGTTTGATCTGATCTGATCCCTAGCTGCATTCGTAATATCTAAGAATCTTATTTGTATTTGAAACACAATTGTTTCTTTGGTTTAACGAATACATCGCTACCGAGTTCTGTTTTTCAATACTTGTACGTGCTAGATAACGCCATAATGAAATATCACTTGAGCGACGCTGTGTTTTTATCTCGACGACATGTTAATCGGCGAAACTTTATAAATATTTTCTTTTTACTGTTTTAACAAACAGGATTCTGGTGATAATTCGTTGTTTCATATTATTGTTTGTTATTAACATTGTAGCACGCGTATCTTAGTTAGATAAGGACGAATGGCATGATCTCAATATGTAGCGAGAAAACCAGACTAAACTAAGGAGTCTGTGGTCGGCCTCGATTCAAGCCAGCAGTCAAATTATTTGGTCTTGATAAGAATTCTAAAAAAATGAATCGGTTCTGAAGCTGTTCTGAACCTAGCTGTGCGGCTGTTACTGTGCTGAGTAGCACTAGCTAGTTACATAATATAAACATCGACACGTGTCGCTCGGTGCTTATATAAGCAGCGCGTTGTATACGCGCGCGTACGTTTCTACGTTATCTGTAATTTCATTTGAGCTAGCCAATCATCGTTCACACCGTTGATAATTTATGAACTCCTAGTATCATGCGACATTTAGTTTCGCAGGACGAGGGATGGACTGTCCCATTTCCCATTCTGATTCCGACACGGTGCATTTCGTTTTGGATGACAGTTTAATTCGTGCACTATCGCTGTTTTCTTCTAGTTTATTCGAAACCTTGTGCTTGTTTATTAGTTTTATTTTTGTTATTCCTTCCGCAGCTTACTTATTTATTGTTACAGATCTTTCTGAATTGACCCTTATAATGAAAGGTAAACAATTTCCGCGGCTGTTGTGGTAACACGATGTTATTGTGCGATATCAGCGGTAGCACGCCGAGCCACTTGTTACTGAGTCGCTATGACTAGGTACTTCGATAATACGTAATTAATTACAATACCACTCACACCTGCTATTTTCGTTTAGTAGTTTTGCCATACTTCATTGACTTGTGCTGTCCTACCGTCAGCAGCATTAGTAACGGTTTTACTGTTCAATTCTGTAATGTGCGTGTGTAATTTGAATTCTTTCAAAATATTACCATTTTCCTAAAAACAATAGGTAAACATCACGCAGATGTAGGTATATCCACCGAACTAAGTATAGTTGTCTCATTTTTTTACTCTCTCATTGCTGTTTGTTGGTAATCTATCATTATCTTGATGTCTTTATCTCGTTGAAAGGTAGATTTTATGTTATATTTACCTGGCTGCTGCCAGAAAGGAGGGATATGTTTTTAAGAATCTTATTTAAATAGACTGTTGCTGTTGTATCCGTTTTCATATAGATCTTGTTTAGACCCTATCATCATCTAACTTAACACATAAATTGTTAAGCAATACCCGCTCTTGAATAGTTTTAAAGGTTTACATGTTGTACTGAATTTACGTCATCCTTAATTATTCGTAATGCAAAACAGACTCCAGCACTGTGATGATTTTGTTTTGTTGTTCTGCGAACTTTTATTCGCACGCAAGTCTGCTTTGTGTTTAATCCACAATGTCTGCCAATTCAGTTGGCCGCGGTACCAGGGCCGCATTACAAAGGCGGAGGTGTAGTTAACTGTCCGCGGGCGGGTGTGGGAGGAGGGGGGAGGGGCGAGTGCACGTGCCGCCGGGGCATGCCATGCGTCCGTCGCCCGCCGCCCTCCCTCACTTGTTGAGCGCTACTTCTAGGTCGCCCCACATCACCCATTCTAACTTGTTTGCCTTCCTTGCTTACACTTACATCTCACACTCTCTCTCTTTCTTGCGAATAATACATCCGAGAACTAAGGACTATCATATAGTATTGATTCAGTTCATCATATCCGGGTAATGATTATCCGGCTTGTGATTTGGTAAGCGAAAGCGAAAAAAGCCGAAAGAAAGAAAGAAAAACGAAAGATGTTTCCAACGCCTAACGACATTTTTAATTACGCAAGCATTTCTTTGCCCGGAGTGGCCTCAAGGTTGAGGAAATGAAGCCGTTAAAACTGTGTTGGACCACCATTGCTTATTCTTTGTTCTTGCCGTCGGGCACGAAGGATATTTTTAAAATCGTTTTGCGTAACCACCGTTTTTCGTCACTGCCCGCTTAATGGAGTATAATTATTCAGACTCTTAAATTAGTCAAACGTATCCGCAAAAACATACTTCCCATGTATTACAGGTTGCAATGCATTTAAAAACAGTTTAAATTAGACAAACAGTTTTAGTGATAATAGTGGACTATTTTATTACAATTACAAAAATGAAATGGACGACAGTGTTATGAGGGCAATGCAGTTTTTTACAATACGTAGTTAATGAACGTTCTGCCCCATTGTAGAATGGGTATTCTTATGGAATCCTCCGAAGTGAATGTACGCACAGCCAGCTTCAGGGGAGCGCAACTGTTCGGCGCGATGGGCACTCCGGGCGACGCGTTCTACAGCGACGCCGTCCACACCATCGCCATCAACACCAGGGAAACAGAATTCAGCAAAATCGTCGAACCGATCCCGATCACCATCAAAGCTTACCAGCAATTCCAAACCCACGGGCACGCTATTCACGGATACGGATTTCAGACGCAGCAAATGATATCTTTGGCTTCTGCTCCCCGGATTGCCGAAGCCGAAAAGCCTTCAACGTCATCGTTCGTTCAAATTTCCCCGGTCAAGGTGGAGGTGAACGATAACAAGACAGTCCGACCACCTCCTAAAAAGAAATGGATCAAGGAGTATCTAGGTGAGTTTATAACGAACTATGTGTTTACAATACGTAGGCCGACTTCATCCGAACAGTTCGTGCAACTAGCACGTGCAACAAGCGACCTTGTCATTCGGCCTCGTCTTGTTTTTGCACAACGAAATCCAAGACCACGACAAACACTTATATTATTAATGCTAACAATTTTATTTTGTTCACCGCCCGTTAAATGAACTACGGTGGACGTTAAACAAGTCCGATTTGGAGCTTCATCTTCCCTTGAGCTCTCTATTGCAAACAGGATAACAGAATCGCCGAGGAGGATAAAAACAAGTCAGACGAGCTACATAGGGTGTACGTGCTGAAGTGTCGTTGCCGCTTGAGCTCAAGGCGTTCCTCTCGCCAAGGTCGCCGCAGGCACGCCGCACTCATATGCTCACATACTCCTTACACGCTAGTCCACGTTGAGTAAGAATTCAACTATATTCTATGATGCTAGGTCAATACCGAAGTAGACTTGCTTAATTTGATTTTATTTTACGTTACAATACGTCACGGTGGCGAGACTGGCGAGATGCATAGTTTTAGTGACGCTGCAATTGCTATTTCTAATTTTGCTAATGCTTTGTGCGATGTGAAGTATGTTGAACGGGGACGACTTCTTTCGACATTGGAATAGAGTTGCGACCGTATAGTTAGGTAGGTACGATGACAAATTTAATTAGCTGGTCGCTGTATTTGTTTGTCGTGTTCTAATTTTTGTCGGCGCTCGTTGAATTTGCGATCGACGTGATACCGTTAGTTTCTGCTTGCCTACTGCCTCATCGATTTCTATTAACTTGCGTTCCCAAAGTTTAAATCGGAACTATTTGGAGGACTTCCAATTGACCGAGTAATACTGTTACTAATCATGTTTTCATTGACAAGTTTAGCGGTGATTGAAACTGGAGGTGTATCAATTTGTTTAATTAAATGTACTGGAGGCAAAGTTACTGAACAAACGAATTAACTTAGGAGAAGGTTTGTACCTATTTTAAATACTTGGTGTAGTTGAAATAGGTACTATACCTATTAATCCCGGACATATTTGAAAAGTTAAATATCGCGAGAACTGCTGACCCCTTTGTCACCAATCCCCCTGTAACTCTGCTATCAAACAAAAAACCTCAAATCAGTTGATCTTATCCGGAACTACGAGGCCACTGACAGACAGATGGAAAGATAGACAAACAGACGCTTTAACTACCAATTTGTACCATGTTTGAGCAAATAAATTAGTTACAATTACTGTATACTGGAAAAAAAAACTAAGAACTCCCCTATTTGCGCTGCCCTTGGTCGGGGGTAAAAATATTCCTTACAGCCACTGACAGCTCTGGTCCTTCATTATAAATAGCGTCAATTAAAACAATAAAATAGAATTAATATTATTTATCTGGTGCTTTATGCTCTACCTAACAACATGTTCATTAATCTACTTTTAAGAAGTTACCTGGGTGTCTAGAAGTGACATTCTGTAAGACGCCGTCACTGTACAGATGTCGTTTCTACTAGCGTTAACGCAAACAGAAACAGAATGTCCCCTCGCCTAGACACCACGCCGTGTCGACTGTCATTCTTGTAACTGAAATTTGAGACATTCATATTTTAGCTGCACTGCAGTTTTCCTTAAGATGTCGCCCGTTCATTGACTGTAGATCCGCCATGAACCATGTATTTACATGTATGTGTACACGCTTCAGTGTTTTGTTTGCGTAATGGCTGACGGATGTCGCACACACAGGCAGTATCTTGTAATCCAATAATGGTCCGCCACGCGGTTGCGTAACTCCGCAATTGTATAGTTTTTACGAGATTAGGTGTATACAACTACACCTAAAACCGGCGTATAGCGCGTATTGTTGTATACCGTGTCAAGGCCTGGCCTGGCTCGTCCTAACTTTCGCCGTAAAACAGTGTTGACTAGTGGATGCCATCGGATCGCTCGTCTACAGGGGTTCTGCAGTAAACAAGGAATCCTAGTTTTGTCATAGCCTTTGTTCCGTATCCTTACTTATCTCTTTTCAGGGCTGTGCCTTATGAGTCGGTACCAGTCGCTACGACGTTGTTTTACGACGTTTGTACGGGGTTGTTTGGACCTCTGGCATGGTCTCTTGAGCTTTTTTATCACCTGCATCAGTTGCGGGTGCGAACTCTTCATGAGGTGCTAACTCCCTGGTTTAGCCTCAGGGTCTGTCGTTCTGGGGATCGTCAAACCATGCTGGGAATCGTAAAATATTTTCCAGATTTGAGATCCAAAATACTAATTACGAACAAAACATCAAGTAGTAAGAGTGCTCGAAGAGGTCAAAAAGTTCAACATATTATTTTAAGCTGTTGACTCTCTTGTCAATAGAGACGTGTGTGTATTTGTTTGACCTCGTCCACTGTGCAGATATATCTGCTGAATGCACAAGTTAGTTGATCACATACTATAAATTGTGTTTTTCCTTTCGTTTTATAATCATATCAGCATTAAGTTATTGTTTAATTAGACTCATTGTTATTCTAATCAATACGTGTAATGGCATGGCGTAAAAACGTTTTCTTGACGTTGCTATAACGAGTTGTACTGTAATAATGCAAAGTAATTTAATTATCTAGGTAATAACTAATAATCAATAACATTAATGTACTCGGGCGGTTATATAACTTATTGTATTAGCTTTATTAAGTAGAATAAAAATAAACCCACGGTACGTCACTTTCATACCTATACCTACGCACCTACCTTTTATAGATCTCATAAACATTTGGTTTTTATTACTGGAATCGTTAATATTGTCGATTAAAATTAAAAAATGTGTCCCAAGGTTCAAAACTTCAAATGACAGGACAGCAGGCTTTCACTCTCTTTACAATGAACTTTCAACTTTGTATTCTGCTGCTAACTGTACAAGAGCTCGGGAGTAAATCAATAAGTAATGCCAAATATATAATTTGCATAGCAGATTATTCGAAGAACAGTAAATTGCGAATTCCGCAAGCGCGAGACTCGTAAGGAGTGGCTCTCGTTATCGCGCCACACATGTTAATGTTTATCGCGCGGTGACATAAAAATCGTTGTTGTTATCTTAAAGGTTATTGACATTAGTGCTTGTGGTAATTACCTATTTACGTTTGAAGTTTTAGAGCGGTTTCGCTGTGCGACAAATAATATTAAGATTACTTATTCATAAAACGTAATCCTCGACTGATTCGATATACAGTTACAGACTTAGAGATACATACATATAGATATATAACTTGCAAGCTATATAGCAATGCAACCAACAAACTTATAGAGCTAAGAGGCTTACACTACCAAAAAACCTTTGTCTTTTATTTAAGTGCGCTAAAATATGTAGTTTTTTAATTTACCAAAATGAGCAAAATTAAAATTCCAGTCTCAAAGTTTGTTTGACAAATAATGAACTAGATGTGTTTCATAAAATACCGTTGATTCGAAATAATCAAACACCACGAGAATAGTTTTTTCTTTTACTTGTCCACGAGAAACTATGTTTGTAGTGCAGTTACTAGCATAGCAGAGGTTCGCTAGAGTTCGTTCGCACAAGCGTGTAAGGTGTGTAACGCGGTTCCCCGAGCTGTAGAGCGGCGCTCGGGGGGGCTCGTGCTGCTCGGGAGTGCTCGTGCCGCGTGACGAGTGCCACGTGCCCGCCCCGCCTCCCGACCCCTCTGGACCCCCACTATCCTCTCACTCGCCACATGTCCAATCAATGCAACACTCGACTACGCACGTAACGTCTTTGTTTGGTGATTGATCAGTCACACTAGTGCAGTCTGGTGCAGTAAAACTAGCTAAATATCTAAAATTCAATTAATTTATACTAGGAGAAGCTGCAAAGTAACCGCAAACCACATAGTTACCTGTTTTGATCACTAATTCCGGCTAATAATTTCTGTAATCCTGTTAAAATATTGCGATGACCTTATCAGATACAATTAGTAGCCTGGAACACCTATCCTGATTATTTATTATACCCGGGTGACCAAGCTCTGCTCAGGACAGATGTAAATAACACGGAGAAAACGATTTTTTCCCAGAAATGAGACCTAGATCAATTTTTCGCCCTCGTAAACCCCTTGTAAGTTTCATCAAAATCATTTGATAGAGCCGTTTTTAAGAACGTGATTACAACAACACCCCGACATCGCACAGTGTAATTTACTGACGAAAACGAAATTAAAATGTTTCGTAGAATTACATAAAAACCTACTTTTAAAAAAACTTTAATAACAGTAAAAATCGTATCAAACTCCGTTGCGTGGTTGAGAAGGTGTAATCGGCCGAAGATATGAGGACTATTGAGGACAGACGGGAACTGATAGCGACTTTATTTTATACTATGTAAACCAGTTAAATATGAAAAATATTGCTCGTACAAGTATGTGTTCGCTCCCAGAACGTTATTAATGGTTTAACGAAAGCTCCGTAACGTTTCCTTTGTTGATTACCGCAATTGTTAATTATTGCCGTCCAAAGAATTTCCCCGACAAGTAAAAGTTTTCCGCCGCGGCCGGCCGAAGACGATCGGCGCGCGTTCGCCGTCGATCGCCGCAACTCCACCAGGATGCCATAAACGCGAGGGGCTTACTTGTTCTTTACATGCTTAGAAGTAGAGTTACATTCGTAGGTGAAAATTTAAAAATACGTGAAAGCTTCCCGCACAACATGCAGAGGTGACGTTTGACGTTTCTAACAATGTATTTTTCATCTGGCATACTGTTGGGCATACTGCAGCAAAATTACCGATGAAAGCTAAGAATGACGTCACAGCGCGGTGGCTTAGAGTTAGAAAGCTATTTGTTAGACAATAATAATAAGTTCATACGTAATATAATAAATGAATGATCTTATTCGAATTGACAATATGCATGGACTTTAATTATTCCAAAAATTAAAACAACTTGTAAATAATAAGAACAAAACTGTTGTCTTTAAGTAGAAAACTAACAGTAAGCCATTAAGCAAGACTTACTTTAAATTTTTACTATCGTTTATAATATTTTTTAGATCGGGATTCGAATTAGCTAATTCAGGAACAAAAATATAACTTTTTCTTCCTAATTTTTGTAATTTTGTATCGCCATTTTTTTTAATCGTACATAAATATAATATGTTTAATGATAATCTACAACAATTTGACAGGCTTGTCCAATTTGCTTCGTGATGCATATTGCAGCAGAGAATAAAGGCAGAGCCACGCCAGATGCGTATGCCGCACGGCTCCAGCTCGTTTCGTAGAGCTGCTTCACGCACGCAACGCAAGCGATGTGGCGTCTCCACATAATTCCGTACATTACAACCGGCGTGAGCACGCGCGTGCCTCCGGAGCCGCGCTGCACGCATCCGGTGTGGCCCAGCGTTAAATAATAGTACAATACAAGCCTGGCTGCCCACGCACACAATTTTAATCGAGACCATTACATAAAGAGGGACAGAGGACTGAGAGAAAAAAAACATTCTATTAAGCGGTTGTCAGGATTGTCACTGCCAGACAGTTCCTAACTATTTTGGATTATAATCTGGGTATATTTTCAGATTCTGTTATATGTTATGATTGAAGAAAAAGATGAAGTAGAGAATCATGGTAGAGCATTTGTCATTGTCACGAATGGATCGATGGGATAGGCGGAAAGGCCCCTGTCAGAGTCTCTATTTGCTACGTAATAAGTTTGATTTTCCTTTGGCCCCAGGGCGTTCCGTTCATTCCCCAGCTAATACGTACTGACCGATTACCTGTTAAATCGATCATCAGTGTTAAATATCAGTATTAATTTTAACCGTTGAACTTTTCAAACTTAGTCATGCGGCTTGTTAGCGACTGCCATCTGACCTCCATACTGTGACCTTCAACCAGACGGATAGGATCATGGTGACACGTTTCTTTACATGACTGCAGGTTTTTTTTACGTTTTTCGTCGCCGTAAAGTATAAATAAATAGAAATGCCCGATGTAGAGCAATGAATATTTTTTTTTATCCTTCGTTTTCGTTACACTTTTGCCTAAATTATTTTGAAGTAACAATTATAGTATTACATATCAAGTTCGGCAGTTAGGTAAGGTAACCGTTACTCTAGTTGCGTTACCTGATGACTAGTCCACGTGTCCAGTCAGCCCACCAATGCTGTCTAGTAGGTACGTTGCGTGTGGCGTATGAGTGACGGATATAATCACTTTCCTGAAGTGACTTAATCCTTTTATTGTTGACTCATGAATTCATGAACACACGTTCGTTTTGTTAGTTTGTTCAGTAGATATAAATAAAGTTTCATTATTTACGAATTTATATTAAAACCAAAAATAAAATTGCATCGTTCCTCAGGTAAACCGCATGCCTGTTTGCTTCCCTATTCTATTTACCCTTTTTCAGGCAGAGGCGTTTTATCGACCACATACCTACAATTTGAATTTCGACCGTATTTCCCACATGTTAAGATTCAAATTGGAATGTACTTCTTTGAAATTTTACTTGCCTTATAAGTATTCGCTAAAGCACAACGAAATTGCATTTATTTCCATTATTTTTGTAACTTATCTATTTTTTTTTTATGAAATAGGAAGGCAAACAAGCAAGTATATTGATGGGGCTTGGAAAAGGGTTAAAAAGAAAACGACACCAGTATGTAGAGCCGCAATTAGGCATGAGTTATCTTTGTTCCAGTCATGTTAGAGTATTCTTTATTTATTATATTGTTAGCATCTTACAGTTAAGCAACTCGAGAGTCAATTGGTGTAAATTGTCCCAAAAGTATTAATTAATTTTATCGATTTGTTGAATTTAGAACTCTGACCGGTAGGCTTATAACCTAGACATTCGATTGCTGCACTTTTAACTCCCCAATGGCATATCATATCCACAGTAAAGATATATTTCAACTGCAATATCTATTTGTTCCTTCAAAAGCGTTATACTCCCCGTAGGGCTAGGAGCCACGACCCCCTTTCAACCCCGATGCGCGGAACCCAAGCCGTGACGCACGACGGCCACCTAACCCCACCCTGTTGCATAATATCCGCGCCACTTCTGTTATCCTGGTGCCTGCTGCCGACAGCCAGTAACCACCAATCGCACCAGATTATTGTTATTTGCAAGTTGGAGCAGTTATTGAAATCTAATCTTGATAAGATTCCTTGAGTAGGTAGGAATAATAATAGGGCATCCTAGATCATTGGCTCACTCTCTGAAAACTTATTTCCATGACACAAACCTATTGCGTAGTACGAACGAAATCCCCCGGATCCCGGTACGCGTCCGACTCGGATTGGATCGGTTTTTTACATATTTATAATCTCTTATAGACTTCTATGTCTACATAGAAGTCATTGTATTTTCTAAACCACATTACCACACCACCAATATTCCAGCCTATTTAGAGAAATCTGTTAAGACTGCTTGAATCGCACTGAGTTCGAAAGAGCCCATTATACCTTATTCCAAATATTTCTAATATCTCCACGTAACAGCTAGCTGCTAGGCTTCTATGACTATTGTTAACTTTGATGGCACATAGTAGAAATGTGTCGCAGAACTAGGTTGATCTTGAATCTTGAAAATTAGTCTCGATTTTACTAGACACTTAACAATTTCTTGACATTATTTAACCATGTAGAAGTTAGCAGGGTTCAACATATCTGATGGCAATAACACAAAGAATAAAGCTATCTCAATGTGACCTATAGTTTATTATAGGCCATTAATTCTTGAATCTAATAGGTAACTAAATAAGGATAGGAACACAATCCCACACAACAAGTTCACATTGTCCTATTCACGATGTCAGGATTTGCTCAAAGTCGCGAAGGTGAAAATTCGCTAACCTCTAAACATTCGTATGCTTAAATAACGCGGTCAGTAACCACCTCCTGTCGCCTGCTCTCCTATTTACATCTATTTCGTTAGTTATGGCTGCCCATGGAAGGAAAGAATTAAGGGTGAACTTTTGAGGCTTAACTAAAATACTATCGTTTTGTTTATCGAGAGATCGTGATATTGTTTGTATAATTTATTAATTTAAACTAAATCAATAAATCGACTCTACATAGAGCAATGATTTGAACTCAGGTATCGTATTAAATACATCGTTATCGTTACTACGTAGTAATGTTGTAATAGTAACTCAATTAATCCGATTCGGCACGTCACAATTTAGACGTGAATAAGTAAACGCAACAAAACTAACCTTCATTCCGGTGTTTTTGGACAACCAGTGGCTCGTTTTACGAAGCTACGAGTTACAATTTTACAAGTCTAAACCGGCAACATTGGTCATTATGCCCATTGCCATTGGTCATTATTGAACAATTTTGCCGGTTTAGACTTGTAAAATTGTAACTTGTAGCTTAGTGAAACGGGCCACAGCTGTCGCGTTAAGCTTAGATAGCTGAGAAACGCAAACCAGTGATGTCATGTTCATCACTAAACTGGTGCAGGTGTTTGTAACATCACAAGATTATTGGTTTCATTAAATTTGCAACTATTCTAGCCACTAACATGCGTTGTCTATTTTCACGCCATAGGGGGGTTTAGAAATTTCCTGAGTTTCAATTGAATTACATTTATCTGCCTTAATTAAATACGTTATAAATTTAGTATGCATATTGCACTATCATAAATTGTCGCGCCAATGTCCGCGCGCTGGTTACGCGACCGCATTTTTTTGGCTCCGTCAGCAGCTGATTTCGGCGCGGCGGCGGCCTGGCAACGCTAAACGTCAAGCAGAAGCACGCGCTCGCAACCACATGTACCGACGTCAGCTGGCGCCCGCTGCCCCGCCTCTTCCGCTGTCCCTTTCACACTACACACTAACCCCTATTCCTATCCAGCTCGTCATTGCAGCGTGACTGATTAAATAGTGTTGTTTTAATTTAAGTCTAATGCTACTACATTTAAAGTTCATTCTCGTCTAGCATCACTCGTGATAGTGTTGCGCTCGTACTGTCGTCTCGTTCGCTCCGATACGGAGATGTCATTAGCTCGGTCGTTTCGAACGCTCGCCGCGTTATGTTCGCCTGGTACTTTGCCGCCTCGCACTGCAGCCGTCGACGAGCGGCTGACACGAGTTTGACAACCCGCCGAGCGCAGATGAGAGCTCTGGCCGTCCAGTGAGGCCCAGACGAAAAACAACCGGGAACCGTACCCTCATTAAACGTTACAATGATGCCAGTGTCAGTACGTAAAGCGAGTGTTAGCTAACGTGCACGTTTGTCCACAGAGGAGGAGCCGAAGTCGCCGGTGTCGGTGCGCGTGGTGACCGGGCTGGCGGTGGCGGCGCGCAGCAACGGCGTGGTGCGCGCGACGTCGCCGCTGCCGGTGGCCGCGCCGCCCGCCGCGAGCCCCGCGCCCGCGCCCGCCGCGCCGCCGCCCGCTCCCCTCCTCGACTTCGTACAAGAACATTCCAGGCCGCGTACGACGAGCACCAGTCACGGGTATGTTATCCTAGTAGCGGCGCTGTCCGAAACAGCTGGGGGACTCGCTAGGCGTGACGGCCGGCGTCTGAGAGAGAGCCGATTGCCGAACGATAGCGCCGACGATTATAAATGTCATGGTGAACCTACGCTTTTTATGTCGCGCCGCGAGCGAGCGAGCGAGGAACACTGTCCCCCTTATCTGTTTAGATAACGTTGCTACGCGATGTGGAAGAGACGCGGATGACTAATGAAATGAATTAAACAGTCTTGCTTTGCGTCATTACCTTGATGTTAAAAACAAAACAATATCAAACTTGGGAGTCTGATATTGAAACCGACTTAAAAAGAAGGTTACCAAACCTTCTTTTTAAGTCGGTTTATGACCGCTAGCTATCTTTATAATCTCAGTCTTAAATTTCCAACATTTAGTTTAGTTTGTTTTTGATTTAAATTAAAACATTTGAGGACGTTCGTGTCTATGGCCAAAATTGACATATTTTATCGCGTTCCAAATATGTCAATTACTTGTAAGTTATAAGTTATAAACTTGGCCTGATTAAACCATAGAATTAGCTTTACGTGCGCCATAAATTTTTCTAACAAAGATAATGAGAAATAAACACATGTGACGCGATGATATCGCGCCGTTTTGTACGAAGCGTTTCCGCGCGACTCCCGCTGCGTCGCTTTTCTATTCGCGCGTGATATTTCAAGAAATCTCAACTTAGGAAAGAAAGCTCAACACAGTATTGTTTCTTTTGTCGAGTAACAGACATTTTTGAAACAATAAATTACAGTCTACAGTCTTATTGGCGATATTGAAAAAGTAAACAGTGAGAAAAAAAAGTTAAACTCAGTTTTGTTTCTTACAACGAGTAATTTCAGTTTTCAAAGCAAAAAATAACTCATTTTCCTTATTCGTGATATTTCGAGCCATACTAAACTTAGAAAAAAAACACAGCATTGTGTTACTTTTAACGAGTTATTTCAGTTTTGAAAACAAAAATAAACAGTCATATTCCTGGTTATATAAAACTGCGCGCTCGGATACAAAAGTTTTCTGAAGACCTAAACTCGCTGTTGCTCTTGCCGCAACGCCACGGCAACGTTGCGAAAGCATAACCATGTGCACACAAGTTGCCGGCGTGGCGTGGCCGGGCACGTGCCTTCACAGCCAGTCTGAAAGCGAGACCCGGAGGCCCTTCAACAGTCCCCTTTTTAACACCGGGCCGCTGAGATTCTTGCGGCGCCTCTTAGCAGAATCTTCAATTTTCAAAGCGCTAATAGTAGACTCGAGCAGGGGGGTTCCACTCCGCACTGTAGGTGCGCTCGCCGCACCACCCATGGCATAGGTTAATCGCAGTAGGTTGCCAGCCCGCCGCGCGCTCGCCCGCTCACTGTGTGTCGCGCGTTGTGATAGTATTAGTAAGCAGCCCAACCCTAGCGTTGCGCCAGGGCATTGCGGGTGGAAGGCGGGCGCGGGCGGCGCCTTCCTTTTGACGCATGCCGCCTGGCGAATGTTTATGAAGTAATACGAACTTTTTGTGCCTGATCATAAAGTTGGAATTCGTTTAATGGTGGTCGAAAAAGAGAAGTTTCTGTACGTTAGTACTATTATTTATTCTGTGACTCGAGACTTGTGATGGCCGAGTACACCGGATGCGTAATGAGCGCCTCGTAGAGCTCCAACTAACTCTGTAAAGCTGCGCATACGCAACGTGTACGTAACCGGTGTGTCCCAGCCTTAATAGAGCCTATACGGCCTACTTGCAAAATAAAAATTGTATTTGCATTAGTGAAAAAAAATATGGAAAATTCCTATAAGCTTGTTAGAATTTTCCAGATAAAATGTTGCTATCGTGCTTAGATAGATATGGCTGGACCATAATTATGGTGTTATCGTTGTAATACTTCACATATTTGATTTTATATCACTGTTTATCGTCTCAATTAAAACGTGGCTGTTACACATTGCATAATTGACGCACGCGCAACTCGATACTGATTACTGGCAAGCAATCCCATTTACAGTAACCGATGAAGTCATTAGTAACATGCCAAAGTGCAGACTGACTTATAGATTTTAAGTCAAGTCTGTAAGATTCAACTTTAATTAAAGTAAATGTAAAAGCAAAATAACTTTTGTTACAAGTGTCTGCGATAATAATTACGGTCCTGCCACCGAAGTTGTGTGAGAAACCTATTGTCTAGTAATGTACATTTAAAAAAAATGTGTGAACAGATGCACATAAACATTGTCGCTAAACTCTGACATCTGTGATCTGTTCCATCTTCGCAACTGTGATCTCATCCCAGGCCTTAAAAGAAATTGCCAGAAACCATAACCAGGCATTCAGAATGGCGCAGGGACGTTTCACTATTAATATGCGACTCGTATTGCATTAAATGAGACACATGTAGGACATTATTTTAAATTCGATTCAAGAATGCAATAGGGTCAAAGAGGAATCTTAATTTACTTGTAGCCTTGTTATTTTACCCTGGTACCATGATGCATATTATTTACGTTTGTTTTTCATCCGATTGCTGTCAAGGTTTGGATACTAATATCATAATGTGCATATATTCAGTATTACATAGTACACGCGCATCGCATATCGGTCTATTTGCTACGGTTGTGTATAATTCATTGTGTGATGATCAGAGATAGTCCTTGCTGTGTCTTGCATGCATCATTCATCTGTATAATGAGACAGCCTAATTTGAAATTTAATTACTCTTATAAATAGGTAACAGTGGATGTTTAAAGAGAGACAATCGATGAAGTTTCGACTTGACAACTGTATCATTTGAAAAGACAACACAACTACATTGCAGCATTGTCATAAGAGTAATTTCGACCTCTTCGATCTTTCGATCTGGAGCAATTCTCGCCTCAGTTTTTTAAACTATTGTATTTTATTCTAAAGATAAAGTCACATTCGAGACATCTTGTTCGATTCAGATGCATCCTAGTTTACTCCTATCACTCTCTCATGGCTAAATTCACAACCACCACCAAGGAATTAATAGCTAAATCACTGTCTACCTGTCCATTGTCAACTTGAGTGGCCTACGGCCTACCCATGTGAATTCGATCATTGAACTACTCTACTCTTTGTAATCATCTTGAGACCTAATCCTCATTACTATCAAGCTCCATCTCGATTGCGAGAGTCTAGCTGCATTTGATGTCTTCTTTATCTTTTACATACTATAAAATCAAGTCGTTATTCTTTTCTGTCTGTCCTGATATCTTCAGCTACTTACTTCTTTTGAGCCACGTAACGAATTTTGATACGGATTTCACTGTCATTTAGAGAATTTGTAAAGGAAGGCTTTTTATGTACATTATATCCTTATTGTACACGTGCGAAGCTGGGGCCCCTTGCTAGGTACATACGATCTCACAATAGGGATTGATATGTCGATGGCACCGAGATTTGGCTGCGAAGACGAGTACTTACTCTTACTATTGCTTAGCGGCATTGCTTATGAACTTCTGTTGCCCTTGTCCCCAGGACGCCTCAGATCCCCTCCCCCCCGTCGGTGGGCAGCAACGGCAGCAGCAGCGGCAGCGGCTCGGGCTCCGCGCCGCGCGCAGGCACGCGCGAGGTGCACAACAAGCTGGAGAAGAACCGCCGCGCCCACCTCAAGGAGTGCTTCGAGCTGCTCAAGCGGCAGCTGCCGGCCACGCCCGACGACAAGAAGACGTCCAACCTGTCGATACTGGCCTCGGCGATTAGGTATATCCAGGTCAGTACGCCGTAGCGCCAACCTTCCGAATTTGACGCGTTGTTTACAGATTAAAATGGTGCTAATTTTCAAGGGATCTCTTGACATCGTATATCTCCAGCTCATAATGGCAAATCTAAACGCCAGAACCGTCAATGAAATAAGAAACGTTTTTGTAAAGGTGTTATGCTGATTTTACACTTGGGCAGAACAGTTAGGCAGTAAAGTGGATAGCACAGTACTAGTACTAATGCATACGGCATGAACGGCATATAAGACATAAGAATAAATCAGTATTGGATCTGAATCCACGTTGGCTAAAGGCGCATAGGCGGCGGTGATCACTTCTCATTAGGTAACCCGCGTTCTCGTTTCCTACCCTTTTGCGTGAAACCAATTCCACCAACCTTTCGACCAGTGCAATGAGATCTGTCGACTGAGCAAAGAAGAGGGAATAAAGATAAACATTTTCATTTACACAGATAATCAGGAAAAACAGGCTAAAGACTAACCACAAACAAACTTTGAAGATTAATTGTCTCTGAAATCGCTTGACGGTTAGAGAACACCTGTGCACCAGCTTGACTTCCTAGGTTAATGCGTAAAACGATTCAATACAAAATACAACGCAAAAAGTACTGTTGTGCCTAAATGTATGCTGAATGACAGGGTCCTTCATCGGGCATGCAAAGCATGCGCCACCGAACTAGATCATGGCCCAAGCCCAAATGTTGTGCGGGTTTCCCAACACTATGCTCTTTGCCCCGGCCGCGTTTCAAGTACGAGAATGTACATACGGTTGCCTGTATACTTATACGAACCCATTGATGACCTTATTTCTAACCCAACCACTAAATCCTACCTGTAATTTATGTCTGTGACTTGTAGTTATCATGGCTTCATAAATTTCGTGAAATAAATCAAGCTTGCAACTTAAGCTCTTAATAGATTATTGATTTTCAAAATTTGCTTGTTATACTAAACTTACTACTATTCACTCTCGGGTACTGGGTGAGCTACTGGAATCTTGAAACTGGACTTAAAAGTAAAGCTTACGCTGGGATAGAGGATGTTATTGAGATTAAGTGAGCGAAGCAAAGGTCAGGAATGAGTGAGTGGAAAAACGCGGTATCTGCCTACCCCTCCGGGAAACAGGCGTGAATGTTTGTCACAGAAGTTTGTCTAGGCAAAAACTTGGGATTAAAATGAGGTGGGATCATTGAGAGATTAGTTTTGTGACGGTGTGGGTTATTTCCTTATTTGTTACATTTTCACGACAGACATTTCATTTGTCATTAATCATGTGGGCAGCAAATACCAAAAGCCACATTCCTCCCTCAATCAGTCTAGTTCGCGTCGTTCCCAGTCTGCAGGATTACTGTGCTTAGTCACGTACTAAGATCGCAGCAGTTCATCGACTCAACAATAAACTATAGTGTGGTCAAGTGATAGAAACATTAGAAACCGTGACCGCCGTCGGCCATTCACCGCCTCGCGTTTATGCCCTCCGCGTCTCTTCGATCGCCAAGCGCTCCCACTTGCCTATAATTTATTGGGGAACGGGAAGGCCCCTGCGTTCAAGCAAAATCAAACATATTGCTCAGTAAATAGCGACTTTGACAGAGGTCATCCGTCCATTCCCCAAAGTACGTTGATTTCTCAAAGGGCACCTCCAGTGCCTATGGCCTAGCCTGTCTTTCGTAATTTAATTACGAACAAACCTATGGCTTCCTCAAGAAAACTGTTGCCAATTGGTTGCCAATGAAGAAACAAAAGTTACATGTATTGTTCCGTTATTTTCAAACAAAGATTTCAACTACCGTACAATGCGTTCGCTTAGCGATGGCTGACTTCCAATTTCATAAAACGTAAGACTGAATTGAAATTTGAATTCGAGTTTTCAAGTAAAGTAACAATTATAACAGACTGGTATACAAAAAGCTTGACACCGCCAATGATATTGTAATGATACTATGACTAATTGACTATGACTATGATGTTATTTACACTACCACAGAATAAATAATAGTACTAACGTACACTACTTCTTGTGCAACACAAGTTACTGGAGTTACCGCGACTGTATTCTTTACCCGATTGCCGCTAGAATACAAGTACAAGTATTGATTGATTAATAGGTAAGGGACTCTACAGAGAGGTTATTTCTCTGACTCTGAGGATCTCGAACTTTTGATTTCAAAGTAGTTCGTCATCCTAGGAGTTGATTAGCATTGCATAATTTAATATTCGCTAGATATATGGGGCTAAGAATATAGAAATCGAAGAGTAGACCTCGCTAGATATACCTATATTTTTTATGGAAAGAGAGGAGAACGGACGAGCGGGTCGCTGAATTTCAAGGGATCACCGCAACCTATTTGAACCAGCCAGATAGTTACGACACCTCATTCAGGAATCTGATCTGTATGTAGTATCAATTGTAATTCAAACAAAAACCATTCTATCATCTCTACCTTTTTACTTGTGGTGCCATCTGTAGTAACCTTTGCCCTGTTTACTTTTACACATTTCTGATATCCCGGTGCATCGGTCGCAGGTGCTCCGTCGCAAGGAGCGCGAGTGCGAGCACGAGATGGAGCGGCTCGCCCGCGAGAAGATCGCGGCGCAGCAGCGGCTCGCCGCCTTGAAGCGAGAGGTGTCGGTGCGAGCCACCACCACGCGCCCGCGGAGCATTGGTACGTGCACCGCCTCTAGCGCTCTGCGCTCCTAGTAACACGCGGACGTGATTATTTTCGGCGACGTTGTGTCCGATTGAAATAAAAACAGCATTCATTTCATTCAGCGAAAATTTGAAAATACATCAGTATACAAAATTATGCTTTGGTTCCTCGTCTTTATTTATCTGATATTTTTTTTATTCGGTGTACGAATAACAACTTATTATTATTCGTAGTTTTTAGCATAAAATTTTGTTTTGCATTCGTAATAGTTTTAAAAATAAGCCTTCTTGTTTGTTATTTTTAACTCGAAATGTATCGATACAAAAACTTGTTGTTGACCCCCCCCTTCTTGTGTTTTTGACTGTTTTCTGTTTTTAATTGCTTAAATAATAGTTACCAAGTTTCCCATTATAATTTTTATTTGTTTTCTATTCCAGAAGCAGAAGAAATGGAAAGGGATGATCGTGTCAATGGACAGATTTTAGGGATTCCAATAAGTGTAAGTTTAAAAGTGCATGTTTTTTTAAGATTTTGTTATGAGTTCAAACCTACGTCATTAATTTAAATTACATTCGTTTATTATAATGTATGAGAATGTGTCTGGCGAAGTGTTATGAAATCCGTTAAAAATAGCGTGTTGTTGTGCTACACTTCGCGATTGACGTCGTTTAATCGCTATCAACCGTCAATCATACTTCGGCCTTGATCACGGCATCAATTCGGCGTCCACGGCGCAAATGTAAAACCACCCATCAACTTATTATATGCAATGATATAATCAATAACCACGATCTAATCTTAACTGCAGATTACCTCGTCGCCGCCGCGCGTGGCCCGGATAAAGACTTCCCCGCCGCGCAGTTTGAACCTGAGCACTAAACTGCGGACGCTGCCCATACAAATAACGCCCACCACCTCGCAGGTATGAGCTCCTGGTACCACTCTAGAAATTAGAACTCGCCTAATCGCGGATTAGAATAATCGTACAACCGACCTCGGCTAACCGTGACAGCACGCGGCAGGTTATACGCGGCAATAGTTAGATTGAAATTAATTTTTTTGTGGCATTTTGGGTATCAGATTTAGCTAGTGCCGTCTAATTTTCGCCCTGGCAAATGATTATGTTTTGACTTTATGCCAAAACAACTTTTTTTTGCAAGTTTTTAAAATGTATGGTGTTTTTTAAATGATTAAATACATTTTATTTTATTATTACACTTAGGGTTGAATTGAGAGAGTTGGTGGCCTGGGTTCGATCCCCAGCGACCGCCATGTACCAATCGCGAGGAAACCTGCACATTTCTGTAAATGGTTGTGTAACCGTATAGGATTATACAACTTATATTACAAAAAATTATATGAGTATCGGATTGCTATATTTACTTCAGTTCCGGAATTATAATATTGTAAAAAATCATCCGAAATTCCGGAGTTACGAAATCTCGGAATTCCGGGATCCATGCCCTATTAATCAATCAATTAATCAATCAATATTAAGCAGTTGTAAGTGTGTGTGTGTGTGTTGAGTGTGTGTTGTGTAACGTGTTGCCTCGTGCCGCAGGTGGTGCGGACGTCGTACGGCGCGCGGCACAGCACGCTCACGCTGACGACCCTGGCGCCCGCGGAGCCCGCGGCGCAGGTACCCACACCAACTGACTTAGCCGACAAACTGGAACAGATCACCCTGCTACTCCGCGAAACCAGTGCCGGGCTCGTGCAAAATTGCTGCGTCTGTGCGACATTTATATATATACATATTTGCACGAGCCCGGCACTGGTTTCGCGGAGTAGCAAGGTAATTTGTTCCAGTTTGTTGATATGGACCTCCGCAAAGTAACGCCTGAATCTATTAACTTAGCCGACCGTTAAAGAGGGAACTGAGACAAATTGACTATCATCATCAGCCTATATTCGTCCACTGCTGGACATAGGCCTCTCCCATGGCACGCCACTGAGCACGATCCTCGGCCACTCTCATCCAGCTCTTGCCAGCCGCCTTGCGAAGATCATCGCTCCACCGAGTCTGAGGACGTCCCACGCTACGTTTGCCGATCCGTGGTCTCCACTCAAGAACTCGTCTACCCCAACGGTTATCGGTTCTTCGGGTTATATGGCCGGCCCACTGCCACTTCAGCGTGCTAATGCGGTGGGCTATGTCGATAACTTTGGTTCTCTGTCGGATCACTTCGTTTCTAATTCGATCTTTTAGAGAAACTCCGAGCATAGCCCTTTCCATAGCACGTTGAGCAACTTTAAATTTGTGGACCAGCCCTACAGTGAGTGTCCACGTTTCGGCACCGTATGTCATGACGGACAGGACGCACTGATTGAAGACTATCGTCTTTAGACTCTGTGGAATTGGCGATGTGAAGACTCGACGCAGTTTCCCATACGCTGCCCATCCCAAATTGACTATGCTCGAAAGAAACTTTATAGTGCATACAGTTCCCGGCAAAAAACTTGAGCAATGACATTGACTGCGCAGTAGTTTATATAGTAGAAAATGTGTATACCTCCATACCCCCTCAACTCGATTTATGGTCAAGTTGTTTGCCTGCAACTATCCTATATGTCTCCCTTTCGAAAAATTACACTTTCCCGCAGTTCCCTCTTTAATAGTGACATATATGGTCTTCGATTGCACCTGTCACAACAGTGATCAGTCCGTGTTCTGACGAGTGTGTATAGCCGCAAAAAGCGCTCCCCATACAAAGGGCGATAACGTTTTCCACCCTATGGCAATTTGTTGAATATTTAATCGATTCAGGCGTTACTTTGCGGAGGTCCATTTCAACAAACTGGAAGAAATTACCTTGCTACGAAAACAAACTTAAGGTTTCGCGGAGTAGCAAGGTAATTTGTTCCAATTTGGTATTGTCATTTTACCTTAGAACTAGATTTGCATTTTTGACTTTTTTATATTCATTTTTAATCATTTTCTCACCTTCGAATCGCCATTAGTAGCTATTAGAAGACATTTGTACCAAAACATTTTTTTAAATTATTACTCCTTTTTTAACAAAATATTTTTTTAAGACGACCTTTAACAATTGTACACTTACTCCACTTGGTTTACAAATAGTGACAGGTATAATGTCTGTGTTCCAGAACGGGCAGCTGGAGCACGGCGTGACCAACGCGCTGGGTACGCTGGTACACCCCGCGCAGATACACCTGCCCATCTCGCAGGTACACACACGTCCCGACTAGAGTCCCCGCTGTTCTTCTACTAGCAACCTGTACGGCTCGCACGGGTGCAAAGAGGAAGTAATGTATAGTCGACCAAGTAATTGCTTGACCACTTTTGAACCTTAACTCTTTGTAATACCGTTGGAAAGTGGTCAAGCAATTTCTTGGTCGACTATACATCAAAACATTCCGTACAATAATTCTAAATTGACAGTAAAAACCGGCCAAGTGCAAGTCGGACGGCGCACGAAGGGTTCCGTGCCATTATCTATAAAAACGAGCAAAAAAATCATGTCTGTTGTATAGGAGTCCCCTTAAATATTTTTTTTTCTGTTTTTTAATATTTATTGTTTTAGCGGCAACAGAAATACATCTGTGAAAATTTCTACAGTCACGGTTCATGAGATACAACGTGATGACAAACGGACAAACAGTCAGACAGACAGACGGATAGACAGCGGAGTCTTAGTGATAGGGTCTCGTTTTACCCTTTGGGTACGGAACCCTAATCAAAAACCGTATCAAAATCCATTAAGTGTTTTGAAGCGCGAATCCAAAGAGATGTTATGAGGACATTAACCCCATAGCTAGGTCGAACACTGATAACTTTTCTGAATTCACTGAGTTGGATCCGACCTTGGCTGGTTTGGAAGGAGTAATCAACCGGAGATAGGACAGACAGAGGCAAATAGCGACTTTGTTGTATACTACATGTGAAGATAGACGTGGCTTACTCCGCGAAGCTACAAAAATATGGACCCACCACTGCACTGGGTCCTGCACATTTGAGCTGCGCGCGTGCAATTGAATACGAGTTAAACGATAGAGAGGCATACAGTAGGACGCTTCTTATATCTAAATACCATTTTTGTCAAAAGTAAAAGGCCTGTATTTGTACTATTATTTATTCCATGGTAAAGATAAAGAAATAATGAAAACCCCGTCTAAGTCTATGGGTTTATTCGCGATATAATATGTCTCAAAAGTGTTGATAACTGATATTTGTTGGAGTTGTTTAGGACAGCATAAACTTAAAGAGTGCATGCGTTGCAGGTGGTCGGCAGCGGCGGGTTAGTGGTGGGCGGCGCAGCGCTGCAGTTGCTCTCCGCGGGCGGCGGCCTGCGCGTGCTGCAGCCCGCTGTGCACACCAACGGTGAGTCATGCTGTCCTGGTAGCACAGGAGCGCTGTCCTAAGATCGCCGGCACGACACGCCGCGACTCACGGCCGACAAAAGGGCAAGCAACGTGCCTTATTAATGCCGCTTCTACTTGCTGAGCGCCCTTCTGGTTGCACGCCGTTCTTTCCGGTAAGCTGTCAAAGCCGTGTAAAGCTACCAGCGCCAGTCAATAGGAAAAAAGGAAATAGATATGTCTCATTCTGACATATAACTGCGTCCAGTCGGTAGGCCAACACTTGGTCAATGTTTAGAGCCATGTACGAGTATGTGTATGACATGTATGTCCATCTGATACGGACGCAGCATGCGAGTGAGTACTCAAACTGAATACCGACGGCTAGAAGTAGCTTGCGACTGCGTTTCGTACGGTGTGTTATGAGGTCCGAAGGTTGGCAACTGATCAGCGACTCTCTTGGGGTTGTTAATTGCCATAGGCGGCGGTGACGGTTATTTGCCACCCATATCTGTGGTGTAGCGTTATGCGTTCAGCTGGATAAGTTTAACAAAGAATATGTGAAAAGTATACATTATACAAGTAATAACACGGCAGTTAAGATACTCGTACTATTTTTTGCCAATATGTTTTCAATCCGGTGAATTGATGCCTACTTTCACAGTACTTTTTAACAATCAATAATGGTCACTTGAACGCGGTATCAGTCTGGAATGCAGATTTGGCTAGCTATTTAAAGAGGCAAATACTGACTAAGTATTAGCGATATAAAAGGGTGGTTTATTATTATTACCCGTTGAACGTAGTCGAAACGGATGGTTTTACTGTCTTTCTAATTTATTTATTGATGGGTTTCATTTTGTTCCAGGTGTTTCTACAGGGGAGAGTAATCGTAGAATAACAAGAGAAAACGGCATCGTGTCGCCCCCTCCCGCCTCCTCAGGTAAACCTCCGGTCCGCTCACCGAACAGCGCCATCTATACCGTTGATGCGAGGACTGGCGTCTTCCTAGTTGGAACGTAGCTCGTTCTACGCTTAGTTTGAGTTAACTTTGTATAGATGGCGTTGTCTGATCAAGGGTTTTTTTAACCTTTTTCAAAAAAGGAGGACTCTCAATTTGACGCATATTTTGATAAAACAAAGCAGCCTCGTCGCGTTTGGGCTCGTTACATTCGTTTCCACAAGTACCGTTAGCAAAGAACCATTGAATTTAAATATTTTTTTTAATAAAACGCTTATTTGATTCTACTTGGCCCGGCGTCGGTAACGAATATCTTACAACAACTAAGTTTAATCGACAACCAGTGGTTGAGTTGGTTGGTTGGAAATTTAATATGTGTATGGGGAAGATAAGAGAATCATAAGGGTGCATTATCACTGCCCCGGAGTTGGCCGGAGTGGAGAGGAACGGACCATGAATTGACCAATCACAGTGCTCGAAATCCCCACGCCGCGTCCCTACTATCTACGTAACTCAGTGCATCTCTTTCTAACTAGCTCAGTAAGAGAGAGACGCACTGAGTTACATAGCGAGTAAACGTGTATCGAGAAGTTTCGTGCTAGGTGCACAGTTCCACGTCAGTGGAGCACTCTAACCCACTGTCAATAAAAAGCTTGTATTTTTGAATAAATCCTGAGGGTTGTCCTGTGGTGTTCCAGAGGGTGTGGTGGTGAGCGGGCTGGCGCCGCTCGTGGTGTCCCAGGCCAGCCACCTGATCACGCACTCGCTCGCGCACAAGGTAACACACACCCTGTTTGTACCATTTTAAAGCTTAATTTTGCACAACTCGATACTCGATATGCCTACATCGTGTGCGTTGACGCTCATACACAGAAAAATGTGCGTGGAAAAATATATACCAATAGAACCCAGAGTCCGGCGACGATTCAGTGATTTTTTTGGGGTTCCTGGTTCTTATGGGCGATAGTGATCTGCCTGTCAGGTCAACCGCATACTCATTTTTCTTCAATACCTATTTATCGCTTTCAAAAGTTTGTGGGTATATAAGTAGAACCTAACATAGAAGATGTAGGCGGAAGCTTCGCTGCGCGGTAGCCTTAGCATCGAACCTAACCTAGTAATCGTAGAGTCGGTTTTATAAGCAACAGACTGCTTCGCTAGCTTAACTGAAACAATCTCCAAATTTTGAACATCGCTCTTTATGTCGATACACTTTTTCATTAATTAAGTACTTATTTAGAGCTTCAACCACATCAGAATGTCAATATATTTCACCGCACATTCAACTGAACATGGGAGTTAACGTAAACGAAACATGCTGGTCTAAAATAACATTGAATTAAAGCATTAATAGACGATCGCATATGGTTCGGTCGGACCAAGGATGGAGCTATGCTTAGGAGCGACAAGTGAAGCCGGGTCGTGACTAACCGTCGCGAGGCACGATTTTAAACCATGAGGTCATACAAAATCGTGCCTCACGCGTTTACCTCCAACGCATTCTGCATCCTTGGTCCCAGCGAACGTGTCCGACCGCCTGTTACACGTTTTGAAGTGAGAATTTCGCTTGTAGATGGTAGAAACACAAGTGGTGAAGGGCAGCGTGGTGAGCGCGCAGTACCTGAGCGCCGCGGCGCTGAAGCCCCTGGTGGTGCTGCCGCCGCCCGAGCCGCCCACGTGAGGGCGACCCTCTCGCGCCGCATGAACGCCTGGTACCGAGACTTGGGCTACGGTTGTGTTTAGCTCGCTCACGCAGCGTTAAAAAGGGTTTTATTTTTTGTTAATCAAATTTTAGTCATACAAATAAGCTTCAAAAAGAATAGATGGAATGTAAAAAAAAACTATTTAGGTACATACACAGATATACAAAGGTCGACATGTTTAACGACGCTGTCTTATTGTTTTTATTTATTTACTTTGACACCGGCAAATTTGTCCAAATGGAAAGCCATTTTTTTGAGAACATTTTTGAGCGCATTGGTCGATCAATTACACCTTATCCTCCAGTCATAATAAACTTGTTTAGATATCTTTAAAAGTTTTGTTTACCTTGAAGCTGATAGATACAGTGCATAATCATATGACTAAACTTTGATTACTCAAGAATAAACATAAAACCTTATTGTAATGAATAGCGAGATATTTATTCTGCATTTTCATCGTAAGTTGAAGTTCTGTAATAATTTCAACTGTTATTAGCATGTTATTTTGTGAAACACTGCCATATTTGTATTCTTCGAGCAATATTGTTATTTCGTATGATACTTTTAGACCATTTTATGTCTTCTTGAATATGCCCAAGTCTCGCGTTTGCGCACCTACCTCACGTGCGCTTTCGTTTCCGCAACCATTCCTAAGAATACAGGCATTGATCTATTAATCCCTGTTCGCTAGAAGCTGTACAACGTCTGAAAAACTTTCCGTACATTCTTCTTCCACCACAGCCACAATTAATACTTAAACAAAACACAGTCACGATAGTCGCTGTATTCGTGTATGAGAGAGAACACACGCAGCCATGGTTTCTAC
The DNA here is from genome assembly GCA_963691745.1 of Ditula angustiorana. Lineage (NCBI taxonomy): Eukaryota > Metazoa > Arthropoda > Insecta > Lepidoptera > Tortricidae > Ditula > Ditula angustiorana. The sequence continues at coordinate 2,789,151 of OY829492.1, read as the reverse complement.
TTATAACGTAAAGCACACGCATCGCGTTTGTTGATTTCAACTGTCTGTGAACACTATCTCAGGATGGTTTGTGTGTGGCATAGAAACAGCTGGGATTGCTAGGTCAGTGCTCTGAGTGGATAGGTCACCTCGCAGGTGTTGGCGTCTGCCGCGCCGCAGCGCCGCGGTGCGGCTCGCCGCGCCCCTTATGTTAAGGCGGCGCGGCCGAATGTAATGTATTAATGCAATATTAACCGTAGTGGAGTTACTCAAAGACGGTGATAGCAAAGTGACAGATTGTGATGTTGGGACTTTAACACGATGTCAACCCGCCAAACCGTAATCTGATACGGGTGAAATTCACATTATATTTTTCTACAGATAATAACAAATATTATTCCACAATGTAATTGCAAGTAATGTAGCAGTTACGAAGTTGTACGATGTAATTTAATTTTTATTTATTGTTAGAAATTGCTATAGGGATCAATTGAAATTGAATATGAGTTGACTCTTTCGGAGTACTTCTGGACCTAATATAATAAAATAATTTAGGCAGAGATCTGGGAACATAAAATGTACGTCATTTAATAACAAGAATGATTTTTTGTGAGCCTAGAGTTCAAGCTTTCGAAACAATTACACAGGACCGACAGATTCTAGTCAACATAGTTACTCAAAATGCCGTGGAATTTATGTGCTCAGTTCTGTGTCTAGTACAGTTGCCACAGTCACCTGTCAACTTCGAATTTTATTCCATTTGGGCTGGCACCCGCTCTATCGCGCTGTTCAAACGTATAATTTCCAGTTTCTGTGAAAAACGTAGGATTAGGCTAAAGTGTACTTGTTATGTATAGACTAACAAGATGAAGTTTATTTTTTCTATATATATCTGTGATGTGTGCAGTTAGCTTCTACTCGTAGAACTGTAACTCTGTACAAAGACGTCTATAGGTGTTGTCAATTTCTAACAGTTGTGTGTTAATGAATAAAGTCAATAATTGTTTCGATTAGCTATACAAATTATGTGGCTTATGACTTATGAGTGTCGCGTACATGCAATATAACCTGAACATCTTGTGATATGAGCTGGCATTAGGCACCAGGAGACCAGGAATTACGAGCAGGCCACCGCCTCTACTTGATAAACACTTGAAAGTACAAACACTATCGGTAGATTTTTCATTACGCGGGACGCCCATGCGGTAAGCAGGGTTGCGGGGTAGCCTCAAATCGCGGGCTCACGTCAACAGTGTTCCCTGTCTCAGACACGGGGTGTATTTGTGAATGCGATAGAGTGAGTTAGCGATACCCTGGTCTCCGGCGCTGGCACAGGCCGCGCGGCCGTCCTCACAGAGTGCCTACGTTATACCCGGTTACTTTAAAACCGGGGATTATTGAAATTAACTTGTGAACAGCGCAGCCAAGCTAAATTTACACCGATTACGTGCTTGTTCCTTTCAGCCGATATCGCGAGGTTACGTAGAAGCCGAACATATAAACTTACATACAAATCAGTCTGCGTTATACGCAACGCAACGAGAGTTGAGGTGAACGGTTACAAACACAACTACACAGCGCCAAAGTAAATATTTTTAAATCTTGAAGAAGTATGATATATCATTATTGTTTTCAATAGATTTTTTCGCGCTTGATGTAACATAACTTAAAGTGTATTTTTCTACTTTTCAATCTAAATTACTATCTCGATTTGAATATCACACTGGTGATGACTTTTTAATAACTGACATGTCTATACAAAATACAACACCTAACATGTTAGTATTCCCATAAAAAAACCGCAATGGATACAGTCTAAACGAATAGCCGCGTCTCCGTAAAGGTTCCTCTTTATGTTGTGTCGCGACTCCTGTAGGTATATGTCGGAATTAATATAATAACTACAATATATGTCTAACTCACCCTGACATGAAATTGCATTTTTTTCGTTGGCCCAACAAATATCAAGAAACCTACACGGTCATGAATGAAAAGTATAACGGCATTGCCCCCATCTTGCCGTAGCTGTGATACCAGGGCCACATAACAACGCGAACGTATGTATGTAATAAATATGTACATCCAACACCAAACCCGGTCGACATTTAGCTTGGCTGTGTCAAATCTAATATTAAGTACTTATATACGTCGAGATTTAAGGTATTGTGTATACTGTAGCTCTCCGTTTCTGCAATTGTTAAGTTTTGTCAACATTGAGCGTTATTGTTGTCACTTGCATTCGTGTCGGCAGTTGGGCTGCTCGAGTTGATATTCGAGTTTCAAGCGTTAGAGGGTTTTGAAAATGAAAGTAGAGCGATCGAACGTGCGACTCGAAAAATCATTTCCCTTGAGCGGTTTAACTTGTTTATGTGGTGTCTTGCGATGTTCACATTACGGACACTTCAAGAAGGGGTTCGGTATTGTTACATACATTAAATCTTAATAGTAGACAGTCGTGTGCCCATAGTGTGGTTACCGCAATATCGTTTGTAACATTTTCCAATACTGAAAACGATGTGTGGCGTGTGACCAGCAGCAATTGCCCCTGTCTCCTTCTTGCCAACGTTGTGTAGTTGGAAAAGAAAGGGACGGATATATGTGGCGCATGGTCTACAAAGCAATATGTGCCAACTGCCTATGTTTACTGTAACCTCTTCCCGACTTATGGGTTACGGGTTACGGTCAATACCATTAAAGAATTTTTTAACGAGCTTTAATAAAAATTTCATCTTATTTTATCCATAGAGGTATTGCAATGTTAGATTTGTATAATAATTATCAAGAAAATATGTTTGCCAGACCAAATTATTCATTACCAAATATTGGAAACGGAATAAAATTAACGCTGGTTGCCATTTCAGAATGTAGAAGTTATACTATAAGAATGAATGATACTATTTTGTCATCTGTACCTTCCTGTATATGTATTTATTTGGTCGTGACAAGATACACCTATGCTTCACATTTGTGTTGTCTTTCTTTGCTATTTATTTATTTAAAAGGAAATGACAAAAGTGTGTAGTATCGTTTCTCGCTCTGTAATATTGAGAGGTTTTAGATTTTGTCACTTTGCCTAATACTAGGTGGATTAAGAGAATGTAAAAATAATATAATAAAGAGAGAAATTTATTTTAATTGTAATATTATTGCGAAGCAAAAATGCTCATGTAAATATAAAGATGATGTAGTGTATAAAGATCTAATATGTTAGAATACAATACAAACATCAGAATGCCGTCTTTTATTTTCACATCCTGATAACTCGCTGAGAAAGGTAAACCAGTTCGATCGAAAGGGGAGTTTGCTCACTGCGGCGTCGAGACGCGGGCGCTTATACTTCCTTTCATGTTTTAACTTTTCAACACCAAAGACTGATGTAGTCTAAGATAGAAAAAGGCTAATAAACCGCGACTAGAATATAATTGGAGTCAGCCCACTCTGTCATTTCATACATTTAGGAATGAAGCTTAACGCAAGTCTATGAAATGACAGTGTGCTGACGTGACTTCAATTATATTCCAACCGCGGTTTGATAATAGTTGGGGCAAGATTTTCCTATGCACCCCTGCGGCGTTGGATGATCCCACCTTTGATTTATCTCGCATTTCGATCAAATAACAGGTGGCTGCACGTAAGTCTATGTGGGTGCAGAATTTTACGTCGGGATCTGATATCTGCACTATAAGTCTATATACTCCTCTGGGAAACAGGCGTGATTTTATGTATGTATGTATGTATGAGTCTATATACGTCCGTGTGGCCAGAATCGTGACGTAACCAAAAACTCAATTGTTTGTAATGGTTCTGTGTCTCTAACACGACCGCCTCGATTTAATTTATCTCTATGTGTCACGTATGACATTAGTTACACAGAACCGAATTTATTATTTGTCGTATGGCAATTACTTGCCACTGGATGTAGCACAATGTATATATTTATACAACTAAGTAGGTATGCAGCCGTTTCTTTTGTGAGGTCAACGAAATCCTCTGACGGAACCGGAGAGAGAGATAAATTAAACTTGGTCGGTCATGTTAGGGCCAAGTCGAGCGTAACCAAGCAACACAACGCCGATGCTATTTATTTTCTAAAGCCATAAATTACTCTTTATCTTTAAGACTCTATGGACAGAGTCTAGTAATCCTAGTTTATGAATACGGGACCCCTATTCTTGTCATTATCTTGAAGAAGCCATAAATTCATCAGGCGTAGGATAAAGTTACTTGAACTGCCTCGTTGCCGTTAATTCTGAACTTAATATAGTTGAATGACACTTACAGGTACTTAACTATCTGAATTGAATTAAAATGCTATGCAATGACAACACAAAGAAATATTACGGTAATGGCAGGACTCGAACCTGCAACATCAGTATTCCGTGCCTTGCGTTGCGTTTGCCAGTTTCACCACATTACCGCTTATATTATTTTAATTTAGTAGTTTGAATGTTAAAAACATTTAAAATAAAAATCGAAAGAAATTTCGGTTACAAAAATTTTATACATATCTGGATTGAAATTCGATATGACTTGATCTGAGCCCTTAGTGTAAGTTTTTTCGAACTCGAAACGCTCGAACGCGTTAGCATTAACTTTTAATTTACCATGGAAACATTTCTTTGCGGATACGCGCCGCTAGAGGCGCTGTCTTTACTTCCATAGTACTGCAGAACACTACACTACACGCTCGGGATCGCCAATGCAAGTCGGGATCATTTCCTAACATTCCTGTCCAAGTCATTATAGATAATTAATTTTATAATGTGCCTGAGAAATTAAGCTTCCTTAATTACGCTTTCCTTTTTTTTTTAAATATAAAATAGGAAAGCAAACAAGCAAGTGGCTCACCTGATGGTAAGTAATCACCACTGCCTATAGACACCCGCAACACCAAGGAGATTGTAGATACGTTGCCAACCCTGTGCCAACAACCAAGTGCTAAGATAGAATACCTCTTGTGCCAGTAATTGCACCGGCTGTCTTGCTCTTCACGCCGGAACACAATGCAAGCACTGCAGCTTAGCGGCTGGATTAGCGAGCACGACGGTGGTTAGTGTTCTCTTTCGAATCTACCACGGAGAGTGGTCCGAGGAACTACTTACTTTGCTTACAGCCACTGAGTTCCACTACTGTACATCCCGTTGGAAATTAAATTTCCATTGTCATTACATTGATAAATGGCGGTCAAGCACTGTAGGTACGTACATATGCTTCTACAGACATTTTCAGCCCCGTACAGTAAAGTTGTGGAATTAACTCCCTTCGGTGTTCCCTAATAGTTTTAACATCGGGGCCTTAAAGAGAAGGGTCCACATTTTCCTCAAAAGCCGGCAACTGACAAGCGACTGCTAAGGGGTTGCTGGTGCCTATGGGTGGTGGAATTCGTTTCATATCAGTTGACCCGCCTGCTTGTTTGCCTTGTATAAAAAAACTTAAGGTCATTTCTTTAAAGTGAACAAATACAGAGATGTAAATAGAGGCTCTATCAAGTCATTAGCAGGAATCCTTCCGGGTGTCAGCTAGGCCGACGGTCAACGCCCGATAAAATAATTTGTCGTTTCCGAATATGATGTAAGTACCTAGTAATTATCTGATAACTTAAGACATTGAGAATTTTTCCGCTAAATATTTCATGTAAGTTGTTAGGTAGTTATATATAGCTACAGTTAAGATCATAAATACATAATCCTATTCTGTCCTACTAATACTATAAATGCAAAAGTAATGATGTTGGCATATTTGTATGTTTGTTCCTCAATCACACATTAACGGCTGGACGAATTTACATGAAATTTGGCAGACAGATCATGTTTTGGTACAAAATAAGGGTTATTTTTATCCCGTAAAATGCATAGAAAAAATATTACGCATGCAAATGTTCGTATCTCCTTCTACATATTTTCTCTTACCTCTATTGCGATAGGGTGAAAGACTTAACTGGTAAGGTCAGCAATATCCTGTTGTAAAAATTTATACAACTCCTCAAAAGAAGAAGTGTATTTTCAGATTGCGAAAAACAAAACGGTAACATAGGTATGGAGGGTGAAACTTAAATCGCGTTTGTTACAACAATGAGAGATTTTAAATGGTTACTTCCATATTAAGCCTTGTTTTATGTTTGTAAGGGTTCATTTATTAGTTAAAGCTTTTTTTTGTTAAGTACTTCATGATTCCTGCATGAGTTTCACGCCTAACTGAGACAACGTGTAGAGTTATCGGCCGCCATTATTACCATCCTTCAAACGGAAAACAATATTATTTGGGAAAAATCCCGTCAGTCGAACAAGTGTTCGCTTTGTCAAATCCCAAATACGGTGCCTAAACTGACCAATTGAGATATCGGCCAGCTGTACCTAATGGTTCAACCACACAAGAGCGCAAGAGCAACTTGGATCAGCGGCAGCCAGAACAGTCCGCGCTGACACGTCCGTGGTGCGTCAATGAGATGAAAAAGAGAAGTATTTACAAAATACTGACAATATAAAATTATCGTTAATTTGGAATAAGTAATATTAAAACTTAAAATATTTGTGCAATTTTAAGTTAGTTCTCACTTTTTTCCTGCTAACGACAAATCTGCTCAAATATGCGTCGAGATCATCCAGCTATCTTTCGTCGAGGTTCAACCAACGGTAATTTGAGAAAATATTTCATCCTTGCTTCATTTAATTTTATTTAAGGGTGCCTAGTTTGACTATGGAACCCTAAAATTGGTGTGGGCAGTAACGTCTGTCTTTTTAACATGCTACTTTTACTCGTTCCTTAGATCGAAAAAAAAATCGCAGGTTGTTCTCGCAATCTCTTATCAGTGAGGATTATAACAATTCCGCACGGTCCCGACAGTCGAGGAAACATAAACCAAAAACATCGGCAAGGTTCTTCTTATCGATTAGTTTACATATTTTCGCCGGTACATCCTGTTTCAGGAAGTAGGAGTAACGAACCTTGTCGTTTCATTTCTGTTTACCCTATGACAGGTCGGTGCCATATAAATACAAGCTCTTGGAGTCGCACCACATTCTCTCCGGTGACTTCTAACCGCCTGGTACCTTTTCTGAAGATATCTTCAAAATGGCTATGTTTTTGGATATTTTTTTCTTAAGTTTTATTGTAATATTGGGGTGTAAAGGGTTACCGTTGGATGGGGACGACGATGTCGTAATTATTGAGTCAGCAAACAGCATAGATGATAATGTGGGTGATGATGATAATATTGACTTGTCACATCTTGGGCCTGAGGCTTATGGTGCTCCGAGCAGCGAGAGTGGTAAGTGTTTCCTTTATTTTTCTAATTACATTGATGAAGTAGACATAAATAATCCCTTTATTGGCGCCCAAATTGCCAGTCATTGGCACCTTGGCATAGGCACTTCGTGGGATTGTCATCATTATTGGCTTAAAATAGATCGTCGGGTTAGTCGCCATCGGTCAATGATTTCCCGCCATACAGCCTAAGAAATCATTGACCGATGATCAGGTTGCACACCGGCCCAAGCACAGCTTTTCCCCACGGAAGGATCCATAAGGAAACCCCAGCACTCGCAGCACCACTTGGCATAATTTAGGGACTTTCTTCGAAACTGTTAAAATGCTTGAACAATTTTTGTTCCACTTGTTCCCGCGTCATACTCTTTTTTGCCAGACACTAAAATAAACAAAATCCATCTTGGAGATTGTTTTGATGGATTCTTTCTTGAAATGGGCACTAAACATAAGCCGTTCTCAATGTGGTCTGTATTATACTAGGATTTTCGAAATGCACAATTTTATTTAACTTGCCACGTTATTTTAATAATGTCTATTGGTGTTTAAATAACATAGTACTCAATATACAGTCAGTGCTTATTGCATATTCGTTCAGGTTAAAATTAAGGTATCAACTAAAATAAAGAAAGAAAGAACGAGTTTCGAAATAAGAGCGTTTTCACATTATCCTATACGATATCATGATCGGAAGCTGATACGATATCGGGGCTAGTAAAATGTAATAAATATGTATCTGCTTTTCATACTCTCCGATACGATATCGGATACCTATCGGATCTGATATATTTCATACATTTTACTAGTCCCGATATCTTATGAACTTCTGTTAATGAAATGGTAACGGATAATGTGAAAAATCTCAACCTCTAATTGAGAGCTTGTTTGCAGAATTTGCAAGGTGACTAAACCCTAATTTAGGTGATACTTTGCGGAGGTCTAAATCAATAAACTGGAACGAATGGCCTTGCTATGTATTCCGTAAAACCAATGGAAATGTCCAATTGTTAAACCCTATTTAATCGAAAGTTTTTTTCTCTTAACTTTTCGGCATAGCCAAAATCGAATGACGTGTTAGATGTATTCGGATATTCCGAAAACTCTATCGCTTCAGTTGAAAAAAAAAACGATCAAGTGATACATTGTGCCATAATACAATTCAGCTTAATTACTTCGGACGGAATAAGGTCACACATACATATTATCATGTACGTACATCATAAACTCGTCGCAACGCAACGCATGACACGTGTCATCGGTTCACGATAAACCAGGCAATCAGCAATGACTGAGATCCTGGCGCTGACGGCTCACTTCCTCGCAATAATGAACTCCTGATAGCGAGCGACAGGCTTACAAACGTTTTACGATTATTTAATTGCAGCGTAACTAAATAAATGTAGATGACGTAGATTTTTGTTAAATATGCACCCAATAAAGTGAGAGTTTCATTACATTTGCTGCTAAACACCAAATGTAGGAACACGCACTTGCACTAATCAAAGTGTAACTTAGCCTTTAGATACAGCCGTCAATATATCTAAATCGCTAAGCGCTAAGTGATGCTCAAAAATAAAAGAAACGTGAACAGGACGAACAGGGCGACTCTTATGGCCGTTAGTGCGTGTTCGGAGATATTATTGCGAACCTTGGAGACTTCGAGATATCTAAGGCTGTAGTTTAATCTTCATTTATTTTTCACCAGTACGAATAACTTTACTTTGCTATTTAGAACCTTCAAGCTTTTTTTTTTAATAATAAAAATATTTTGAATAAACCTTGAAAAAGTAAATTTAAAAAATAGTTTTTTAAGCGATGAATTTGCAGGATCTAAACCTATCCAATTGAGCGAAAGCAAATTTGGTTAAGTATTTACGTGTTTTGTTTTAACTTAGACACTCCTTGCCTTGTTTTTATTGCAGGCGATGCACTGTTAACGTGGAACGAATCATCGTTGATGAATCCCGAGGAGATGGGTGACTACGCAGAGGGAGACATCCTGATCCCGCAGTTGAGCAGGAACGGGATACGTGACGAGTCCATGCGGTGGCCCAGTGGCATCATCCCTTACGTTATTGAAGGGCGGTACAGTGAGTATGAAACCTTATCTGTTATGTCAACCTGGTCGAGAGAATTTCCTAAAGGATTGTAGGATCCGGACGCCTATAGTGGGGGAACTAAAAGCTGGCAATGGATCAAGCAGCGGCAAGATTGCTGGTTTCCATGGACGGCGGCGACTAATTTTTATAAGATCTTTTGTCCGTTTCCCTCTCTTTTTCCATAAAAAAAGAAAAAACATAATTAGTTTTCAAGCTCCGTTCCAATCTCTGCGGTCTGTGTTTTTCAATGAATACCCTTAGGACAAAGCCCGAGACAGCCTTCGGACGAAAGTCCGACACTGGGGGAACTCGGAAAATCTCGAGTCAATTTTGCACAATAACCACCAATAAACGAGTATAAGAAACCCACATGATGTCTGATAATAAAATAGAAAGAAATGTTTCATAAGTGCGTGCTACTTTTGCATTAACGATGGAGCAGCTGTCTTGCGTTCTTTATCTGCTTGAGACCTGCTTTAACGGGGCAATGTACTATACCCGGTGTCTGACTCACAACGAAGGTAGCATTTCGTTTACGAGTATCTTCGCGTAATTAAAACTACCTATATGAAGTTGATTTTGTGAAAAACCTTGCAGGCCAAGAGCAGCGCGATATGATTATGAAAGCGATAGCGGACTACCATCGTTTGACGTGCCTACGTTTCGTGCCATACAACGGGCAGAAAGACTACATCAGCATCCAAAGCGGCAACACCGGTTGTTGGTCCAGCGTTGGACGGATCGGTAAGATCTTGCTAACTCCGGGAGCCCTGGTAGTTGGTTAAATAACCTTTCAAAAGACCTTTATTTTGATACTAGAGTATTTATTATTTATTAAATAATTTATTTCAAGTAAATTTAACTTTGTACTATAAAGAGTTATTTTAATGTGATTCATATTCTTTACGGCGTTAAACGCGATTACTTATTCGTAGAAACTAAAACCATTTTTAGTTGATTTAGGGCTCATTAGACAAAATTGACAAATAACCAACTTTCAGGAGCTAATCATTTATACATTCCTTTAACCCATGCTATTCTGGTACCCCTGTTCAGGCGGCCGCCAGGAGGTAAACCTGCAGAACCCCGGCTGCGTGTCGAAGAAGGGCACTGTGCTACACGAGCTGCTACACGCCGTCGGCTTTATGCACGAGCAGAGTCGTCCCGAGCGCGACGACTACGTCATCGTACAATACAACAATATTAAGTCAGGTCAGTTTAGAGAAGTAAAGCTAGAAGGCACTAGCGTTGCAAGCTGACACTCGCCAGCTATCAGACTCGTACCAGCTCTATTGGAGCATACGACATGCGCTGTGCGGATTTCATACTAAAACAGTAGACGAAAGATTTCGCCTATCACTACTCACGTAAGTAGATAGTCGCGGACCCAAACACAAGGTCGTACCTATTAGTAAGCAGAAGAGGTAGCTAAACGCTCGATGAGGCCAAGAAGACTAAGAAGTCTGTGTATGACTCAGTCTTTTGACAACAAGGTGGCGTGACGTCTAGATCTATTTAAAATCTTGGACTGTGTCTGCTGCTGATTGTTTTTTAAGTTTATAAAACTGTGATTTGATTGGAAGCGTCGGTCACTATTATGAGGATCAATTTTGTTTAAATAACATGGTAGAATTAGCACATCTCAGTGTGTCTTCACGACGTCTAACAAACAGTACATTATTATTTATGGCTAAGTAGAACGTACACAGAATATGCTTTTGATATTAGTTTCCACTATTTTCTCTTCCTCAGGCTCGGAGAATAACTTCAAGAAGTCGGACGCTAAGCGCACCAACGATTTCGGCGTCAGCTACGACTATAACAGCGTGATGCACTACTCCGAATACGCCTTCTCCAAAAATGGACGCAAGACCATTGAACCTAAGGTAACCCATGCTGTTACTTCATCAGCTTTTCCAGCTTAAGCGAATGAATGAACCACATGCTAACCGTTATCAGTGGACTTAACATGACCTGCCCAGGTTTAATTTATCCCTCTCTGCGTCTCTGTCAAACGTGTGTGTCATAAGAAAGGGACGTCCACAGAGGTAAACTCGGATAAACTAAACTTGGCAGGTCAGGTTACGGCCACTTGGGGCACAAGCAAAACCTCTTCAAGTCGAGCGCGTATTGAAAATTCAGCAATGATGGGGTTAGCATCCACCGATTTGGTCCTTAGCCTTACCCATGATATGTGCTCCAGGTTGGCGGCGTGACTCTCGGCCAAAGAGAAGGATTGAGCCGTGGCGATGTCAAGAAGGTCAACGCAATGTACAACTGCCAGAAGGAGTAAGTACATTAGCACACCCTATTTCTCCCATATTATTGTTTCCCCTGTTTTTATTTGGTACTTCTTGTGCTTCTTTTTCACATGTTCAGTAGTTTTCGGTCGTATACAAGTACATATATGTATCCATAAGTCTATGGATATGAGTATAATATTTACAGTTTCTTTTCTCCTCTGCTGCACTGTTGAGTAGTGCCGACTGAGGAGTACATTTTATCATTATGTCGTGTTTCTCGGAATAAATATACTTACAGTGTCATTAATAATTTATCCAATTTGCCTATAATCCCACTTAATGTCTCAATTTTCTTGTGATGGACTGTAATTGATTAAACAAGTTAAGTTTTGGAGCTAATGTTTTTTTAATCCGATTCCAGGGAGCCGGAGGGTGGGTGGATGGGTGCCGTGTGGCAAGGATTCTTCGGGTAAACTTCCAACAATTAGGTACTAGATTTCTAGACAGTGGCTTATTACTGCAACTTTTATTTATATTAAACAAGCGACCCGAGGCTTTGCACGGGTACAATGTAATGTACATCAAAACCTCCTGAAAAAAAATCTCTAACGGACAGTGAAGACTGTATTAAAATCTGTTGCGTGGTTAGGAGTGGCCGACGATGAGGATTGAGGACTGACAGGAACGGATAGCGACTATGTTTTGTACCATGTAAAGATAAAAATATCAAACATGCACTGTGAAACTTTGTCAATTTAAAGTGCCGTACTTGATTAAGCGTTCCATAATTTAAAAGCAGTTCAAACGAAGAAATATCTCCAGACATTAAAAAATGGTTCTTTACGTGTGTCGCTAAAGTTCTATTCTATAGTTATGCCTTTTGAATAAAAGTTCATAGCCATATCCGTTGACTACGTTACGAGTTTTTAGATAATTTATATCTAAAAAGCATAGCCGACGCAGACACATTTATAACTTGCTGGTTTGAATCAAAATAAGTGATTCTGTTTCCTCATCATACTTAAAATCGCCACTGTCTATTTCACGAACACGAATGATGATTTTGTAAATTCGGAAGAATTTAAGTTTATTCCAAAGATCTGTTAAAATATGTTTTTTACGTGTGCTAGTCTTTACTTGTGTTTTGTATTCCCTAGATTTATACGATTAAAATTAATTCAAAGCAGAATTTTGAGTTTCAACTTTCCTTTTCCCATTCGGTTACCCATCAGTAGTGCGGCCCTAACATGGCAAGCCAAGTTAAATTTTGTCTCTATGTGCCTTTCTTATGACACTTGGTAGGCCGTGTACCGGAGAGTTTCGTTCGATTTTTATTTTTTAATGTTGTTTTGTATGACGCTGCATAGTCGTGTATGTAATCATTTACCTCACTCTTGTAGCATTACCTATACCTGTGTGTGTCTATGTCCTTAATCCGGGTATCCACGGCGAGCACCTCCGCCGATGGGACTATGTCCATGTGAGGTTACAAATCAAATCATAAAACGTCTCTTACGTTTATAGTTATTATGTGAAATTGACACGGTTTTATGATGATTCGGGGTTCCTTTTTGTTGATAGTACCATAGAGTAGGTACCAGATAATAGTACCTAACAGATAAGAGTAAAAATGGTTACATGTAATGAAATAATTTGTTACATTATGTGCCAATAATCATGGTGGATAGTAGTGTATACAGACATGGCTTCTGATTAATAATTCAAACGTTTAGGATAACAATAAAAGTTTAATCCTATAAAACATGCATTTACCTACACACTAAAGCCAACTGTGTTCGTTCGTGTTTCGGTCGTTGACGTTAAGATTTCTCGGCCATCTTAATTTCCGTTTCCATGAGGCATTTGATGAATTGGTAAGATCTCTCGCATTTACATGATTCCTCTGCGAAAAGAAAACAACTATGGGGGTTAACGGCCTTGGTTTGTTCTACAATGAACTTAAAAAGTAGACTGTCTAACCGCAGTTCAGAAAACTAGAGAGGAAACAGGTACAGTCAGCATCAAGTATCTATACATATATGACCTTGACTCTGTTGACAAGTAAGTTCGAGCGTGTTCAGATATTTTTGACCAGCTTGCCTACTCTGATATATTTGAAACTGACTGTACAAACAGCAACAAAAGCCGACCTTTAAAGAGGGAACCGAGAGAAATTGTCTATGCTCGAACTTTATAGTGCATACTATATGAATGACTCCCTTTCGGAAAATGACTCGCAGTTCCGTCTGTAATGGTGACTTATATGAGTCTTCAGTTGTACCTGCCTAGGTAGACCTGGGTACTATAGCCAGCAGGAGCTTACTTCTGTCAGCAGCGCAAGTTGCGGCTGTTTCCTGGACGTCGCTGAGCAGGCGCACGCCGCGGATGCTCGACAGCGCCGGCTCGGCGCGCGACGCATTGAACTGGCCGTCCGCGGACGCTATCTCCACCATCTCTAGCACGCAGCGGATGTAGCACTAAAAAGTGTAGGTGTATATGTATGTACGTTTTCTATGTATTTCATTATAAGTCAAGAGGAATTGGTCATTTTTCTTATTTCTAAGTTATGCAGCCACTAACCTTTGGTGTTTTGTCAGATTCGTCAGGGAAGCTACCACTCTCATTGAGTGCCAGCAAATATGCTGAAAACAGTTCACAGCGCATTATTTTGAAAAATAAACCTTCAATAATAGCGAGTTTTCTGCTGAATTTACCATGAAATAGAAATGTTTATTAAAATTTCATTTTTAAAAGAATCTTTTTTATTCAGGGTTCTTTATTATATACATGTACACACCAAGATTGAAAATAATCCGTCAGGAATTTACTCAAGCAAGCACGCCCCATGGCCAGAAACAGCGAAGTAGCCGATATTTTCCCAAAATAATTTTAATTATTTTTTTTCTAATAACAGCAATAACTTTGAATCTTTTTCTAGAAAGATGTGTAGTCTAAATTAATTTGTGAAATTCAAATACAACGTAACATGTGAAGTTAAATAAAAGCATTTAATACGTAATAAGTAGTAATAACTAGTAATAGGTAAATAGATACTCGTACGTATAGATAGGAATTAGAAGGTTCATTTTGATACTCACACATTTCTATCCTGAAGGTGTCATTGCAGTCCATCATAGCACCCATGATATCCACGTCATTCATGTCTTCCTGGTCGTCCAAAGACGGAGGCATGTCTTCACTCTTAACCTTGACATCCTCCTTGGTGACTGACTCTACCAGCGCAAGTCCCAGGAACAGCAGAACTGCTGTGGTAAACGTACACCTGGCCATTTCAACTTCTTGATGAAGCCTGTTGAAGTGGGTGGTGACCAGATTTTATAAGCATTGCTTTTCTGAAGCCAGGGCTTACCAACTGTTTTTGTTACTATTCTGAAAATTCGGATGATGTATTTTTAACATATTCGTACCAATACCAAAGGATTTTTTTTTAATTTGTCGCACTTGCATGAAATGAACTAAAGCTTGAATAGAATTAAATGTGCGCTTAAAAATTACATTCAAAACGTTGCTGAGCTCTAATTTGCTAAAAATAATAGTCTGATCGTATATGTTGAATAAACTCTCCGTTTGTTAGGGTAAAGAAAAATCATTACCTACGAACAATTTACGCTGTAGAACATTGAAGCAGTTAGTAATCGTTGCATTATTATGAAAATGTATTATGAGAAGCTTCTACAGAGTCTATGAATTAGTTTGTTTGACTGTATGGTATCATACTGAACTGACAGTTTTTACAACAGTCTGAATCAGATCATGGCTAATGGCTCCTTTAATTTGAATTGCGTAGTTGCGATTTCAATAAATTTTAATAAAAATCAACACGTGGAAAGTTCAATGCTTATCACGAATATATTTACGGCTCTTTTACAAGTCTGATTCTACCAGCGCTGTAATGATCTGTGCATACAAATACGGTCCAAATATATGAATGCGTTATTGTTTGAAGAACCAATAATGCAGTCCACTTAAATAAATACCTTTTTTAACAAAAAAAAACACTTACCTTTTTAATAAAAGAACTAAATTTTTTACAGTTGTCAATCTCTGATGTCAATTAGGAAATTAGTATAATGAAGCTTTAGCGTAAAGGGGTGCGCACACATGCGTTTAAAAATGGTTTATTTTTTAATTTTACCACACCATCTCCGGTCTCCTCCGCCTCAGTGGAAGGCAACCCCAAACAGCTTTGCAGAACTAGCACGACTGCATCCTTTTCTAACTAGCCGTATTACAATACGGGGTACTTTTATGTTGAGCTAGTAATAGGTTTTTCACTACGAATTTTTAAATTTTATTTCAATTTGAACTTGAGTTGAATATTGCATTGCATTGCACTTAAGCAGAGATTTTAAAGAAGAGTTACGAGTATGACAGTGTGGTGGGCGGGTGAAGTATTCTTTTGTGTATTGTTCTTAACTATTGACTCTGTGTTACACGTAGCCCTAACACAACTAACCCTCCCTGCATCTCTGTCAAACTAGTGTCATACGAAAGGGATAAAGATAAACTCAAATAAATTAAACTTGGCCGATCATGTGGGGACCGCTGGTAGTTGGCTTTACTTTATACTATGTACAGTTAAAAACAAAGATTAAGTAAAGATATAGTAAAGTATCTTTCCGTTCCTGTCTGTCCTACATTTTTATAGTGTATCTTCGGCCGCCTTCTTTAAAACCACGGGTTTAGATACGGTTTTCACTGACATTTGGAGATTTTTTTACGAAAGGTTTTTATGTATATTACATCCCGATTATACCCAAACGATGCCGGGGCGTGTCGCTAGTTTAAAATATTTAGGTACACCCCTTTTTACCCGACTACGGCAAAGCCAAATGGAAGGATAATGTTTTTAGTGTAAAACATTAACAACATGTCAAACGCGCCCTAGTGTTGGCAATAGATCAACAATTATGAAAATAAAGCTGTTTATCTTTCAATGGCGATCATCACTCGCCTAATGCGAGGTTATTAGTCCAAACACAAATGGCGTTTTGTTGATGCTATGTAACTATTACGTACTAATGTCACCTCGGGGACATGATCATGGGCATTACACTTAACTGGTTGATTGTATGACTGTCATCTGCCCGCGGCATGCTCTCTGTCATGGCCCAACAAAGATGGTATGTGTATTTAATTAAGTTAACCTTTTCAATACCCTGTTGAATATGCAAAAGTCATTTACACGAAGTCAGGTCCAGTTACACTATAAACAAATCCTCGACGGCGCCCGTCATTTTTATATCAATCTGTGGTGTGGATATATCCGTTGTTGAAGTCAACCTGCTGTGTGGATATATCCCACATTGGTATCAACTTGTGGTGTGAATATATCCTGCTCTGCTCATACTCTTGTGTGGACATTTGCGTACTAGAAATTAAATAACAAACTCATTGCAAACCAAAACAAATTTTAATGAAATAAAATTACACGCTACTAACAAATATAATTAAATATTTAACGAAAACATAACTAGCATATTCAAAGTTAAAATCATTTCCACCGTTTAAGAAAATCCTGTCTCTTTCCAGCAGCTAGCTTGTGTAGCTGTTTACCGTAACAAACGCTAGCATACTTAAAGAGATACCCCCCTTATTCATAAACCCTTCGTAAACGATTGTTAGTTAACATTGTTTATGTCTTTATCTGTCATTGTGACGTTTGTCCTCAAATGAAAGGGACAAAACATTTGTTAGCTTAAAAATATTGTTAAGTTTTTATGAATAAGGGGCTACGAGTAGATATCTAATTAATTGTTCTCATAACTAAACGATGGATTCTTTCCTTCAACTTCATAATTTTTCACTTGGTTTTGTCCTTCACTCACATCATCAGCTCCTTTCTCTCCGTACCGTTTAGCTTTATTCTCTGATTCACTGTTCATGTTATTCCCTCTTTTCTCTCCCTCGCTCTGGTAATGTTCTCCATTGTGGTCTCTTTCGTGCTCGCTATAGTGGTCCTCACTGGTCCTTTGAGCGTCTTGTGCGTCGTTCTTGTCAGCGTTGTAGCGATCTTCGGCGTTGTTGGCATTTGTTTCTTGCTGTTTGTCGCGATATTCCTTCTCGTCTTCGTATGTCTTTTGGTTTTTTTCACTGTAATTTAATTACGTTAAGTTTAGGTCAACAGTTTATTTTTCACACAAGTTTATGCTGCTCAGTACTGCGGCAAGAGACGGAAAAATAGACGCTTAATTAAACAGTTCAAAGGCTAAAAATCCACTAGGTAGATTCTCTATTCGTAGTGAGTTTTCGCTACAAAGCAAAGCGGGACATCGCTGCCACGTTGTACAAGCATAGCGCGTAGCTCAACATGAGAGCGAAAGTGTTAAACTAATTAATACATTCCATATCAAAAAATTCGTTAATATAAGTGAACCAAGTAAGTCAAACCATTGAAAATTGAAATTTAATATTTAATCTGGAAACCGGACCAACAAGATCATGGTTACACATTCATTTACGTAAATGTGCAGGTTTCCTAACGATGTTTTATCTACACACATATCATAAAGGCTAAATAACGCGTTCAAAAACCCTAGGTTATGACCAGCATTATTACAACCAATGTTATTATAAGACTTTTCTTGTCTGTGGTAGTAGGTAAATCTGTTCTTTATTGGTCATCACATTACCGATATCTCGTGACTGCTCGTGACGTTATGAATTTAAATTTGGAACAGCTGTCAAAATTCAAGTTGGTCTCTATCCTAGTATCCACAGATATTAAAACAGTTATCGATACGAAACGTCAACTCAGTATGATTTTTTAATTTAAACGCACGACATTTGATCTCGAGTGACATGAAAATAGCAACTTCATTCGTTCGTCTATGGTTTAAAAAAAATGTTCGTCCTGACGGATAGATCGAATCACAGAGTACTTTTTTAATATACATGGCCGCCATTAGTTGTCATTCTTTTTAGGTTTTTTGCTGTTACGATTGTTTGCAGTTATGATATGTGTGTAGATAAAGTAATGTATGCAACTGTATATAATTAGGCCTTAAAACACTCGTGTGATCCTATTATGAAACTCGCTGACGCTCGTTTCATAAAACCACACTCGTGTTTTAAGGCCTCTCATTATATAGCAGTTGCATAAAATACTATTCCGCCACTGTATTCTCTTATTGAAAGAGCGTTGGTTACCAATAGTACTTACTATTGGAGGCTGTATAGCTCCGGTAATCTTATTACATACTGTACTATATTTGATGTTAGAGGTTTTATTCATAATCAAAGACATAAAATTGCTACTGGCAGGCTAGGTTTTGAATTGTACGGGACTGTCAGCAAAGCTTATTATTATTGTCTTTCTAAATAGAATAAACTTACTATGATGTGTTTAAATAAATAAAATTACAAGAGGTCATGGGCCCAGCAAGAAAAATACAATGCAATTGTTGAGTTGTTAAAAAGTGAGTACGTTCCGTAATATAAGTACATGAATAAAATTTAAAAAATGGAAAATTTTAAGTTGAGAATTTTAAAAACTGGAGACGATTTCGGCCTGTGGTCAACGGAATTGCGATTGTACCTGGAGGCAAACGATTTAAGTGGAATAATAACTAAAGATGATAAAAAGGAAGTAGACAATAAAAAAGACGCAAAAATAAGACTGTTAATATTAAATTCGGTGGACAGATCACTGACAGCGCATATTATATGCAGTGAAAATGCGAATTCTATGTTTGAAAAATTATATAGAATTTTTAATCTAAACAAGGAAACAGAAATTACACGATTATTTGAGAAATTCTACACTTACAAATTTACGAATGATATTGCTGCGAGCTTGAGTGAAATCCAAAATATAGTTTACAAATTAAAAGATTATGGAGAAAAACTGGATGATATTCAAATAATTTCAAAGATTATGACATGCTTACCGGAACAATTTATTTTTTTCAAAATGGCTTGGAATTCTACAGCAAAATCAGATAGAACGCTAGATAATTTAACTTCAAGAATTTTATCAGAATTGGCAATAAAGCCATCTTACTCACAAAATGAAGAACCTATTCAAAATGCAATGCGTATCAGTGAGAAAGAATGTTTTAGATGTGGTAAACCTGGACATATAGCCAGATTTTGCCGAAATAATATAAATTTCAAAAATTATTCAAACAGAAACCAAAAGTTTTGTGAATATTGCAAGAGGAATAATCATACACAAGACGAATGCTTCTTCAAGAAGAAAAATGCACAAAACTTCAATATGCGAGAGGTAATATTGCCTGCAATAATAGATTCTGGTGCAACATGTCACATGATAAATAATAGTCAACTTTTGAAGAAAATTAGACCTATTGAAACAGAAATAATCTGTGCAAATAATAATATAATGAAAGTAGAACTTGTTGGGGAATTGGAAACAGATACAGCATATTTTAAAAGAGTTATGTATGTACCGGACTTATCGAAGAATTTAATTTCAGTAAATGCAATCACACATGAAAACGGAAGAGTGGAATTCTTTGGAGATGCTGCAGTAGTTAAAATTGGAAATAGAACACTATGTTATGGGAAGAAAAATGATTCTGGATTATATGAAACAAAGTTGAAAATTCAAATACCAGAGTGTTCTCTGCGTGCTGAAAATACCAGCTTAAGTAATTGGCATAGAAGATTGGGCCATATAGCTGATATACCGAAATTATCGAAACTTGTATATGGTATTAATGTAGACAAAAATGTCCCAATTGGTACCTGCGAAGTTTGCGCACAATCAAAATTAACACGGAATCCTTTTAAAGAAATTAGGACATGTGCAACGAAACCTTTAGAAATCATTCATTCTGATTTATGTGGCCCGCTTGATGTGCCTACTTGGGACGGCAATGTCTATTTTCTTACTCTTTTAGATGATTATACTCATTTCGCCTATATTTATCTCATTAAAAATAAATTTGATGTTTCAGATAAAGTGATTGAGTACATAAATTTTGCAGAAAATCATTTTACTGCTAAGGTTCAAAAGTTAAGATGTGACAATGGAAGAGAATATGCAAACAATAAACTTACATCGTGGTGCAAAAATAAAGGAATCGAAATGGACTTCACTATTCCGTATAGTCCACAGCTCAATGGAAAAGCGGAGCGCCTTAATAGAACTCTGATGGAAAGAACCCGTGCTTTGCTTTTTGACTCAGAACTGCCACTTGATCTTTGGGGAGAAGCATTATATACAGCGACATACATCACAAACAGAAGTTATACTACAGCCCATAACGTTACTCCAGCAGAACTTTGGTACAAAAGGAAACCAAATCTATCATATTTGAGAGCTTTTGGATCAGTTGCATACTGTAAAAGAAATTGTCATCTCAGAAAATTGGAAACAAGATGTGAAGTTGGAATTTTAGTTGGTTATATTAACGTGGGATATAAAATATGGGATCCAGAAGAAAGAAGGTGTTTCTATGCAAGAGATGTAGCCTTTGATGAGACAAAAGGAGCGAATAAGAAAATTTATAGAGAAGTAAAAACAAATTATGCAATTTTTGAACAGTTTTATGAAGACAAAACAGATGAAACAAGAAATAGAAGCAACAGAACAAATGAAGATGAAACTGAAAGAAGGAACAATATATCAAGAATATGTGACTCTCAAACAAAAGGAGATAGATCAATTGACATTGTTATACAAGATAGAAACAATGAACTTGAAGTGTTTGAAGACGCAGTTGAAGAGCTAATGCCTGCGAGTATGAGTAAAGAAAATACAATTGAAGAAGAAGAATATAATGATATAATTGAACAAAGAGTAAATGAAGAAAATGAAAGGGTGACATTAAATGAGGAAGATACTTTTGAAGAGACGAGAGAGAACTTAATTGAAGGTAGAGAAAATGAAGAACTTGAACAAACAATTGTTAATAATGGAACTGAAGAAGAAACTGAACATGGCGATGAAGAAGTGGAAAATAGAAGAAGGCTTCTAGAAGACATTGAATATGGCGATGAAGAAGTAGAAAATAGAAAAAGGCTTCCGAAAAGAAACAGAAGATTACCAGAAAAATTTAAGGACTATGAAATGGATTTTCAATGTTATTGTAATTTAACGTTTGAAGAAGCTGTAATATCAAGTGAAAGAGAAAAATGGTTAAAAGCTATTGAAGAAGAGAAAAAGTCTCTTGAAGAAAATGAAACTTGGGAAATTGTTGATGCCAAGGAAGTGGGAAAGAGAAAAATCATTACAAGTAAATGGGTTTTTGCTAAGAAAGCTGACGGGAGATATAAAGCGAGATTAGTCGCTAGAGGTTTTGAGCAAAAATATATGGTTGATTATGAAGAAACATACAGTCCAGTGGTAAATACAACAAGCTTGAGAATGTTGTTAGCTTTAGCAGCACAAAAGGACTTAAAATTGAGGCAGTTTGATATAAAAACTGCATTTCTGTATGGTTCGCTGAATGAAACAATTTATATGCATATTCCAAAAGGTTATTCTGAGTTAAAGGGCAAAGTTTGCAAGCTGAAGAAGAGCTTATATGGGCTTAAACAGGCACCATTGATGTGGAACATACGGTTTACTGATTATTTGAAGACCTTGGGATTTAAACAACTAAAACTAGATTCCTGTATTTTTGTTTCAGATTCAACTATCTTAGCTATCTATGTAGATGATGGATTGTTAATTGGGGAAAGCTATGAAGCTTTAGATAAAGTACTTACAGACATTCAAAAAGAATTTCAAATGAGAGTTAGCGATAATATCTCTAACTATGTGGGATTTGATATTGACATTGGTCATAACTCTATCAAAATAAGTCAAAAGTCATACATTAAGAAAATTTTAGAGCGATTTAATATGTCCGAATGTAAACAATGTTCATTGCCAAACATTTTAACTGAACCTCATACAAAAAGGGAGGAGAAAGATGATTTGAATGATTATAGCGAAATAGTAGGGTCTTTAATGTATTTGGCAGTAAAGTCTAGACCAGACATTGCCTTCTCAGTGGGTTATTGTAGTAGACATCAATCGGACACAAATATCAATGATCTTAATAATTCTAAAACTATTTTACGTTATTTAAAGGGAACTATGAATTTGGGTATTGAGTTTGGTAAGGGTGATTTTAATATTGAAACCTTTTGTGATGCAGATTTCGCAGGGGATCCTGATACTCGGAAGAGTACTACTGGCTATGTGATTATGTTTGGAGGAGCACCTATCAGCTGGAGTTCTCGGAAGCAACCAATCGTAGCACTTTCAAGCACTGAAGCAGAATATATTGCGGCTGCTGAGTGTTGCAGAGAATTAATATACATTAAAAGCCTGATAAAAGAAGTAACTGATCATGATCCTCCAGCAACTTTATCTATAGATAATCAATCTGCAATCTGGCTCATGAAAAAGGGAATAATCAATAGAAGGAGCAAACATATTGATGTTCGGTACTATTACTTAAAGGAAAAGATAGAAAAAAATTCATTAAAAATTAAATTCTGTCCCACAGATCAACAGACAGCAGATATCATGACAAAATGTTTACCTGCTGTTAAATTTCAGAAGTTTCGTGACAGTTTGCTGACAGAGCTGGCGTCGTCAAATATTTGAAGTTTTGAGAAGTATAACTTACGATTTGGTGAGGTGCGCATACTTTGTAGGAGTGATTTTGTGGCTTTAGTATATAAATGGATTACGGTTTATTTTAGCATAGAAAATAGTATGGTTGAGGTGTGTTTCAGACAGTGTTTTTCTTTTAATTTTAAGTCACATTGTGTGACCATGGTTTTGGTTTGGGGATTCATAATGAAACTTAGTGATAGTGTAGTTTATAATAATTGATGACATGATTTAAATACTATTTACAATTCATATTTATGGGATGCTATTGTATAAGGAGTGAAACGGAGATCGTTTTAATTAGTAAGTTTGTGTTGCGTATATACAGGTTGTTTCTGTAACTTGTAATACATGTTGTTTAAAGGGGTGCGGATACTTAGAGGTGTTTATCTTTAGAGGTGACGTAGACATACAGGGTGATTATAATTAATGATAATATTTAATTGTGGTTTTGATAACTATGTAAAGTAACTTTTATGTCTTTAATTAAAGGGGTGTGTTAGAGGTTTTATTCATAATCAAAGACATAAAATTGCTACTGGCAGGCTAGGTTTTGAATTGTACGGGACTGTCAGCAAAGCTTATTATTATTGTCTTTCTAAATAGAATAAACTTACTATGATGTGTTTAAATAAATAAAATTACAAGATTTGAAATAGTGAAATAGTCGTTATAGTAACGGATATTGTTTATTATTGTATTACTGATGGTAACTGTCCATGTCAAGATGTGTGCTTAATTTTACTCTAAAATATACATTACAAAAGGTTACAACTGTGTGATAATTCTGCTCAAATTCCATTTGGTTATGGGCCCAGGAGTCCAAAGTCAGAAGAATAACCTTAGAAAAGTATTAGAGTAGAAAGTGAAAAGTGGTTGTCAAACTTGCGAAAATTTTCTTCGTAACATTATGTCCGACGAGAATAGTTCGACCGGCATAAGCGGCATAAGAAAATTGAGAGGTTCGTCTGATTACCCTAATTGGAAATTCTTGGTGAGGAATTACTTGGAAAATAAAAACTGGTGGGATGTAATTTCTAAGAAGGATGTGCAGGATGTTGACGCTGATAGAAAAGCACGAACAACGATTTGTTTGTTGTTGGAACCGGAGTGCTTTACTCATGTCTACAATGCAAAATCTGCCAAAGAAGTCTGGGATAGTTTGCAGAACGCTTACGAAGACAAAGGTTGGGGGCGACGAATTTCTATTCAACGAGAGCTTTTTAATAGTAAATTAGAAAACTTTGATTCTATTGAAAGCTACATCTCGAGAGTTACATTCCTAGCACAGCAGCTGGCCGATATTGATGCGTCAATCTCAAATGACTGGATCATATCGATTTTGCTCGGTGGACTGACCCCTGAGTACGGCCCTTTAATCATGGCTGTAGATAACAGTGGCACAGAAATCACGTTGGAGCAAATAAAGACCAAATTACTGCAAGAAGGAAGTAGACAGAGCAAGGTAAACACAAACCACGAACAAGCCCTATTTACAAGAAAAGCACAAAACAATGCCAGATCTAACTCTAAAACTAACGATCGCAAGCAGAAGTTTGTCTACAAGTGCTACAAGTGCCACCAGAAAGGACACAAAGCGTCTGAATGCCAAGAGCGGAGCAAAACCGCGAATGTCTGCCTGAATGCTAAGGAGGCGATTAATAAAGACAAGTGGTATTTAGACAGTGGATGCTCAAATCACATGACCCATGATAGGAGCAGGTTGTTGTCCTACAAACCAGAGAACGGCAACATGAAAATTTCAGTAGCGAATGGTGAAAAGCTACGAGTGCAAGGACGAGGGAACGCTGAACCTCAAGTCGGCGAAAACGAAAAACTATTTTTGAGTAACGTTTTACATGTTCCTGATTTATCCATGAACTTAATTTCGGTGAGCGATTTGACCAAGAAGAATTTTTCCATTAATTTTGACAAAGGAGGTTGCACGATTCAAAATAAGAATCGACCTATTGCAAGTTGTCATGAAGTTGACGGAATTTACGAGTTGAAAGAAAAGAAAAACAACGTAGTCAATTTGACATTGTCAAAACAAAAAGAAAATATTTCGAATATTTGGCATAAACGTTTGGCTCATTTAAATAGAAATTATATGGAAAAATTGAAAAGTCTTGTCACGGGAATGGAATTTAAAAGTTGCGATTTGTTCGAACCATGTATTCCGTGTATAGAGGGAAAGACGTGCAAGAGTCCCTTTAAAAATAAA
Source organism: Ditula angustiorana (assembly GCA_963691745.1). Lineage (NCBI taxonomy): Eukaryota > Metazoa > Arthropoda > Insecta > Lepidoptera > Tortricidae > Ditula > Ditula angustiorana. The sequence continues at coordinate 2,763,747 of OY829492.1, read as the reverse complement.
GGTACGAGAGCGAACGAAATTTTACAGCTCGTTCACACTGATCTTTGCGGCCCGATGGAAGAACCGTCATTTGGAGGTTCGAGGTATGTTCTGTTATTTATTGATGATTACACTCGGAAGACTCATGTTTATTTTTTGAGAAATAAAAGTCAAACTTTCGATAAGTTCCGTGAATATAAGGCGGAAGTTGAGAATGAGACGAGTAAATCAATAAAATGCCTGAGATCTGACAATGGTACAGAATACTGTAATGGTCAATTTAACAAGTTTTTGAAGTCTGCAGGAATAAAACATCAGACGACTGTGCCCTATACACCGGAGCAAAATTCTGTTGCGGAAAGGGCGAACCGGACCATTATTGAAAAGGCGAGAACATTATTATCGGAAGCAAAATTGAGTAAAAAGTATTGGGCGGAAGCGGTTAATACCGTTGTATACTTGAAGAACAGAAGTCCTACAAAAGCTTTGAGCAATGCTGTACCTGAAAAGCTTTGGACTGGTAAAGATGTAGATGTGAGTCATCTGAAAATCTTTGGTTGTTTGGCTTTCAGATTGAAACCAAAACAAAAGCGACGCAAACTGGACATGAAAACTGAACCCATGATATTTATTGGATATCCTGATAATCAAAAAGGCTATCGTTTGATGAATCCTAAGACAAGGCAAGTGACAACGGCGAGAGATGTCAAATTTTTAGAAAATGTTTTTCTTCAAAATGAAAAAGTGGACAATTCAGTCGTTCGTTTAAGCCTCGACACAGATTCGAGAGTTCAGTCCAGTGTACGTAGCGAAAGAAGCAGTGACGAAGAATCTTCGGAGGTGCAAGATAGTTCTTTTAGTGATGCTGTGAACTATGAAACAGTATCTGAAGAGAGAGTACCTGAGGAGAGAGTACCTGAAGAGGAAGTTGCTGAAGAGGAAGCGACGTTACCTGAACCGATTCAAAGACGGTATCCTCTAAGAGAGCGTAAACCAGTTGATCGCTATGGCTGCAATGTCATGTACGCTATGGAAAGCGTGATTAATGATGATCCATTGACTGTAGAGGAAGCGTTGGCGAGGCCTGACAGTGATTTATGGCAGAAAGCTATGGACGACGAGCTTAATTCACTGAAAGAGAATCAGACCTGGAAGTTGGTTGACCTTCCGGTAGATAAGAAGCCAATACAGTGCAAATGGGTGTTTAAAATAAAAAAAGATAGTGATGGCAAGGTAACCAAGTACAAAGCTAGATTGGTAGCTAAGGGGTTTACGCAGGTACGTGGTATAGACTATAGTGAAACTTATTCTCCTGTAGTTAGAAGCTCTACTTTAAGATTGTTGTTTTCGTTAGCGGTTGAATACGGTTGGTTTATTGACCAATGGGATGTCACTACTGCCTTCCTGTATAGTAGGATAAAAGAAGACATTTACATGCTCCAACCAAAAGGCGCAGTAGCCAAAGGTCAAGAAACCAAGGTATGTAAGCTTCAACGGTCTTTGTACGGGTTGAAACAAGCTTCTAATGCTTGGTTCAACGAATTGGACAAAGAGATGTTAGCGTTAGGATTTGTACAATCGAAAATTGAACCGTGCTTGTATCAGAAGCAGCTTAAGAATAAAGATAAACTGATTGTTGTAGTTTATGTAGATGACATATTTATATTTGGGAATTGTGAACGCGAAAAGCAAAAATTAAAAACTGGTTTGCTTGACAAGTTCAAAGTGAAAGACCTAGGCGCGGCTAGACATGTTTTAGGAATGAGACTGAGGAGAGATAAAGATGTAATTTATCTAGATCAGGAGCAGTTCATTTTGAATGTATTAAATGACTTTAACATGACAGATGCTAAGCCGGTGACTACTCCAATGGAAGTGGGAATCAAGTTGGAAAAGTCAACTGATTCACACTGTGATCTGTCGTATCAAAGTTTGATAGGTTGTTTAAACTACCTAGCCTGTAATACGCGACCGGACATCGCGTATGCTGTAAGTGCACTTTCACAATTTAACTCCTGTTATGATGAAACACACTTTAAATGCGCAAAGCGAGTCCTGAGGTATTTGAAGGGTACGTCTAATCTTTGCCTTACCTTTAAGAAATCAGGCGATTTAGACTTACGTGGCTACGTAGATGCAGATTGGGGTGGGGCACTTGATAGGAAATCATTCACCGGGTTAATTTTCAAATTGGGGCAAAATGTCGTGACGTGGGAAAGTAGGAAGCAGGCAACCGTATCCTTATCTTCGACAGAGGCAGAGTACGTAGGTCTTAGTCAAGCTTCAAAGGAAGCGCTCTACTTACGTAGTTTACTGAACAGTCTTACCACTGTAGATAGTAAAGTGGTCGTCATCTACAACGACAACCAGTCTGCGCATAAAATTGCAACTAACAAAATGATGCATAACAGAACGAAACATATTGACATAAAGTATAATTTTATACGGGAATGTGTTCTGAGTAACAAAGTTGAGATCAGATACATGCCAACCGATAAAATGATAGCGGACATCTTAACTAAGTCTGTACATGGCCCAAAACTTAAAGAGTTTTTAGGACAATTTTCATTGAAAAATTACTCTATTAAGGGGGCGGATTAGCTGAGCACGTTTATTAGTGATGTGATGTTGTATTGTTTTATGTTTGAATTGTTTTGTGTATTAGATTAATTTTTCATACGTTATTGCGATGTTCATTTGTTACGTGTTATATATATTTTTGTGTGTACTATTGAATTTTGGTGTAGTACAGGCAGGCACAAAAGTGTACTAATATTATTTTAAATATGATAAGTACAGGCGACTACAAAAGTGGAACTGTAGGTACAATTAAATGTTTTACTTTGCCTGTATGTATGTCTGGGACATGTAATAGATTAAGGGGGCGTATTGGAGGCTGTATAGCTCCGGTAATCTTATTACATACTGTACTATATTTGAAATAGTGAAATAGTCGTTATAGTAACGGATATTGTTTATTTATTATTGTATTACTGATGGTAACTGTCCATGTAAAGATGTGTGCTTAATTTTACTCTAAAATATACATTACAAAAGGTTACAACTGTGTGATAATTCTGCTCAAATTCCATTTCTTACTCGTTTATGAGTTCTGAATAAATTAAAATTAACAAAGACTTCATATATCCTTTGTAAGCTAATAATAATAAATTAAAAAAGAGTGTGAATAGATTTAAGCGCCTTTAGCAAAAACAGGGACACAGTTAACGTAGACAGTGCTCAAAAAGTTGTTTTAGGCGTTTCAATTTACTATCAAGAAAACAACGGTCAGGAGGAGCTTACTTATTCTTTTCCTGTGTCTCATAATCGCTTTCTCCTTTATTCTCGTACTTGTCTCCCTCTTGGTTCCAGTAGGAAGACTCCTCGTCGGTGCGCTCCTGGTACTCTAAGCGTCCATGCTCCTCGGAGTAATCTGGGATATTCACCTCCATCCTGTCTGGTGACCTGGTGATGCGATGGGCTTTGGTGGTGGCCAACAGTATGGCTGCATAATTTTAGAAATTACCTTTAGTTAGAAATTTTCTTTACTCATTCATTTAAGAAATTTAGAAATGAAAAGTTGTGCATAATTTTGCTTTCGCAAACATTTGACGAATTATTTCACCGTCTCACTGCTAGCCACAAATAATTCTTTTTTATATTAGACGGTGAAAACGAGCAAACGAGTTAAACGGTGGTGAGCAATCACCGCCGCCCGTGGATCTTACCTGCAATACAGACAACAAGAGCGAAGCAAATCCTTCTCGATACCATTTTGGAAATTTGTGTCTACATTTTGCTGTTAGTCATTTTATACCCATACCTTATAAGGTTTTCGCATTATAATCGTTTCAAAATAACTTAATTATAGTCCCTTGCGTCTAAGTATCGTGTGATAGTAGACACGCAAAGAGATAAAAGTTAGTTCGTAATTCTAAGTATTTCTACGTGTCGCCAAGGAGTACATATTTCTCTATTTAGTTGGTATGACCCTTTTCCGTATCCACACTACAGTTTTGTTTACTTCAAGACAAGGTCAATGGGAGTAAATTATCCCAATCTACATGTTTATTTATTTATTGCAAGGGCTAATCCTAATTACAATTTATTTATAATTTAAAGTTAAAGATCAGTAACGAATCAGCGATTCTCTTGAGGTCCCTTGGTTCTCATGGGCGGCATAGATCATCCCCAACAGTGGGCTTACATAATTCCTTTTCGTTTTGCCGTAGGCAGTAAAAAAAATGAGACACTTGTTTTACCAACCCGAGGAACATGGGCCTTCCTGTCAAGTTATCTTATCGCGACACCTGTTTAATATGTAAAACTGTCACGGCTGCAGTTGACATGACTTAGTGTTGACGGAGAACGCATAAGGAGACACAATGTTTGAAATTCATCGTATAATAGTAGTGATATTGGGCATTTGTTTTGTTAACGTGCGTGGACAAGGTAAGTTGAAATTAGTAGCAGTATTAAAAAAAAACTTAGATAATGCGAGACGGACTTAAACTTGTAAGATTTGATTACAGACACATAAGATGAGACATGACAAAACTGTTTAGGTAAATAAATATAATACAAGCTGTTTTGGAATTTGGAATGTGTATCGTAATGAAGTTCCCACATGTATACCTGAACTAATACCCTCGCTTAAGTTTTTGCCCTCCTCTTCGGCCCCTTTTGCAAAAAACTAAATATTTCTTTTTAATTTGGAAATAATTTTCAAAGCAATGTTTAAAATTATTCTCAATTTTAAATCGATCTTACTACGTACTAGTGTGTGAAAAATGACATTGTGACAGACTGACAGACCAACAGGCGGCGTTACATCGTAAGGATTCCTTGTTTCCCTTATTGGTACGGAAAAAATATTTAAGCACTCATTTGAACGATTACCAAAATCGTTTGCCTTGCGAGCAATAAAAAAAACCATCGTTTGCAAATCAGCTCTTGGACTCGTAAACAGGCAGTAAGACAAATTCTGCTAAGAGAAATTAACAATTCATATTAGTGATTTTTTCTTAGATCGCGAAGTTCTCCGACAAAACTATTCTCAGGTGTTCACAAACATGCCTGAATTGTTGGAGCGCATTATGGAGATGCTTCACAACAGACCCGAAGTACTAGAGAAAGATGACGTCACAACATTTCAAGATTTTGAAACTTCAAACGAGAAAGTGTCCCAACTCAGTCCAGCCGAAAACGAACTCGGACTCAATAAACGGGAGTTCAATTTTAAACATGATTTTAACGATGATTACGGTAAAAATGAAGCTGAGCCCCAATACGACGTGCAACTTCTGAGAGCAAGTGACGACTTTGGTGCCTTTTTTGGTTCTTTAAGTCCTGGAGGGTACCAACTAACTGCTGACGAGGTGGCCGAGAGGATGCTGATGGTAGAACAGAACCTGGATGAATATAACAATGATACTAAGTAATACTGCTAAACGATTTATTATATAGACACTGCGTTTCCTCATTTTATGTTACACATGAGTGTGTGAGTTCTTCATTCAAATACACACACGTAGTTGTAAGTTTATTGATAAATAATACTAAGGCACTTGTACATATAAGAAAAAAGGTTAAAGTTAAGCGGAGATAGTTTGAAACTGGATTATGATGATTAGATAAGTTGTAACGCTGCCGAGGATCTGTAACAGAAAAAAGGTTATACGAGTATAATGGAAACGATGTCACTGAAGACTGTGACCCTAATATGACCGGTCCAGGTTTAACTTATTCCTCCCTGCTTCTTTGTCAAACTAGTGTCATAAGAAAGTAACGCACGTAGAGATTAACTAAACTTGGCCGGTCATGTTACGGCCACTGTACCGCAAATAAATTAATATTACCTGGCTCACTGGCTCTTTAATGACTGGCTTAGTTTCAATTTATCTCCAGGTGCGCCCCTTTTACCTGACGCTAGTTAGACAGAGCCATACAGAGAGATACTTAAATTAAACTTGAGCCGACATGTTACGGCTGCTGTTCAAGACAAGAGTGTCTTAGTTTTTACTGAATTATGGGGTGATCAATGACAGCTAAAATATTCGCTCGCGTATTTGATTGGCCCGCGGCTGACGAATGCCGAGCAGTCGAAAGTCAAAAATCAATCTGCAGCAAGGTACGTTTGGCTTCGTTTTACTTTTCATTGGGTGAAATAGTGGCCAATCACTGGTTGGTTTGTATAAAAAAGAATGCTTGTGCTTTCCCACTTTTTGTTTTACTTGTTCACTATCCTAACAATATGGTACAGTAAGTATGTACTACCAACAAGTATTTGATCGTTACGTAATGAAGGGTTTTAAAGCCGATTACTCGGTCTAGCCCACTGTCTCGTGGGTGGCGATTATAAAGTCTTCGAACCTGGATTTAATGCTGAAGAAGTCATTTAACGCCTTAATTACAGATGAAGTTGATTTTTAGTTTATTTGTGGTTTCGTATACCATCGGAATTACTGTGCGAATAAAGTTCACTTCCCCATGCACGCCAAGTCTCTGTCACCGAAGAATAGAGAATTGACCGAAGCAAACTATGACATCGCTGAGCGGAGGTGAGCTGGGGAGGTAAGGTTATTAGGTTAGGCTGGTGGATAGCTAGGACAAATGTCAAGGATACCGTCACTATCAGCGGCCTGGACAGCGTGGAGATGCCAAGTGGCATGAACTTGGCTTTGTTTAGCGTGACCTGCTTGGCAAACTGGTCCAGCTCCTTGGAGATCCGCTCGCACTTCGGCGCCAAGTACACGGTTAACTGGCTCAACAAGATTTCCGTCTGCTCCCTCTAAATACAAAAACAATCCAGTAAATAGTCTAGAGTACAGTCAAAACAGTCTGCCTACGGGATACATACCTAAAGACATCATTAAGTACTTATATTATTTTAAAATAGCATGGATTTCATATTTGACCCTAATAGTCAGCTACATAAGAATGTCTTTTACTGTATGACACAACTTAGAGTTTATAAGTTTAAGACCAGTTTCAAAGTCACGATTCAAGAACGCCGTTGTTCCCTTTAATCGCGTTTCATGTGGAAGCAAACAAATATTACCTAAAAGTGTCGCAAAGTCGCTGGCAAAATTCTCTCTGGACAAACCCAGTGTTACCTGTTCTTGCGTCCAATGACAGGGCTCCACGATGAGCAGGAGCTTTATGATGTGGAACATAATCCAGTTGAGCTGGACCATCACACGTGACATCACGACTTCATCATTGTTAACTGCATACGACACACCAGTTGATGAAATGGAAGACAGCGGTAAAAGGAAAATTATCATCTTACTGTGTTAGATATTAGTTTCCTAAGCATTAATGAACTTCGTTTTAAGACAACATCTGTAACACACATTGTGGAAAAGCAATAAAGTATTGAGTATTAAGTCTTCATATCATGTCATATATCTACCCAAAGACGTATGCCGAATAAAAACCTTTTCTAAAATAAGGGAATCGGATGTACACTGCACACACTGCTTTAACTGTTTTGGTACACCTTGAAGTTTTTAGGTTGTCACTCAGAGTAATAGGATACAAAAGCAACATTAAAACAAAAGTAGTTCTTACAAAGGCCCATCAGCAAGTAGTACGGACTGAGCACCAATCGAAACGAATTCGACATGATCATCACAAGCAGTATCGGCCCGTTGTTCGCATTCAACTGGGCTACCACCTTGCTGATGCGGTCATAGGAGAGAGCGAGACGGCGGATCGTAGTTTGCGCTTGTGGCAGGTACATTGGGATATCTGGTAAAATCATGAATTCTGTTATTAACATCCAAGGCAACGCACCTCACTCTTTCTATTTTCTTGCTTACACACTAATTATGCTTCTTAAAGGAGTGAGTTGCGTTATCGTCCGCCTGAATAGTTAATTAATCTACTATTTGCATAATTCGCGTCAGCTGGTCAAACGGTTGAACTGACTTTGGTCAACTATAGGTTGTATCAAGAGAAAGTGTTTTAATCGCTGTCGGGAAGATTGGACTATCTTTGTCTTATTTTATCTTATCTGCTAGGAGACCTTTCGGAATTCAGATACATTTTGACCTAATAATATCTTTTGTGCAAATACTACTTCGCACTTATTACATTGCTTTTTCGGCCAATAGATTCGTATTGTGCTAGTTTAGGTGTTCTAATAGACATCGGGGAATCTGACAATAAAGGAATCTCTATACTTGCCTATGTCAGTCTTCATATGCGTCGTGAAACTGTTGACCACGGTGCAGTCCAACTGCGGGGCTACGCATATGTCGTCTTGTGTCGATTTGGGCTCCGACTTCAAATTTGCTTTAAAATAATAAACAAAATTTGAATATTAATAGAATCCGGTCTTGAAGAAGCTGGTGAACTCTACAGAGGGCCAAAAGTAGCAAAGCAGATGAATGTTGTATAAGCAATAAATAATGTCAGGAGCTCTGATACTAATCCTTACTTTTACAATAAGATATTTCTTTCTTTGTACTTAAGATTTTAAATGTCAAAAGATTCTGATTTCAGATAATTAATTTCTGTTTTCAAAGAGGACTATCTCCAAGGGAAAATAGGGAAAAATTATAATGATTGTTGCAAATAATACTTATAATGATAAACAAAACGACTATGATAGTGAAATCAGCGAAAGAGGTAATAGTGACGGTGATGATAATGGCGAGGTTGGTAATCGCAATAATGAGGGTTACATTGATAATGATACAGCTAGATCCTAATAATGATAGTAATGATCTGGTCACCACAACGCAGCTGCTCTAACTGCTGGTTGACGGCGGCGGTGGCGGTGTGCGCGGCGCGTGCGCTGTAGTGCCACTGCAGCTCCACCATAATCTCAACTATATTGGCGTAGTTGTATGCGCTGCTCATGGCCATTATTGGTCCTGTGTCTAGATTAATTATTGGTTAATAAATAAATTACAATTTACAGTACATGTTACGTGTGTTGGACTAAATTGGTTTTTTAACCAATTGAACAGCTGTAAATAATACAATTATACTTATAATAGTTAATAAAGTGCATGTCGCAGTAAGAATTTTATTAGCTGAAAAAGAGCGACGATTGTTTGATCATCACAACGAGAAAACAACAGTAGACTCACACATTTTGTTCTTAATAGTAGCTTCATGCAGTAAATCATAGATATCTGCAAATTGAAGTGCCGTGGACCATACCACCAAACAGATGATCACGGTAGATCTCAGCGTCTCTGACTTGGACGACGCCGGATTTATTTTAAGGCCAAAGTTGATCTAGAATTACCAAAAGATATATTGTGTATACTGTGTTATACCGATCCGCTGGACACCAATTAAGACACAATGTACATAAAACCCTTCCGTAAAAAAATCTCTACAATCAAAACCGTATCAATATACGTTGCGTGGTTAAGAAGGAGTAAGCGGCCGAAGGTATATGGACAGACAGGAATGAATAGCGATTATAGTTTTTACAATGTAAAGAGTAAAGAAGATGAAGATAAAGAACATGTAAGACTATTGAAACTCCGAAGTCTATGACATGACATATCATTGCCTAAAAAAACTATGTTTGTTTCCTGAATTGCCAACATTGTTAATGGCAGTACATATAGTGTTGGTTGACAGTGATTGCATAAGATAATTTAAGATACTTAGATTGTACAACTTCCGAACTTCATTACCTGTTGCAGCTGCTTTAACATTTGCATGAGATTCTCCATTCGTGAGGGTCCCGTGTAGATGGCTACGCTGGCAATAAGCATCACTAAGAGCAGGTCACAAAACCACACGACTGCCGTCAGCGTAGACTCACCGGAACGGACCCGTCTTCGGGGCTCCAAGGAGAAGTCCCACACCAGATCTGCTATTGTCATTATATCTGGTGAAATAAAATTATTGTCACTATGATTGTCCTCCTAGCGTTTTTTTTCCGTTTCTTTATTCGGAGTGCGAATAAAAAAAAACAAGAAGATTAGTTTATGATGAGCTTAGTCGATGGGAGGAAGCGTGTGGGACGAAGGAAACATCATGGTTGACGGACACAAGAGAGCGGACGGGAGTGACCAGTGCTGAATAGCTATTCAGAGTGACAAGGGGCCGGGATCAATTCGCAGAGTTAATGGCCAACCTCCAGTAGTAGAGAGGTACCCGCAGATGAAGAAGATTCAGAGTAGCTACATTCTGATCACGATTTCAGGTTTAGCATGCCGGGTTGCCAACGCTATCTAGCATCGTAAAACTACTTAAGTATCTCGTATGTAGTATTAGTTGTCACAGAAAGAGACTGATTAATACGGTTTTAAGAGCTGGTATTAGTAAGTGAAGATGATGGAATAAGGTAGTGATTCAGTGAACTGTGTTCTCACTGAAGGCGGTCATGAGCAGACGCTGGACGGTTGCGATTGGCTGCGACGGCGCGACTCTCCAGGCCTCTCGCGCGCGGGACACACTCAGCGGCGCCATCCCAACTGCGCGTGACAATCGCAACACCAATGCGAAAGAGCCCGCCACCACGCAGCTTGAGTCATCTGTGGCAGCAGATGTAATGTCGTATAGTAAAGTCCTCATTTGGGTAAACCATACACAGCGACGTACAAACAAATGAAAACAGTCAAGCCTTCGACAGCCAGAACGTGAAGATGTGAAGAAGAAGATACGTGAAGTTGCGCGTCAAAGTATTTAGTCGCTACACCATAGTTAAAGGCATTTACTGCCTTTTGAACTAGCGCCAGTGGCCTTAACCAGTGAGTTTAAATACATCTATGTGCTTGCTTTTCTTACGACACTAGTTTGACAGCGACGCAGGGAGAGATAAGTTAAACCTGGACCGGTCATATTTGGACCACAGGTGTCACAAACGCACATGTCGCACGCTTAGAATTAAAGTGACCCATTTCTGAATAATACACGTCCCAAAATATCACCTTAATTAAAAGACATAGGGTTTAATTTTGGGAAATATCATATTCAGAATTGAGTCGCTTTAATTCTAAGGGTGCGATGTTTTTATGTTCATACTCGTACGACTGCATTGTGACAACGGAACTGAGTGAAAGCACTGGAACGGGGTCTTTATTATTGTTCTTAATGAAGGACAATCGTTTCCTTTGGTCATGCACACGGAATAAACAAATCCATCATTTTTTTCAGTAGTGGTACAGTCCTGTTATTCTCTTTGCGCATCAGCGTCGGACTCGACGCTGGGATAGTGCCCTGTCTTGCGCTAGCGTTAGCACGAGTGAGCGAGACAAAGCGATGCTTCTACGCCTTCGACGGCCAGTTCGACTCTAATACGCGTTCTCGTAGTTCATCATTAAATAATTAATAGCCAGGCGTACTTTGCGGAGGTCTAACAAACAAATTGGAACAAACTACCTTGTTACTTAGCAAAACCATGATTGCGTTTAAAATGGATCCATGAAACTAGTTTTTAAGGCAAATTATTTTAATACCTGATCGAAAGGGCATGGTTAACGTTATTTGTAGATGCTTTTTTTATGTTAGAGCTATTATATTGAATTCGAGTAAAACTTACTCGGTTTATATTTCTTCGGTTTCTGGTGTTTAAAAAGTTTTTCTTTCCATGTATTCATGACGTCAATTTTTTATTTTTCTAATTGAGTCGTGTCGACTCAGCAGGTCGTTGCCACAGACTGCTCCAGGAAATTAAAATCAACGCTAAACGGTTGGATCACAGCGCGGGTTATACAGCTTACTAGACGTGGCCGTTGCGTTGCAACGATGCCAAAAAAGAACTAATCGTGTCATTTTCGTTAAAGAATAAGTTCATGAAAGGTAAAAGCGGTAACCCTTCTCAAAAACAAATTGACGTTGCTGCATCGTTTGCCAACAGTTTCATTTGCCAACATCATAGTTTGATGAAACCAGAATATTAAAAAAATTAAAACACACAAACCTACCTAATACACATAAACCTACATTTTGTAACCGAATTTTCTTCCGATTTTTATTTTTAAATGTTAACCCTCCAAATTATTAAATTAAAAGGCTATGCAATGACAACACAAAGAAAAATTAGGGTAATGGCAGGACTCGAAGCTGCAACATCAGTGTTCCGTGCATTGCGTTTGCCAGTTTCAACAGTTTGCGGTTTGCAGTTTTTTTTTCATTGCATAGTTTTAGGGCACAATGAAAACATAGCAAAACATCATCGCTGTAGGTTTAGAAGGTGGAAAACGTTATCGCCGAATGTATGGTGAGCGCTGGGTACACAATAGTCTTAAGCAGTAAGATAACGGTCGTAGTCCTTGACAGTGACCCAATAGTTGACGAGAAAAACGAAAACAATGGCTTACGCATATCCAGGACTGGCACAGAATAAATAACGTACAGAAACTTCTCTTTTACGACCACGATTAAACGAATTCTAACTTTATTCAGACGCTTAAAAAGTTCGTATTACTTCATACACCGTGCGCTAGGCGGCGCGAGTCAAAAGGAACGCGCCCCCCGCGCCCACCTTCCCCCCTCGCTACGCGCGGCGACACGCTAGGGTTGCGTGGCATTCGTTTTCAATTACACTGACACGGCGGGAGCGAGCGAGCGGGCGCGCGGCAAACCGACAGGCTACTACGATTTGCCTATATCATAGGCAAGGCGCTCGAGCGTACCTACAGTGCAGAGTGAAACCCCCTGGCATTCGTAAGCAACTTATATTCTTCAGGTTTCGACCATGCTTCCTTTGCAGTTTCAAAAAGTTTAATAGGTAATTCGTTTACTGTCACATCTAGTCTCTTTTGAGCCGTGAAAAATGTTTACTTAATACTATCGATTATTTATTTATTTGCCCGTCAAAACAAACGGAAGCATTAGGGTGTTTATTCTGTCAACGTTACTTTTATTGGTCAGGTAAACAGGATTCATAACAACATTTTTGTCAAAACCTGCTAAGTGGGAGTCGGGCTCGCGCTCCGATGGTTCCGTTTAGGTAACGCAACGGAAGTTGACGTTACTGATTACACACACGACTACGCAGTCATTAAAATCATAACAAAATTTGACAATTCGAACGAAACTCAATGTGGTACACATAATATGACATGCAGCGTAGGAGCCCACTGTAAAATTCTGCACCTGTGTTTGTTGATCGAAATGCTAGTTAAATAAAGATTACACGTGAGGTCACACAACGCCACAGGGTTGCCTAGCAAAATCTTGCCGCAGCTATCTTTTGCATAATTAATTATTTTAGATTTTTTTTTAAATAGCTCTCATATTTTGAATAGTAAATTACATACATTCAAAAAGAATCCGAATTAAATAACTCGAAAAGATAGGGTTGTTTCCTCTTAATTTGCCGCAACACTTGGATTGCCAGATAATAATACTAGGTAGTTATCGTATCGACTTCAATTTTACATCAAATTCAAGCTATTGTTTTCCCCCACATTGTGAAATAAGGTTGCTAGCATTTAAATAAAAATAATAATTGTAAAGGTACTTGCGGCAAGATCTTGCTAGGCAACCCTGCAGCTTTCTATGACTCAACGTGTTACCTTTTATTTAAATCACATTATAAGTAACGATGTATGAATATGAATGATTACTCAATAAATATGTTATAACATTAATCACATTTCGATCGAAAAGACAGATAAATGCAGAATTTTGTGGTAGTATTTTAGATCAAGCCCGGCCCAACCCAGGCCCGCGAGTCACGAGTTTTCCCGCCAAGACATTTGAATTAGTCCGCCAAGCCCGGCCGGCCACGACTCTATTGTCGCGTGTTTTTTATCGTGTACTTCTTAAGAGGAGTGTGAACCCAGCCCGAAAAAGCGCTCCCCATACAAACGGCGATAACGTTTTCCACCCTCTAAACCTTAACCTATGGTAATGATTTTTTTTTGGTATATTGTCACTATGCCTTGGAACTAGGTTTGTATTTTTTGATTTTTTTAATATTCTTTATAGATTTGACAATATTTGCATTTTAGGAGTTTGTTTAAGGTTTAGAGGGTGGAAAACGTTATCGCCGTTTGTATGGAGAGCGCTGGGTTCACACTCCTCTTAATAAACATGGTAGAGTTACCTATAAAATTTGTAGCCCGGTGCCGAAACCGTGTACAAAAAATTGCCCACCTGGAAATCTATTAGCCGGCTTTGGTTTAGACTCGTGCAGCAGTTGCGTTGCTGTTGCATTGCCTATACAAACCTAACAAGGGTTCATGAGTGTTACAATAAAACTAAGTCCGTTTATTAATGGGTTTATTTTGTACATCAAGTTGTCTTTATCACTAAGTGTGATGTTCTATAGTAATTCTAAATTAAAAAAAAAATACTAGAATAAAATCCTCTTCTGAATAAACTTAAAGGTAAAAAATTGTCGCAAATCGCCGCCAATAGGGAGGGTGCCCAGAAGGCTGGCAGCATTACCAAGTTGGATGGCCATGCTGATTCTTTGGGCAAAGTAGTGCCCAGCCTTCTGGTCACGAGAGTCCTCTATAAGGCGCGGCAATAGTTGACTACGAACACATTATAATAACTTCAACTTTTAGCGTCATTGGCATGGCCGTGTATATTCGTAGTTTTTTATCTGGTTGTTGTTACTGAAGTTTCAGTACAATTCTGCGAGATTCAAGTTAATTCGTAGTTTTATTAAACAATGAAAACTAAAGTAGGTCTGATAGTTTTCGAAACTGTATTAAGATGATCAGGTACGTTGTCACACTGCCAAGAATCTGTAACACAAACAAACGAACAGAATGAAAAATGCTATTGCTATACTATCGTTTGTCTGTTATCCTACTCTTTGGACACCATCTATGATACCATTGCTATAATAGAGAGGTCTTGCAATATTGAATTTGACAATTTTCTAAATTGCGTTATTAAATAGGTGTGGTGGCTCGATGTGTGTTCAACAACGTTTCAGCTGTTTCAGTTATACTGAGTGAGAAATGTCGCTTAGTAAGGCCTGATAGGTGGACTCACCTAACAGGCCTTACTAAGTGTGCCTTACGATGACGACTAAGCCTTACGATGTTCTATCTAAGTGACGAGGAACATTGTCACTCGTTCGAGTGTTAATAGAAGGAGAGGAAAAATTGGATGCTGTACTATGAACGTCCTCTAACGCATTAGGTATTCGAATACCTAAGCAAGAGTATCTGGGTTGAACTCTCTTTGTATGACATATTAGATGGTGTTGAAGAGGCAATTGACTATTAAACTACGAAAAGCGATAAAGAGTTTATAGATTCAGATGTTACTTTGCGGAAGTCGATATTGATACTAATGGAATCAATTTCTTTAGTAATCTGCGAGTCGACTGTCAGTCGAGAGGTCAATAGCTCCTGATGATGTCTCGTGGAGAGGTGAAACACGTGTCGAGTGGTATTTTTGGTGTTGGTGGTTGGGTTGTGGTCGCGTTTTGTGTTGTTTGTTTTATTTCTTTTATGAAGTATTCGGCACATTTTTTCACGATTGCTGACATTGGGTTCGCGGATTAGCAAAGAAATTGATTTAATTAGTTAAAGAGTCTACCTGTATGGATAATATACTTATGTGGCATGAGCAACGACATTTATAGATGTCGTCGGGCATGAGGCTACAATAAGTGTAACGAAATAATTGAAAGATACCGTAGCTATTACTGGCCGGGACAACGTGAAGATGCCAAGCGGTGTAAACTTGGCTTTGTTCAGCGTGACCTGCTTGGCAAACTGGTCCAGCTCCTTGGAGATCCGCTCGCACTTCGGCGCCAAGTGCACGGTTAACTGGCTCAGCACGTGCTCGGTGTGCTCCCTCTGATCATAGGGGATATAGCTCAACAACAAGATACCGCGCTGTTGACATACGACAAATTTTTCATTAATTTTCTTATTTAAATATGCGCTCCAACATGTGATTTGTAAATATTTTACCATCGCAGCTTAGAGATATAGATGCTTTAAGCAGCGCAACAATGATAAACATAATCCCCGCAGTAGACAGAAATCAAAATGAACGGATGTAGAAATGCAACGAGTACGTCTAAGATGGCTACTTCTATGAGACATAACACTCACTTTTTTAAAACATAGATACGTTTTATAGGTATTTTTAATCTCTTTTAGTTAATCTAACTTGTAAAATAAAAAGAGATTGGCGGTAACGATTAGCTGGTCTGAAAGAAGACAAAAGTCGAGAAAATATGTTTAATTTTAAATTGAAAAATGGACATCTTACCTATTGGCCCTGATGTCCAATGTAACGGCCGGATAGCCTAGTGGTTAGTGACCCTGACTATTAAGCTTGAGGTACCGGGGTCGATTCCCGAGAGGGGCAAATGTTTGTATGATGAATACGAATGTTTGTGCCCGAGTCGTGGATGTTGTATGTATTTAAGTATAGATTTATCTATATGAATAAATATGTATATCCGTTGTCTAGTACCCATAACTCAAGCAGCTTTAGTTGCTTACTTTGGGACTAAGTTAATTGGTGTTAACTGTCCCAAGTTATTTATTTATTTGTTTATTTTATGTCCAGAAATATATACGTTCATAATCAAGAAGGACAATAGAAATGGACGGCTGTCTAAATAAATATGAACTCAACTACGAGTAAGTATGTCCTGTTTTCATAACAAACATATTTAAGAATAATGTCGTGAAGTCGTTGTCATAATGTGCTGCTAGATTTCCTTACAAGTCGGCACGTTCGTACCTGTCTCTGAGCCCAGTGGCAGGGCTCCACGATGAACACCAGGTTCATGAACTGGTGCACGATCCAACAGACTTGCAGCACCACGTAGGACATCGTGAGGGTGCCGCCTGCAATTGCAGACATTACACCAGGGACCAATTTCATAATCGCGACAGGCGATAGGTGACAGTGACATTTCGCCGTACATTACTGTGTCGACAAGTGACGCTACAGACTTACAGACTTAACATCATAGTTGGCAAGCAATGTATACCGAATTGTCACTGTCACCTGTCGCCTGTAGCGTTTATGAAATTGGGGCCTGCGGGATGTCTTTTCACTTTCGAGCGCTCGGCACTCGCCAGCCGCGCGCCAATCAATGCCAGCTAAAATATATGTTCGCGCATTTGATTGGGCCGTGGCTTTCGAATATCGGGCGCTCCAAAGTCAAAAATCAACCCGCAGGACGTCTAGACAAAGTGACATAACAACAACAACAACAAATATTCTTTACACTACATAAAAAAAGACAAAGAAACAAATTAGTACGGTAGACAATAGACGGTCTTATCGCTTAAGAGCGATCTATTCCAGAAAACCGGTTACATAAGTAAGTAGAAACGACAGAATGTACGGGTTTTGACATTGACGATCGACACATTTGACGGTTGCTTTGCCGCCTTAAGTAGTCGTTTCTACTAGCGTCAACGCTAATAAAATGTCACCTTGCCTAGACACTGCGACACTTCAGAAAAATGTGTCAGGATGGCTAACAATAAGATGCCTTTGCTAATGAAATGCTGAACTGAATCATAATTAAGAAACTGTAATTTTTTAGTACTAACCGCACTAACTGGTTAACTTAGGATCTAGAACAAACTAGAATTGGGTAACATGAAAAAACATACAAAGATTTAACAGCAGGTAGTACGGGCTGAGCACCAATCGCAAGGCATACGACATGATCGTTAGCAGCAGTATCGGCCCGCCGTCCGCGTTCAACTGGGCCACCACCTCGCTGAGGCGGTCGTAGGAGAGAGCGAGACGGCGGATTGTGGCCTGCGCGTGCGATGGGTAAATAGGAGTATCTGGTAAAATTGGAGATGTTACATGGTGGAAGCTATAGATCATTACAGCTCTTGCAATTTTAACTCGATCAATTGGTCTTAACATATAGTATACCTGAGTTTATCTCTATGGGCGTCCCTTTATAATAACACTAGTTTGATAGAGACATAGGAAAGGATAAATTAAACCTGGGCCAGTCATGTTTAGGGTTACAATATAGGTAAGTCATTAACTTATGCCTATGTTCTATATGACCAGAGTGACCTAAAACCAAGTAAAAATGCCTCTGGACAGGGTTTCCAAAAGCTATTCAAAGAGGTATCACCGCCAGTGATACATCTATGCCAATGAGTTGACTGTGGAACGCGCCTACCTCGGGTCACCAGAGTTGCAAACAATTTTTTTGTAGTTTTAAATAACAGGTCGGTGTCGGCTCCCCATGGACCCAAAGTCTTCACGGAAAACCCTGTTTAATTCATGTGCTGTCTCGGTTTGAATGTATTATTTAGGTTTTTGTCCAAAAATCAAGGCTAATTAAGGCGACTGTTAGACTGGCTACTCGCTCCGATGTTGGCAAGTCACTGTCAAGGACTAGTTTCCTTTTTGCTGACTTCACACGTGGGCTGAACAGTAAGATAAGAATGGTAAGTAGAGTGGACAACATAGTACTAATACAATTTGAACGCGCAGAACAGTACTGTCCCGTCTCGACGTGCAAATCTAGAACAAGTGACCCAATAGTTGACACAGAAATATAGAGAGACAGTGATGTCAGCTAGTGGCAAAAACAATGTTCTACGTGTTTCAAGCACTGCTACAGTAACCTTACCTGCGTAAGTTGTCCTCGACGTCAAGCCATTGGCCAGAGTGTAGAAGGACTGTGCTGTGAATAAGTCGTCCAGCGTCGCCGTACGCTCCGACTTGAAATTTGCTTTGAAAGATAAATTAAACCTTAATATAATCCAACTATACAACTGTCAATTTTCTCAAACAAGGGATTGGTACATATTGCCGATAATTTACATACAAAGGATGTCTTAAAGGGTTTAAAAATCTTTTTGTTTTGGGGATTTTTGAAGTCTTAGAATTCATAAGGAAGGTTTTTTCGAGTCCTATCTATACGAGTCCTTGTAAATCGAAGTCCTCGCGTGAGATAGAGGTAAAGGCAAAGCAACATTAAGCAAGGAAGGCATAACATATTTTAGGACAAATTATGATGATTAGGACAAACAATACATTAGGTAGGACAATCGTTGTTTGAAATTCAGGTACAGTCTTTTCTGTCTAATTTCCTCCCGTAGTATGACTTGAACTAAACTAAATCATGTCTCAGTGTCAGCGCGTCGCTCTATACTATAGAGTCTATGTCTATAGCTATGAACCGCAAGATAGACAAAAGAATATCAAAAATTTAAATCGCTTATTCGATAAAGCGATTAAAAACAATGATGTGTTATGTATGTGTGATATTCATGATCCATGAAGTGACGATGGTAACGAAGATGGATGCTGAGATAAGGTGATCATCTAAGGACTTTATTGTTACAAGTATATTGTTGAGTATGAAAGGCGACGGCGTACCGGAAGACTTAGCATCGCAGACCTGCCACAAGGTGGACCGACGACCTGACGGTGATGGTTGCTGGAACCCACTGGATGCAAGCAGCACGGGACCGGGCGCTGAGGCGATTTTGGTGGAGCCCTATGTCCAGCATTGGACGTCTCGGCTGATATGATGATGATTGAATATGATCATGATGACGAAGTCAATTATTTTGATGATGGTTACAATGACGGAAGTGCTAGCGATGATGACGCAGGTTCAACTAAGGATGAAGATGGAAAAGTTAATGCGGCAGCCACCGTGGCACAGCTGCAAAAGCTGCTGGTTGAGCTCGGCGCTGGCGTCGCAGACGGCGCGCACGTTGTAGTACCACTGCAGCTCCGTCACAACCTGCACTAAGTTGCCGTAGAAGTATGGGGTCATCAAGCCCATTATTGGCCCTGCAAACAGATTCATACTCGTCATGAGAAGTAGCTGAACACTCCAATAACTAAAGCATGGATATAGTCTCAGTACATGTCAAGCACACACCCAAAAACCTATCAAAATTTTCCTTCAAAATTCGCATTTATGACACTCACTCACTCATTCATGATCATCAGAATAGATCTAGTATTTCCCATAAACTCAGAGAGCTGAAATTTGGTACAGCGTTAGGGTTTAATGGCCACATAAAGGGAAAACTATAAAAACTAGGATAATCGAAGATCTGGAGTACCCTTCAACGGCCAAGTCACACAACATTAACTATAATAATAAAGAAATCGCAGTAAGGAACCTTAGACTTGGCACGACTTTGTCTAGATTTCATTACTTTTTAGAGATAAACAAGCAGCTCCATCGAGACTTGGTTAGTTTTTTACAGAATGTTTTTGGTGGGTATTGCTTTCAATTTAAAAAAATCCTTATACATTTAATAATTCTACTTTGGAACGAATAAGTTAGAAAAATTCCGTGAATTCGTCCCCAAAGACGTGAACACTAAAAAGAGACTGAGGACTGTAATTTGTAACTTTCGCTTTGACCGTTTATGCTGTTAACAGCTCGCAGTCCCTTTAGGTATTAGGTTCATGGAAAAAACTTACATTTTTTGTTTTGTGTGTACGCTCTTTGCGTTAAATCGTAGATATCTGAAAGTTGGAGTGCTGTCGTCCATATCAGGATGCAGGTGAGTACGGCAGATCGCAACTTCTCTGACTTGACAGACGGTGGCTTTATTTTAAGGTCATAGTTGATCTGGAATTAGCATGAGACGAGAATTTAATGGTTATTGTGGTTATGATTATAGTTAGGCGTTTGTATGTATGGCGATACTGGTAAAATAACAAATTATTAATAGTACATTACGATGCGAGTGTGCTATTTTGGTCATTAAATTGGAGGACGTATTATTCGCACGAGCGGTACGCGAGCGCGATAAGGGAGTCGAGTGTGTAATGATTAATGCACACGCGTTTCATACGACGTTTTGTTAAAAGTGTGTTAACACTTGTCAGGAAAATAAACAGACTTGTATTGTTATTAACTTCTTTCTTGCTATTTAAAAAATGCTCTCTCCGGTAAGATGTCCAGCCCCTAGTACCTGTTGTAGTTCATTTACGACTTGTATGAGGTTCTCCATGCGAGAGGGGCCAGTGTAAACGGCCATGCTAGCCGTGGCCATCATTAGGAGCATATCGCAAATCCATACTACTGCCTTCAGCGTGGAGTCCCCGAGACGGATCCGTTTGTCAGGGTCCTGGCAGAAGTCCCACCCTAGCCCTGCTAATATTGCTATATCTGGAAGAATGCAATATAATTGATTTACTTTCGAGGCCGAGAACATTCACATCGGAAATAGAGTAAATGGTCCCAAAAAAGAAAAACCAAAAAGCTATTTTCTATTGAAACTGAAATTTTTATGAGATTTAGTCGAACTAACAAGAATCCTCACAGCTTAGTCTCTCTCTGAAAATTCATCTAAGGAGAATTGAAATTTGAAACAACTTGTACCGAAAAGGCTCTGGTTTTTGAGTTTTTAACGCAATTAAGGAACCCTGTGCATTATGTACTCTACTCACTAAATGAGGCTCACAGTGACTCAGTGTACTTACTGAAGACGGTCATGAGGAACCGTTGCAGCGTGGCGAGCGACGGCGACGGCGTGACTCGCCAGGCTGCGTGTGCGCGGGTAAGGCTCAGCGGCGCCAAGCCCACCGCGCGCGCCGCTCGCAGTAGCAACGCCAGCGAGCCTGACACCACGCAGTGCGAGTTGGAGGGATCTAACGCAGTACAGTGCAATGGATGAACATATTCCGACTGCTGCTCTGGTGCAGCGCGTGCGCAGGGCCGCGAGCCCGCCTGCTCAGCGGTGCTGCGCCTGAGGAGCGCCACTGGTAAAAAAGGTATAAATCCGTCCTTCTTGACCGCAAGCATGGTGTTTCTACACCATGCTTGCGGTCAACTAATGGTAAAAATGACTTATTTTACTTAATTATGACTTTTACACCGACGCGGTGGAGCTGTTGATTTTTAGGGTTCCGTAAAGAATCCTTATAGGATCACTTTTCCGACTGTCTGTCTGTCAGTCAAGCACAAATAAGTCAAAACCCGTAGAGAAAGTCCCGTTGACCTAGAATCATGAAAGGCTGGTCTCACAGCACAGTTGTTAAAGTAAAAAAAAAACGAGAATTGTTGTAGTAATTTCACATAAAAATCATAAGACCATCATCATCACCATCTTCATCATCTTAGCCCTCTGGGTTGGTAACGCATCCGCAATATCCTTGATGTTGCGGATGTCTATGGCGGTGGTGATCACTTACTACCAGTGGCCCGTTTCACTAAGCTACAAGTTACAATTTTACAAGTCTAAACCGGCAGCATTGTTCAATAACGACCAATAGCAATGGGCATATTGACCAATGTTGCCGGTTTAGACTTGTAAAATTGTAACTTGTAGCTTCGTGAAACGGGCCACAGGTGATCCACTTGCTTGTTTTCCTTCCTATTTCACAAAAAAATAAATAAAACGGTAATCGAGAAAATATAAGACATTACTTACTCATTGTAAATGGTGTCGGGTTTTGATGTTTAAAAACGGTTTCATGGTATGGAAGGTTTTTAACTTGCTTTATTTGTACTTTGATTAAATAAGTTATTTAGCGTAATAACTGTATAACGTCAACGTGTCGACTCCATAGGTACTTGCTATTGACTGCTTGACGAATTTCAAATCAATGGAATAATAAAATTGTTTTGTTAGCCTTCAGATTACGACTAGAATTATAGCTTACTAGACGTGGCAGTGGAACTCGTCTTACTTTATTGACCCCTAGTCTTTTTTTACATATTATTATAAAATAAAGTAGTTATCCGTTCCTGTCTGTCCTCCTCGTATATTTGGCTGCTTACTTCTTTATAATACCTGTGAATAATTTCGTCAGCTCTCTTTCTGTTGCGCTTAGTTTTACATTATGTATGAATATATCCTGTCCTTTTGTCTGTAATAGCTTTCTGACTGTTTCATAGCTATAATGAATTTTTTGATTTGCCTCTTGCACTGTAATCAGTGTTGGGCACAGATTTTTTTCAATGTAATGCTAAAAAAAAATGACATGTAACAATAAAATTGGTTATCGATAAAATATTTCATTTCATTTTATTTCATTTCTTTCCAAATCCCCATCCTTATCTTCCTCTTCTTTGTCTTCTTTACATATTGCATGTTATGTCAAAGTTGTAAGTTGTAAGTTGTATGTACTCTCTAGGGACGAGCGTCATGCATACTTGTTGCTGGGAAACTAGAAAGTTCAGTTCAAACCTGCCTCAAGTGAGTATACTTGCCAAGGCAAATTTGCTGCAAACCTTCACTTTTGATACAGCAAACTTGTTGCAAGAAAGATTAAAGTTTAAAAACGAAACGACGAAGAATTTTAAATAATTTTCAACACGCGATATGCGAATTTTCGATGCTATTCCTATCTACCACGTTTACATCGGTGGTTACCTCCATATTAATTAATGATTATATTTGTTTATAGAAACGAAGAGACCGGACATGGAAAACAAAGGTATTTATTTTAACAATGCTACATATTATTTATTGGACACATCAACCTGACGTTAGTAAACATTTTTGACGTGTATGGCAAACGATTTTACCATAGATTTTACGAATATTTCGTGCATTTTGGAATCCGGCATTACTTTATATGACATATATCTACAGATATATGTACACGGTGAATTTGTATTAGTATACCTACAGGATTTTTTTACTCGCTAGACAATATAAAAGTTAACTACGTGTGTTGTGTTGTAAATACTTACTAACTTATTCATAAAAGTTAACAATCTTTTTAAGCTAACAAATGTTTTGCCCCTTTCATTTGAGGGTAAACGTCACAATGGCAGATAAATACATAAAACATGTTAACTAACCAACGTTTACGAAGCGTTTACGAATAAGGGGGTTAGTTTCTGAATTACAAAAATATTAAAAAAGTAAAAATAATGTGCACTGAGTAACTTTATGGTCACCCTACATTTCTTGACGTGTGTACGTTGGTTTAGTCAAAAAACATAGTAAACTTGGTAGGACGACAATAATTTTGGTTAAAAAAAATCTGAATTATGAAAAAAGAACTACAAAAATCATTTTTGTTTCAGGTAATAACTCTAATTTAAGTAATTGCCATCGAATACTGAATAAGAAAAAATGGGTCTTGGATACCAATGCCAAAGCCCCCACCTTCCCTCCCGCAGGCTGGACGAATGAAAAGTCAGCAGGGCAGTTGCCAGGGCTGCAAAACATTTTTTAAGCCGTTATGCTTATAATTTTTTTTGATGACCATTTTTTAATGTTCTTATTTAATTGAAATAACTACATACTCGGTATCACGACTTGATACTGATATACGCCTTTAATGGACGTACAGGGTTTTTGTTACATGCTGTATGTAGACATATTAAGTATAGTGGGGAAACGCGCGACACAGAGCGATGTTTTGACGACAAGCTCGATGCTCTGACGCGCTTCTTTCTTATTATCGTTTCTTCACATAGTATTAGTATAAAGTCGCTATCTGTTTCTGTCTGACTGTATAACTTCGACCGCTTACCCTCCTAAACCACACTACGGATTTTGACATGGTTTTCGTACTACGCTCATGGTTAATTAATTTCAGTAATCAGTCCCTAATCATTATTTAGCAGCATGTGAATCCGTTTAGGGTCCTTTGAAAACAAATGATGGTTTTGACGGGTTAGTTGATGCCGCAAGTCCTGAGAATTCCAACTCATTGCTGATGGAGAGATGCTGATGGTAGGACGGAAACTGGATGAGTAGGTACAGTCAAGAAAATTGAAACACGTACCATCGTAGAACCTAGTCGAAGAGACATATAACATATGACTGTATGACATAGCCTGGCGTTTAACGCGTCGCGTCATTGCGATAGGGTTCTAAGGTGGTACGTGAATATATTTCCCCTACTGTACATATGACAATGAAACCAAATAATTCTACTGACATGTTTATTATCATAATAGTCACTGTTCTCCTTCTTCCAAGAAGACGGAAAGGTGTACATTTCGTTACAGACTGTTAGTAAACACAACATGACGACCTATGCTCCTAGCGCGAACCTTCTCGATCACGTTACTTTGCTACGTAACTCAGTGTGACTTTCCTACCCTTACCATGAGTCCAGCGCACCTAGCCGTAACCGTACTCGCTAGCGACAGCGTAAATTATTTGTAGGGGGAATTGTACAGCGCCTCTAACGCTCACTTAGAGAACTAAAAATCGCTAGTATGAGTCGAACGGTAAATTACCTATCGTAATCTAAGCGCTAGTGACTAAAGTTTTGTAGCTGTTGCCGTAGAATATTGGTACCATGAGTCACAAATTTGACACATGTCATCGAAAAATACCGTATCGACTATGGTTAACTCTTTCACTGACAAATGGGAGCGTATTTAACCTATAGACTGTAGTAATGTAATATGAATTTTCGATCGAAACTCATGGTAATGGTACTGGGCTAGTTAGAACAAGACTTAGTTACGTAGCGACTTCACGCGTGTCGAGGAGACTCGTGCTAGGTGCACTGGTGATGGTTGCGGGAACCCGTTGAATGCGAGCATCAGGAGTCGGGATCGGGCGTTGCGGCGATCTTTGCGGGAGGCCTATGTCCAGCAATGGATGTCTATATCAGCTGATAAAATGACGATGATGTTACAAAAAGTACACTCTTAGCGTGATGTACTTTTGAATAGCAACGACAATTAAAGTAGGTCGGATATCTTTTGAAACTGTATTATGATGACCAGATAGGTTGTGACGCCGCCAAGAATCTGAAACAGAAATTCAGTTCTGTATGATTACGTATTTAAAATGTGTTTCTTGTTAGAAAGATTTTCCCCTAACGCGGAGACTTCAATGTTGCAAATACGCTAAATAATACCCAATAATGTTTACAATATTTATCAGAAATTGATACTGAGTTCTTCAAAAACTGATCATGTAACATGCAGCAACCTTAACCATTTCGATCACAGCTGATCCTTTGCAGTTAAGCACTCTTGTTCTGGTTCGGAGTATGCTGCCTATCCAACGCTCTTCAAATACTTGATTTGAAATTGACAATTTCTCTTCTAAGTGCATATTATTGAGTTTACTTCTGTGGTGAATGAGGCACCCTGTGTCGTATAGGTCAAATATTTAAGAGATAAGTATGCATTTGTAGTGGTAATTTGATCATGTAGCCATTGTATAAATGCACATTTCTATGCGTTGTTAATACCAAGAACGGTTAAGCCAAGGCTTGTCAAAAGAGTTGACAATGCACAGTTAAGGGCCTCCGCTAAGTCGCGCGGGCGCACAGAACTGGTGCACGGAGAGAGAGCATGTCTGTAGAAAAATTGTATGAGAGCGTCCGCTAACTCGCGCGGGTGCGGGTGCGGGCATATACTATATTTTGTTCGATAGGCGTGCACCCGCTCGCCCCGCGCGACGTATCGGATGCTCTTAGTCTTTCAGGTGTTACCAGGACATCATAAGTTTACAGATACCGTCGCCATTAGCGGCCGGGCTAGTGTGTGGATGCCAAGTGGCATGAACTTGGCGTTGTTCAGCGTGACCTGCTTGGCAAACTGGTCCAGCTCCTTGGAGATCCGCTCGCACTTCGGCGCCAAGTGCACCGTCAGCTGGCTCAGCAGGTGCTCGGTGTATTTTCTCTGAACAAAGAAGTGTTAGTGGAAGTAAGAATCAGAATACGATGACTTTTCAACTAAATGTTTGAACTTATATTAACTATATGCCACTGGTGCTGCTCGAATGTACCTATAAAGACACATTAAACCCAGTTTCTTAATAGCTCTTCAATCTTCGTCATCCTAAGAAGAGAGTGACAGACAAGAGAGTAACTAGTGATAAATTATCTTGTCTGACGCAAGAACGAGTGAGATGCACGACGATTGCCCAAATCCATTCGAATACTGGAAGATTGATTCTTTCTTAGTATTTGTACCGGACGTAGTACATAAGATGATTGTACCGGACGTAGTACATAAGAATAAAATTAAGTTTATTAATAAAGATAATTATACCTGTCCCAGACGTAGTACATAAGACTAGACAGAGAAACAATGTATGTAATCAGTTAACCTGTGTAAATAAAAGTCATGCCAGTAGGATACAGTACACTCCACAATAACACACACACATACAGACAGTCCCCGACGAAACAAAACACATCTTCCGTCCCTTTCTCGCCCCGCCCACTCCTGCTCCTAACTCACCCGTATAGCGCCACCTACACGTGGCGCTATAAATACCAGCCTCCCACACCGCCCAAACGAGTTCCCGCTCCGCTCCCGACAAGAACAGTACTCAGAACAGAAAAAAGCATCTTCTCAAGAATTGGAAGTTTTATTGCAAGAAGAATCCCCTGTACGGTCCCAAAGAACCGGCGGGCCGTACAGTATTGAGTTCGTACTTTTGTTTAGAAGTGGCTGCGTGATAACATTCAAAAACGGATGTAATGTACTAGTGTAGTAACCTATTGTACAATAGTTCCGGCAGACTCGCATACGTTGCTTCACCAAAGATGACTAGTGTTTGTATGAAGCAACCATACATGGATACAGGGTAAACAAGTTACCTCTTCATGCGTCCAATGGCAGGGCTCAACGATGAGCATGAGGTTGATGAGGTGGAACACGCTCCAGTTGATCTGCATTATCACCACCGATATCACGACATCGTCTTCGTCAACTACACGGAGCACCAAAGACATTTAAATGGGTGATGAATAGTTTACTGATGTAAGTTGTATGAGTTGTGTGATTTATAAGTGTTACTAGTTTTCCATTTTTTATTCGTCAACTACTGGGTAAATACCTTTCAGGAGGTTTTTCACAACACCCGGTCCTAATCTCCCTGTATTAAGTGGTTTTTATCCATCTTTACAGGTTATTCATTATGTTACTTCATACTAAACATTGAACTCAATCAAACACTGCCCTGCGCTGAATTAAGTTAGCTGGGGACATCAGACGTAAAATCATGCTTTTTGAATTATGAGCTTAGTCGGTATGTGTAAGCAAAGTAAGGTAACAGTCTCAGTCATTGTCAGTAACCCAATAATTGACCAGAAGATATGAAAACACACACACGTGTAGAAACGAGAGACAATGATGTGAACTACGGATAAAAACAATGCCCTACGCGTGTCAAGCACTGGTACAGTTACCTTACAAGACGAAATGAAATTAAAACTGAAAATATGGTACGTACATAGGCCCAGCAGCAAGTAATAAGGGGTGAGCACCAGTCGCAGGAAGATCGACATGATCATCACGAGCAGTATCAGGCCGTTGCTCACGTTCATTTGGGTCATCACCTCGCTGATGCGATCGTAGGCGAGAGCGAGACGGCGGATCGTAGCCTGCGCGTGCGACGGGTACAGCGGGACATCTGGTAAAATCATAACGGTCAATGGTGTCAGATGTTGGACACCGCGATACTTCATAACACGTCACAAAAGTAACGTGCTAGCCATTAATTACTTCTGTTATATATTTTATGTTTGTTAGTAAGGTCTATGGGCCTTTTGCAGTCTAAAAATAAATGATTTGGTGCTAGCTGCGTCTCTACTGTAATATACGGCGAGTAGAAACTCGCTAATTGTATGTGTAATTAATCCAGTTAGCTGGTTTACCTGTCACAGGGGTTACTGAGATCTGATGCCAGATGCTCTAATCTCTAAGGTAACAATAATAATGTGACCTGCTTTTTTGAGATCATGTTCAATGCGTATCTCGAATAAAGAAACGAAAAAAAAAACCGCTAAGAGTATGACGAAGATAAGTCTAGTTAAGGCACTGGCAGTAGAAATCTGGCAAGGTGGTGAAGAAAGGCTTCTAACGTACCTGTGTTAGTCTTCCCTTGCATGGTGATGCCATCGACTAAACTGCTGACGGACTGCGACCCTCGGAACAAATCCTCCAGCGACGCTTTAGGCTTCGGCTCTAGGTTTCCTTTGAAAAGACAATGACGTTGAGAGCTGAGATATAAATGGGTGACGGCACAAAAAATACTAGGTTTAGGATGTGTGTTGTTTGTCAGTCGATCTGTCACTATTGAATCTCTTTTATTGGAAAGATTAAAATGGTTATGATGTCCAAAATGATGATAGCAAGGACCCCAATGATGACAATCGTGATGATGTTAAGCTGGTTACCGTATCGAAGCTGCTTCAGCTGCTGATTGAGAGCGACGGTAGCAGCATGTACACCGCACGCTGAGCAGTTCCACTGGAGCTCCATCACGACTCCTATCATGTTGGAGTAGTAGTACGTGAAGTACATGCACATTATAGGCCCTGTGAATCCAAATGAGTATTAAGAATCCACGAAAGTTCGTTATTATTTCCACAAAACAGAAAAAAAGGGGTTGACAAGACAGTTTTAAGGCTGGTGAGTGGCAAAGAGCTATATGGGCTAGGTTGATCCCGAATTCGGTGTCTCTAAAGCGAAAAACCGACTTTGCTGGAAGTCAAGCTGTAGACTTAGAAACCCTGTAACCATAAGAGAGTTCACTTGTCAAATTAGAGCTGGTAGTTTAACACTTTAATCCATTTGTCAAGGTACCACCGATCTTTCAGTGTTTTATCTACGGAGGGTAAGATTTCACATGAACAATTGAAATGCTCTTCTTGATTTAACCATCGCTCGTTTAGTTATGTTAAACTATTTTTTGAGGAAAAGATCTACTATCGAATCGTCCCGATACATTCACCTCGGTCACAATACTCGCAACAAGCAAGTAGTCTACTATCGAGATTATGGGTCGACAAATTGAGAGAACAATCAAAGACTGAAATGAGGGCAGCAACTGAAAACTTACACATTTTGTCTTCTTTAATAGCTGTTTCCATTAAATTGTAAATATCTAACAATTGAATTCCTACGGACCAAATCAGCATGCAGGCGATCGCAATAGTTCTCATCTTGTCTGATTTGTCAGATTGTGGTTTGACTTTGAGATCAAAGTTGATCTGAAATCACCATAACATTTAAGAAAGGAGAAAAAGGTTTTTTCTTACGTTTTTAGTTAAAGATCGTTCTCAAGCATGTACAGTACCTACCGTACTCAAGATTGCATTTGAAATTTCATTTTTATAGGAATGAACTTAACTTCTTATGCACCTATGGCGCCAATGTGGATGTATGATATATTTGAAAGTTGGGAGTCATTGAGTAAGATAATTTGGAATACCTTCGTATCCATGACTATATACTACCTGTTGCAGCTGCTTCAGTACTTGAATAAGGCTCTCCATACGAGAAGGTCCCATGTAAACTGTGATGTTAGCAACGAGCATCACTAAGAACATGTCGAAGATCCAGATTACTGCCTTCAGGGTGGACTCGCCAGCACGAATATGCTTGCCCGGCTCCTGACAGAAGTCCCACACTAGCCCTGCTATCATCACTATATCTGAAATAATAACATCACCGTGCAAGTTTTAAGGAACATTTACGTTAAAAGTTCATAGATAAATTGTAATGTGGTAGCATTGTTTATAAAGTTCAACTAAGATATAATTACCAAAATTTTACAAGAAGGTAGTTGACCATTAATGAAAATTCACTGCTGCGAGTGGTGGGAATAGCACGGTTCGCAAGTCGCGAGGGAGCACTCACAGCATGGATACTACTGTAACGTGCTGGCTTAGTGCAGTATGTTTCCATTGAAGGCGGCCAAGTTTTATTGCTAAAGGACAACGAACAGCAGCAACGCTACGACCAATCGGCGACGCATGTAATTGTGTTTTAGTTTTGTCGTGTTTTCAATGAATGTATTGTAGACGTGTATTTACAATGTACTTACTGACGGCAGTTATAAGCAGGCGTTGCACCGTGGCGAGCGACGACGCGAGCACGACCCGCCAGGCGGCGCGTGCGTGGGTCACGCGCAGAGGCGCCGCCCCAAACGCACGCGACGCACGCAGCACCAGCGCCACCGAGCCGGACACTACGCAGCCTGGCTCGGAGGGATCTGTGGCATTAGTTCTACTGATGAGGTTACCCTTTAACGTGGCAAACAGAGAAAGTTGAGATTTGACGTTATCGAGGCAGCGAGTATTAATAAGATGCGGGTTTTTGAGTGGACTCCTTTCTAACAAAACTATGCGAAGAAGCAGATCGGCTGACTAGAAATGATGAATAATTAATAGATTCAGGCACACATAATTTATGTGTCGCACAGACGCAGCTATTTTGCACGAGCCCGGCACTGGTTTCGCGGAGTAGCAAGGTAATTTGTTCCAGTTTGTAGAAATGATGAAGCCATTGAACTGGTCGATCTTTTTCTCGTCCATCAATTAGCTGCCCTAAACAGCTCTGATGGAAGAGTTGTGATAGTCTTGCGATTCTTGCGATCTTTCTTGCGATCTTGGGATTCGCTATTGAGGAGTATTGCGGGCGATCAACAAAATTAACCTGCACTTTAGAATAATTGGTTTTCTACTGACCTATTAACAATAGTCGCTAAGCGAATGCGAACTAATGGGTATTGTCAATAAGCCAAACTTGCAGTATGAAAATGCTCTCCCGCAGTGTGGGCAATTGGCAATTTTAATATTTAGATAATTTTTTCCTGGTTCCTTGGGCCAGAAAGTCGGTCGATGGTTTGAACTCTCATACACCTCACACACGTGTAACACCCACAACGGTTCACATGGCAGCGCAGGCCATGTCCACTTCAATAAAAGAGGTGCTTGATATTTTAGATTTCATTATCGTTTCAAAATTATCGAGCCCTTACCATGATTAACAGTTTTAAGTTTTTGAATTTTATAAAGCTTTTCCTTCGACGACTTCATGGTAACTGTATTTGTGAGACTAGAATGGTTTAATTCATCTGTAATTAAGTTGTTTGAAAGAACTAAGGTATATTGGTTTTTAAGAATATGGTAAAATTGAATTTATATTTCAGTGCGTCAAGTTAAAGAAAGTGCAAAAAGAGTTTATAACTTTATGCTTGCTCCACGGGATAACTTGAAGGCCTTGAAACATGGAATTTGTTGAAAGCAGCTTAGGGCTTTAATGCGTCTCTTTGGTATGTTTTATAAGTTATATATCCTAGTTTATTGATTCTAAACTTGCAGCAAACACAAAAGAATATATGTTTGACATTTGAGTATCATCGAGTTTAACTGGATGCACTGATTTGTACTAATTAATTATAACTAAGTTTAACAATATTCTGCTTCATGTAATCGTTTTGATGGGGTGGATATTCAGCAGAGACTGTTCATGGAAATCAAACAAAGTAGTGTTTAGGTATCCAGATTTATACTGAATTGATGTAAAGCTACCTAGAAGTGGCCGTGTACTCTGCTTGCTTATGAGTCCCTGGTAATTTACTAACTGGTATACAATAGTGCATAGCGAAGTGGAGGTTGTTTCGAATTATTACCATGGAGCTTAAAATGCATACGAAGGTAGTGAACCAAATATTATTTGTATTTATAATGAAATCGTCGTTTTGCCTATTTCTCTCTCATCTCCTATTTTTTTGATCAGATGAGATGACATGTGCCTCTATAAGAACTATTTAAAAAATATAATATACGCAAACCAATAAAGTTTGTTACATCCGAAAGTAAAAATAATGAGATTAATATTTTGTGTTGTACTTAGTTGCTCCAATAAAACGAAAAGTGTATAACTTTGCAATCCTACCATAATATTATGTATGTTCGTTACTCAATCACGCTAAAACAACTGAATGGATTTGGATGAAATTTGGCACACATATATGTAGTTTATAACCTGGATTAACACATAGGATATTTTTTATCCCATAAAAATGCATAGTTCCCACGGGATAGCGATAAGTGAGTTATACGCCGCCGTGACGTCATGAGCAGCAGAGCAACTAATTCTCATTAATTTGTCCAGGAAATATTACAGATTGCATGTTGGGTGCACGTTTGCTTCATTCAATTAAACAAGTCTACGCGGACGAAGTCGCGGGCGAAAGCTAGTTCTTAATAAATCAACAACGTACAACTACTATTGTAATCGAAATTATTTATTTTAAAAAAATTTCGATTTTTCTTTTTGTATTTTTTTTACATTCAAATTAAATTTAAAATGCTATATAATGAATGACAACACAAAGAAAAATTAGGTAATGTGGCGGAAACTGGAATACGCAAGGCACGGAATGCTGATGTTGCAGGTTCGAACCCTGCCATTACCCTAATTTTTCTTTGTGTTGTCATTCATTATATAGCACGAACAACTACTTAGCAAATTCAGAAGTGATACAAAGTAACTACTAAGTATTTTAAACTAACTGCTAATTATTTGAATCGCTGCTTTTGAAGATTTCTATTTTACAACGGCGAATTTGCAAACATATTCTTGAGAGTGATAGTCCATTTATATCGTAATTGGCAGAATATGTGATCTTGAGACAAAGCTACTATTTGGTTTAAACAATTCCAGTTCTCGTAGGTCCGATGCAAGAATTATTCAAAAAATAATCTTTAAATGTTGTTTTCTGGATACTACGTTCGTCTCATCTAGTCGATGTTGAGTTGTGCATGGTGGGTCACTCGACATTACAAATTGTTTATTTACTCGTCAAAACAATGTCGCCGCTAACAGAAACATTGGGGTGTTTATTCTGTCCACGTTACTAACAAATGTATAGAACATTAAATTACTTCTTGTTCCTATTTTTAACATTAAACACATTAAAAGGTATACTGAACGGATAACGCTCCCGAAACTTCTATAAGTTCTATAACTAAGTAAGTGAAACGTATTATTAATATGTAATAGCATTTTTTTATTTGATTACCCGTATTGACTATATTAAGAATAGCTAATTAAAAGTAACAAATGTACTTCAATATGAAGATGTTTTAATTTCACTACAAGTCATAACTTTGCACTCTTGTCGTCAAAGGACCACCTGTGAAGTAAACAGATGGTAGATAGTTGATTTAGCTGCTCTTTAGACTTCAGAGAATACCGAAACTTTTAACGACTCCCGGACAAGAAGCCGTTAAGATTCTGCATCGTTGGCTCTGGTACACCCAGTCGAAGATATTAAAAAGATCTACTAAGGCTAACGTCGATGTTTTTAAGTGCTTCGTACTCGAAGCAGCAACTCCTGCTGTTGACTTTACTCAAAAGTAGATATAACATGTAACAGAATTGGGCCTGTTTTTCGAAAATAAAATAAGATGCCTTCGTTTAAAGGATCTACTATTGCTTTCATAGTCATTGTATTTGATTATCATATTTCTTTTTCAATTTTTTCCGCCATTAAGAAGTGTCTGTGGCTGTGTAAGAATATTTTGCGGATTTTTTATGGTATCCGTGAATCCGTCAACTCCTGGCAGACCTTCGATAGGCTTTACTAAGATTTGAAACATTCCCATCACCAGCGTGGCTTTTCCAGATCCTAAACTGGATCCTAGTGGACCAAGGCCAGTTCCTCCAGACCCTAAGGACCCCAGGGCGGTTCCTCCAGATCCTAGTGCTGAAGCTATTGGAGTTTGTCTTTTCTCTCTTGGTGAATGCTCCAACTCGAACTCTTTACCCTCATCATGTTCCGTTTTAAGATCATTCTGGTGGTCACAATGATGACATCTCTTTTCACGGGGTTTGTGGTCGCTATGTTCATCACTAGTGCCATTTTTAGAGTCCGTAGAGTTTGCTCCATGTACGTCGAGTGGGAATATTGGTATGATTGCTGCAAAGTCCGGTATTCCACCGGCGGAGTCTGGTATTATACTATTAGGACCCGTTACGGAGCAATTCTTTTTATTGCCAAATATGTTGTTTTTACTTATTGAACCAAAATTTGGGAATCCGGTGCTGGAATGTGACCCGCTTTCATTACTCGTCCCGTCGTTCGATTCATTAGTAGAGCTAGTCTTGTTATTTCCAAATACCTTATCAGGCATCCCCGATATAATCGATCCAAAATCAGGCCACCCTGATCCAGCATCCGTTCCATTTTCACTGCTGGTTTTATTTTTGCCAAATACCATATTAGGAATGCCTGATGCCATCGATCCAAAATCGGGAACGGCTCCAGTTATGTTTTGACCAAATACTTTATTTGGTATACTTGACATGAATGACCCAAAGTTATTTCCACTACTTGAACCATGACCGCTGTTAGTTTCGTTGCCTTTGTTTGATCCAGTCTTGTTCGCACCGAATATTTGTTGTGTCATATCTGGTATAACTGAGGGGAAACTAGATCCCATTATTGTGGTGGTTCCATCGCCGCTAGTACCATTACCCTTCGATCCAAATCCAGCGATTGCTGATATTTTGTTAGGTATGTCGATGATGTTATTAATTCCAATTATATTAGCTGGACCGCTGCCCGCGTCGACATTGGAAAGCGTAAGTATGAGAAACAAACACACAACTTTGTGACGGAGGGACATGTTAACTCGCAGACTTTGAGGTATCTGGCGGAAGCCGACTGAATGTGAACATTTAAACCTGTTCCCTTATCAGTTTAGTTTAAACTCATTCATTCACTTATCTATCAAAAACGGCGTTGGAATTAATAGGTTCTATTTTATCGGGTTTTCTATTGGATAATGTACAATTAAAGTCTTATTGCAGCAGTTTAAGGCTACAAACATTCTGTTGAAACTAATTAGTAAAAACAGTATGTATGTTACTTGTGCATTTAGCATATATTACGAGTAGACACTTGTACATTACCTACTAAGTTATCATAAGTGACTGAGTAAGTCGGTGGTACCTTACTTATACTTAGCGTATTAAATCCCGTTTTTGTCGCACCTTTTCGAAAAACGACGATTAACTTTAGAAGATAGCGGGAATCAAATTCAAATTTGTCCCAGTGGAAGCTTCAGTTTTCTCACTTCTGATTGGCCCGCGTGAGGTCCGCGTTCTTACTTTTAATTAGTTTTTTGTTTGTTTGCCCATTTAAGGCCAGGCAAAGGTCTGAGGCCATACAGCCATTAACGTAGTTAGGTTGGAGCTGCTCGCGTGAAGGTTTATTTGAGTTGGTGCAATGTTGTAGCAATGATTGTGTACCATTATTAAAAATCATATAAATCTACAGTCTGTTTTTTAACCCTTTCGTTCCGGCAAAGCCATACACAAAATCTACCCAGTGTTCCATATTCAGTGAATTGATACCTGCTCCTCAGTCCTGTAGGCGAGTTAACTCGTTCACAGAAATGATGCTCTTACGTCCGAAAGACGACTTAACTCGGCTACGTAAAACACTTTTCAGAGCCGGTAGATGAGATAACTCGTTGGCTAATATTGTCAAAATGAGGGTAATGTTTGCTTGTTCAAAACGTAACTATTTAGACACAAATGCGTAACGAATATTCTTGGGTAGACTAATAAGTTTATTAACTAGTTGGCAACATTAAAATAACTGCAGCAAATAAATATGGCTACAGGAAGCAATGTGTCCGGTTGTGCAAGTGACTGTCGATTTCCCTAATCTAGGATGTAATGTCAATTTTTTAAGACGAGTTTACTCGTCTACCGGATCTGAGAGCACATCGCACAAGACGAGTTAACTCGCCATCCGGAACGAAAGGGTTAATTCAGATGGTAAATTTACAGGCGATGAAATAGGAAATGCCAAAAAATGGGATAAAATGTCAATATAGTCTTTAACTAAAAACAGACTTTAGATTTTTTATTTGTTTACCTGTAGTAAAATTAGAAGACGTTACAACCGGAACATTTTTTTCTTGTACCTCAAGAGGCCACCACCTCATCTTCAATACAAATCCCATGAAATGTCATCGTAATAAGAAAATAATAGTATTATTTTGTTAGTATATATTCGTGTAAAAACATATCTTAAGGGGGATCGCTTCGTATGAGGCGGGAACTTTGAGATTATCACAGTTTTTAATTTATTGTGGTGTTATAAAAAGTCACACCATTTAGGTGTGACTTTTTATCAATTCAAGTGGTTTTCCGTAAGTATAATACTGTTTATTAAGGCGCTGTGTTTTGTGTTTGAAAGTTCAAGCTGCTGATTTTTAATAATTGTGCATTTAATGCCTAAAAGTCCGTTGATGCGTAAAGAGCACAATTATTTAAAATTAGTAACTTGAATTTTCATACTGATATCACAATTGCATAAAAAACAGTGTTTTACTCCCGGGAAACTACTTGAATTTATAAAAAATCACACCAATTGGCTACAATAAATTAAAAACTGAGAAAATTTTGAAATTCCCGCCCCATGCGAATCGATCCACCTTAAGGCCATTGTTCATGAATTTTGCTATTATAGGCAAAGTTGCTTTTTTAAAAGGTAATTTTATAAGAATGAAAAAAAATCACCAAGCTATTTCAATCATAACCTAAAACTTAACGGCAATTAATAAACGTTTTAATTACATGACTGTAACATCTTATTTGTCCTCCTACATTATATCGAGATTTTCCAGGCATCAGTTGAGTCCATATATCTACTACCGTTAACCGTGGCAACTTTGCCTAATACGTGACAACTCTGCCATAGGTGCAAAAAAGTCGCTACTCTATTCATCTTAATATTTTATGTCACGATTTTTAATCTTATTACAAGGTACGTTTTTGATTATTATACTTGTAAATTGTTTATGATATTCCCGTTTGATCCCCGTGTCCTTAGTAGGCAGAAGTAAGCCCGGCACACTTTACGAAGCTATAAGTCAGTGCACCTAGCACAAATCTTTTCGACACGTGTTAAGTCGCTACGTAACTCAGTGCGTCTCTCTCTTACTGGGCTGGTTAGAACGAGACGCACTGAGTTACGTAGCGAGTTAACGCGCATCGAGAAGATTCGTGCTAGATGCACTGCACTGGGGCCACCGCGATTGAATAACTGTGCGTGTGAATTAATACGAGTTATAAGATAAACAGACAGGCATACAGAACGATGCGTCTTATACCTAAACGCCGTTTTTGTTCGAAGAGAGTCTTTTGTAATTGTACTATTAATCTGTGGCAGAGGCAAAGTTGACACGGCTGGTAAAGATGTCACAGTAGACGACACAGAAATTTCTACTAATTAACACTAATTTTGTCGCTTGTAGGTATTTCACTGTTTTGGTTACAATTAACTTTATATCCCCAAAATCAATCAACAGAGACAACTTACAATTTACTAAGGCTATTAAAGTTACATTACAAAACAGTTTGCCTAGAACACAATTCCTTTCGTTTAAATACTTTGGGCACTGACATCAATGTGGTTTTAAGCTAATTATTCTGTTTGTTCTCTTTTTAATAGCTTTCTTTTGTTTTTTAAAAAGGTAATAGGAACAGAAATGGGCAGCTATCGTGCCGATAATTATGAGCCAACTCAGGCAAAACAAATCATACCAGAGATATTATGTTGACGGATTGATAGTGTTCCGCTTCGCACATTTACGTAAAACGTACATTTTAACTCATTTTTCTTTTATTGAATAGGACGGCAAACAAGCAAATTATAATGTTATCCAAATTTGGACCTCAGGGCTTCAGGTTTCTTTTGGAGAAATAATGAAATATCGTTGTTAGAGTTCTATCTATAATTTGTTTGATGATGCTTACGGAAAATAGCCCTGCGGCGCTACCTATTCGAATGAATTATTAAAGCAAGCAAAGCGCATTAAACGTCCTTCGTAGGACACTAGCTTATTTCGCAGACATTAGGCATCCATCCTTTTCGCACTTGTCAATTGTTTGTCAATTGTTTTTTTTGTTGCTTGTAATTGTTGAAAGGAACACTTGCTTCATTTTCACAATAACTAAGGCCAGCATGGTAGGCATGGTTTGACACTACATGTTCGTGCTTATAATTTAGCAAGTTTTTTCCACTGAGCTAGTTCGAACGAGATAGCTAGTATCTTAGTGCTAGTTGATAATGACGGTGGCTCGCTGATTCTCTCTGATTAGCGGTCCATCTGTATAGAGCAATGGTTTTATCGCATAAACTGATATAATGGACGTTTTGTGTCACGTTTGGAGTAACGCTGTAGATAGGACATTTAATAAAGTACAACCAATACAAAAAAGCTTAATAGAATCGGCAGTTTAATGTTACGTTAACAGTAAGACAGAAGTGTTTATTTACACTATCAATTGCAAAATATACGTGATGTGTTGCAATAGGATAGATAAAATTAATAATTTAATAATGAGAAAATAAAAGTTTTCCTAACGTATGAATATCCGAAAACTGTTAAACTGATGCTTGAAAATTGTTTTAGAAACAAACGGACTGAAAACACAATGTTTTATTAAATGCAAATAATTTGCACATAAAGTGTTCGAAGGAAGATAGTGGTCGTAAAATGTTGCGTACTAACACCACATTTATACAGGTAAATGGAGTTAAGAAGATATTTATCGAAGGTAAGTTGTTACGTCGAAGCGGATAAATAAATAAAACTTGTCTCCAAGCCAGTGAAGCAGCCGACAAATGCTCGTAATAATTATTAGCGACAAAGGATTTTTGTTTTTCCTGCCATTTTGCAATCAGTAAAATGAGTATGAGCAGATGGTTTGCGCAATTTGTTTCATGTAGAGCCAACTTTTCAGCAGGCGCCCCTCCACTTATAGCTGTGTCTTCAGTTTAGTTGATCCAGTTGCAAATGTAAAATGCGAAAAAAAATACTTTTGAGATAATTATCGCAGAAGTTTTATAACTATACGAGCTCTTACCCGCGGCTTCGCCTGCATAATTTTATTTATGCATTTTACGGGATAAAAGTATTCTATGTTTTATTCCAAGGTATGATCTATCTGTCTGCAAAATTTTATCTAAATCCGACTAGCCGTTAATGCATGATTGCAGAACAAACACTCAAACATCATTTACTTTCGCATTTATAATATTATTAAATGGTAGGATTAGTAGGATACAATAAATTCTAATTAGGTAAGTCTTTGTATAGTAGTGAAAATTTAATGTTTTTTAATGATGTAGTCAAAACTTCGGGCGCTTACATGTATTATGCTAGAAAAAATGTCTTGGCTCAGTCATCAATGGTCAGAGGGCGACCTGGGCTATCATGTTAGGGCCGCTGGTCACAAAAAAAGTACAACCAATACCGGATCCGGTATTGTGCAAACTAAAAATGCCGGTATTGCAAACCCTGATATTGACGGTATTTGAAATCACTTCTGCAAATGCATACTCTAGCTCCGATCGATGTTAGATTGGCCCTTCGATCATCGTTAAATCACTTATTCTCGTGTCTACGTTAATTGTTATTTGTTAGCGATCATTGCCACTTGTAAACCATTTTTATCCTTGTCTCGAGTACTAAACAACATTCTAACCTAAAATATAAGTTGAAAACAATCTAAAGCAACGGGTTTAAATGGGTACATTTTCAAACTCCAGACCTTTGATTTAATTTGTATGGCACTCTTTTGGTAAAAAAAATGGAAACGGTGATAATTTAAGAGTGTTCCTGCCGGTACACGCTTAAAGAACACACATTTTCGCAGATGCGCTTACCCTCTATCATCGCTACCAACATTTAGTAAACAAAAGATGCGCCATACAAATTACACCAATGTTGACCAAAGGTCTACATTTTGAAAATATACCCAAATATCCTTTTCGATTTACAGTCTCGATATGTCTTATTTAGGCGATTAACGATGTTTAGGTGGCACTCACTGAAATTTGAGTTTAGAATTTTGTTTACTTGATAAGACAAGTATGGATGAACCGACTTTACGCTTGGCGAGGACTATGATTTGCAAAATCTAAGGTGAACAAAAAAGATTCTCAAAAAAAGAAGAGGCTCAATGGTCCCGCTGAGAATCAGGTTTGCCGAGGCAGTGTGGTGAGCAGAACCCTTTTTGATTAAATTCGACACAATGTTTTTTATATTATGTTTATATAAAATAGAAAGGCAAACGAGCAAGTGGGTAAGCTGATGGTAAGTGATTACCTTCGCCAATAGCCACATGCAACACCAATTAGTTTGCAAATGCCTTGCTAGCCCAGAGAGCAAAGATGCCACACCTCTTATGTCAGTAATTACACCGGCTGTCTTGTTCACCACGCCGGAACACAACAGTGCAAGCGCTGCTGCTTAGCGGCAGGATTAGCGAGCAAGATGATGGTAGCGATCTGCACGGACCTTACACAAAGTCCTACCACCCACAACAATGTGCTTAACTTTGTACTCAGCCCGTAACGTGTGTTTGAAATAAACTTTATTTTTATTATTTCTTTCTTTTTAATAGAGCGCTTAGTAAATATTATTACCAGCAGCCCTTTTCATCGGCATCATATACTGTTCGAACTTGGCAGTACAGCCTACTCTGAACACCATTAGATGGTGAAGTATTTGCGTGTCTGACGCGCACTTGGCGGTTTTTTCCCGTAGTGTTATTTCCATTTCCTCGACGGATCTCAGCAGGTAACACTTTCCTTGCTTGTAGGTAAACCACCTATTTGTACTCATTCTCTTGACAGGGTAAAGCTTTAAGCCTTCGATTTATTACTGTACCGTATTTTGTTTTGACTATAAAGTACTATTCCACAATAGTTATTCTTTAAACCAAGCGATGCCGTATATTATTAATTGAGAAGTTGAGGCAGTGACCTCTTTTCTCTCGTAACGATATGTCACTTAACTTATCCGATTACAATCGAAAGACTGATTATGGATTGAGGTAAAGGGAAAAAAGCGCTGCGTGCGACGTCGATGCATAGTTTTGTCTCGCTTGCTTGTGATAGCGCACTAAAACGAAATAGAGCAGTATCAACGTCGAGTTTGTCGCTGTTACGGTTAAAAAAACCACTGAGTGTTGGCTCGACGTCGAACGCAGCGCTGGCGGGCTTAGAAAATCACCGCCTTGAGCCGTAGAAAACTGGACTGCTACATAAGAAAAGTCTTATTAAGGTTTACAATCGCGATCACTCACGTAGACGAAAAGGCATTTATGCCATGATGGTATTTAAAAAAATGCGTTTTCGTTTCAGTTAGCATAAAATCTTACCTATCATTTGTTATTCTGCAGCACGCCGTTCACAATATTAAACTATTGTTGTATGGTTTGATGTTTTGTAGTTCTATTGAACTACATTCTGAGCGTCTAGCTTTGTTTGATGTAACTTATAAGCCCATTAGGCAACAAAGGACATCAAAGTATTTGTTAATTTTTAATTCACTGGAGCAAACATGAATACCGCCCGCGCCCACGATAGTAATTCCGTTGTTCGTACATTACTGAACTAAACCCGGCGTTGAAGATCAACACAACTTTTAACCAATACTCTTACCAAAATGTCTTATGCTGCAAAAATATTTCTAAAGAACTCTATCCATTGCTGTTTGTATAAGGCTTGCAGCTAAAGTTGGTTAAAGAATTCGCGCAATGTTCTACGTCCCTTACCAACTGAATGCTTGGTGTCATGGTTAGGCTCTCTCTGTAATTGTTAGTATACGCTCCGCCCGCCCAAGACCGCCACGTGATTTTTGCTCTCCTGGTATGCCGCGTAAAAAAGTTAAAAATGTAAAGTGTTTTTAAAACGTGTTTTGCTGTTAATTCTACGGTTTGCTGTAAAATGGGTATGTACGAGTATTTAATAATTTCACAATTACATTTATTTGCTTGCCATATTAATCTACCATGATCAGAAGTCCTCAAACTTCTTGCTATAGTGGACCACTTGCCATTTTTTGTGTTCCATAACCCCTTTGATTTCCTGGTATATTTTTTAATAAATTAAATTGTAATTT
This sequence comes from Ditula angustiorana, assembly GCA_963691745.1. NCBI lineage: Eukaryota > Metazoa > Arthropoda > Insecta > Lepidoptera > Tortricidae > Ditula > Ditula angustiorana. Next base: position 2,721,234 of record OY829492.1, on the reverse strand, counting down.
TTTTATATTTTTTCTGTATTCGAAAATGGACTTGTTCTTCTTCTAAATGAATTTTTAGTGCCTAAAATAAAAATGAAAATGTATAAACACTTTTACAAAATTGTAGATGTCTCGAAATATTTTCCTAGTAATAAAACGTTAGTTCTCAACCGGGCCTCACTTTTTATTATGATTTTTTTTACAATCCTGGGTTTTTTATTACAGAAAAGTCTCATTTGGTCCCCAAATTACCACTGCGTTACAAGTCCCCATGACTCTTTAAAAATAGTGTCCACTGCGTTACCAAACAATAGTTTTTTTCTTATTCTGACCCCAAATATTTCTATAACAGTCATCATTTGGAAATGCGTATGCCATTCTAAATATCAGAATAAGTAAAACAATATGCGTTAAAATGTACAAGGGACATTTTTATAGGCATCAAAAAGTATTTTGGCCCGACCCCCATTTTTTTTTCTCGGCGGCACAGACCCCTTAGCAGAGGAAAACGACCATAGGTTCGGTATAGACCACTTTGGGAATCACTGTGTTCCATAAAAAAAAGAAATAAATACACTTATTTACCTAACAAAAGATTTAAGTGACAATTAACGAATATGAGTGCGGCAGAAACAACCGTGAATTGATGTACAGTCAAGGAAATTGAAACACGTACTACCGTAGAACCTAGTCGAAGAGACATACGCATGACATAGCCTGGCGTTTAACGCGTCGCGTCATTGCGATAGGGTTCTAAGGTGGTACGTGAATATATTTTCCCTACTGTACGTATATGTATTTATTTATTTTACAAAGCTTTCAATTGGCCGTTAAGTTACCTTGTGCCTTCTTAGATGATTGTGAAACCAAATAGATGACTGTGAAAAAGTTCGAAATGACACAGTTGATGCCGAAAGTCCTGAGAATTCCAACTCATTGCTAATAGAGAGATTTTGATGGTAGGACTAAAACTGGATTTGTAGGTAACATATGACAATGAAACAAAGTAACTCTACTGACACATTTATTATCACGCACACTAGTTTTCCTCCTTCCAAGAAGACGGAAAGGGACGTTACAGACATGTTAGTAAACACAAGATGGACGACGATCTGTGCACCTTGTCGATCACGTTACCTCACTACGTAACTCAGTGCATCTCTCTCCTACTGGGCTAGTTAGAGCGAGACTCAGTGAGTTACGTAGCGAATTTCTACTCGGGTTTTATTTCATGGGATATTGTTTTCTAAATAAAATGCATTATTTTTTAGCTTTGTTTAATAAATCAAAGACAAATGAAATTCTATGAAGTAATAGAAGAATTCTTCATTAGTTATAAATTAGCTACAGAGAAATGTTTTCGCCTCGCTTGGGATGTACGAAAAGCTTTGTTATTGAACTTCAGAGTGTAAAATTTTCGCATTCTGATAAATAACTTCAGTTGAAAAAAAATTATGAATTCAAACATCCCTACACTGAACAATATAATAGGTAACTTCGGGTATTTCACGACAGTAAATAAATGTGCGAGAGCGTATCACACCATCCGCGTCCGCACGTCTAGGGATGGGTTATACTTGCTAAATCGCGTACCAGGGCTTAAAAGTACGTCCACCTTCTCATACCAGGTGCAGAAACCAGGTATCAAAATACTTTCAAAGTATTTTCTGTCCAACGCAACGAGTCGAATACTTGCTTCCTTGCACGTTTAAACCTTGTTACTATACAGATAAGATTCAAAATATATATTCCAATCAAGACGTAAAATACTTTAAAAGTATTTTATTTCACGTATAAGTACAATCTGAACCTTATGTGTATGAACATAACACATTATTCCGGGTGCTGATGGGGCTGCCGCGTTTTTGTAGTGCCTCGGGTATGTTCGCGGAGGCGCGGATCGACAGCTTTGCGGCAATAATGCGAAAGAGGTGTGCTTCGTTGATGGGACGCCTGCTTGGCACCCCTAACAGCATTCTGAGCGTCTTTGCGGAGCGCGACAGTGCACCTATGCTCGCCCGCTGGACCCGATTGCATGCAGTTGTATGAATATAAATTAACTTTTCTTTTCTTTTCTTTTCTTTTAATTTTGATTTTTTGTGATTTATTTTTTGTTTTTTGTGTTTTATTTAAGTAACTCTAGCTATAAGCACTTTTGTACAACTAACCATGTATGGACAATTAGTCTGAAATAAACTTTTTATTATTATTTATTATTATTATTATAAGATATAATTTTGTACTACTTTAAGTAGTACTTACTTTAAAGGGACAGTATACTTTAATGGAAAAATACTTTCAAGTCTTGCAAGTATATCGGGTCGGTACCTGGTTGGTATACTTGCAAGGAAATACCAGGTATCAAAACCTGGTAACGTAAATACGCACCATCTCTACGCACGTCACGTGACTGCGGCGCACTCGCAACTGTTGTGTACCGAAGTAGACCGAGATTTAGAAGCGCGCTGTTTCGGCCGTTTGTATGAAGACGTGATACTGGTTACTTTAGTGTACTGTGGCTCAAGAGTCAAGGAGCGGGATAGAAACACGTAGTGCGTGAGCTAGACAAGGAGACAGGATCAGACGTTGGTGTGCGTGTGTTAGTATTTGATAACGCCAACATTTTAAGTATTTTTTTTTAAATCGATGTTATAATGACTAGATAAGTTGTGACGCCGCCGAGAATCTGAAACAGAAATGAGAGTCAATGCTGCAAAACTGCAACTTCAGTTCTGTACGATTAAAGACGGATTTTGAATACTGTTACGAGATACGGGTTGGGGATTGAAATTATAGCCTTTTTGTACCGAATTCCTCAGGATTTATTCACTAATTACTGAACAACACGAAACACACAGAATACAGCACTAATTTCCACGCTCATAAGGTTCACAACAAAAATACACTATTTTCCAATCTCACTTGCACTACTGTTGACTTATGATTTATGACACTTTTCTCACTTAGCACTCACTTTCGCTTCACTTCCTCTGAGATCTATTCCCTTCGACCTCTTCTAATTGACTCCCTTTGCCGGCCGCGGCGTGCGCTTATCCCTATAATTTCTTTCTAGAACCTTCCAGTAGTATGCTCGATTTCTCGATAATTACGGAATTTCTTTAATTTTATAGAAATTCTCCATTTACGAGAAATACATCTCAGAACATACAGAAAAGGTCTAGAAAAATCCCTATAAACAAAAAGCGCTTTGCATTGCGGCTGGTATGGGATTTGAACTTCAATCATTCTGTTCTGTAATTTGATCATGTAGCCACGGTATAAATGCACAATTCTATACGTTGGATATCTACCTTTATTTATTTTTTTATGGCAAGAACAGCTAAGGCAAGGCTTGTCATAAAGAGTTGATAATGCACAGTTCAGGGCCTCCGCTAAGTCGCGCGGGCGCACAGAGCTGGTGCCCGGAGAAAAAATAGTATGAGAGCGTCCGCTACCTCGCGCGGGTGCGCTTGCGGGCATATACTATTTGTTCGAGACTTTTAGGTGTTACTAGGACATCATAAGTTTAAAGATACCGTCGCCATAAGCGGCCGAGCTAGTGCGTGGATGCCAAGCGGCATGAACATCGCGTGGTTTAGCGTGACCTGCTTGGCAAACTGGTCCAGCTCTCTGGAGATCCGCTCGCACTTCGGCGCCAAGTGCACCGTCAGCTGGCTCAGTAGATTCTCGGTGGACTTCCTCTGAACAAAGAAATAACCTATAAGTATAAAGCGCCTTAGATGTTATGTGGGAGTTTTTTTTTTGCGACCTGAATGTTTCAAATCGTAGCCCTCGCGAGATGTACGGGCGACTACGATTGCTTAGCAATTAAAATGAATAAATACATCATAAGGGTTATAATGAAGACCGAAAGGTCCATCGGCCCGGGCAACGCCTTCGGTCGGCAGTTCAAACTACCGCCAAAAGTCATCTGGAACGATGCACCCTTTGATCGTAATTTACAACATCGTAAATTTAGTATTTTGTGCAACAGTTGCATAATAGTATTTTATGCAACTGCTATAAAATGAGAGGACTTAAAACACGAGTGTGGTTTTATGAAACGAGCGTCAGCGAGTTTCATAATAGGATCACACGAGTGTTTTAAGGTCTAATTATATACAGTTGCATACATTACTTTATCTACACACATATCATAACTGCAAAAAACCGTAACAGCAAAAAACCAACAAACGACTGACCACTAGTAATGGCGGCCATTCGATCTATCCGCCAAGACGAACGTTTTTTTTTTAAAACCATAGACAAACGAATGAAGTCCCTATTGTCATGTCACTCGAGATCAAATGTCGTGCGTTTAAATTAAAAAAACATACTGAGTTGACGTTTCGTATCGATAACTGTTTGAATATCTGTGGATACTAGAATAGAGACCAACTTGAATTTTGACAGCTGTTCCAAATTTAAATTTAAAACGTCATGAGATATCGGTAATGTGATCACCAATAAACACAGACTACTAAGAGATACTACCCAATAAAAAACTGATTTGCCTACTACTACAGACAAAAAATGCTGGTCATTTTCTATGGTTTTTGAACGAGTTATTGAGCACTTATGATATGTGTGTAGATAAAATACTATTATCTACACACATATCATAAGTGCTCTATAATGTGTTCAGAAACCGTAGGAAATGGCCAGCATTATTACAACCAATTTTATAATGAGAAATTTCTTGTCTTTGGTAGTAGGTAAATCTGAACTTTAATGGTCATTACATACCGATTTATATAACTTTATGGCGCCACGCGGACGAAGTCGCGGGCACAGCTAGTATGCCTATAAGTATATATTAAATCCAGTTTCTAATTAGCTATCGGCATGGATGACAAGTAAGAAACACGAATGACAAATATACTGTCAGACGCAAGAACGAGTGAAATGCACGAAGGTTGCCAGAAGCCACTAAGAACAAACTGGAACAAATTACCTTGCTACTCCGCGAAACCAGTGCCGGGCTCGTGCATGTGTCGCACAGACGCAGCTATTTTGCACGAGCCCGGCACTGGTTTCGCGGAGTAGCAAGGTAATTTGTTCCAGTTTGTTGATATGGACCTCCACAAAGTAACGCCTAGATCTATTAATTAGCCACTAAGAAACTGGAACTTATGATTCTTAGTATTGAGTTCGCACTTATGTTTATAAGTGGCGGCGTGACAACATTCTGACACTTGATCCCAATTTAACTCTTCTAATTTGCTAGTGTAGTGTAACCTATAGTTCAATGGTTCCGGCAGAGTCGGATTGGTTGCTCCACCAAATATTAGTGCATATGCGACGTAACCATACATGGATACAGGGTAAACAAGTTACCTCTTCATGCGTCCAATGGCAGGGCTCAACGATGAGCATGAGGTTGATGAGGTGGAACACGCTCCAGTTGATCTGCACTATCAGCACCGAAATCACGACATCGCCTTCGTCAACTACACGGAGAACAACAAACATTTAAAATGTGTGACGAGCAATTAACTGATGTAAGTTGTATGAGTTGTGAGATTTATAAGTGTTTGTTTTCTATTTCTTTGTCACACTAGTCGAATCGCAATAAGCCAACTACTGGGCAAAGATCTTTCTGCCATGTTTACTGGTTATTCATCATGTTATATTAAGCATTGGACTGAATCAAATACTCTGCACTGTACTGAATTAAGTTAGCAGGGGATAACAGATGCAAACTTTTGCTTTTTGAATAAATAAGTATATGTGTAAGCAAAGTAAAGTAACAGTCCCAGTCATTGATGGTAATCCAGTAATTTACGAGAAGATATGGAAACACACGAGTAGATACAAGAAAAACAATGCCCTACGCGTGTCAAGCACTGGTACAGTTACCTTACAAAACGAAATGAAATTAAAACTGAAAATATGGTGATATGTACGTACATAGGTTCAGCAGCAAGTAATAAGGGGTGAGCACCAGTCGCAGGAAGATCGACATGATCATCACGAGCAGTACCAGGCCGTTGCCCGCGTTCATTTGGATCATCACATCGCTGATGCGATCGTAGGCGAGAGCGAGACGGCGGATCGTAGCCTGCGCGTGCGACGGGTACAGCGGGACATCTAGTAAAGTCATAACATCAATGGTGTCAGATGTTGGACATCGCGAAACTGGATCACACGTCGCCGCAGTAACGTGCTAGCCATTAATTACTTCTGTTATATATTTTATGTATGTTAGTAAGGTACAATACAATAACTCTTTATTGAAAACCACAAACACCCAAAAAGTTACAATATAGAGACATAACATAAGGCACACAATAAGCGGTCTTATCGCTAAAAGCGAGGTAAGGCGAAGGTATTTGTCTATGGGCCTTTTGTAGCCTGTAGATTTGATTTGATTTGATAATGCTGTGTTGAATAATTACTAATAGCCAGGATGAGTGCAAGCTGCGTCGCTACTGCATTGTTACGGCGAGGAAAAACGTGGTGATTATACGTGTAAATAATCCTGTCCGTCTGGTTACCCTGTCACAGGGTACTGAGATCTGATGGTAGTTGCTCTAATCACTAATGTACCTAACAATAATAATCTGATCTGCATTTCTGAAATCATGTTCAAGTCTAGTTCGAGTCTAGTTAAGGCACTGAAAGAAGAAGAAAGAAATAAAGAAAAAACATTTTATTTAAAACTAGCTTTTGCCCGCGACTTCGTCCGCGTAGACTTGTTTAATTGAAACATGCAATCTGCAATATTTCCTGGACAAATTAATAAGAATTAGTTGCTTTGCTGTTCATGACGTCACGGCGGCGTATAACTCACTTATCAGTGTCCCGTGGGAACTATGCATTTTTACGGGATAAAAGTATCCTATATGTTAATCCAGGTTATAAACTATATGTGTGCCAAATTTCATTCAAATCCATTCAGTTGTTTTTGCGTGATCGAGTAACAAACATCCAAACATCCAAACATACAAACATCCAAACATACAAACTTTCACATTTATAATATTAGGAGGACTACCAGCACTCTACACTGGCAGTAGAAATCTGGCAAGGTGGTGAAGAAAGGCTTCTAATGTACCTGTGTTCGTCTTCCCTTGGATGGTGATGCCATCGACCAAACTCCTGACGGACTGTGGCCCTAGGAACAAATCCTCCAACGTCGCTTTAGGTTTCAGCTCCAGGTTTCCTTTGAAAATACAGTGAGTTGAGTACTTAGATATAAATGGGTGACGACACAAAACATACTACCTTATTCCGACTGCACGCTATAAATATTAAATGAAAAATAATATAGCGCTGATTAACGAATGAACGAATGAATCTTGTATTCATTGAAATAAAACAATTTATACGGTTTATATCGCATGTATTGTAACGAATCTAATTCCCGACGTTTCGACGTTAAATTGTTTTATTTCAATGTCTACAAGTCGCGAAAACATAAGAAAATACTATGAATCTTGTATTGCTTGAATGGTTTGAATTCAAGCAATGAATGATGTTGATCTTGATTTGGTTGTAGTTTGCTGTTGTTAATTTCGGTTTATTATTCTTCACTTCTTATGTTTCAAACTCGTTCTATCGCAACAATGGCAATTTTGTCACCGAGGATTTGATAATTTGCAACAAGGTAACCGTACCAGTGCTGGACAGGTTAAGGGTATTGTTTTTACCAGTAGTTGACATCATTGTCTCACGTTTTTATTCGCGTTGTTGTGCGTTGTCTAACAGTCAATCACCAGTAATGGATCTATTTTGTGGGAAAGATTATAATCGTATTGATGTCGATAATAATGATGGTAAGAACTCCAGTGATGATCATTGGGTTATGATCTTAAACCAGTCACCGTGTCGAAGCTGCTTCAGCTGCTGGTTGAGCGCGACGGAAGCAGCATGCACACCGCACGCTGAGCAGTTCCACTGGAGCGCCATCACAACTCCTATCATGTTGGAGTAGTAATATGTGTAGTACATGCACATTATAGGCCCTGTGAATCCCTATGAGTATTAGGAATGCATGGGAGTTCGTTTCTTTGTTCGTCATTATTTTCACAAAACAGAACAAGGAGTTGACGAGATAGTTTTAAGGCTGGAGAGAGGTGAACAGCCAGACAATGCGAATAAAGGCTAGCTTTATCCCGAATTTGGTGTCTCTAAGCAAAAAATCCTATCCTCCTTTTTAACGATTTTGCTGGAAGTCAAGCTGTAGGCTAAAAAACCTTGAGAGAGTTTACTAGTAAAATTAGAGCTGGTAGTATAACACTTTAATTGATTTGTCTATAGTAGTTTATGCAACTGTATAGGGTACTAATGATATGCGTGTAGATAAAAGATATTACCGACCTTTCAGTATTTTATTCCACCACGGAGGGAAAAAATTCACTCGAAAAATTTAATTATGCTTCTTCAGAATTACCAGCGTACAGTTAAGTTAAATTATTTGAGGAAAAGATCTTCTATCTAAATGTCCCGATACTTTCACCTCCGTCGCAATACTTGCAATAAGTAAGTATTCTTCTATCAAGATTATGGGTCGATAAATTGAGAGAACTATCAAAGACTGGAATTTGGGTAGCAACAGAAAACTTACACATTTTGTCTTTTTTCATAGTTGTGTCCGTTAAATTGTAAATATCTAACAATTGAATTCCTGCGGACCAAATCAGCATGCAGGCGATCGCAATACTTCTCATCTTGTCTGATTTGTCAGATGGTGGTATCATCTTGAGGTCAAAGTTGATCTGAAATCACTATTAGATATAAGGAAGGAGGAAAAGGCTTTTTCTTATGTTTCGTGTTAAAGATCGTTCTCAAGTAGCGTACATTTGACATTTCGTTTTTTTAGAAATGAAATTAATATCTCATGCACGCTCCAGTGAGTGATGACATATTTGAAAATTGGGAGTCATTGAGTAAGATAAATTGGAATACCTTCGTATCCATGACTATTTACTACCTGTTGCAGCTGCTTCAGTACTTGAATAAGGCTCTCCATACGAGAAGGTCCCATATAAATTGTGATGTTAGCAACGAGCATCACTAAGAACATATCGAAGATCCAGATTGCCGCCTTCAGCGTGGACTCGCCAGCACGAATATGCTTGCCCGGCTCCTGACAGAAATCCCACACTAGCCCTGCTATCATCACTATATCTGAAATTATTAAATTACCGTGCAAGTTTTAAGGAAGAAACACATTTACGTTATAAATTCATAGATTAATTGTAAAATAGACGCATTGTATGTAAGGCTCAACTTAAAATATCATTATGAAAATTTTACAAGTAGGTTGACCATTAATGAAGATATTCTGCTACGAGCGGTGGGAACAGCGCGGCTCGCAAATCGCAAGGCAGCACTCACAGTGTGAATACTACTGTAGCAAGCTGACTTAGTGCAGTGTGTTTTCGTTGAAGGCGGCCAAGACTAAGTAATTGCTAAAGGACAACGATCGACAGCAACGATACCTACGATCAATTGGCAACGCACGCAATTGCGTCGTAGTCAGTAGTTTTGTTGTGTCTGCCATGAATGTATCGTAGACGTGTATTTACAATGTATTTACTGAAGGCGGTTATAAGCAGGCGTTGCACCGTGGCGAGCGATGACGCGAGCACGACCCGCCGGGCGGCGCGTGCGTGGGTCACGCGCAGAGGCGCCGCCCCAAACGCACGCGACGCACGCAGCACCAGCGCCACCGAGCCGGACACTACGCAGCCGGGCTCGGAGGGATCTGTGGCATTAGTTCTACTGATGAGGTTACCCTTTAACGTGGTAAACAGCGAAAAAGCGAGTAATTTGACGTTAATGAGGCAGCGAGTATTAAAATAATGAAGATGTGGGTTTTTGAGTGGACTCCTTTCTACCAAAAATATGCGAAGAAGCAGATCGGCAGACTAGAAAAACATCCATCCATCCGTCCATCTCTCAGCTGCCCTAAAGCAGCAATATTAAAATAAATCTGTTTTCTTCTTTCTTGGTTTCTTAGACCAGATAGTCTATCCATGGTTTTAACTCTCATACACCTCATGTAACAGTCACAACGGTTCACATGGCGCAGGCCATGTCCACTTCAATAGAAGAGGTGCTTGATATTTTAGATTTCATTATTGTTTCAAAATGATCGAGCCCTTACCATGATTAACAGTTTTAAGTTTTTGAATTTTATGAAGCCTTTCCTTCGACGACTTCATGGTAACTGTATTTGTTAGACTGGAATGGTTTAATTCACCTGTAATTAATTTGTTTGAAAGAACTAAGGTATATTGGTTTTATGAATATGGTAAAATTGAATTCATATTTCAGTGCCTCTAGTTAAAAAGAGTTTAAAACTTTATGCTTGCTCCACGGGAACTTGAAGGCCATGAAACATGGAATTTGTTGAAAGCAGCTTAGGGCTTTAATGCGTCTCTTTAGTATGTTTTATAAGTTATATATCCTAGTTTCCTGATTCTAAACTTGCAGCAAACACAAAAGAATATATGTTTGGCATTTGAGTCTCATCGAGTTTAACTGGATGCACTGATTTGCACTAATTAATTATAACTAAGTTTAACAATATTCTGCTTCATGTAACCGTTTTGATGGGGTGGATATTCAGCATAGACTGTTAATGGAAATCCAACTTAGTAGTGGTTTAGATAGTGAAATTAATTTAATTTGTATTTGTAATGAAATCGTCATTTTGTTACTTTTTTGTGATCAGATGAGCTGACATGTATATAAACCTACCTCTATAAGAACTATTTAAGAAATATAATATATGCCAATCAACGAACTCTGTCACATCCGAAAGTAAAAATAATGAGATTAATATTTTGTGTTGCGCTTAGTTGCTACAATAAAACGAAAAGTGTATAACTTGCAATTCTTAATAAATTAATAAATCATCAACGTACAACTACTAAGCTAACTCTGAAGTGACAAAAAGGGTAACTAACTGCTAAATATTTAAATCGCTGCTATAGACTTCAGAGAATACCAAAAGTTTTAACGACTCGCGGACAAGAAGCCGTCAAGATTCTGCATGGTTGCCTCTGGCACACCCAGTCGAAGACGTTAAAAAGATCTACACGTGACTATATTGTCAAGAGAGTAAAAGCTTGCGTCGATGTTAAGCTCTTGGGGTGGTCAGCAACTCCGGCTGTTGACTGTGCTCAAAAGTTTAACACCATCGGGCCTGTTTTTCGAAAATAAACTGAAATTCCTTCGTTTATAGTATCTACTGTTGCCGCTGTTGCTGTTGTGTAGTATAGTCATTTTATTTGATTATCATTATTCTTTTTCAATTTTTTCCGCGTTTCAAGTGTCTATTGCTGTGTAAGAATACTTTGCGGATTTTTTATGGCAACGTATATGCCACCCGGCGACAGACGTCAGACACCTGAGGTTTCCAAGATAGACTACTGTCTATAATTAGACGCAGATTCTTCACATGAGACGCCAACGGAATCGGTATGTTTTCAAACAGGATCGGTGCCATGCGTGTCAAGTCAGCCGAAGCGAGTATGCGGCTGCTGCCAACTACAATAGCCTAACACTTGGATGTATTGACGGTGATCCCAAAACTATGAGACCATGTGAAGATGTGGTGAAGGTCGTAGTTGATTTCCATGACCGCACGATCCAAGTCATTAATGTTCGCATGGGAGTACAACTGCAGGTTGTCATTATTATAAAGGTTGTAAGAGCAATTGATACCAGGAGTTAGAAAGAGAAGAGGACCGAGAATACCGCCCTGTGGAACACCAGAAGTGAGATCACACCAGTCAGAAGAAGATCGATCAGCACAAACCATGTGACGGCGATCGTGAAGGTAGGAAAAAAACCATTCAGCTGCTGTTGATGAGATGAGCAAGTGATTCAGGGTAGCAAGTAGAAGGTCATGATTTACGGTATTGAAAGCATTTGAGAAATCAATCAGGACTAGTACAGTCCTGATTGAGAACAGTTGTAAATTATTTTAGAAGTTTTTCTTTATTGATTAGGAAAGGAATATTACATATAAGAATCAAATAATAGTAGTTTATGCAATTGCTATATGTATAATGAGAGGCCTTAAAACACGAGTGTGGGTTTATGAAACAAGCGTCAGCGTGTTTCATAATAGGATCACACTCGTGTTTTAAGGCCTAATTATATACAGTTGCATACATTACTTAATCTACACACATATAATTACAGCAAAAAACCGCAACAGAAAGAAACCAACAAGCGAATGACAACAGTAATGGCGGCAATATGTTCTCCGTCCAGACGAACGTTTTTTTTAAATCATAAACAAACGAATGAAGTCCCTACTCTCGTGTCATTCGAGATCAAATGTCGTGCGGTTTATATTAAAAACATACTGGATTGACGTTTCGTATCGATAACTGTTTTAATATCTATGGATACTAGAATAGAGACCCACTTGAATTTTGACAGCTGTTCCAAATTTAAATTCATAACGTTTTAGAGATATCGGTAATGTGAAAATCATTAAATTACAGATTTACCTACTACCACAGACAAGAAAATTCTTATAATAAATAACATTGGTTGTAATAATGCTGGTAATTTCCTACGGTTTTTGAATGCATTATAGAGCAGTAACGATATGTGTGTAGATAAAATTGGTTTATATTTATCAGATTGGTAGGGTAGGCAGTGTCTTTATGACTCTACTGAGTACACGCCGCTGCTACTATCGTCAACCGTTGCAACTTTGCCTTAAGCGTAACAACTCTGCCTTAGGTGCAAATAAGTGCTAGAATATTTATCCTCATATTTTATGTACGTTATTATCTTATTACGAGATACGTTTTTGATCGAATGGTATTATTATACTTGTAAATTGTATCTGATATCCCCGTGTCCGTAGTGGGCAGAGGCGAGCGCGCTTTGCGAAACTAAAGGTTTCTGCACTAGGCCCACCACGATAGAGTTCCTGGAGTGAGATTTTTGAATCTCACCGGGTGACTAAAGCTCACCAAAATGGCCGTTTTTCATAGAGATTCCGCCATTTTGGTGAGCTTTTGTCATCTGGAAGGCGATTTTTGAATCTTACAGGGTTACTTATGGTCACTAAAGTGGCCGAATCTCTAGGAAAACCGCCATTTTTGTGAGCTATAGACACCCGGTGAGATTCAAAAATCGCATTCCTGCGCGTGCGAATGAAAACGAGTCATTAGTTAGATAGAGAGGTATACAGTACTACGCCTCTTATACCTAAACGCCGTTTTTGTTCGAACAGAGACTTCTGTGTTTGTAATATTAATTGTAAAGTTGACACGGCCGGTAAAGTTGGCACTAATTAACACTAATTTTGTCGCTTGTAGGTATTTCACTGTTTCCTAAGCACGTAAGTTTTGATTCCAATAAACTTTATACCCCTAAAATCAATCAACACAGACAACTTACAATTTACTAAGGGTATTAAGGTTACATTACAAAATAGTTTCTCTAAAGCACGAATTTTTTCGTTCAAATTCTCCGAGCACTGACAGCAATGCGGTTTCAAGCTTATTACTCTGTTTGTTCTCTTTAAATACTTAGCTTTCTTTTGTTTTTAAAAAGTAATAGGAACTGACATAAGCGGCTTTCGTGCCCATAATTATGAGCCAACTTAAAAACAAATCGTACCAGAGATATTATACTGACGGATTGATAGTACTCCGTGTCGTTCGCACCTTTACGTAAAAACAATTACGTTTTAACTCAAATTATAACATTATCCTTTGAACCTAGGTTTGACTTTAGGTTGTCTTAATTATAATATCAATGTTGGAGACTTGTATATCATTTGGCAGGCTAAAAAAAAAAGAAATGCATGAGCCCTTTTCGAAATTTGAGACGGAAAATAGTTTTGCGCCGCTTTTTACATGAATTATCAAAACATTGCAAACCCAGTTCTAAGGTTTAGGCCTTAGCAATAGCATACTAAAAATCATGACTACAGGTTATGGTTTAGAGGGTAGAAAACGTTATCGCCACTCATATGCTGAGTGTTTTTTGAGACATGGTATATTAGACACAGTCCTCTTAGTTACACGCTCTCTTAAAGTAGGTACGGTACTTTTTCTTCGTGTCACTCAGTGCGTCTGTTTGTTACTGGGCTACTTGAAAAGGGATTAAAATACTGACAAAGTAAGTCGCGGGAACATGGGCTGAACGTCCCACATTTGTAATTCACTAGCGTTTTTCTTGGACATTAGGCGTCCATCCCTTTCATACATGGTAATTGTTTAGAAAGGGACACTTCTATGCTTCATGCCAACAGTTAAAGCTAGCATGGTAGGCTTGGTTTGAGACTACATCTTCTCGTTTATAATTCAGCAAGTTTTATTTCCACTGAGGTAGTTCAAAAGAGATAGCTAGTATCTTGGTCCTAGTCGTTAATTACGGTCTCTCGTTGATTCTCCCTGATTAGCGATCCATATGAGTGTAGAGCAATGGTTTTATCGCATAAACTGACATAATGGACGTTTTGTGTCACGCTTGGAGTAATATACGGGTAGGATATTAAATAAAGTACAAGCGATACAAAAAAGCTTAATAGAAACGGCAGTTTAATGTTATGTTAACAGTCAGACAGAAGTGTTGATTTACACTATCAACTGCAAAATGTGATTGTGATGTGTTGCAACAGAATAGATAAAATTAATAATTTAATTACAAGAACATTAAAGTTTCCCTAATGCGCGAATATCAGAGTACTGTTAAACTGATGCTTGCAAATGGTTTGAGAAATAAACGAATTGAAAACACAATGTTTTATTAAATGCAAATAATTTGGACATAAAGTGTTCGAAGAAAGATAGTGGTCGTAAAATGTTGCATACGAACACCACAATTATACAGGTAAATGGAATTAACAAGATATTTATCGAAAGTAAGTTGTTACGTCGTAGCGGATAAATAAATAAAACTTGTCTCCAAGCCAGTGAATTTGTCGGCTGCTTCACTGGCTCGTGATAATTCTTAGCGACAAATGTTTTTTTTTTGTTTTTCTTGTCATTTTGCGATTAGTAGAATGACTATGAGCAGATGGTTTCCGCAATTTGTTTCATGTAGAGCCAACTTTTCAGCAGGCGCCCCTCCACTTATAGCTGTGTCTTTAGTTTAGTTGATCCAGTTGTAAATGTGGAATGCGAGAGAATTAGACTTTTGAGATATTTTTCACGGAATTCGAGGAATTTTTATATGTATATGAGCTCTTACCCGCCGCTTTATCCGCATAATATCATATATCCATTTTAAAGGTATGCTATGTTTTAATCCAAAGTTTTTTTTCATCTCAATCGGTTCAGCCGTTAATGCGTGATTGAGGAACAAACATCCACACATCCAAATATTTAGACATCATTACTTACGCACTTATAATACAAGCTTCGCCTGCCGGGATTATTTATGCATTTTGTGGGATTTTTACGGCATTAAAAGTATCCTTCATTTTAATTCAGAAAATTATCTATCTGTCTATCAAATGTCATCCAAATCCGTCCACAAGCTAAGTGCGTGATTGCGGAACAAACAGCCAATCATCATTACTTTCGCATTTATTTCGCCATTCTTCGCCAAGCTTCGCTTCGCTT
Source organism: Ditula angustiorana (assembly GCA_963691745.1). NCBI lineage: Eukaryota > Metazoa > Arthropoda > Insecta > Lepidoptera > Tortricidae > Ditula > Ditula angustiorana. The sequence continues at coordinate 2,705,701 of OY829492.1, read as the reverse complement.
TTTGGCCGTCTTAGATCGCCAATTGTTTACCTTGTAAACTATTTTCCGTGCAGTTCTCAATAAAGAGTATTTGTCTTGTTTTGTCTTCTCTTTGAACAGTACCGAAAATTCAATATTTTCTTAATCATGTAGTAAAAAACTCGATTTCCGGGCACTTTCATGAATTATGCTGGAAGAACTCTCTTGTCTCAGTTATCGATGGTCAAAGGGCGACCTTTCTGGTGGGGTGGTGGTGATATTTACCAGGTTTTCCAATAGCGGTATATACAATCCCGGATCCCGGTATCGTACATACTGAAAATACCGGTATTGGAAACCCTAATATTTACGATATTTAAAATCACTTCTGCATCCGCATACTCGTAAAGCTCGGATCGATGTTAGATTGGTTTTTCTATCGTTGTTAAATTACCTATTCTCGTGTCTACCCAAATTATTTGTTAAGTGTTATTCTCCGCCTGTAAACCATATTAATTATTGCTTGTCTCGAGTAGTTAACAACGTTCTAACCAAAAATTTCAGTTTGGCTACAAAGTTTTGATTATTGTACACATAAAACATTCTGATGCTGGTGCGTTTATAGTAGTTTATGCAACTGCTATTTTAGGGCTTAATTATATACAGTTGCATACATTATTTTATCTACACACATATCATAACTGCAAAAAACCGTAACAGCAAAAAACCCAAAAAAGGAATGACAACAGTAATGGCGGCAATTCGATCCATCCGTCAAGACGAACGTTTTTTTTTTAAATCATAGACAAACGAATGAAGTCGCTATTGTATGTATGTATGTATGTAAATTCTTTATTGTACAAAAAACATAAATTACAAAAAGAGATACAGCTATTGTCATGGCAGTCGAGATCGTGCGTTTAAATTAAAAAAAAAACATACTGAGTTGACGTTTTGTATCGATAACTGTTTTAATATCTGTGGATACTAAAATAGAGACCCACTTGAATTTTGACAGCTGTCCAAATTCCAAAATTTCTTTTTGTTCCAAATTTAAATTCATAACGTCAGAGATATCGGTAACTTTAAAAAACACATTTACCTACTACCACAGACAAGAAAAATCTTATAATGACATTGGTTGTAATAATGCTGGTCATTTCCTACGGTTATTGAACGCGTTATTGAGCACTTATGATATGTGTGTAGATAAAATATCATTCTCGATTAACAGTCTCTATTTGTTTTATTTAAAAAGTGAAAAAAGGATTCTTGGCTATCCTATTAGGCTCTAGGATCCCACCTAAAATCAGCAAATTAATAAAACGGACCCCTCACGTATTTTTAAGTCAAGAAATGCCCGACATGTTTCGGACCAGTCCGTGGTCCTTAATCACAAGTCGGGCATGTCTCGAGTTAAAAATACGTGAGTGATCCGTTTTATTAATATGTCCGAGTCTCACGGTCTTATCTTATCTTATCTTAAATACAAGGGGTCCTTTCGGATTGTAACGGTCTGGCTTTGGGTTCAGCAGCCCGTCACGTTCACAAATATATTTTATACTGAAGTCTTAATAAATCAATTATATTATCTCTTGAGATATGGCCCGCCACAATATATGCACCAGTAATGCTACTTAGAATCCCCTTTGTAGGGAAATCTTTAATAGATGTATGATCTACTCGCACAGTAAGCACCTATAAGGCATCTACCTTAAGATATTTAACTACTTAAATGCTATCTATAACGTTAACAATTTGTCGCTGAGTGGCTAAATAAACATTAGGCAATTAGTCCGGCGCGGTCATTTCAGTACGAACAAAAGTCTGTAGGCATGACCATATAAGGAGGTAAACAAACCTGAAAATATGACCATATAAGGAGTCAGACTTGCTGGCGCCTACGAAGCTAATGTCCCTGAAGTAGCCAAAGAAGCCAAAACGCAGACGCTAATGTCCCTAAAGAAGCCAAAACGCAGACGCTAATGTCCCTAAAGTAGCTAAAGAAGCCAAAACGCAGACGCTAAAGAAGTTAAAGAAGCCAAAACGCAGACGCTAATGTCCCTAAAGTAGCTAAAGAAGCCAAAACGCAGACGCTAAAATAGCTAAAGAAGCCAAAACGCTGACGCTAAAGAAGTTAAAGAAGCCAAAACGCAGACGCTAAAGTAGCTAAAGAAGCCAAAACGCAGACGCTAAAGAAGTTAAAGAAGCCAAAACGCAGACGCTAAAGAAGTTAAAGAAGCCAAAACGCTGACGCTAAAGAAGTTAAAGAAGCCAAAACGCAGACGCTAATGTCCCTGAAGTAGCTAAAGAAGCCAAAACGCTGACGCTAATGTCCCTAAAGAAGCCAAAACGCAGACGCTAATGTCCCTAAAGTAGCTAGAGAAGCCAAAACGCAGACGCTAATGTCCCTGAAGTAGCTAAAGAAGCCAAAACGCAGACGCTAATGTCCCTAAAGAAGCCAAAACGCAGACGCTAATGTCCCTGAAGTAGCTAAAGAAGCCAAAACGCAGACGCTAATGTCCCTAAAGTAGCTAGAGAAGCCAAAACGCAGATGCTAATGTCCCTGAAGTAGCTAAAGAAGCCAAAACGCTGATGCTAAAGTAGCCAATGAAGCTAAAACGCTCTTCTGAGACTATAAATAGACCACAGAAGCGAGAATCGGGGCTTTTTACTGTTGTCTGGCGTACTGAGTAGACGTGCAGAGAACTCTTCTTGATGATTCATTATTTGGCATTCAAGCCGTGTGGACGTGGGTTACGTTACATACCAAATTGAAGTACCATTATTATATTCACACCCGAATCGAACGAAACTGCGCTACGGTATTGGTGAGATCTTTCCTATTTAACTGTATTATTTGTTAAAATTAAAGTGTATTGTGTGTATTTCAGCGATCCTACAATTGTTTCACTTGTTTGAATTTAACTTCAATTAGTGTTAAAGTAAATGTCTTGGCAAGATGAAACTTGCATTTTGCTGTTGCATTAGTGTTAACTTCATGGCTCGACCGGAGCGATCCTTTGGACGGATACCTAACATGGTGACAACGAAGTCCTCTGGATTTAGAATCCAAACGGTTGGATGCCCCAAAATGTGGCCTCTTTTGGGCATGGGTTTTCATTCATGATAAACTTTATTGATTATCATGTTTAATTTCCTGTGTGAGCTCGCCACACACGGGAATGTTGGTCCACTATGAGGATGTCTAGACAGTGAGGTTCTCATGTGGTCCAGCTTGCTGTGGACCGTACTGATCTATATATGTATATATTCACTCGTTTGTGTAGGGGTATCCAGGGGCCCTTCTTCTCTCCCAACCCTCTCGGCTGTGTGGGGGCCCAACCCAGACGTAACACCGGGATTTAGGTATAGGTCTATAGAGGTAGTCCCGAACCTCGCATCTTATAGGGTTTTAGAATAGATAGTAATCCATTCCTTGCATCGAGGATGGGTTAGAGTTAGGGGTTTATTCATTGCACTGAGAATAAACAACATTACACACACACACTAAATTTAAATGTGAGGCCAGCCCTCTAGATTTGTTAACACCATAGCTTAATTTAGGGAAATAGGAACCTTCTCTAAGTGTAGGCATAGGGCGTAGGTTCGTCATTAAGCGGATGGAAATCCTAATTTCTTTTGGACATTTATTTCAGGTCTTAACTTTAATTACTTACCATAATTACTTTCAACTATTTACCATAATATATTTTATCTTGTGTGAGCAATTCTAGCCTAAGATGGGATTTTATTGGTTGATTCTGTAGCATTGAACAATGTGCTATTTTACAGTAAAAATACCTTATACTACATTTGGTTGGAATTGTTAAGAAATAAAACAAAACCATCCCATATATTTGTTCTTTCCTAGCGAAGCAAAGCAAGCTTAGTATTCCTACTACCAAACGGAGGGGAGTCCTATATTAAGGTCTGACCAAATACATTCATTATCAATCAGATATCCTTCACTACAGTCAAAATATGACTTTGTTCAAGCTATAGAAAACGTAGACTTGATGTATACTGTTTTTGGTAGATGAAAACCCTACCTTGGCTAGAAAGCTTATACTTTACTTAGTGAAAGTAATATTATGGTTTAAATAACATAAGTTATTTAATGTCTACAGGACTAAACTTTATTATAAAGTATGTACTTATAATCAAATGAAGTATCAACAGCATACTTACTTTCATCGTACTTACTGTTTCAATAATACTATTGACTTTAACCAAGAACTTGATATTATAATGTTAATTCACTAAAAGAACAAAGATTCTTATTATCCTTGCTTTAGATTGATAAAGTCAAATCTATTGAGTTTCTTGCGGCATTTCTTCTCAATAGACTCCCTTATGAAGTGCTGGTAATATTTGCTAACTACAGAGAGAGAAGCTAAATTACCTTATCCTATTTGAAATAATCAAGAATAAAATCTATGAAGGAAAATACTTTTGCTTTATGCATTTCTATGAAATAATATTATTCTATAACTTTGTAATCAATACTGGGTTATAAAACTGTTCCATAAATATGGCAGAACCCAAGTCTCTCTCTCTTTAAATAATAATAAAAGTGGAGGAGAGACGAAGTAATGTGACGGTCTCACTGGAAGGTGCGGGGAGTGGGCACTTCCTTTACCACAAAAAAAATATTTACTAATAAAATCACTAGAATTCATCATTATGATATCAAACATCTAATCAGCCTATTTCTATAATCTTTATAAATCAACCTCTAAGTATCTATCGACTGATGTTATTATTGAATCTATTTCACGTTCAACGCTCGTAAGCCTCAGCAATATTTAGACGTTACTTAAATAGGTAGATCATAGGTTACTCTAAGATGTAGGATGTTCATCTGTAGCTTAATAGGTACCATTTTTACGCACTAAAAGAACCGAGGTTATTTACGGATCACAACGAAGGGTTATCACCACTAGACGAATCACTGGCCAAATCTTCAATCATCAATCTTCAATTAAATCTTCAGTTAATTTTAAGTACTAGTTTTAAGCGATTAAATCAAACAAACTCCTCCCAATTAAAGCCTCCATACGAAATCTCCCAATTAGAATCTCCATATAAATTAAATAGTAAAACTAATTCAAATAAAATAAAAATAATTCCAAAAATAAAACAAGTCAAAAACCAATAAAAGAATATTGAAAAAAAAGAACGATTTGGAGTACCGCTACAATATGGGTTGCCGTGACTAGGATATTTAGTGTTTATAATATTTAGGATAGCTTTTATTAAGTTTGTTTGATTTAATCTAGTGGTCGATTTATTCGGCCACAATTTGTTGTTTGTGAAATGGAAAGTGCATGAAAATGGTATTTCTAGGTAGAATATTAGGGAGAGAAATGAGTAAATTCTAAGTAGGAATTTATTCTTTAAACTTTTCACAGAAACCAAATTTCATTATAAATTTAGACACGTCACAGGTATTTATGAAGTTGTACTGGGTCACGCAACACTTCAAATTAAATTTTCACTTTCATTTTTCATCCTTTGCGTTACAATCACAATTATTAGGCATCTTGTTTGCGTAAAGTTCCGTGGGAAGCAAGCATTTTATACAGCAGAATTCTTGTTCTACAAATTAACATCATTTGTCAGGATGTTATAGCTATGTTTCTTCCATTCACTTAGCTTTGCTTCAGAAAAGCACTGTATTTACTTCTGTTAGTAATTTCACTAAAATTAATTACATTAATGAGATTTTTCTCCATAGAAAACTGAATGCAGGTAGGCTATCAACAAGATACAAATAAGGCATAGATAAGATAGCGGGTAAACCAATAAGCATTCATTTAATCAGCCGTGTATAGACGCTTCATTCCGTATTTAAAACGAACGTAAGCAAAATCAATGTATTTCAATTTTTCAATGTTTGCCGACAGTATTGCACTCATTGAAGTTCGTGTCGTGTATAGAAATTATAGTATGTATCGGTATTTAAGCAAACTTAAAAATTAATTTTATGTTTTGTAAGGGCCGGTACAGACGACTGAACTAGACGGTCAGACGTGATTGTCGGGTCTTGCGTGTTGGACTCGACAAGTTGTTTCGTTTTATTCATGTTTGTCAAACAAATTGCGTATCTAATGGTCTAGTTTTACTTAATAAGTAGGCATGCGAATTGAACAAGCGTTTGTTAAATAGGTAGTATGTTCTTACGTGTGGCTGAAGTCTTAGTTGACGTAAACGTATCAACAACGTTGGGTTTCTCGATACATCTGGTCGTTTGAGGGAGTCTTTATTTTATGTTGGTATTGGTACCTTTATTCATTCATAGTAAATTGTAGGTAGGAGTAAGAGGGTTGTAAAAAGTAAGAATGTAATGTTTGTATGTTGTAGGTATTGTATTGTTTGTTGCATCAATCTGAACTGAACAACAGATACCGATCGTTCTCAGGTTCAGCTCTTTGGAGTCTATTATCATGTTAATGAACAGGGCAGTTATATGTTTGCCAATTTTTATGAAATAGATTTTGTTTAGACGAGTGGGGCGCAGTTTTTGACAAAGCAACAGTTATAAAGTTTTATCAACGGGGGGTTGCTTTGTAATTTAGTAACATGCACAGATTCTATATCAGTTCCAAAGCACGGTTGCGAATTAATTAATTGCATTAAAGTGTAGGCTGTATTATGTTAGACGTGTAATTATGTAGGAAATGTTTCATCGTGTTTCCTCATCATCATCATCATATCGGTTAGGGGACGCCCGCTGCTGATCATGAGCTTTCGCGGGGATTGCTGTAGCAACCGGCCTTATGCTGCTCGCATCCAGCTATTGCGTTTACCTACTTAGTATAGTTATTTATACTTATCAATCGATTGCCTAAGAGTAGAATTACTATAGGTGCAACTAAGACCCAGGGACAATATCAAAACTAGCCTGACAATTATTTGACTGGTCGTTCGGTAACTTTTATCTAGTTGTTATTAACAGAAAGTATCGAATCAACAAAGTAAAAAGGTCTAATTTAAGTATGCTTGGTTAGGTCAGCAAAACCAAGAAAACGGAAATATACCAACCTACTGGTACAGGAGTAGTCGTAGTAAGAGAAGAAAAGTATGTTGTATGTGGAGTCTATTAACTAGATTACATTATATTCACAGAATGGGTATATGTATAACACCTAGTGAACTTGGTAGAAAGTTTCAAGATTTAATTAAGCAAATAGACTAAGTTAGCTAGGAATTTAAAGGTAAGTAATTAAACTCTTCATTGTACATAAGCATTATCTAAAATTGAATAAAATTTAACTTCATCAAAATAGGACAAGTAAAGTTGAAGAAAAGGGGGGTTGTATGTATGTAGTGCTATGTAGAATGAAAATTTAAGTTTCTGTTAGCTTGTCAAACTGGTAAATTGTTATCGGTTTCATTAAAATAGGGTAAGTAAAATTGAGAAAAAGGGGGGTTGCAATTTTACTTAAAATAAGAATACCTAAGGTTGCGGGATCTGTCTGTTCATCAAACTAGTAACTACAGAATAATACTTTATTTTAAAATTAGGGAATCTTAAGATAAGTATTATACGACTACTATAATGACTACTATGATATTCTAAGTTCCATTCTAAAGTTTACCAACATATTCTTTACAATATGTGCAATATGTGATAACATAAGTCATAGAATAAAGTTTGAGATGTAAGCAATGGGAGGTTTTAGAATTGCAAATAGGTAGGTGTTGTTATTCTGACTAGTGGTTCATTTCAAGATGAGCATGATTAAAAACCTCCGAGCATAATAAGTAGGAAAAAGAAAACTTACCTTTTATTTTGATAAAAGTAGTTCAAGTAGGAACAGAAAACTAGACTTGGAAGAGTCTTGTGAGGTCTTTGAGTGGAATGGTACTTTGCTCATAATTATAGTTTACTTCACCGATGTGTTGGAGGTTTCCTCACGATGTTTTACTATCATAAAGTGGTTCCTGGTATCTTTCATGTCAGTATTATAATAAGATACACAAGCAATGTATATACAATGTTGTAGGGTTCAGTTAAAATGAATAAGGAAACATAGAAAAGTAAAGCATTTATTGTATAAGTTACCCTTAGTAAGCTAATTTCACCAGTTTAAACAAAAAGAAAGGAAAGGTATTGCATAACTTCCCGAATCAGTAAGTTAAGCAAGAAAGTACAGGGTCTCAAGCAAGTTGAAAATACTTGGCTGCGCACTCCCTCATACACTCATGTATGAAAAAATACTTTTATAACTTATTGCAGAAGGTTTTCCATTAGCTCATGTACAGTGATAGTTTTCACAAATCAATATAGAATAGGAGTAGTAGGTATAAAGCGAAGATATTAATAAATTTTAATTAACGGGTTACATTTGTCAAGTAATGGAATAGCAAGTATGAGTTACGCACCTATGTCAAATTATTTCTATCAAATTAGTAACATTCATAGCCATAAAATCCGAAGGCAACACTTATAATTTAGACATATCACTTTAGGTTAGTGCGTAGTGTAATATAAAACACTGAGTGCAATGCATCAAACTTCTCCCATAGCATTAAAGGAACATCGCGGTAGCATTTGTAGCAATCACAGATATATTATTAGGTTCAGTTTTATTTCATAGACATCACATGGTAGCAGCAGGTTTTAGATTGTGCAATGTTTTTATGCCTGCAGTAGAAATAGTATAGCATCTTGATCATTCCTTTGTCATTAGGTAGAATGATCAACTATTATCTTCAAACTCCTGAAACAAGTAAGGAGCATGATTAACTTAGTTTTAAGTAGGCTACATTATCCAAGAGTGTGTATTGCATATGATTTGTTTAGTGAGTATAGGTTAAGGTTCACAATCACTAATGATATTGCATACTTAAGAAATAAGTGAATAGTAAAATACTTACAAAAATTAAGGTACCTAGACTTGTAGGGATACTTTGGTTTTCTCACGGGGTTTTATACATAACGTATCCATTCCGTACATGTTTGATGATGATTAAACTGCATAAGCGGCTGGTTATAGCACGTCCATCTTCAATGTGTGGTTGTAAGTAGGTATTCGGATAAAAAAATTTAGCATCAGAACATAATTATGCTACGGCACATCGTAAAAGTAATTAATGACTTCTTCACCTTCTTTAAATGGCGATAATTAATAATAACAAATGAAATCGAAATCAACAAAACGTTTAGGACATTTTGACATTTTTGACAAATTTATTATAGGTTTTCGATTTTTGCTCTCCTAGAAAGGCAAAGGGATTTCTAACCATACAGCCACGTTTACTATGATATTTAATTTTAATTTTCAAATTCTTATTTTAAGTGTTAGCCTGGATACTAGGTCTTTTAGCCAAGTCTCCTACCGAGACTGAGCTTTTTTGATAAGTAGGAAAATTTTACCTTGACCTCGCAATTACTTGTGATATATAAATAAATAAATAAAAATACAAAAGCTATCGAATCGTATTACTAGTAGTAAATTTTATTAAGCCTCGTACCGTTTCGAAATAAATTTTGCGCGACTGCCGGCACAAGGTAGGGTTTTGTTTTATGAGCACCTATTAAGCTTTAGTTGAAAAAAAAAGAGGTGATATGTTTTATTGTTTAGTAGAAACAATACGCATAGGTTAGGAACGAAATGCATATGCTATGCTAGGCTAGAGCCAGAAATCGTTACGATGGACGAGAAGTTGTCTTTTAAGATTTAAATAAGGTAAACGCCCCTTTTATTGGCATTTAAGGTAACAACCATTAGTATCTGGGTTTGAACTTTTCGGGGATATCCGACGCTGTTGCTAGTGCCGTCTATAGGATTGTACGCTACTAAAGTATTTAAGCGGAAAAAAAATAACGCGGTCCGAGTGTTGCATTCGTTCTTTTACATTTTAATTAATTGTATCTAACCAATCAAAGTCAAGGTCGGGGTTTAAGGTCACCACGGTCTGAAGTTGGGTGGAAGGCTTCCACTGGAAGCTGACGCTTTTGCGATAAGAAATAGGATGATTAGTTTTATAGGTATTGTCATAGTCATAAGTAAAGAAAGATATTAATATCTTAGGTTCAAAAACTAGTGTTAGTTACAAAGTTTTAGTAACTGAATTGTGCTAATTGTTTCGATTCCAATGTTATCATAAGTAATGATAGATCTTAACAATTTTAGGTTCTGTTTTCTAGGTTTTACATAGTCACTAATAACTAGATTGTGTAAATTGGTTCGATCCCAATGTTAAATTCTTGCTGCGTTATGTATGTTGTATGCAAACTCGTTATGCTACAAAATCGATTACAAATACATAGGAAAATACAGATAGTGGTAGAAAGGCGAACTTATTAATTAAAAAGATGTCTACTTGCTAACCTTTGAGTAAAAGTCAGAGGATAATATATAAGTTTTAGTAACTGGACTGTGCAAATTGGTTCGATCTCAATTTTATCATGAGTAATAATAGATCTTAGCCTTTTTAAGTTTTAATGCGCTAAGTTTTACATAGTTTAGTAACTGGACTGTGCAAATTGGTTCGATCCCAATGTTCAATTCTTGCTGCGTTATGTAAGTTGTATGCAAACTCGTTATGCTACAAAATCGATTACAAATACATAGACAAATACAGATAGTGGTAGAAAGGCGAACTTATTAATTAAAAAGATGTCTACTTGCTAACCTTTGAGTAAAAGACCGAAGATAATATATATGAAACGTACGTAATGTATTTACAAATTGGTTCGACCCCAATTTATAATTCATGTTGTTTTTTGTGATGAGCACCTACAGTGAATTGGTTCGATCCCAATTTATAATTTATTTTGAGTTATTTGTGATAAGTACTTACATTCGAATTGGTTCGATCCCAATTTATAAATCATGTTGTGTTATTTGTAAAAAGTACTTACTTAATGATTGATTTGGTCCCGGGTTTTAATTCTCATGCTGCTATTATGCAGCGATAGCAAGTGATTGGTTCGAATCCAATTTTTAGTTCATGGTGAATGATTTGTGTTAGGTATCAGTTCGACCCAAGTTTTGGGTTATACTTGCTATTTATGTATGAAGTATTGGTTCGACTCCAATAACACTACTTTCGAGACATAAACCTTTTAAAACTTTAAAATTAATTGAACTTATTTTTAAGTAATTAAGTTGGTGTTAGAGACTATTTCAGTACTGGACCGAAAGCGTTACCTATATCTTATTTATTTCGCTCTGAGAAAGGGTACTATGTACATAGTATCCCTATACTAACTACATAGGTCAATAAAGACATGATAATTATAATTTAGATCTATTGATTAAACGACAGTACGTTAGAGAAAATCTATAGGTGCGAAACATATGATCTGGAACGTAAGAGAGAACAATGTTTAGGGTAATTAATTAAGTAATATAAGGAGCAGGGAGTGAATCAGTGATGACTTCATTCATAAATTACGAAACAGGTACAAAAACAGCAAGTACTTCGTGTTAATTCACACGTGTGAACATAGCTCGAACAAGGGGACAGTAGACTGATACATAACAGTTTACAAAGTGGTCAATAGGTGGTCTTGTCTCGAGGTGCCATTTTCTTCCAGGCAACTTTCAGAGAAAGATAGGTTAAGAACTAGACAATTTGTACGATTGACAATCTAGACTTTGAATAGATTTAAGCATACTTGAAATAAACATGCAATCAATATTTATAAATAAGAGGTACCTACTTGTTATAAACCACTGGAGTTATTGCATTATAATACTATAGCCAAAGCCAACGATTTTGTGAGTAGGTAATTGATCGTCTTCATAAATATAATTACTGGTGATTTTCATACAAAATATACTAAAGGTCATCACATTGACGCTATAACATAAAACCATTTCTATGCGAAATCAGGAACAGAATAAAGTAAAATTAAAAATAAAAATTTCCATTATGCAAGTTCTCTTTTAGCTTTGTCATGTAAACATAATGTTAAAATAAAATGAAACATTTTAAATTAGTACGTAGGCGAGATAGCATATAGTGTGACGGTACATAATTATTATGTAATTGGGTTCTATAAAAGGGGGGTTGCGTCAATGTGGACGTGACTGCACTGGTTGTCTAAGTTGTACTCAGTTGAATTGTTGGTGTGTTGGGATAGTTGTTCGACCGGAGGGCATTAAAAATTACCTAATAATAGTTAATTATTTTAGAAAAAAAAAATAGTTTTCATTTCTTGTTGAGCTGTTGACTTGCTTGCGTGGCGTGAAGAAAGATATTTGAATGCGGTTATGTGATACTTGCTTAAGATAGAAATAAATGGGAAAGTGTGAAGTAATTAATGGATGGCATTAGATAATTTTACGAGGGCTCTCGCATTTTTTATAGCTCTGAAAGAGGTGAAGACGGTTTATTGGCATTTGACTCCGAGGCACCACATCTGAATTCTTTGTGGGAATTGGTGTTAGGATCAGGTCAACTTTGACATTGTCAGCATTTTAGGCTGCCCACAGAGAATTCCTACTCCACATGACCATAGTCCCCATGACTAAATACCTACTCCGTAAATAGAAATCTATAAGAGGGAGTTGTTCGAACGGTACCAGAATACTCAGCATTAGAGGTGTGTAACACATTTCAGATTTTATATTAAATCTGTATTTTACCAAATGCAACAGCTCTTTTCTTTAAAGATTTTCATTTGCGCACATTCTCCAAGAAAGTAGTGGTTATGATTTTGGAAAACAATATCGAATAGATATATGGCCACCGGATAGGTATCTTTCGAGCTAGAAACGTTAAGCTAGTTTGAGAAAGGGATGTATTGGGGGATCCAATCTATAATCCATAAAAGCAATGCAGGATCGGGTTGGATAAACTGATGCATTACCATTAGGGTTGCGCTGCTTGAGAACCAGTGTCCCACACTTGAGCTAGAATCTCCTTGTGAAGACTGATGGTTATTCATGGCTGATCTATCATATTTTGGTATTGCAATTCGTTTTGTGATCACTATGGACTTGGTATAAAAACACACTACATATAAAAAAAAATCTTGGGGTAAAATGTCAATAAATTCAAGTTATACATATGTAGAGAAATTCTAACAAACAAATGAAGATTTCTTTATGTATATTTGTGAACATTGAGATTTAGAAAATGTACTCCGGTTGAATGATATTCTAGACACCTGCGTAACATTTTGGGGGTTGGCTGTAACGGTCTGGCTTTGGGTTCAGCAGCCCGTCACGTTCACAAATATATTTTATACTGAAGTCTTAATAAATCAATTATATTATCTCTTGAGATATGGCCCGCCACAATATATGCACCAGTAATGCTACTTAGAATCCCCTTTGTAGGGAAATCTTTAATAGATGTATGATCTACTCGCACAGTAAGCACCTATAAGGCATCTACCTTAAGATATTTAACTACTTAAATGCTATCTATAACGTTAACAATTTGTCGCTGAGTGGCTAAATAAACATTAGGCAATTAGTCCGGCGCGGTCATTTCAGTACGAACAAAAGTCTGTAGGCATGACCATATAAGGAGGTAAACAAACCTGAAAATATGACCATATAAGGAGTCAGACTTGCTGGCGCCTACGAAGCTAATGTCCCTGAAGTAGCCAAAGAAGCCAAAACGCAGACGCTAATGTCCCTAAAGAAGCCAAAACGCAGACGCTAATGTCCCTAAAGTAGCTAAAGAAGCCAAAACGCAGACGCTAAAGAAGTTAAAGAAGCCAAAACGCAGACGCTAATGTCCCTAAAGTAGCTAAAGAAGCCAAAACGCAGACGCTAAAATAGCTAAAGAAGCCAAAACGCTGACGCTAAAGAAGTTAAAGAAGCCAAAACGCAGACGCTAAAGTAGCTAAAGAAGCCAAAACGCAGACGCTAAAGAAGTTAAAGAAGCCAAAACGCAGACGCTAAAGAAGTTAAAGAAGCCAAAACGCTGACGCTAAAGAAGTTAAAGAAGCCAAAACGCAGACGCTAATGTCCCTGAAGTAGCTAAAGAAGCCAAAACGCTGACGCTAATGTCCCTAAAGAAGCCAAAACGCAGACGCTAATGTCCCTAAAGTAGCTAGAGAAGCCAAAACGCAGACGCTAATGTCCCTGAAGTAGCTAAAGAAGCCAAAACGCAGACGCTAATGTCCCTAAAGAAGCCAAAACGCAGACGCTAATGTCCCTGAAGTAGCTAAAGAAGCCAAAACGCAGACGCTAATGTCCCTAAAGTAGCTAGAGAAGCCAAAACGCAGATGCTAATGTCCCTGAAGTAGCTAAAGAAGCCAAAACGCTGATGCTAAAGTAGCCAATGAAGCTAAAACGCTCTTCTGAGACTATAAATAGACCACAGAAGCGAGAATCGGGGCTTTTTACTGTTGTCTGGCGTACTGAGTAGACGTGCAGAGAACTCTTCTTGATGATTCATTATTTGGCATTCAAGCCGTGTGGACGTGGGTTACGTTACATACCAAATTGAAGTACCATTATTATATTCACACCCGAATCGAACGAAACTGCGCTACGGTATTGGTGAGATCTTTCCTATTTAACTGTATTATTTGTTAAAATTAAAGTGTATTGTGTGTATTTCAGCGATCCTACAATTGTTTCACTTGTTTGAATTTAACTTCAATTAGTGTTAAAGTAAATGTCTTGGCAAGATGAAACTTGCATTTTGCTGTTGCATTAGTGTTAACTTCATGGCTCGACCGGAGCGATCCTTTGGACGGATACCTAACATGGTGACAACGAAGTCCTCTGGATTTAGAATCCAAACGGTTGGATGCCCCAAAATGTGGCCTCTTTTGGGCATGGGTTTTCATTCATGATAAACTTTATTGATTATCATGTTTAATTTCCTGTGTGAGCTCGCCACACACGGGAATGTTGGTCCACTATGAGGATGTCTAGACAGTGAGGTTCTCATGTGGTCCAGCTTGCTGTGGACCGTACTGATCTATATATGTATATATTCACTCGTTTGTGTAGGGGTATCCAGGGGCCCTTCTTCTCTCCCAACCCTCTCGGTTGTGTGGGGGCCCAACCCAGACGTAACACCGGGATTTAGGTATAGGTCTATAGAGGTAGTCCCGAACCTCGCATCTTATAGGGTTTTAGAATAGATAGTAATCCATTCCTTGCATCGAGGATGGGTTAGAGTTAGGGGTTTATTCATTGCACTGAGAATAAACAACATTACACACACACACTAAATTTAAATGTGAGGGCAGCCCTCTAGATTTGTTAACACCATAGCTTAATTTAGGGAAATAGGAACCTTCTCTAAGTGTAGGCATAGGGCGTAGGTTCGTCATTAAGCGGATGGAAATCCTAATTTCTTTTGGACATTTATTTCAGGTCTTAACTTTAATTACTTACCATAATTACTTTCAACTATTTACCATAATATATTTTATCTTGTGTGAGCAATTCTAGCCTAAGATGGGATTTTATTGGTTGATTCTGTAGCATTGAACAATGTGCTATTTTACAGTAAAAATACCTTATACTACATTTGGTTGGAATTGTTAAGAAATAAAACAAAACCATCCCATATATTTGTTCTTTCCTAGCGAAGCAAAGCAAGCTTAGTATTCCTACTACCAAACGGAGGGGAGTCCTATATTAAGGTCTGACCAAATACATTCATTATCAATCAGATATCCTTCACTACAGTCAAAATATGACTTTGTTCAAGCTATAGAAAACGTAGACTTGATGTATACTGTTTTTGGTAGATGAAAACCCTACCTTGGCTAGAAAGCTTATACTTTACTTAGTGAAAGTAATATTATGGTTTAAATAACATAAGTTATTTAATGTCTACAGGACTAAACTTTATTATAAAGTATGTACTTATAATCAAATGAAGTATCAACAGCATACTTACTTTCATCGTACTTACTGTTTCAATAATACTATTGACTTTAACCAAGAACTTGATATTATAATGTTAATTCACTAAAAGAACAAAGATTCTTATTATCCTTGCTTTAGATTGATAAAGTCAAATCTATTGAGTTTCTTGCGGCATTTCTTCTCAATAGACTCCCTTATGAAGTGCTGGTAATATTTGCTAACTACAGAGAGAGAAGCTAAATTACCTTATCCTATTTGAAATAATCAAGAATAAAATCTATGAAGGAAAATACTTTTGCTTTATGCATTTCTATGAAATAATATTATTCTATAACTTTGTAATCAATACTGGGTTATAAAACTGTTCCATAAATATGGCAGAACCCAAGTCTCTCTCTCTTTAAATAATAATAAAAGTGGAGGAGAGACGAAGTAATGTGACGGTCTCACTGGAAGGTGCGGGGAGTGGGCACTTCCTTTACCACAAAAAAAATATTTACTAATAAAATCACTAGAATTCATCATTATGATATCAAACATCTAATCAGCCTATTTCTATAATCTTTATAAATCAACCTCTAAGTATCTATCGACTGATGTTATTATTGAATCTATTTCACGTTCAACGCTCGTAAGCCTCAGCAATATTTAGACGTTACTTAAATAGGTAGATCATAGGTTACTCTAAGATGTAGGATGTTCATCTGTAGCTTAATAGGTACCATTTTTACGCACTAAAAGAACCGAGGTTATTTACGGATCACAACGAAGGGTTATCACCACTAGACGAATCACTGGCCAAATCTTCAATCATCAATCTTCAATTAAATCTTCAGTTAATTTTAAGTACTAGTTTTAAGCGATTAAATCAAACAAACTCCTCCCAATTAAAGCCTCCATACGAAATCTCCCAATTAGAATCTCCATATAAATTAAATAGTAAAACTAATTCAAATAAAATAAAAATAATTCCAAAAATAAAACAAGTCAAAAACCAATAAAAAGAATATTTAAAAAGACGATTTAGGGTCCGCTACAGGATACACTTCGACCCATTGGGATCTTTTGTGTATTTACCCCTCCTTTGCACTTAGTACATCGCCTTTTCTACTTCCTCCATAAAGTGGATGATGTGGTTTAGCGGTAGTGCCTTGAATTCTCCTGGTTCGGGGTATCCGTTGCCGAAGAGTTTCATTCTTGTTCTGGCGAGGGCCACACAATCACATATAACCTTTATATCTAACTGCTTGAAAGCATTTTAAAAATATTTGCTTTTACAATATTTTTTTATTGATTCAAAAATGAGAAGTCTTAGAATTTTCTAAGGCTCAAAATTCGTTTGGAAGAAGAATACGTCCATTTTCGAATAAAGAAAAAATATTAGAACATTTTATTCATTATCTGCAATCTCTTCGATGTTGCAGGTGTCTATAGGCGGTGGTGTACACTTACCATCAGGTGACCCACTTGCTTGTTTGCCTTCCTATTTCATAAAAAAAGTCTGTTTGTTAATATCAGTATTTTTATTGGTAGTATAAAACGATTACTGTTTACTCAGTGTCTGATTAATTTCATTGGTTGATAACGGGAACTGTAATAAAATAAAATTAACTCGCTCAAGTGTATCTTTATGGATGCAGTAACTAACATGCGGCTGCAGTTCTGATTGCAATCAAACACTTACATTTTACAATAATAATTAGCCCATCTAACACCACCATATATATATTTTTTTCTGGTAGCAATAATTATTTTTACATCACCCCGGGCCGTAAGTAGCAATTTACCGCCCGCTAGGCGAGCAGAAATTCCCACTTCCTGGCCAGGAGAAGACGTAAAATTGTGTACACACCTCGGGCGGTGATAAAGAAAGCCTCAGATCGCAGGAACTTGTCGCACGAGCCAAAGGCGAGGGCGACATTCTTTATTTCACCACCCACAGGGTGTAATGTACTATTATTTTTATATTTTTATATGGGCACTGCGCGAACCTTCTCGACACGCGTTAACTCGTTACGTAACTCAGTGTGTCTCTCTCCTACTAGGCTAGTTAGAACGAGACGCACTGAGTTACGTAACGAGTTAACGCATTTCGAGGAGGTTTGTGCTAGGTGCACAGCTGCGGGCGGTCATGAAAACAGACGTACATTAACACGTTCGATTCGATCCGTAAACATGTCTGTCTGTGTGTCATCGATGCTCAATTTGTTCGTACGCCTTCTCATGTTATAACGGCGAAGTAATGTTGTATTTTGAATCACATGTTAGTATTTGGAAATATTAATTTTTCATTTTGAATAATTGCGTCACGAAACATACAAATCTAATTCTTGGGCATAATAACCACATCCTGAACAAATATGGCTATTGATTAAGGTTTAAAGACTGGAATTAGTACCGCTATGTATGCAGAGCGCTTTCTGAAACTAGGGACACAATTTTCTCAAAAACAAAACACCATGAAAAATTCGCAGGGTATGGTAGTGGTAATGTGGCAAAACTGGCAAACGCAAGGGACGGAATGCTGACGTTGCAGTTTCGAGTCCTGCCATTATCCTAATTTTTCTTTGTATTGTCATTATATAGCATTTAAATATAATTTTCTTAAGCTAATCTCTAGTTTTAATTATACTTTCGGTGATAAAACATGTCCAGTAAACTTTAAGGATCGAAATTGTGAACAACATTCTTTTATGTTAGCATATTAGACCATCATAATCTTTAGCCGAACGACGTCCACTAATGGACATAGGCCTCCCCCAAAGATTACCACAACGCCCGGTCCTGCGCAGCTCGCATCCAGCGGGTTCCCGCAATCATCACCAGAGAGGCCTTAGCATGCTAACTTTTATCGATGACATAAAGCATATATATATATGTTATCCCTTTCTAACAGGTTAGCGTGTGTGAGAAGGACAGATGCTTTTTTGTGTGTGATAAACGCTAGCGTGCAACTAGAGCAAGTCGTCACAGGATGCTATTGAACCACCTGCACTCTGTTCTAAACCCCAATTCTGGCACTCATCGAGATTCATCTCGCATTCGACATGTGTCAAAAAATGATAGAATTTAAAGGGATCTGACAGCTCTTTTTGGCATATGTAGAGTGTGACTTCATCTCTACTGACGCCAGAATTGCCCTGCCGTTTTTCATCTCTTCCTTCTAACTGTTGTCTGGTTTATTGTATGTCTTGTGTATTTTCTCCTAATTGTACTACTTCTTCATATTGTATTGTATTGTAGTCGGTCCACTTTGTAGCGGCACAGAATAAATAATAGTACTAACGTACAGAAACTTCTCTTTTTCGACCACCATTAAACGAATTCCAACTTTATAATCAGGCACAAAAAGTTCAAACATTCGCCAGGCGGCATGTGTCAAAAGGAAGGCGCCGCCCGCCCCCGCCTTCCACCCGCAATGCCCCGGCGCACCGCTAGGGTTGGGCTGCTTACTGTATACCATCAACGCGCGACACAGAGTGAGCGGGCGCGCGCGCGGCAAGCCGGCAACCTACTGCGATTAACCTATGCCATAGGTGATAACGGCGAGCGCACCTACAGTGCGGAGTGGAACCCCCCTGGTAGTAGGTCTGCCGACGCTGCGTCTTCCGAGTACCATACTGTTATATACCGCTCACTCTAAAAAAAAGGAAATGAAATGTAGTAATCTCTCAATGTAACTTACCTGTCTATTATTTCAAATTATTTTTAACTAGCCACGCGCCTGGCTTCGCACGTGTACAATGAGGGTGTAAGGTACATAAAAACCTTCCATTAAAATCTCCAAATGACAGTGAAATTCGTTTCAAAATCTGTTAGGTGGTTTAGAAGGACGCGGTCGAAGATACGAAGAGGACAGGGAGGAACGAATAGCGACTTTATACTATGTAGTGATAGGGTTAGTAATGGAGTGAAGTGATAGTGATGTTATTTCTCATTTAACAAAAACACATACAAATTTTTGTTCATAAGTATTTTACAGCCTGAGAAATTTAACTCAATTCTATTAGAAATATTTGTAAGGACCTTGAAACTTAAGGTTCGCAATGGTCCTTGTGAGAGGAGTGTTGGCATTCCCTCTTAAACGGTCGTACTTCGCTAAATTGGAATTTTCTTATGATTGATTTTCCATCTGAACGCTCAGCATAAATAAGTTTCCTTAAAAAAATATTGTTTTAACAGGGAAAGTGGATGAAAATAAATTTTCAAAAGAACTGAAAGTACAGATAGGCCTACGATCGAAGCAAATTAGTAAAATTATACGTGGTAAATCCTGAACATTGATTTATCCATTAATAAAAACGGATCACTCACGTATTTTTAAGTCGAAAATTGCCCGACATGTTTCGGACCAGTCAGATTTATCTGTCAATTTTATTTGATGACCGGATGCGCTGAAGGATAACTTAAACTTTTGTCAATCATTTAGAGGCACAGATTTATTTTTATGTAACTAACTTTGAGTTTGAACTTCCACTAATGTAGATAATTTGTACCCTTTTAACCTGACATGCGAGCACGCGACCGCAACTATAACGTTATGCCATTAAATTAAAAAAGCATAATAATAACTTACAATTAAAACCAATGTGTTAATCGACCGCCGCGCCCCCTGGTGAATGATTTATTAGATGACAAATGAACGGTCACACGATGGACGATTGTCTTAACCGTGCGTGACTGAAGCGAGCAAGCATTGAGGGTACAAAATTTTGTGAAGGTTCTGTAGAAGAACGTAGAATTTGCTCGCTAATCCTGCCGCTAAGCAGCAGTGCTTGCAATCTTGTGTTCCGACATGGAGAGCAAGACAGCCGGTGAAATTACTGGCACAAGAGGTATTCCAACTTAGCCCTCTGGGTTAGCAACGTATCTGCAATCTCATTGGTGTAGCCGATGTTTATGGGCCATGGCGATCACTTACCATCATTTGTTTGCCTTCTAATTTTACAAAAATATAAGAAGTGACTTTCTGTATCAGCGGGGTCACAATTAAAGCATGGTATTTAATTTGTAAACTGTGCAATGAAGCTTAAATAAATAATTAAAATAAATAAAAAAAACTCTGTCGGTCCTGTGTTCAAATACACCAAATGAATAATACCTTCACCTTTTCCATAAACATACGCGACGTATCTACTCAAAAACATTTCTTTTACTACTTGCATAGAATTACATCTTATAATTTCAAAAGTTTTCGAAATAAAGCGATTGTGATCTGCAGCCAGACGGAGAGACATGCGAAACCACAAGAGCTTCTACTTTTCTACTTTGCCTACGGATTCGTAAATGGAACTAAATTAATGAAGTTTCTCTATGCTTACGTTGTAAGAAACTTCAATTTATTATGTGTTCAGAGAGGTTTAGAGTTGCTTGGATGCGATCTTTTAATTGGTTATACACTTAGGAACAATATCAGAGGAAAGATTATTAGGCAACTCGCTGTGTAAACGTTCCTTTAATAATGTCCCTGAGTATAAGCATTTTCCATTAACTCTACAAACAAATCCCTATTTATAGGCTTCATCTAGGGACACCCTAGAATGGGCAACTCAAGCACACTGTTACATTATGGAATCTATCCAATATCACATTTACTTGAAGCACCGGTCAGCTCATGTTTCCCTGGTGGGTGTGTATTCCTTTATGCTGAAAATAAATTGTAAATCATGTTTTTATTGACATTTACTAAGTTATTCAAAGACACGATAGATGCCTTCGAATCGTATAAAGTGAAATCTTTATTGCCTTTGAATATTCATTAACATTTTAAGACGAGTAAGTACAGTTAAATCATTTGAGTTCCAATCGTTCACGATAATTGTTATAATAATAACTTCCTTGGTACGGTTGGTAAAGTGCACATGGCAATCTTCGCTGCTACCATCTGGCTACGTAACTCGGTGCATCTTCTTCTAGACCATTAAGAAAAAGACGTACTGGAGTTACGTAGCGAGTTAACGCCTATCGAGAAGATTTGTGCTTGATGCATTTAAGGGAAAGACAAAGACTGGGGTTTTAGAACCTCTGGCACTGCGAAGAGATATTGGCTCTTTTTGTGTCTTCTACTGTTTATACAACGGGGAGTGTTCCGAAGAACTGTTTGATCTGGTACCCACGTCATATTTCTATCACTGTACTGCTCACCGCAGGTGCGGACCTCATCCTCACATGCTCGTGCCCCCCAAGGTTACTACGCGCAGATTTTCAAGATCTTTTCTGCTGCGAACTATGGGGTTGAGCTGCCCAGCGCGGTGATTCCATTGCGTTACGACATGGGAGTTTTTAAGAAAGGCGTAAAAAAAGCTCTTCAAGGTCGGCAGCGCACTTGCTAGCCTTCTGATGTTGGAAATGTCTTATAGGCGGCGGTATCCACCTTGCATCAAGTGGACCGTTTGCCTGTCTGTCGTTCCTTTTACATAAAAAAAGGGCTCTACTGTTTTTCGACTCTGGTTTATTCTGGTTCAAAAGTAATAGACTATTTTCTTGGCGACGCCTGTACAAAAACTGAGGAACACTTTATAGCTAACCAAGAATATTTTTAGTGATATAAGTATAAGCAAAGCCCTGTCCACACTTCTTAATTACGAGTACATATATAAGATCGTCTACTACCGATATGAGGGCTTGTTTTCGTTAACCCGCGGCTACACAAGCAAACACGGCCTATTTTTTGTTTATTTACGACTCGTTCATTCGCGTGTGAGCATTCACAACAGTTCACTATCAACATGTCATGTTTTCCTGGTGACGTATTTCACCGATTTGTAAAGAAAATACTGATTTTGAAGGCAACCTTTGACCTTTACCCTCAAAGAGTGCGTGATAAACACAATCAAGTAGTTCTTATTGTACCTAGTTACAGAATAATTAATAGAAATTGATAAAATTACAAAACATGTTTTGAAAGCGCTTTCTAAGTTAGACCAGCCCCATGTACCACAAAACTCACAAGCGCAACTATTTTTAACGTAATTGTTAAGTTTTCATACAAAAACTTGACAAATAAATTAGGTTTTGTAACTTTTGTGGTACGGGCCCCAAAGTTCAGGCTACCGGTAGACATCGAAAATGAGGCATACATGGCTTACGCCAAGAGTTTTGTATTGCCAGATCTAAATAGTGAGTATACTTAGTGCGGTGGGCATTATTAAAATAAAATGCCCGTAGACCCACTGGCGAACACTGCTTAAAAAGATGGGACAACACGTAAAAAATACCCGTGAACCGCCCAGTGGGACGTGTTGGTGAACTACTGGTAAAGGGGGAAATATGATATACTCGCTAATATATGTATTGCTACTTGTAGAGCGGTGCCATTGCTAGTAGTACTAGCAGTGTTTTCTAACAACTACCTCGCACGTCCCTACCGAGGGGATCGTCAGCAATCGGGAAGCGTCACTTCTTCTTCTTGTGTCGATGGTTCCATAAGTTTTAAGTATCCGCGACCAGAAGGAGATGATGAATGAAATTCATGGAATTTACTGAGAGCCACCTTCAGTAGTAGTGGAGATTAATGGAGTAAGAAGTCCACCTATCCCTGCTAGTAAGGAATGATGGAAAATAAATCTACCTATCACTCCCAGGGGGGATGATACCCTAGTAGAGATACATGTCGTTTTTTCCAACATATCCTTACCAGTGGGGATAAGTGGAAAAACAAAAACCAGTCTACCAGTGGAGATAGCCTGGTCGGGATAGGAGGTAGTCCTGGTAGGTGGAATAGTCTGTTAATTTTATTTTGCTGAATTATTACAGAGTCGCACTCAACAATTAATATTGTATGTAATTTTTTATGTATCCTGCATCGTGTCGAAGCTTAGTGTAACCTCAGCTTCAAAAGCAGGTCAGATAATCATAATGGCAACTGATAACCCGGTTATGTTTTTAGATAAAGTCCGAAACTAATTTATCGTAAATTGTAACTCCCTAATTTCCCGTAAGCGAATTACATAATCAAGCTTTTAGTCGCTAGATAATGAATCGTCAGCGACGATCAACGTCAATGGTTATCTTTTATTTTTATTAAAAATCTGCACTAACATGAACAGGTAAACTTTGATTGTTTGTTTGTTAGTTTGTAAATAGGCGGTAAATTCTGGTTCTATCTACTGAACCGATTTCAAAAATTATTTCACTAATAGAAAGCTACACTAACCTTTACGGATGGCGAATAATTCCACGCAAACGAAGTCGCGGGCGTCCGCTACAGTAAATAAAAGTGTTTTCGTTTAAAATAAGTTTCACTTTATTCCAAAATTTATACATAAAATAAAAAAATCTTTTTATACATAGACAACAAAATTGTAGCTGGTTGAAGTGGCCGACGACGTCTCTCCCTCTACGTATAGGGATATTTAAGAAAAACACCTCATTCATCAAAATCGGCTCAGTCGTTTAGGCACTACAGTGGAACATACGTAAATACAAACATACATACATAGGCTGCTAAAAACATAACCTTTCCTTTTGGCTTTGCCGTAGTCGGGTAAAAATACATAAGGGGTCTTTATAAGAGCAAAACAATTGAGTTTCGAATTTTGCCTGTCTGTATGTTTGAACGCTTACAAAACCTACCACACAAATCATATTAAATTAAATTCTTGTGCATGTTCAATCCTAGCACGCTAGCCACCTGCTAGTAGAGTTAGATACTAAATACTTCCAAACTCCACGCGTGCGAAGTTGCGTGCAGAAGCATAAAATTCATAAAAATCTTTTCGATCAATTTCGTCCTTTCGGCTGTAGTAAGCCAGATATCCAACGGAGTTTATAAGCCTGGAGCTATATTGTCACGATCAACACGGCTTGCCCCGCTTGGGAGTCAATGTAAGCAATCATGCCGTGGATCAAGGGCTTTGGTCAATATTTTGGTTTCGCTATGCCCTTCAAATGCGCGTGCTTATAGCCTGTAGGCATTTATTCACCCTTAGCAAGTACAATTAATGCACCTCTAGCTCGCTGCGAGTGAGAATTGAGTAAGATAGAATAGAATGGAATAGAATACTTTATTTGCATAGAATAAGTAATGTACTCATTTTGTGCTCCGGTGTAATTCTGAATGCGAGGAGCTATGAATTACGATTGTGTTGTTAACGAAGCATCGAGACAAACCTGGTCCAGGTTTAACGATGTTTTTAAATGTGTGTGTATGTTATTGTTATAAATTAAATTTAAAAAAAAGTAATATTTACATAAAACAATGTAGCTGACGTAAGGCAGCGTATTCTGATGTTTGTATCTTCATACTAGCACGCAAATGTTTCTTATAGGTTAGTTATATCATCTAAGAGAAATTATTTTACATTGTAATCATTTTTATTTGACAGTAGTCTATTTAGTCTAGTTGCAAAGAGATTCAGAGGAAGCTCCTTTCGGTAGCTTGTTAAATATCTTCATGCACATGACGTAACAATTTTTAGAGTATATCGCTGTCCTGGGAACACAAACATGGACCAGTCGGTTATTGTTTTATTTGAGTCCTTGATGAGGCTTCTTTGGCTGTTTTTAACAGGTACACATGTTTTTTTTACAAAAATGCACATTTCATAAATGTACATAGATGGCAAAGGAAGAATTTGGAGCTTCTTAAACATTGGCCTACAGGATTTATAGGGGGGAAGCATATCACGTAGTGGAAAAGTCATAGTCATGACCATCTATTGACATCTGCGAAGTCCGAAGAATCGCTAGCGTTTTACGGGCTTTCGGGTAATGAAAAGGAGGGGTTGAATTTAGGCTCCGGCTCCGGTACTTTTACTGGATGAAAGAATGATCTATTGAATGAATACTAATACGAGACACTATAATTAATAGAATCTTGCTCGCTAATCCTGCCGCTAAGCAGCAGTGCTTGCACTGTTGTGTTCCGGCGTGGAGAGCAAGACAGGAGGTGTAATTACTGGCACAAGAGGTATTCTATCTTAGCCCTCTGGGTTGGCAACGCATCTGCAATCTCTTTGGTGTGGCGGGTGTCTATAGGCGGTGGTGATTACTTACCATCAGGTGACCCACTTGCTTGTTTGCCTTTCCTATTTCATAAAAAGACTATGCTAAGAAGTTTGATGATGATTCTGGCTGAACTTACTAAACTGTTGCAACTTGCACCCACGGGGCAAATGTTGGCTGCATTGAAATTCAGCCAGAACGTCGTCAACATACTCCTTAACAAAGTTCGTGCTAACAAATAGGATGCCTCACAGTTAGTAGTATTAGTCTGAACAGGGCTTTAAGTTCAGTAAACAAACAAGGGGCCAAAACCACCATTGACCGGCCACCGGCGTCACGCGAGTGGGTGTGACTCGATTAATAAATCTAATCCTTAAACGCCGGCGTCGAATGACCAATCATTGCTTGCTGAAGGCGGTTGACGCTGTTGTTTTCATGTTCTCCTAATTGAAATCTACGTAAACAAAATTGATTCATGCTCCAAAACAATCAATTACTATTTCAAAAAGTTGTTCAAGGAACTTTTATCTATAGCTTTCTTTTTAACTAAATTTTTAAAAAATTGCCGTATTTTAAAATGATTCCGTCTTACCATTGCATTCATCATTCTATTTGGGAATGTCTTTTCCACGATTTTCACGCATATTTATACATATAACAGAATAAAACGATAGTCTTTAAAACAGCATGTTCATTTAGCTCGAAGTTTACTTCCTTCGCTAACTTTTGTTCTTAAAGAAGGGTATTTTTTAGACGAACACACTTATGTTAAAGAAAACTACAAAATATAATTCAAGGAACTGACAGAAAATATTTTAAAAGGAGTAATCAAAGTGACGAAGTTAATTTTAATAATCTTGGAGGTGAGACTTCATACCTTGATGAATAAAGAAAGAAATTGGCAAAGTTTCTTAAAGTTTGATAAGAGCTAGCACAGACACTTTCCACCACGGGAAATTGTTGGGCTTTTTTTTAAAACATGAGATGCCGATCTAACCAACCGACTTAACGGCCTACTAATCTATTAGTCTACCAGCCTACCGTCTGACCTCTGTAACACCTGTTACAGGGCAACCGGACCGACCGGATCATAGTATCACATTCATGTATATGAATGTGCAGGTTTCCTCACAATGTTTTTCCTTACTGTAAGACCATTTGTTTTATGAAATAGGAAGGCAAACAAGCAAGTGGGTCACCTGATGGTAAGTGATCACCACCGCCTATAGACATCCGCAACATCAAAGAGATTGCACATGCGTGGCCAACTCAGAGGGCTAAGATGGAATACTTTTTGTGCCAGTAATTACACCGGCTGTCTTGCTTTCCACGCCGGAACACAACAGTGCAAGCACTGCTGCTTAGCGGCAGGATTAGCGAGCAAGATGGTGGTAATGATCCGGACGGATCTTGCACAAGGTCCTACTACCCGCATGTTTCTACAGTACCTAGTAGGTAATGTACGTAAGTTACAAAGAAATCGCTTGACCACTTTTCGACCGTATTACAAAGGGATAAAGTTCAAAAGTGGTCAAGCAATTACTTGGTCGACTATACAAGGCGACGGCTGCGGATCGAACTCGGTACCTCACGATCACGAGTTCCCCTAGCCATTAGGTCACCAACACTCTCTTGCAACTTAGCTGCTGCGGGCAATAGGGATGTCTCCTGGGTTAAAACAACAAGATTCTAATTAGTCCGTCAGTTAGATTATAGAAAAATACTCGATACGTATTTTTTTATTTGTCCATACGAATAATATTGACAAAGATACAGCACATTCAAATTCAGGAGTAGGGGTTCGTGACGTCACTCGTTCGTAAAAATTTTACGCAATAATGACGTAGCGCGAACTTTCGCCGCTCTGTAACTTTGTTATTTTAAGTTTTAGAAGCAAAAGAAAAAATACGTATCTACTATTTTCTGGCGTTCTAAAAGATGGACTAATTATTATTTTTTAGTCAACATCCCAATTCTCGTGTCAGTAGAGATGAAGTCAAATTCGAGATATCTCAAAAAGAACTGTGAAATCCCTTTGAAAACTTTCACTTTTTGAGGTATCTCGAGCGCATGAAATCACGATGAATGCAAGAATGGGGGCGGGAGGCAGGTTGCTTACTTTTATCTCTAAAGAAGTGAATACACGAACGAAGGTCAGGGTCGAAAATTCCTACGTCACAAATTAACGTGAAGTATATTAGTGACACCCACCAGCTTTTGTCCTGACGCAGATGTGTCTATATCTAAAAGATGATTAACGAAATCACTAAGTGCGGCAAAGTGGTTTTGTTTCTTATTGACAAACAAGTCAATTTGTAAGGTGGTTAATGCACGGCGTTCCCTTGTCAAATAAGGAACCCTTCTTCCATACACCTTAAAGACAGTTTCCTAAAGAACGAAAAACATCCCACTTTACGTGAAGAGGAAGAACCCTAATTTTTTTTTCTAGATTTTATTTTGCCATTATTCGGCGTGACTAATATCTATGTATATGTATATCCATGCCATACTCGTTTAACAGATTTCTAGTACTAAGAGTCTCTGAACTAAGCTGAGGACAGACGGACGGACATGGCAAAATTATAGGAGTTTCTTGTTAAGAATACGAAACCCTAAAAATTACATTGTCTCTCTATCTATTATGAAAATAGAGAAATACCTAAGACGTTTATACATATGTCAATAATTCAGATGGAGAGCCTATCTTAAAATCATTTGCTTTGCCATCATTGGATAAAAATTGGTGCTAAGCACTGGTTCCAAATTGATGGCTATTGATACGGAACCATACTACATAGTTACAAAGTAGTCCAACCACTAATATGTAGTATAAAGCGGTAATAACTATTTGGTGGTAGATAAGATTAAAGTTAGTTGCGAACGGACACAAAGCGGTCTAGTCGAACAAAAAACTCGGAAGTGTTAAAAATTGAACTAAACTTTACGTAGCATTAAAAATGTGGTGGACTTACGACTTGCAAGTATCTAGGAATGTGATGAAAGTGTTGCCATTGTACACTGAGCGATCCAATAGTAAGTGAAATTGAACATAAGAAGCGTTGAATCTTTAGCATAATTATAATTAGGTATGATCTTGACGTCCGAAATAATTTAACTTGGTGCACTTCAATTTGAAGCAATAGAACTTGTACAAGGACCTGAAAATTACGCGGTTAAATTTAAATGATTAGAAGCTATAGTCATAAACAAAATCATAAGTGAACTATTAAAAAAAAGGAGCATAAAATTAACTGTATTTTGAAAAGTATGTAAAAATATGGCTGGATGAGAAAGACCATAGTAGAACAGAATGGAAGACGGAAGAGAAGGTACATTTCAATTACTGGAAATCAAGTATCATCCCTTGTGCGCTTTTTCCTGTGTCTATTCGGGGTCCGCTTTGACCATGATCCCAGATTTGGCAGGTCAGGTTAGCAGTGGGGCGATTGCCATCCGACCTCCGCAACAACTGTGACAGGGAAAGAGTCCTTACGGGGCCTGCTTGCTCGCAACGAATACGTACGTACCTCGCTTAAACTTACAACAATACAATCGAAGCGTTTTCGTGTGGAAGCGGAGGAGGGTGGGTTTTTGCATGAACATATATGTGTCGCACAGACGCAGCTATTTTGCACGAGCCCGGCACTGGTTTCGCGGAGTAGCAAGGTAATTTGTTCCAGTTTGTTAATACAAGTATACAAGTATAATGGTTTTGGTCATATGGAATACTAGCTGTTGCCCGCGACTTTGTCTGCGTAGAATCCCTTTGTCGCTAGCCCGTGGGTAGTCTGCAGTTATACGGAATAAAAGGTAGCTTATGTTTTACCAGGCTATAAGAAATCTTCATTCCAAATGTTATTCAAATCCTCAGCCGTTTTAGCGTGAAGAAGTAACAAAAATTTAAGTCACACACAAACTCTGGGTTGGCAACGCATCTACAATCTCTTCGATGTTGCAAGTGTCTATAGGCGGTGGTGTACTACTTACCATCAGGTGACCCACTTGCTTGTTTGACTTCCTATTTCATAAAAAAAACTTTCTGCTACATAATAAGTGTGGTATTCACCCTTCCCTGTACCACGTTAACCTGTCTGTACTTGATTAGTTTTTGATGAGGCACCTCGTAATTGATATACACTTCCGCTTCAAGCGACTACAAAATCACAGGGCGAAAATGACAGGTCAAAGAGGTAGGTTTTGTCAATTAGCAGAACCATTATTAGACCAAGCACAGTAATAGATTGTTTTTACAAGTTTTTATTGAACTAAACTTTGACTTCAATATTTGACTTTCTACCCGACTGCGCGACGCAAAGGACAGTCGGGACCTATTCCAAATGTAGACCGGCTCAAATCTTCTCAATAATGGGTCCCGACTATTGAAGTTCGTGAAACTATTGCAATGGTGTATGTGTTCAACATTACTTAACAGAATTTCAGGCCACTGGACTTGTTTTAGTCTGTTCAGTTTTGATTTACTTCTTACGCAGTTGGGTTTGTTGATTGTTTTCACCTTACTTTATTCCATTGCAATAAAAATCTTCAGTTAAAAAATCTCTTAATAACGGTAATCCGTCTCAAAATCCATTGTGTGGATATAGGGCGTAAGCGGCCGAAGATACGATAAAGACGGACAGAAACCGATAGCGACTTTACTGTTTACTATGATAGTGAAGCGGGTGTAGCGGGTTTGCGGATGGTAGGACCTTGTGCAAGGTCCGTCCAGATCGCTACCAATATCTTGCTCGCTAATCCTGTCGCTAAGCAGCAGTGCTTGCACTGTTGTTCCCTTGGAGAGCAAGACAGCCGGTGCAATCACTGGCACAAGAAGTATTCCATTTTAGCTCTCTAAGTTGGCAACGCATCTGCAATCCCTTTGGTGTTGCTGGTGTCTATGGGCGGTGGTGATCACTTACCATCAGGTGACCCGCTTGTTCGTTTGCCTTCGTATGTTGACACTGACAATAAGTTCAGTGTTTTCATATATTTTTCCATATGACTGTATAGATATTTATGATGACGTGGCGGTATTTTTCCCTTGTTTTTTACCGGGGGCGTTTAGCTCATTCTCTACCACTAAATTACACTGACTTGTTGATAGCCAATTCATGTGCTCGATAACAGGTCGACAGGCATATAAAGTGGAGTGTTTGTGTCGGCGCTTCAAAGACCTAGGATCGTAACATTATTAGCTGCCGATAGCGTAGCGTTAATAAACCTCCCGCGAATTCCTGTCAGCCTGGTAGATAAGATTTCCGTGCTACAAAAAATAGTTATTAAGCGCTTGTTTTTTTGCACACGTATCGCTAACATTGCTAAACAGCTAGACAAAAAGGTCAAAAAAATAAACACCGATTCTATGGTAAAATAATAGCTGTTTTGTGATTTTTTGCGCCTAACAGCGACGAGCTCGACGCTGGGGCAGCGTCCGGACTTGTTCGTACACCAGCACAAGTGTGAAACGAAGCGATGCCTCGAAGTCGTGCGAGGCTGGTGCGCGGGAGCCAAACCTGTAAAGAAAGAAATAAATAAAAATATGTATTGCCCTGAACTGTACAACTTCGTAAACCTAAATAAATCAAACATTATAAAATGGCAGATGGGCAAATACACTTTTGTTGATTCACCAAACAAAAGTTTCGGAATAGTTACAGATACTTACATAAGCTACATGATCACTTAATCACTGCGACGCATGTTTCTCGCGTTCCACACAAACCGACCCACGGCAGTTATGATAGAGCAAGAATATAATAGAACATTAAAAACATGTTTCTTTCACACCATTAGCGTATTTTTTTTACTTTTTCATATTATTGGTTATGTTATTTACCCGCCTTATTAAAATATTCTATAAAAAAATTCAGCCAGTTATCATTGAAGTTCAAAGAGATGAAACTATTTAAAACTTGGCCAGACGGACAGCGCAGGTTTAGTAATGAATAGGTTCCAGTTGAAACTCTTTGGGTATGGAACCCAATGGAATAGCCCTTTAGACCGATACCTCTTGTTCGTTACAGAGTTCACGGAACGCAATTAAACTTGTTTATTTACTGCCGGTGATGGATCGGACAGGTGGGAGGGCGATGCCGGCACGAGCGGAAAATGAGCCATATCGGGGACATACATAAATGGAGTGTAATTTAACTTTATCTTAATACTAGACGTAGACACAGTTTAAGTTAAATGACCACCGCTATCCTCCGAACATTACTATGAATATTTATTAAATACATTAAAATATATTACGCGTAAGTTGTTTATTTAACAGACGATAAATATTGAACAGTTTGTTCATAATAATTTCAGATAAGAATATTTTCTTGTTTCATACTTTTTGGACAGTGATTTTACAGTAATAGGCTCATGTTACCTAAATTGCCTTTAAAGTCGAAGATTAGCACTGGACCAAAAGGTTTCTTATAAAGTACTTTAGGCTTACCTTTCCAGACACCCCTCGTTTAGTCTAGTGTATATTCTAAGTTTATTTGAAACCACTCTTTTGTTTTGTCTTAGGTATAGAGTCGGCGGCGAAAGACGGCGTCGCTGTGACGCCTGCGCTGGCCGACAGCAAGCCGGAGGGCGCCGCGCACTGCGTCGTGGGCGGCGCACACGCCTTCATACTGAGGGTACGTTTCTCTTAGCATGGGTGCCGTCAGCGGGAGGGGCGCTGGCCGACGGTAAGCAGGAGGGCACCACGCACTGCGTCGTGGGCGGCGCGCACACTTTCATCCTGAGGGTACGTTTGTTTGCCATAACACCTACACAGGTGTAGTCATCGGGACGGGCGTCCGTCGACAGCAAGCAGGAGGGCGCTGCGCCCTGTGTCTTGACGCGCACGCCTTCATACTGAGGGTACGTTTGTCTCAGCACAGGTACAGCTAGCGAGGAGAGGCGCCGGCCGACAGCAAGCAGGAGGGCACCGCGCACTGCGTCGTGGGCGGCGCACACGCCTTCATACCGAGGGTACGTCTGCCTCAGCTCAGGTACAGTCAGCGGGAAGGGGGCGGCGGACGCTAAGCAGGGCAGGAGGCCCCCATGCACTGCGTCGTGGGCGGCACGCACACTTTCATACTAAGGGTACGTCTGTCCAGCACAGCGGGGCATTCTCACTTTTTACGAGATGTCTCTCGCATGAAAGCAACAACGTAATTTTTTATATTTCATAGTTTTGCCTAATTTCAATGATTCGTTACCTTTTGCCTAATTTTTTCTGTTTTCAGATATCAAGTTACTTCGGGCTAGCACCACTTAAGTTCGAGTCCCGACCCAGTGGCTGCACAGTCACTATATCTAGCGCGATGTGCATATATAGTTACATACTAGTCACAATTTTAGGTAAGTCGGATTAAAGCAGTTTTTTATAAAGAACTTATGGGTTGGTCCATTGTTTTTTAGTGCCTAAAAAAAAATTAAAATGTATAAGCACTTTTACAAAATTGCAGGTGTCTCGAAATATTTTCCTAGTAATATTACGTTAGTTCTCAACCGGGCCCCAATTTTTATTATGAATTTTCCCACCATCCTGGGTTTTATATTACAGAAAATTCTCATTTGGCACCCAAATTACCACTGCGTTACCAGTCCCCATGACTCCTCAAGAATAGTGTCCACTGCGTTACCAAACAATAGTTTTTTTCTTATTCTGACCCCAAATATTTTTATAACAGTCATCATTTGGGTATGCGTATGTCATTCCGAATTTAAAGATAACATATTATTTTAAGAATATCAGGATAAATAAAAAATATGCGTTAAAATGTACAAGGGACATTTTTATAAGCATCAAAAAGAATTTTGGCTCCCATATACATATACAGTACATATATGTAAATTCGTGGATGTACCTTTTATGTACGTTATCTTTTTGATTTTGTTGAACTTAACAAGGCAACAATTGAAGTGTACGTTGCGCCTCATTTCTCATTTTTGAGACGAATCTCAACTTTTCTGTCCTTTTTGTGCTTGGCTGGTAACTTCATCAATTAGGTGTTATGGCATTTACGACGGCAAACACTTGACTGCTGAAAGTACTTAGTATTCCTTGACCGGTATTGCATGCTCTTATTTGCAGTCATATCCACAATTTTCGGTCTCGCATCGGAGATCAACGTCGGAGTGGAGCTCTCAGTGCGGATGACGTCACGGATGTCGCAGGTCGTCTCGACTTGTGATGTCCTGGTCGTTGTAGCCACGGCGGGCGCGGGCGTGTACGGAGCGCCGAGGAGAATGCGGAACATGCTCAAATTCATGGACAGCGTAGCTTCCGTAAGAAACCTCTTAGCATCTTAGTAGTTCTGATATCCTGGTATTTGACATCAGTCTATAAACCGGCCTTTATGTTTTTATCATCCAAGAACTGCTAACCATTGAGGAGTTCTCATGCACCAATTTCGCTTCGTTGGATGCGTTCTAACTAAAAAAAGTATCTGGGTAAAGAAATCTCATTAAAATTCCTGGCCATTAAGGACTTCTAGTAGCTATCCGTAGAATCCATCAGTAGCGTCACTTAGCAAAATGATGATGCTTGAAAAGAAAATAACTCAATTAGATTAGAAAATTGCCAAAACAATACTTGGTTGGTTATTAAGAGTTCCGTTAATTTGAAGATCATCCATCAGATTATATTTTCATTAAAATTCAATTCATAAGTGCTTCCTGGAGAGTGATTTTCTTAGCACAACAGCGACGAGCTCGACGCTATAGTAGTGTCCTGTCTTGCTCTAGCGCCCTGGCTCGAGTGAGCGAGACAGGGTGATACTCCGACGCTGAGACCGATGCTGATGCGCTTAGAGAATAACAGTGCTATAAGCCCAATCTGAATAAATATATTTTGACTTTGACTTTGAATGGTTATCTTTACGGACCTTTTGTTTAAACGGAGAAAATAACATCGTGTGAAAGATCACGCATGCCAGCCGGTTTGAGCTGCAGGAATGAACTAGTCTGTATCGTTCCAGGTAGACAACAGCATCGGGGCCCAATACTCAGTGGTCACGGAGCGAAAGCTCATCGCCGTCCTACTGGCGATCCTCATCTTCTTCACGGGTCTGATCGCCGACGATTTCTGCTTCTACGCCCTTCAAGCTAAGAAGGTGGACAGACAATGTAAGTTCATTTGACTGCAAGATAGGAAATATTCTGTAAGCGAAAAATAGCTTGAAAATTATTTCAGTCCATGGTTTAAGGAAATTTAAAAAAAAATAGTCGAATGGAGAGCCTCTTCCTTTTTTTGAAATCGGTTAAATATACATTGAAGCTTGTTGACACAAAACCCAAATATTTTCATTCCTTATTGCATAAGCTATAGTTTCAAAATATCTGTTTCCAGGGGACGTGGTGATGAACTACATCGGCTTCTACCTGCTGTGGTACGTGGTGATGGTGCTGGAGCTACAGTTCGCGTTCACGGCGCTGTCGGTGCGCACGCGCTTCCGCGCCGTCAACGGCGCCATCGCGCTTACGGCGCGTCACGTCGCCGTGCCGCGTGAGTCGATACGTCACACCACACTACACCACGATCGGTCCTGGAATTAAATTTGTTATGACTTGTAACTTATATGTGTATAATAGGTCCTATAAAGCATTGCACATACGTAACTTGGATGAAGAACTAAAGCATGAATAATATGGATATAGTCTTAATACATGTCAAACGTACACACCCAAAACTGTAAATTAATAAGAAAAACTTAGATTGTACTACCTTGATGGACAACAAAGTTAACCATTTTAACGTTTCATGTGTACAAGGTGTCAATTGAAGAGGAAGTTTAGAATATTTAGCCGTCTCTTTTTAGCATATTGTATTGCCATTTAAAGTAAAGAGTTCAGTTATTAAAATATCGCTTTTAATTTTTAAACTCTTTGTATGCTATACTATTTCTATGATACATAGGACCGACCGACTTCGATGACGGATAGCCTAGTGGTTAGTGGCTCTGACTACAAAGCTTGAGGTTCCGGAATAGATTCCCGGGAGGGGCAAATGTTTGTGTGCATTTACCTATATAAGTATTTATATCCGTTATGTAGTACCCATAACACAAGCAGCTTTAGTTGCTTACTTTGGGACTAGGTCAATTGGTGTTAACTGTCCCAAGATATTTATTTATTTCTTTATTTATTACGGTAAAGTGACGCGTGCTTGAATGTGTGCGTAGGAAATTAAAATCTACAGTAAAAAGAAAGCAATCCATAAGATGACTAGTGAACACCAATTAATCACAGCAGTTTTTGTGACACAGTGGAAAAGCTGGAGCAACCGACCCCAATCAACATGTTCGCGATCCGCGTGGCGCCGGCCGAGGCGCGGCGCTCCGCCAGCAACGTGAGCCTGCTGGTGGACTCGCTGCCCGGCGCCCAGCTCGACCAACCCATCATCGTCAGAAAGACTGGTACGTGGAACATGCATTTCGTTTAACTTCATATATCCAAAATGCGCATATGTAGGTGCGAAGACCGCTAGGTTGAAATCGGTAGGGCACGTCATCATCCACTTAGGTCGACTAAAATAGCCACGGAGTGGGTCTCACCCGACGTGCTCCTTAATAGATCGAGAGGAATGGATGACGTAGGGAAGAGGATATTACTTTTATCTAACCTCAGTAGCATGATTAGGGATAAGTGATGTGAAGAAGCCGAAGTCGCAGGTAGCAGCAGCTGCGAACAGCAACAAACTTAACTAACCATTAAAGAAGGGACTGAGAGAAATGGCATATGCTCGAAAAGTAAGATAAATCAACTCCAACGTGCATATTATTATACGCCTCCCTTTCGAAAAAATGACAAAATCTCTCAGTTCAGGCTTCAATGGCCACTTATGTGTGTCGTTGACTATTTACATATTTACAATGTTATGCATTACTCTACGAAGCTTGAGGAGATCGTAGAGTATATATGAGTGAAGTCCAGTTTTACCCTGAGGGTCCACCGGTTGGAGTCCCGCCACAACGTCAATTTTACGTCCTTTGTCGTGCGGGTGCCGACCGATCATCTGTCGACCTTCATGAAGCAGGAAATCTGGCCGTAGGGAGTCGCTTTTCGTCGTTTTCGCGGACGCCTGCTCGATACCCCGAAACTAGGTCACACCTCGCCGAAGTAACGTGCTAATTTTAATGTTTGAATGTTTTGTTTTATAGATATGTATGTTAGTCTTTAAGGTATTTTTTCTATGGGCCTATGCAGCCTAAAATAAATGGTTCTATCATATTCTATTCTATGAACAGCAAACGCCGAGCCCCGGCTGATCGTGCTGCCGTGCGAAGCGATCCGGCGGCTGGCGGCGCTGCACGGCGCGCTGTGCGAGGTGGTGCGGCGCATCGACCGCAGCTACGGCCTGCCGCTCGTAGTGATCCTCGTGTCCACGCTGCTGCACCTCATCGTCACGCCGTACTTCCTCATCATGGAGATAAGTGCGTGTCGTGTCATGCTGCCCTGGTGGCTGTGACAAGCAGTTCACAGCTATAAGAAAGCTGAGAAGGCCATAACATTTTGATATTGACTAATCCTGGGTTCGAACATCAAACATTGGAAGTTTAACAATTAAGCGCTGCAACTTTTTACTTCTTCATACTTAGTTTGAAAGCAAAGCTCGAACCCACTATTTTCACTATTTTGTATGACTTTGTACCGTTTGGAATTATAATTACGTGCCAATCACAAAATGATCAAAATAACCATTCTTTTTCAGTTGTGTCTACGAACCGTATTCACTTTCTGGTGCTACAGTTCTTGTGGTGCATAACTCATATGCTGCGACTGTTAGTTGTGGTGGAGCCCTGTCACTACACTGTTACTGAGGTAAATTAACCATGTAAATAAGATCCTGTTTGTCTTTGTCGAATTCTGGTAAAAAGTTGAACAAATTCTGGCTAAAATTAGACGAAACTAATAATATGTAGTCAGGGACATCGGACTCAATCTTAGCTTATATTATAGTATTATATTAAAGCTTATCTAGATATTGACTCACTGAGCTACCACGCAAGACAGCCACATGAGTCACGATGTTGTACTTTTGCCCTGGGTTCAAAATCATGGGAAGTGGCGTGGCCAGTCAGTCGTCAGTAGTACACCGTACTGACGACGACTGTATATGTATGAGTAAACGTCTCGACTGATTAATCAACGTCAACATGATGGGAAGTGATCATAGCCGCCCTTTAGATCCAGCAACCCTAACAAAGAGTCGCTGATCTTCGGCGTTTAACCCCGCCTGGGCCTCTGGCTCCCGTTGCGACGTGCCTTACACCATAGTGGTCTTATGTTAGAGTATGGCACTTCGGTAGAGAAGGCTTATCTATTTGTACTGCAATGCAATTAGCCAATAAGTGTCTATAAGCTCTTTATTGATATATACCAGGGCAAGAAGACCGAGGAGCTAGTCTGTCGGCTGATGACGTACGCCCCGTCCGGCGGCGCACTGCCGTCGCGGCTGGAGCTGTTCTCGCGGCAGCTGATGCTGCGCTCCGTTACCTACTCGCCACTCGGCATGTGCACGCTGGATAGGCCACTAGTTGCTTCGGTAAGTGGCTACTCGATACCAGGGCATGAGGACTGAGGAGGTGTGTTATTTGATGGTTCACTACACAATAGCAGGAAGAGCCCTACTTCCTTATTCGGTGTTTTCTTTTAACCAAAATAATAAGGCAAACCTCAGAATGACGGAGAAAGACGAAAGAAATATTGTTCAACTGAAGCTAGCTTAGTGACCGTTGCTTAAATGAGAGCCTATCGTATATCTTGTACCAGGATAAAAGAACATAGTAGGTACGTAGTCTATCGAGTAAGGTAACTCGGCATCCGGAGGAGCTCCACAGCGCTACCCAAAGCTCATAATCATAAAACCACGAATAAAGAACGATAAAATATAGGCATCTCTTTCGCTTACTCGAATGTTTATGCGAATAAAGGAGTGTGTTGCTAGCGTTATTGTGTCCTGGCTTTCAATTTACAATGTAGCCATTAATTTAATTACTAAACTTAACTTATCTATTTCAGATAATCGGAGCTGTGACCACGTACTTGGTGATCCTCATACAGTTCCAAAGATATGACAGTTAAAAAGTGCTACCTTAATGTGCCGCTCAGGCACCAAACCTAAATTAATTTATATGGGATTGTGTACCAGCTGTATACGGATTGAAGCGACCCGGAACCTTTGACAGTGGTCCTGACTTGACCTGGTGTGTCCTACAGCAGCAGAACTGGCTGAACACTCAAGAGTCAACAACGACGACAGAGGCCCTAGCACGCTAGCTTTTAACGCTGACATAAACATATAAATAAATAAATAAATAAATAAATAAATAAATATCTTGGGACAATTAACACCAATTGACCTAGTCCCAAAGTAAGCAACTAAAGCTGCTTGTGTTATGGGTACTAGACAACGGATATACATACTTATATAGATAAATATATACTTAAATACATATAACATCCACGACTCGGGCACAAACATTCGTATTCATCATACAAACATTTGCCCCTCCCGGGAATCGAACCCGGTACCTCAAGCTTCATGGTCAGGGTCACTAACCACTAGGCTATCTGGTCGTCGTCGTGGTGGTATATTCCTTTCTTATGCGTGTGCGAGAGGGACGGATGCGTTCATGTGCGCGATAAACGCTAGCGTGCTACTACGAGTATAGCAGAAGCTCTTAGGGTAAACCTCCACTGCGGCGCGGCGCACGCTACGCATGGCGCATACTTACTAAATAATGCAAACCCGGTTATTTTCTCTAAGAAAAACCGGTTTTAACCGGTAATTTCGTAGAAAAAATAACCGGGATTGCATTCCCTAATACTTACTGACTCACGCCTGCTATGTTTTTGTGCGTGCACCTCAATGGGGTTCCAGCTTTGCTCTCTTGACAATAGAGTAGTATATAGATCTTTTTGACCTCTTCGGCTATGTTAAGAGGATTGTGTATCCAGCCTCAAAAAGTGCTCTTCATACATACAAACAACGGTAACGTTTTCCACCTTTTAAACTTTAATCAATAGTCATGATTTCTTAGTATGCTGTTATTATACCTTAGAACTAGATTTGTAAGTTTTTATTTGTTTAATATTTTTTATAGTTTTTAAAATATTTACGTTTAAGTAGTTTCATGCAAAACAAAAAGCGTAAATATTTTTAAAACTAAGAAATACTTATTTAAAAATCAAAACGTGGAAACCTAGTTCAAAGGCACAAAAACAGCATATAAAAAATCACGGCAACAACAGTATAAGGTTTAAAGGGTAGAAAACGTTATCGCCGTTTGTATGGAAAGCGCTGATTACACAATAGTCTTAATATCAGTGGCCCGTTTCACTAAGCTACAAGTTACAATTTTACAAGTCTAAACCGGCAACATTGGTCAATAATGACCAATGGCAATGGTCATAATGACCAATGTTGCCGGTTTAGACTTGTAAAATTGTAACTTGTAGCTTCGTGAAACGGGCCACTGCTGCTAACTATGGTACTGTCCACCAATTTAAACTTTGAGAGGCATCGAACCCTATCGCAATAAGTCCCCGCTGCGTCGCTGCGTACTTTTGATATGAAAAGTCATAATGCCAGTCATTCTAAAAAGGTTCTACCGGGCCCAAAGCTTCTAAAATGATCGGCCAAGTTTAGTTTATCTCTGTCTGTGTCCCTTTCTTATGACATTAGTTAGACAGAGACGAGGGAGGGACAAAATAAACTCTAAAACATGTTAGGAGCGAAGAAATAAATTTGGTTAATTATGTATAGTATAATATTTGTAAATATAATTATGAAGGGTCCACGAAATCAACATGTCTAGTCATTTTTATTTGAAAATAAGACTCTAATGTCAAAATGCGATGGAAAACTCATTGTCAAAAAAAAATTAGACATGTTGTTCTCGTGGGCCCTTCATTATGGCAAAGTAATCTTGTTACAGTTCCCGGCAAACATCTTGAGCACTGACCTTGACTGCGCAGTAGCCGTTTCTAGTAAAAATGTGTATGCGCAAACGTAACCCCTCCACTCGATTTATGCTCAAATTGTTTGCCTGCAACTATATAATAACAGGCATAGTCGACCAAGTAACTGCGTGACCACTTTTTAACTTTATCCTTTTGTAATACGGTCAAAAAGTGGTCAAGCAATTTCTTGGTTTACTATACAGACAGACAATATAATCTGTTTTGTGTACTGTGAGAATAGGTACCTACCTATTCTTTCACTTGAAAAGTTGAAAAAATTACTCCGTAAGTGTAAGAAACCTGTATTTTTAGGGTACAGTCAGCAATGAAAGTCCATTAACTATTTATTGTGTAACTAGATGTTTATAAATTGTATGAAATCATAAACAATATTTCCAACGGATTTTCTGTTGACCGTACGAGTAGTAGCAAGGTATAGTTGTGGCATGAACGGAAGGTCTCTATGCCAAAGCAAAATGTAACTTATTTTGCAACAAATAGAGACTTTGACAAAGGCCTTTCCCTCGTTCCTCAACTGTACCTGTGTGTTGTTATTATACTTATTATATTAGGACAAGTAAAATTCGGTACAGCTACCTACAGTGGCCCGTTTCACTAAGCTACAAGTTACAATTTTACAAGCCCAAACCGGCAACATAGGTCAATAATGACCAATGGCAATGGGCATAATGACCAATGTTGCCGGTTTAGACTTGTTAAATTGTAACTTGTAGCTTCGTGAAACGGGCCACTGATCATGCATCTCAGGAAGTCCTTTTAGCTTCACGTGTAAGGTGTGTACAGTGGGGGAAATATATTCACGTCACCTTAGAACAATATCGCAATGACGCGACGCGTTAAACGCCAGGCTATGTCATACAAATGTCATGCGTATGTCTCGTCGACTAGGTTCTACGGTGGTACGTGTTTCAATTTCCTTGACTGTACGTATACACGTTGTTTAAGAGCAGGCTCTCAAAATTGTATTTTTATGAAATAATCAGGCGTTCTTAAACAAATTCTATTGATACGGGTAAACGTCTCGAAAATGACAAATCTACATGATAATGTTTATTTGGATATTAATCTAGTATTTGCTTTCTAGTAGATATGTGCTAAATATTTTTGTTATTTGAAAGAGATGTCTTTTTTATGAAATAGGTAGGCAAACAAGCAAGTGGGTTACCTGATAGTAAGTGTACACCACCGCCTATAGACACCCGCAACATCGAAGAGATTTCAGATGCGTTGCCAACCCAGAGGGCTAAGATGGAATACCTCTTGTGCCAGTAATTACACTGGCTGTCTTGCTCTCCACGCCGGAGCACAACAGTGCAAGCACTGCTGCTTAGCGGCAGCAGTGTTTTGCTTTTTGAGATATTTGGTTAAAATATGGCACGGAATGATCAAGATTTTCTTTGTGTTGTTATTGCATCTATTATTTAAGTTTATTTTTAAATATTTAATTGAATAAGCTGTGTACAGGTGTTTGTGATGTTGTATGTTAAATCACAGTTTTGCGCTTAAGCAGGTAATATTTGAAGTTGGACTTCATGAGACTTGAATCTGTATTTTATTTTTATTATTAAATGTTCCTATACATATAATTAATGACCTTAATTATGTATTTTTATAATTTAATAAAAATAAGTAGGAAAATTTAGGTAGGTACCTATTGTTAAATTATAATAATAATGTTATCTCTAAAATTATCTAATCTTAATAAAAAAAAGTTCCTAAGGAAAATATTAGTTAAATTTAATATAACTTTGTGTATAAAGTAAATGTATGGAGGTAGAATAACAAATGATAAACGCCGGTCAAGGGCGAGTCGTGCTCGCGTTAAGATCCCGAACTGCATGAAAACCTTTTTTTTTATATAACAAAAATATATTGTGTGATGGTGCTGGACTTTTGGTGCGCTAGTCCCACTCCCACTCGGCACTCGCACTTGTCACAAGGTTTTTAATAAACCTGGGCCCAATTTCATAAACGCAACAGGCGACAAGTGACAGTGACAATTCGGTATACATTGCTTACCCGCTATGATATTAACTCTGTAAGTCTGTAGCGTTACTTGTCGACACAGTAATGTGCGGCGAATTGTCACTGTCACCTGTCGCCTGTCGCGTTTATGAAATAGGGCCCTGATGACATCAAGTAGTGTCACAAAATAAAAATAAAAATATCCCGATGTTCCCGGTGAATTGAGAACCTCCTCCTTTTTTTGAAGTCGGTAAAAAAATTGCCTTCTTGAGTACTTAATTAGTAACACAGTACAATCGACGACATATATAAATCACCATTAAAGACGGAACTGCGAGAAAGTGTCATTTTTCCAAAGGAAGGCATATATGTAGAATAGTATACAATGCACTACTTTTTTTTTAAACTACATAGGAAGGCAAACAAGCAAGTGGGTCACCTGATGGTAAGTGATCACCACCGCCTATAGACACCTGCAACAACAAAGAGAGTGCAGATGCGTTGCCAACCCAGAGGGCTAAGATGGAATACCTCTTGTGCCAGTAATTACACCGGCTGTCTTGCTCTCCACGCCGGAACACGACAGTGCAAGCACTGCTGCTTAGCGGTAGGATTAGCGAGCAAGATGGTGGTAGCGATCCGGGCGGAGCTTGCACAAGGTCATAAAATCAAAATCAAAATATTTTATTGTATAGCTGTAGGTAGAAATAGATGTTAAAACAGAATAGTATTCGCTACAGCCTACCATAACATGGTGTACAATATTTGTCTTATTTGTATTAGTATCACATAATAGTATTTTATGCAACTGCTATATAATGAGAGGCCTTAAAACACGAGTGTGGTTTTATGAAACGAGCGTCAGCGAGTTTCATAATAGGATCACACGAGTGTTTTAAGGCCTAATTATATACAGTTGCATACATTACTTTATCTACACACATATCATAACTGCAAAAAACCGTAACAGCAAAACACCAACAAACAAGTATGGCGGCAATTCGAT
Source organism: Ditula angustiorana (assembly GCA_963691745.1). Classification (NCBI taxonomy): domain Eukaryota; kingdom Metazoa; phylum Arthropoda; class Insecta; order Lepidoptera; family Tortricidae; genus Ditula; species Ditula angustiorana. The sequence continues at coordinate 2,662,051 of OY829492.1, read as the reverse complement.
CTATCCGTCAAGACGAACGTTTTTTTTTTTAAATCATAGACAAACGAAGGAAGCCCCTATTGTCATGTCACTCGAGATCAAATGTCGTGCGTTTAAATTAAAAAATCATACTGAATTGACGTTTCGTAACGATAACTGTTTTAGTATCTGTGGATACTAGAATAGAGACCAACTTGAATTTTGACAGCTGTTCCAAATTTAAATTCATAACGTCACGAGATATCGGTAATGTAATCACCAATAAACACAGACTACTAAGAGATACTACCCAATAAAGAACAGATTTACCTACTACCACAGACAAGAAAATTCTTAAAATAACATTGGTTGTAATAATGCTGGTCATTTCCTAGGGTTTTTGAACGCGTTATTTAGCCTTTATGATATGTGTGTAGATAAAGTATCTTATTCACATGTTCTCTATCTCTATGTATCTAAGATATATTTTCGGGCATAGAGAATTTCTCTCAGTTCCCCCTTGAATGGTCGGTTAATTATGTTGCTGTGTGTACAATATTTCAAGATGTCATTTCGGCTGTCATCAGATCTGCTGAAGTAAATAAATTAGGCGAAGTACAGTCAAGGAAATTGAAACACGTACCACCGTAGAACCTAGTCGAAGAGACATACGCATGACATTTGTATAACATAGCCTGGCGTTTAACGCGTCGCGTCATTGCGATAGGGTTCTAAGGTACGTGAATATATTTCCCCTACTGTACATTGCTGCGTTTACATAGAAGATCAAGTATCACGCGATGATCTTAAGAAGCAATGTAAATTTAAAGCGTCCTTTGTCGAATAATGCCGACATTCAAACTTTAAGTAATTCTACGCAAGCGTTGAAACCCTTATCATAGTTTAATTACATTTTGAGTTATTGTGACATATTGTCAAGGATAATTTGAATACAAATTGAAATACTGTGGCGTTGTTTTTGTTCGAACCCTAACTAACATTAACCTTTTCAACGCCAATGACCTATTTGTATATAGGTCGACAACAAATGGCGTCATCTCTCGTCAGCTAACGGGCATTCATAAATGACCAAGTTGAATGAGATAACTTGATTAAGTTTCTCATAGATGACACCAAGGGTCGTTATACCCTAAAAAAATCAATAATGAAATGATGAACGAAACATTGAAAAATTCGCAGGGTATGGTAGTTGGTAATGTGGCGAAACTGGCAAATGCAAGGCACAAAATGCACGTTGCGGGTTCAAGTCCTGCCATTAGCCTAATTTTTGTGTGTGTTGTCATTATCATTTAAATTAAAAGCGTCTAAAACGCGCAATAAGCGTATTTTTACTTGCCGTAAGTACATGAATTATTTAGTTAATGTCCATTTAAATCAGTTCTTGTTTTAGTTAGGAAGGCAAACAAGCAAGTGGGTCGCCTGATGGTAAGTGATCATCACCGCTCAATGACAATTAAGGTGAACTATTACACACACGACTACACAGAGCCATTAAATTCACATTCCGCCGGAAATCCCCGCTGGTTCGAGCTTTGCACCCAAAGTTACCATCTGTCCTGTATTTTACAGGACGTACTTTTTTGCAGCTCTCATTTTGGCCGTCTCCTGTTTTTTAATAAGAAAAATACAGGATCATACCAAAAATGAGTAATCCCGTATTTTTTCCATGAATCCTGTAATTTCAGATCATATGTCCTGTTACATGAGCACACAGGGTTGGTCACCCTCATAAACTCGCTCCTCGAATCGGCCCGAAGCTGTGACGTGTTTGCTAGTGGATGGTTCGACGTGTGTGACGAACGTTTGAGGTTCTGAGAGAGGATGGGTGTGCGGGCTTCTGCGAATTTCTAATTACTTATTTAAGTATCTCCTTTGTTTTTATTTGTGTCCTATATGTGTTTTTGTATAAAATTGTGTTGTTCTTAGTTTCATAGTGCTTTGGTTAAACTGTTATGCTGTGAAATTAAATGAATAAAAAAAAACCGTGCACGCCAACGGTTCCGTACAAACTTAAAGCACCGAACAATGCTTTAACGAAAAGATAAACTGGATTGAGGGACAAAGTTAGCTTTGCCATTGGGAAACTGTTATCCCTATACATCGACGTAGATCGCGGCCACTTTACCAAGTGCCCGCGTTCTTGAGAAAAATGGTCTTGACAGACAGACAGACGGACAACGAATTGATCCTATAAGGGTTCCGTTTTTCGTCTTGAGGTACGAAACCGTAAAAACAAAACCAAACAAACATTTGTGAATTCGAACGAAACTCACACACACACGTAACATGCAGCAGTGCGTGACCTCAACTCTAGTTGCGTTACCTGTAATAAATATCTCGACTAGCCTGCCTGCAATCAAACAAAGCTAGAGACCATCGAGCTTAATTTACCAACCAAATAAACCTACGATGCCAGAGATAGACCAATAGAGTAGTAGTTATAGACCGAGCTCAAGTACCAGTTTTGTACTACGTTAGAATGAAAGTGGAACTTGAGTTTGGTTAAAAACTACGTCCCGACCATAGAATGTCCCGACAAAGGTACCAACTTTGAGCTGGGGATTAAAAATAGCTAATTTCAAAGGTTAGATAGAATGGAGCAACATTTTTCTAAAGTTAACAAACTTACTTCCACCCAGATACTCCCGACAGCTACCAGGCGAGCATAACATAACATAAGCTACAGTTGATTGCAGCGCTCGCTGGGGATGAACATACATTAAAACTTGGCCGACGGCGAGTGCATCCAACTTTGCTATTAGATTCACATCACCGTGCCTTACGGACCTTGTGTTGTTTAAATAAAAAGCTAATAGAAGCGACACTTTAGCTCCTCCCACCTATGTTGACCGCGTGGAAGGGGATTAAAATAAATAATAAATGATTAATTTTTAGGCAACGAAGGCCCATAGACAAATAACTTACATAAAAATTTATAAACTGTCACATATTTTATTGCGTCAAAACGGCGTGGCCCCGTCGCATCGTCACTTTCGATGTTGTGTTCACCCGCGCGAGTTAGCGGACGCTCTCATACTATTTTTCTATAGGCGTGCCACCCGCTAGACCACAGATACATAATAAGTAACTGCCAAATTCACCTTACTTGTCTTAAGTACCACTCATAGTAAACAACGTTCTACCTTAAAATTTGAGTTCTTAAAATATAAGGGTTCCGTTTTTCCTTAAGAGGTACGGAACCCCAACAAGAGAGGTAACGCCGCCAGCGCTTTGGGCATCCTACCCAGAAACAGTGGCTTAGGCGATATTATTAATTTTACTTAAAATGTTATCTTTTCTATTTTCTTTTCCGCAATAACTTTGTTTTTTCTCCAAAATAAATTACCTAATGAGACAAGTATGGATGGACATACTCTATAATATATTTCTCTGTTGGGTTTCTCACTTGTTTTCCACCAATATGTCATTGTCATATGAGAGGCCATACGTCACGATAAATGTCATGCAAAGAATTGTCATTTCCGGATACTCCCTTCCATCTTGTTGGGGTTCCGTAGCCAAAAGGAACCCTTTAATCCCGTCCATCTGTCTATTCTGATTCCTATGGGTTGTGTGTTAGCATATTTATATTTGCCTAAACATAATGTGTAAATTTATATACCATTTCTTTTGCGGGTGATATGACCTTGTGCAAGGTCTGTCCGGAGCGCTAACACCATCTTGCTCGGTAATCCTGACGCTAAGCAGCAGTGGTTGCACTGTTGTGTTCCGGCGTGGAGAGCAAGAGAGCCGGTGCAATTACTGGCACAGGAAGCATTTCATCTTAACCCTCCGGGTTGGCGACGGATCTGCAATCTCCTTGGTGTTGCGGGTGTCTACAGGCGGTGGTGATCACTTACCATCAGGTGACCCACCTGCTTATTTTCCTTCCTATTTCATAAAAAAAACCTATCCTTTAGGGCTCTACACGATGGTCCTGAAATAAATTCTGAATAACAGTTTCAGAAAAAATATGCACTTTGTCAAATTACCAGTTTGTAAAATGAATCAGTTTGTGAAACGTTTTTTATGAAACGATTTGTCACGTATAATTGGCGCTTTCTAAACTGATCTTTTCTCGGTCACTTTAATGAGGTTAAAATTAAATTAAAAGTTAAAAAACCCAACTGCGTAAAAAGTCAATCAAAACTGAAAAGACTACAACACGTCCAGCAGTCTAAAGTTCTGATAAGTAATGTTGAATACCTATACGATTGCAATAGTTTCATGAACTTCAACAGTCGGGACCCATTACAGGGAAGATTTGAGCCGGTCTACATTTTTAATGGGTCCCGACTGTTGAAGTTCTTGAAACTATTGCAATCATATAGGTATTCAACATTACTTATCAGAACTTTAGACTGCTGGACGTGTTGTAGTCTTTTCAGTTTTGATTTACTTTTTACGCAGTTGGGTTTTTTTAATTTTTAATTTAACTTTTTTATTTTACACTTTTTAGTTCGGATTAAGTGAGAATAGTGGCTAACCAACCTTAAATCGTTATAGATCCTAAACGGTCATTCAAAACGAAGACTGATAAGAGAAACCTAATAATGATTTTCAAATACCTATCCAATGATACCCCATTCAATATAGTTCGTCGACGTTCATTTTTTTCTTTTTGTCAATATAGCGTCTGGTTGTCGCCATATTGAATTTTGATTATTGTCATGTCTTCAGTGACACTTGCAAGATTAAGACAAATCGATTGACGTAAAAATCATCAAAATCGGCCCACGCGTTTGGTCTCTAGATCGCCACAAAGGAACAAACATACATACATACATACATACATACATATATGTATAGGCTGATAATTTTTACCCTCCTTTGCGTCGCGCAGTCGGGTAAAAATAGTATTCCACGAAACCCTGAGCTTATATGTCCGACATGTTCTTAGCCGGTTTTTTTTACGACATTGAATCGTGTGCACTTATTGTTTGTAAATTATGAAAATTTTATCCTGAGTTGAATGTAAAACTTGTAGAAATCATGGATACGGTAGGTTGATGAAAAAAAATCGTCATAAAAACTCATTTTCATGTGCCATGGAATTAACGAATGTTTTCGTTCCATCAAGAATGGAAATGAAGCGGTGAACCAGAATGGTAATAAAAATAAAATGCTTCTTGCAGAGTAAAATTAAAAATTTCAAAGTAGACTCTTTGTGTTTTGCTGTTCTTTGTGTTGCTGTGTGGTCACATTATGTTGTCGCAATGTGTCATTGCTGGGATATTATGACATTTATTCAGAATTCATTATGATGTTAATTGTGAAAAGGTACTACAGAGGCCTATGAATCAAATTGGTTGACTGTACACTTAGCAGAAGCAGTTGAACACTCGAAGATGTCAGAACAATGTACACGCTCTTACCCTCTTATTCATAAAAAAATAACAATCTTTTTAAGCTAACAAAAAGCAAATCTAATTTCCACGTGACAGGCGTGTGGGGCCATCGGTTAAGCTATGTTTGTAAATCTGCTTTCTTTTTATAAACTATTTCTATTTCAAATGTTTTGTCCCTTTCTTTCGAGGGCAAACGTCACAACGACAGATAAAGACATAAAACATGTTAACTAACAAACGTTAACGCAGTGTTTATGAATAAGGCTTAGACAATTTAGCCACGGGACCTCGCAAGGCACGCATTCCCCTTTGCCAATGCATATGACCTAAAACCGTTAGTTAAATCATAACGGTTTATAAAAACCAGTTCGCCGCGATATCGTGTGTCATTTTGCTTTAGTCCGTATCGCGAAAGCGATCTCTGCAAAAATGGTTAATCGTGCTGTATTTACCTTCAAACGGCTATCAAAAACTTCAAATTTCACTAAAGACGGATTTTTTTATCACACGTAAATAATTTACTTCACAATTAATTTATTAGTTACAACACCAAAAACATTTTAAATGAATAAGCTTTTTGACAGACATAACGTAAACATTTCAAAATTTGACATCATGGCATTCGTGGCAGTGTTGCCGACAGCATGTTGTGATTTTATTCGGATATCTCATCTGGAGACTTCCGATACTGTTTACAGTTTTCGGATTTTTCCTTTTGAGGTAAGGAACTCTGAAAATATAGTAACACTCGAAGTCCGGGACTATAAAGTGTAATTCCTGGACACGGGACAAGATACGTAATTCCAGGACAATCCCGAATTTCCCAGCCATCTGGCAACACTAGACCCATCTCCCCCCGCAAAAATTGGCAGAAAAAATTGTTAGGTGATAATACGGCTTGGCATCTCAATTGGTTAAATACTCAAAGGAATAAGGGGATAACTCCCTTAACAATAGTTTTTTTACTTCTTCGCCTGAGTAAATATCTACTGACTGACTAAGGCTGCATAGGCGGAACTACCATACCCGTGGATTCCCTGCCTTCAGGAGGTCAGAGAGAAGACAGGGATAGAGAAGCTATTGCTCGGATGATGAGAGAGTATAGCTTCAAGATTGAGAGAGTGACCTCAGGTACAGCTGTTCACAGGTAAAGCAGATGCTCCTACTTAGTTTCTTATATTACGTAGTACATTTAATAGTATTTTATGCAACTCCTATATAATAAGAGGCCTTAAAACACAAGTGTGGTTTTATGAAACAAGCGTCAGCGAGTTTCATAATAGGATCACACGAGTGTTTAAAGGCCTAATTATATACAGTTGCATACATTACTTTATCTACACACATATCATAACTGCAAAAAACCGTAACAGCAAAAACCAACAAACGAGTGACAACAAGAGTAATAGCGGCCATTCGATCTATCCGTCGAGACGTAAGCTTTTAAATCATAGACAAACGAATGAAGTCCCTATTGTCATTTCACTCAAGATCAAATGTCGTGCGTTTAAATTGAAAAATCATTCTGAGTTGACTGATACTAGAATAGAGACCAACTTGGATTTTGGCAGCTGTTCCAAATTTAAATTCATAACGTCAGAGATATAGATAATGTGATCACCAATAAACACAGACTACTAAGAGATAATACCCAAAAAAGAACAGATTTACCTACTTACAACCACAGACAAGAAAATTCTTCTAAAAACATTCGTTGTAATTATGCTGGTCATTTTCTATGGTTTTTGAACGCGTTATTGAGCACTTATGATATGTGTGTAGATAAACAGAGCTTTACCTTTAGAATTCTTAGGATACAATAAACCCAATTTGAACTTTTGTGGAATGATTATATATAAATTATATTCCTAACTTACCATCAGGTGATCCACTTGCTCGTTTGTCTTCCTGTTGTATTAAAAAAATTGGTGTGGGCTGTACGAGGTTAAGTCATGCAGTGAATTCATCCCATGTACCAGGATAACAGCGCAGCAGCGGTGGTGGCCAGGCGGTGCCTGAATTAGTGCGGAACTCTACCGGAGTCGAAGCCAATTCAGATGTCTGCTGACTAATATTATAGTAACTCTGCTGCATACTGTAGCTTAAAATGAAGAGCTGAAAAAAGCACTAATATTATAAAACTGAAAGTTTGTGTGTAACAAGCGTAACAGCATAGGTAACGTAACAGTATTACGTTACCTCTTCACGCTAAAACGGCTGGGCGGATTTGGATGAAAGGAGAATGGGCAAATTGTCCCAAGTGCTGTATACAGTTGTGCTATATCTTATTAGAAAGTTCTCAATAAGAGCTTAATTTTTTTATATGACAGCAAAACCGAGATGTTTGCAGGGAAAAAGCTACAGCCCATTTTATACCTCACTTTGTACTAGCAGTTGTATGAAAAGTATCTGTACAATCATTTTCGAGATATAGCCGAAAGATTTTAACCACGCATTACTGAGGCCACTAGAAGTAAAAAACGTAATGGGAGCATAGGTCTAATTTGCTGTTTTTTTTTTTTTTTCATACAAAACAATGATTAATGCTGCAGACACCTGGTCTTCGAAACATAGCCTATGATGATCCTTACACCGAGTACTACACGTCCATACTACTCACTATTGTATACAAGGGTTGGGACAGCGCCCATACAAAAATGCCCATTCACCTTTGAAATGGAGATAGGATATAGTATACTCTAACCCACACTAACTTTTATCCCGAATAAAAGTTACGCAGGCAAAAACGCGGGTAAAAGTTAGTTTAATAGTATTTTTTAAATAAAACATGATACGAAATATTGTCATAACATCACTAACACCCCACAAAGTAAAAATCCTGGAGAACTCATAGAAATCTCCTGTAAAGTCGAGTGATTTTAGGTTCAGAATCGATATATGTCGTTCAAGTTAGGCTTGAACATCAATTATACACTCGTGTATAGACATCGATAATTTTATTTAATTTTAAATAATAGGCAATGGCATCACAAAGAAAAATCTAGGGCATTAGGCGGACTCGAACCTGCAACCTTGGCTTCCGTGCCTTACGTTAACCAGTTCCGCCGCACTGCCAAATTTTGAGAATCACACCCTCGGTGTGATTTATGAGATTTTTTTTAAGTTAGCTCATTCAGCTGAGTTACTTTGCAGTGACCTCTAGCTGACGTGAGACGGCGCCATCCCGCGGGTTGTCACTCGCCAAGTCTTTGGCTTCTTCGGTCATCCGTTCTGCAAGCAAGTAAGGCACGTTTGATGACTTGTTAAAAAGTTTCATATAGATGACACCGAAGGTTGTACCCTGAAATCAATAATGTGATGACCGTAAGACGAAGCACATTGAAAAATTCGCAGAGTATGGCAGAGGTAATGTGGCGAAACTGGCATACGCAAGGCACGGAATGCTGATGTTGCAGGTTCAAGTCCTGCCATTACCCTAATTTTTCTTTGTGTTGTCATTAGCATTTTAATTTAATAATTTGAAGACCCGTTTGTATACAAATATGGCTGGCGGAACCGAAAAGCAGTGTGTGTCGCGACGCATCCGTATTCGCGGCGAAGTACTTACTTCAGTGATAAATTGTTCAGTTTTCTGCAGGATTAAGTGCCGCGGATTGCAGTTCTGTTCGGTGAGCAGAGTTCCCAACTATTAAGTTACCTAGTTTAGTTTAGTCGGTTTGTGTGAGTAAGCAAATTGGTACTTACTCGCCAAATACAGTGCCTTGTAAACTTATTCGTTAAGGTATATCACCATAAGTGAAACCTATTAACATGATTAAAAATGAAATGTTATTCTTTGCGAAGCACAAATCTTGAGAAGTGGTTTGACAATTATTTTTTTACAATTGGTTTATTGTAATGGTAAATTTAGACTATACGACACCATACACTGAGTGCACCGAGTATACTGTCGTAGTCTAAATATACCTTTAGAACGTCTGTTGAATGAATGGCTTACGATACAATTAAATAAATAACAAGAAACTCTCAAGCGCAGGAACAGAAAAACTGATTGCATTGCTTTCTCCACTTGCGTAACCCCAGCTCTCAAAAATGTTTACGGTTTCATGAAAGTTCACGTCACATTTGCTCTTTTATACGCCCTAGGTCAATAACGGGGTCCTAGAATCCGCCCCAGTTGGCTATAAGCTGTAAACCCGCTGGTTTACGTCTCAGCCCGTTGCTATATTAGCCGTGCTGTAAAACGGCGGCTTGGCATGACAAGGCGCAGTGTCGCGCGTATGCAAATCCGATACCTGTGCTAGGGCTGGGCTTACCTCCTCGTTAATATGCACGCCTAGTATCTGTTACTCGAAAATGTGATGCAGTGAGTACCGCTGATGACTTTTAGGGTTCCGTACCCAAAGAGTGCTAACGGGACCCTATTATAAATAGACTTGAGCATTCACTCGTAATGAACATACTGACGAATGTTAAGTATAGTCGACCAAGAAATTGCTTGACCACTTTTGAACCTTATACTTTAGTAATACGGTCGAAAGTGGTCAAGCAATTACTTGGTCGACTATACAAAGGTCACAAAATAAATAGGACTACTCGCTGTTCTGTAATTGAATGCGCAAAGCCTATTTTGTGGGTGGTAGGACCTTGTGCAAGGTCCGTCCAGATCGCTATCACCATCTTGCTCGCTAATCCAGCCGCTAAGCAGCATTTCTTGCACTGTTGTGTTCCGGCATGGAGAGCAAGACAGCCGGTGAAATTACTGTCACAAGACGCATTCCGTCTTATCCCTCTGGGTGGGCAACGCATCTGCAATATCCTTGGTGTTACGCGTGTCTACGGGTGGTGGTGATCACTTACCATCAGTTGACCCACTTACTCGTTTGCCTTTCTATGTTGTATAAAAAAAGGCATTTCTTTGAAAAATTAACAAAAATTTATTGTGATACGGAACCTGCGGTGCGATAGTCTAACTTGTACTTGGCCAGATTTTAATGCAATTAGATGGTAATTTTTTTAACTGACTTCAAAATAGAGTTTTTTTAGTATATCAAATGACTTTTTTTATTTCTTTAAAGTGTGTCACTATTGGCATAATGCTGCCAAAAAGGACAAAATTCAAGCGGTAAAGTTCTTTAAAATATCTTTTTTTTTTGAAATAGAAAGGCTGCTTGTTTAAGCAAGTGAGTCACTCGATGGTAAGTGATCACCACCGCCTAAAGATACCCGCAACACCAAAGAGATTGCAGATACGTTGCAAACCCAGAGGGCTGAGATGGAATACCTCTTGTGCTAGTAATTACACCGGCTGACTTGCTCTCCACGCCAGAACACAACAGTGCAACAGTGCTTAGAGACAGGATTAGTGAGCAAGATGGTGGTAGCGATCCGGACGGACCTTGCACAAGGTCCTACCACCCGCAAACCCACCCATCTTTTAAATTCATGTTCCCATATCGACACACCACATCGATAATACAGGTACATCTCTATAATTGTAAAGTTTTTATGCCTGTCTGCAAAATAGCTCCTCGGGCGTTATGTTACGACTTACGGCATATGCGGTGAAGGCAGCAAAGAATATGCACACGGGCCAATTTGGGATGTACCCTGAGAAGAATGGTTCGTTGGTATTACCAAAGCAGCGAAGATTAGTGGATTTACAAGGAAACTATTTATACTTACAGTTACATCTATGAAAGTTATAACTGGAGCCTATTTCATAAGTATACTAATAATACAAGGAAATAATACAAGTTACAAGCTAATGATTTACAAGTCGTACCATTTTGTGTTGCATAACAATTTTCTTTTTTGCTAATAATACAAGAATATTATTGATGCATAAATTGCTATACTTCATACTTGTACAAGTACATAGTAAATATTTAAGAAAACATTGTCTTTTCTCGTCAAAAAGAGTTATACTTATAAAAGGAAAGAGTTACAAAATCGGGTTACGAGTACTGAATGCATAATTTCTTTGTCTTTCTGTTTCTGAAAGAATAATCAAAATGAGTATTTTATTTATTTATATTCTTATCAGAGCATTTGAAGGAGGGGGAAAAAGAGGTTTCAGATTTCAGATTTTTAGATCAAATGCTAGAAAAACAGCTTGCTCTTAATGCGACCCGAATAGAGAACCAGGGATACATGAACTGGGTAGGGTTTCTGTTGGCGCACTCAAGGTAATACCACGACGACTATCAAATCGTGCCGTTTATCGCTGGTCGCTCAGTGCATCTCAGTCTCACTAAGCAGTAATGGGCTAGAGAAAAAGAGACGGACTTAGCGATAAAGCGAACGGTACAACTCCTAGTTGAGCAAGTCCTTTGAGCATTCAATAGTTTTAAACTTGCTTGAGAATTATGTTCTTTGGAGTTTGCAAACTCAATTTTTCATCGTCGAATCGCTAGACAGCGTTGAGTCAATTCTCGTTTACCCTTGTTTGGAATAACTTTATCCGGCATTAAGTCGATCGCATCACTTTGTTTCGCATAATCGTCATTTGGTATGCTTTTAGCATAATGCTTTGTAGGGCTAATTAGTGTTAGTAGGTAAGTAAATATTTGTAACAAACCATAAGAAGTAAATTTAATAATAATGTAATGTAATGTTTCTCTTTCAATTACTTCGTCTTCTTTTTGCTGTAGGTAACTTTCATCTTTTGGCTGCTTTTTGGCGATGCAGTTGTGCGCTGTACATTTACGTATTCCATGTAAATTTATATTTTTATGTATATATTTATATTTATATGTATGTTTATTATTTATTTAATATTATCCATGTAAACTCTTATGTATGCTTATTGTGAGTGTGTTTGATTCTTTTTTTATTTGCACTGCCCGTTGTACTCTGACTATATCTCACCGTATCTCTTTCCAAAGGTTGTCTGGAAGAGATCGCTGCTTAGCGATAAGACCGCCTGTTGAATCCCTTGTAAAAATTCCCTGTGTGTGTTCTTTTATTTTGTTTACTTGTGTGAATCAATAAAGAGTATTTGTTGTTGTTGTTGTTGTTTAATTAAAACTGCGGGTGTGATTTTGCTGGTGGTAGGACCTTGTGCAAGGTTCGTCCGGATCACTACCACTATCTTACTCGCTAAATCTGCCGCTTAACAACAGTGATTGCACTGTTGTTCCGGCGTGGAGAGCAAGATAGCCGATGCAATTACTAATACAAGAGGTATTCCATTTTAGCCGTCTGGGCTGGTAACGCTTCTGCAATCTCTTTGGTGTTGCGGGTTTCTATAGGCGGTGGTGATCACTTATCATTAGGTGACCCACTTGCTTGTTTGCCTTCCTATTTCATAAAAAAACTGGTTTTATTTACAAACATTTAAAGTACTACGACACCTACAGTAACTGTATCCATATTAAAAAAAAGCATTTATTTTGACAGCCGGTGGAATTACTGGCACCAGAGGTTTTCCATCTTAGCCCTCTCCGTTGGAAATGCATCTACGATCTCTATCGTTTTCCCGCTGTGTGCCGGCGGTGGCATCAATTCCCATCGAGTGATCCACCTGCCCGTTTGCCTGCCTATTTGATTTGCATGTCTGTTTCTATCAGCGCTTCGGAAAATGGAAGATTCTGCAAGAAACTCAGCAGCATGGAGGAGTTTGGCTAGAATTTTTCGAAAGGTTACAACCATCCGTTGGTACTTTTTCACTGAGGATACCAATGATATTATAATACATGTATGTACAGTGTCATACTAAATGACAGCACAAAAACGGACCGACATAAGAATACAGGTTGACGCCAATGTTACAAATGCAAATTATTAGTTTACCATCTATAGTCATTGGATTTACTTTACGTCTAACTGCATAAAATAATAATTGAAGAAGTTTCGTTGCAAATAGGTTTTTTACAAAATAATAGTATTGACAGCAGCGCCGTCGATCCGACAGATTGACAGCGAGAGCGATTGTCGATTTGTTGTACTTTTGTTCGACTTTTGATGAGGCCATATTTTAGGCGCTGACTAGAAGTCCATTAGGTGCTGTAGGATACGGACGGAGTTACTAAAAGACACGAATAATATAAAATAAACTTCGCACACGTCCACAGTTTCCATGCGACGCTCGTCTGTTTACTTTCCAAATGAACTTGTAGGTTTTAAGAGTATTACTGCGTCGCCGGCTCGGTGTTGCATGGTTCTATGTTTTTTTTGGTGTAATCAAAACTTCACCTTATTTTCAAGTGGTATTAAGTTTTGATTAGCTGGAGAATGTAACAAGCAAAAGGCGCGCTCTCTTGAGGCAGAAAGCGCTAACTTCGCTAGCCGCTGACTATAGCAAAGTATTCAGAAAAAACCGGTCAAGAGGTAGTCAACCTCATGCAGTAATGGTTCCGTAGCTGCACATAATATGTTGACCAAAGTTACCTATAAAAAAGAAAAAATCTAGCCGCGAAACAAAGTTTGCTTGTGAAGGAATTAATCGATGTTTTTTTTTTTATCTATGCTAATTATGATTTTATTTTACTGCAATTATTTCTGGTTTTTCGCTGTAAAAACTTTGTAAACAAGAAAACTACGTGGTTTTGAAATGTATAACACATAATTTTAGTCACTTTGGAATATTGACCCCCTTTATAAAAAAATCAAAAGCATTCTTATTTTAAAACCATAGCATTTAGTGGTTGGAGAAATCCGCTGTGACGTACAAAAAGGACGGAAGGTTGCCCACAGTCATACTATACATGAAGGTTCATCTTTCCCGCTTCGCACAGAATCCTAAAAAGCAATATTTTGTTTTCAAATAAAACGCCTAACGAGGTCCAATGCTTTTGTGGCATTTTTTAATCGTGCTTGCAGTAAAGTTTCGGCTCATTAGTTTTAAGTTCTAAATGAAAACTTATTTACCAAACTGAAAGCTACTAAAACTGAACTGAAAATAAAAAAGGATTCACATGTTTTTTGTTTGATGTTGACATCGGGAGTCTGTTTTAGTGTTTTGGCGCCAAAACACATACAGTTGATTGGTGTTTATCATTGTCCTTAAAATTGTGTTAACAACGCCGTGGTGTTTTTCATGACAAGACATGTTTCCGCCTCCATCTTAAAAAACAACTTATTCCTTTTCATACGAGACATGGTTGTTTGGGCTCAAATACGTTTGCTTTTTCCGGAGGGGATACACTTAAAAACCATACGTTGACATTATGGCGCGAGATGAGGTGACACGTCAAAAAAAATATCTGAAAGTTCTTATTCTTATAGAGTTACCCCCTTTCCCTTATTCATAAAAAAATAAAAATCCTTTTAAGCTAACAAATGTTTTGTCCCTTCCATTTGAGGGTAAACGTCACAATAACAGATAAAGACATAAAACATGTTAACTAACAAACGTTTAAGAAGCGTTTATGAATAAGGGAGTTAGGAATTAGCCGTACAAACTTGGTCTAGTTTTCTTTGTGGATAGAACGCCCTGCATAACATTACACTAATTGATGCTATATTGGCATACTCTGAGAACATAGGAGGTGATAACTTTTTAATTGGTAGTGTTGTGCTATATTACCTACAATGTCCCTTAACGAGGCGGGCAGCAGTCCCCCCCCGCCTCTCTTTAAGGCACACACACACGCAGCAGCGGCAGCAGGCAGACGCAGCTATTTTGCACGAGCTCGGCACTGGTTTCGCGGAGTAGCAAGGTAATTTGTTCCAGTTTGTTTCTCTTTAAGGCGTTTTGCAGAAAACTGGAAGAGACTAGAGAGCCTTGTTACGAGCCGTTTCTCATTAGGCTTTGCGGTCCTGGTAGCTTGGTTTACGGCTAGCTACTTTTTTCTACGAAAACCATGCTTCTAGGAAAATATAATTCATGAACTCAATTGGCCTTTATATTTTAACTAGCGCGGTTTCGTACTGGTACAATTAAAATAACAAAATTCATCCTTAAAAAATCTCTAAATGACAGTGTAAACCATGTCAAATTCCGATGGAAGGAGTAAGGCTGCTTTTCCACCAGAGATGTGCGAGAATGCGTAGCGAGGGATGTGTTTGTAAGAACCAATAGAATCGCTTCATTTACCTCTGGTGGAAACGGCTCATTGGTTCTTTACAAACACATCCCTCGCTACGCATCCTCGCACATCTCTGGTGGAAACGCATCCTAAGCGGCCGAAGATATGCGGACGAACAGACACGGACAGCGAGTTTGTTTTATATTTACTATGTTAAAAAGATAAAATGTAAAACATAGATACGGTATAAAATTGTAACTGGCATGTGAACATCCTACTTAATATTATAAATGTGAAAGTTTGTATGTTTGGATGTTTGTTACTCAATCACGTAAAAACAACTGAATGGATTTGGATGAAATTTGGCACACATATAGTTTATAACGTGGATTAACACATAGGATACTTTTTATCCCGTAAAAATGCATAGTTCCCACGGGATAGCGATAAGTGAGTTATACGCGCCGTGACGTCATGAGCAGCAGAGCAACTAATTCTCATTAATTTGTCCAGGAAATATTGGAGATTGCATGTTGGGTGCACGTTTGCTCCATTCAATTAAACAATTCTACGCGGACAAAGTCGCGGGCAAAAACTAGTAGGAAATATTTCAGAAAAAATAATATGACGGGTCTTTAAAAGAGCAATGGAAGTCAAAACAGTTATCTTTAGAATTTTTGCCTAGCCGTCTGTCGGAACGTTTGTACGCGCATCAAGCAAAAACTACTGCACGATAGATGAAGTTTTCACATTGCTGGAGATCTAACCCAAAATCTAGTGCATGTTTCATCTTGACACGCTGCCTAGAAGTAGAGGTAGTAATAGCCAGAAAGAAAAATATAAGAACCTATTTCCAAATTCCACGCGTACGAAGTCACGGCCAAAAGCTAGTAAGTAGTAATATTAAAACTAACCAATCGTTATAAAATACGGGACAAAGTTAGGATGCAACTTCGATTCTCAAAGAATGGCGCAGAAGAATATCTAACTTATAAGTTTCAAAGCCATTTCAACAAGAAGATTTATATTGTCTGAGTAACATTTTAAAACGCTGACTCTTATAAGTAAGTAGTTTGGCGTCAACAAATTTCAAAAATTGTAAAAGGTCAGCTATTTTCAATCAGTACACTTAATGGAGACGGAAACACCGCGCAGGGGCACCAGTAAATAAATAAATATTTTGGGAAAATTCACACCATTTGACCTAGTCCCAAAGTAAGCAACTAAAGCTGCTTGTGTTATGGGTACTGTAAAACGGATATACATACTTAAGAACTGTCACTAATTAACTCGAATGATAGATACTATCAGGCAAGGTTAAAGGGACTCGTAGAGCGCTACGCCGTAGCATCATTTCGTAGCACTACGACTCAGACAGTGCTACGAAAGCGTAGCCAAATAACTATTTCAAGGACTTCATTAATACGCTAACAGCGTCCGCTACGTCATGCGGGTACACGGAGCGGGTGCACGCCTATCGAACAATTAGTATGTGCCCGCACCTGCACCCGCGCGAGTTAGCGGACGCTCTCATACTATTTTTTTATAGGCGTGCACCCGCTCCGCGCACTCGCGCGTCTTAGTATAGGTCCTTAGTACAAGCATTAACTGCCAAGGGGTGCTGCGTGCTACGCTCATAGCTCGTAGCAAGGGTTTCCCGGTTTGTAGCAGAAAATCCTCTACGAACAGGGAACTCACCTAGCGAGTGTGGTGCACTGAATTAATATGTTAAAGCTCAAAACAGCTGTAGTTTTTTTATCGTGATAAAACCAAACTGTTATCGTGTTAGGCTTTAAGGAAAGAAAAAATTGAATTGTTTCCGGGAAAATTTACAGATTGGAGAAAAAGGACCTTTTTTCTATGGAATATTTGTATCACCTCCAGACTATAAGTCACGATTCAAACAATTTGGACTGGACAAAGTCTCTAAGGTACACCAGTTTATTTACAGTAATCCACATTAATATAATAAAGAGGAAAACTTTGTTTGTTTGTTTGTAGGGGGTAATCTCGGGAACGAGATGCTGAACCGATTTCTTAAATTCTTTCACAGATAGGCAGCTACAGTATCCCCGATGGACATTGGCAAATGAAGTCGCTACTACTAAAAAGTAATATTTAAAGTAAGTACAGTCGCAAGCGCCAACATCTATACAGTCAATCTTCCATAAATATGTATAAACAGACCTTATGCCTCTAACAATAAGGTTGATGTTTACATAATTTTGACAGGTTGGGAAGGATTGGCTGTATACATGTTGGTGCTCGTGACTGTACCACATAATATGGTATTATGGGTATTATGATATTATCATATTTATTGGTATAGTATTATGGAATCAACGATTAGACTAAACTCGTTACCCAAATCTTATTAAGAACATGAACAAATTCAACGGTAAAAGTTTAATTCTGTTTTCTCATGAACATCAAAACGGCTAAACCAATTGAAAGGAGCCGAATGATTCGATTTCACTCAGATCATTTTAATGAACAAAGTTTCATCTTTGACAACCTTAATGTAATATTTTGACCAAGCAAATAATATGCCCATTGTAAATTATATTAAGAACGGAAGATAAAATGAGAATTTCTATATTTACTGGATTTATAATTTGAACAGTACTACAGTTAGCTACGTAGATTGAATGACAGTTGTATTTTGATTTAAATTCTATATTAATTTGTTTTACTCTTTACAATTTTCTCTTGGTTAATTTTTATTTTAAAAAGGTGTAGTGCTGAGTTTTTTTGCGGCGCATTCTTCTTAGTAGATTCTATTTCCGAAGCACTGGTAGAGTCAGACGGTTTCATTTTTAATTTTTAACTTTATATATTATGTAGTTTCTTTGTCCCCCCAGCCCCAGCCGGGGCAGAGGGCAGACACTATGTTTGTCTAATCCGCTTTGTCAGTGGCTTTATGTTTTATTATATATCTTTAAATTGTTGGCATTTTGTCAGTATGCCAGTGAACATGAAACCTGAAAGCTCGAAACATCAGGAATTAGTTCCGTTACAATATACGCGATACTGTTCAAGTTGCTTTATTTCAATATTTATGAAAAGTTAAGAAAAGGTCATCGTTAACGAATAACATACATTTTTCCTTTTTTGATTAGCGTGAAGGCAAATGGAAAGAAAAAACAATTATGAAAAAAACATTAAAACAAGCTCTTTTGACGATACTACACACACATACGTAATTTGAACACAATCAGACCACTAAAAGTGTGTAAAAATTTAGTTGCAAGATACTAACAAGGCAGGTCAAATAAACTTTTAAATTTACTAAACCATTTTTTCTTTTGTTCCGAAATAAATTATGCAATCCCAATCCCTGTGGCTCATGTGATCCCTTTGACATGACCAAGGCCGCATAACAGCCGAGGATATAATTCCAAGGATCAATAAGATAGCCACGGGAGAGCTCATTATTTCGGAAGGCTTAGGGACGCGGAGCGCAGAGACTCGGAGGAGTGCAAGTATAGCCGCTTAGACCGGCTTTGTTATATTATCTTAGTGGAGCCCGAACTCATGCGATATTAAGAATCTCGCTCATTTACCGCAGAAGCTCCTCCAACTAGAAATTAAAGTTAGGATTATGTATTTTACTAGACAACGACTAAATTCTACCGGGCGTCACAAAGCCCTTTGAGAATATTTATAACTTCTTTAGCAGGCTTTTAATCGTTTTCAGCCCGCGCCGTGGCTTCTTTTTTTAATAAAACAGCCTAGACAGTATTTTTTCTTACGATTGGTTCAAAACCCACCGGAATCGGTGCAGCCTATATCTGCTCAAAAATGTAGTCTTTTTAGTTTTATTTGAATAAGATTATGGTTATGGGTTATTTTTATTTTAGTTCCAAAAAAAGGAGGTCTAGTAACTCGTTAAAGTCTACAAACAGAACGCGCTTGAGAAAGGCTGGTCCGATTTGACTATCAATTATTTTAAAATGTTTGTAATAGACCGAATTAGGTTTTAATGGAAAGCAAAATTGGAAGTGTTTCCCGGAAAATTTAAAATCTGTGAAAAACTGAACGTCCTTTGTTCTATGGGGTTTTGTATTTGGACAGTATATCGTCTGTCGGATCAGCGAGTTAGTAATACTGTAGAAAATGTAGCGTTCAAGTAGCGAACGATCGTACCCATTCAGATCCCGATTATACCTCAAATTGAGGCGAAACGCGTGTAGATCGCGTAGTTAATAGTATTTTATGCAACTGCTATATAATGAGAGGCCTTAAAACACGAGTGTGGTTTTATGAAACGAGCGTCAGCGAGTTTCATAATAGGATCACACGAGTGTTTTAAGGCCTAATTATATACAGTTGCATACATTACTTTATCTACACACATATCATAACTGCAAAAAACCGTAACAGCAAAAAACCAACAAACGTATGACAACTAATGGCGGCCATGTATATTAAAAAGGTACTCTGTGATTCGATCTATCCGTCAAGACGAACGGTTTTTTTAAACCATAGACGGACGAATGAAGTCGCTATTTTCATGTCACTCGAGATCAAATGTCGTGCGTTTAAATTAAAAAAACATACTGAGTTGACGTTTCGTATCGATAACTGTTTTAATATCTGTGGATACTAGAATAGAGACCAACTTGAATTTTGACAGCTGTTCCAAATTTAAATTCATAACGTCACGAGCCGTCACGAGATATCGGTAATGTGATGACCAATAAAGAACAGATTTACCTACTACCACAGACAAGAAAATTCTTATAATAACATTGGTTGTAATAATGCTGGTCATTTCCTAGGGTTTTTGAACGCGTTATTTAGCCTTTATGATATGTGTGTAGATAAAGTATTTAGTGTCGGTGATTAACAGTTGAGTTTGTCTAATGTTTCATGTAAAAGCGAAGGTGGATTTTTGCAAGAAAAATATATGAGTTACGCAGACGCAGCTCGTTTAGCACACGAGTACACGACACTGGTTTCGCGGAGTAGCAAGCAAGCTAATTTGCTCCAATTTGTGGAAAATGTGTTCCAACTTCAGCTATAGACGCAACTGTGAGCATAAAACATGTGGCACGTATATCTTGTTGCACATTTGCAAAGTGCTCTTATGAGTTCGCTCTCGCATAAACTATATGTTAATTAGGTCAGCGTAGCGATAACATTGCACATGGCGACGCATGTTACCATTCACCCCTTAAATTATAGCTCTTTTATACAACACGGTATTCTAATGTTCTTATTTTATTTCTCCAAATTTACCCCCTTATTCATAAACGCTTCGTAAAGGTTTGCTAGTTAACTTGTTTTATATCTTAATTTGTCATTGTGACGTTCGCCCTCAAATGAAAGGGACAAAACATTTGTTAGCTTAAAAAGATTGATAATTTTTTATGAATAAGGGGGTTAAAGAATAGCACGAGTAGTAAATATAGTAGTAAGCGAAATCGCTTCATCACGCTGCATATTATGAACCGCAAAACTAGAAAAATAAAGTAGCGTTGTACTAGAAAGTAGAATCGTTAACAAAACCTGTTACCTATATTGATAAACCGGTGAACTAACACAAGTCGAGTGAAGGCTGCACCGCGCGCGGTCTTTGCCTCTTCCCTCTAAATTAAAAATCCTGCTTTACATTTCCTTCAGTCTCTAGGAGTCCGCTGCCGGGGACGGACGCTCCGCTCGCCGCGCTCCGAAGTTTCATTCATCAGATACAAACCAGTGTTTAAATCCAAGAGTTTGTGACGCGACGGACAGGTAAGCGTACTTGATATTAAGATAATTTTATGGATGATATAGCGGTAGTTACATTTTTACGGCTAAACTTAGGCTGTTAATCTTCGTGGGGGTTATTAAAAAAGTTGAAGTTCGGGTAGACATTTAAAAAGGCATCGGTTAGGCTGCGGTTTGGTTTTAGGGTTCTTCCGGCATCGCTTTAATATTCATTTGGGTAATGTGCCTCTTTAGTATTGGTTTATGGCTCGTGCTTCAAGTCTTTATACGCTTTTGATGGGAATGTTCGTAAAAAGTGAACAGCTTTATGATTTCAGACCAAATGTTATGCTCATTAGGGGAGCGGGGTGTAATTCTTCCCCTTTTGGTACTGAATATAGAAAATTTCACGCGTTTTTTCGGCTGTAATTAATTATAACCTACCGAGCTCAAATTTCGTTCCTTCCGGGGTCTATGTTTGGAACCGTTACAGTTACAGGTAGCTGGAGGTTTCACAGAATATGTTTGTTTATGGCGGATATCCTAACAAAAAACAAAAAGTTAATGAGGGCCCCCAAGTGGCGTGTTTTGTGACAGTTTTGTTTTGTTTTTGCTCTGTCATAAAAACGGTAATAGATCCGACCGTCCCCAAATAAAGGAGACCAGTTTTTGGTAAAAATATGGCTGGCACAAGATGTATTCCATCTTAGCTCTCTAGCTTGGTAACACATCTGCAATATCTTTGGTGCTGCCAATGTTTATGAGCGGTGGTAATCACTTACCATCAGATGACCCACTTGCTCGTTTGCCTTCCGAAACAAAAAAAATGCATAACAGAAATTACGCTGTGAGTGATTTTTATATTTATGAAACAGGGATTCAAACGAGATGGGCAGGTGATTACTGCCGTGCATGGAGATCAGCGACTCTATGAGAATCGCTGATCTGTTGCATGCTTTTAGGTCCCCACCTTGGTCCTTCCTGCCTCACTTACCGTACGTAACGCAATAGCAAGCTACAACTTCATACCGGTATGCTATAAGAGTGTGGTGCTACCCTGGTCGAGCTGAGTACTGTAAGCAGTAACTGGCTACCACACTGCACTCGTAGTTTATCAAATTCTACCACTATAGTTAGTGGTGGTGCGTAACGTAGTCCGAGTCGTACTTGGCCAGTTTTCTTTTACCTAGAATAGCCCCCACTTACCTAATTACTTTGCGCGGCTAGCACAGGTGGCTTGTTTCTTTTTGTGAGGTACGAAAGATACCCACTAAGAGATGAGCGAAAAAATTGCAAACTCGCTTGCTAACTTCGTCACGGCTTCGATTTTCGCCTCAGTAAAACACTACTAAAATCATTTGAACTTTTTTATATATGAAATAGGAGATCGAACGAGCAAGTACCTCATGGTGAGTGATCACTATTGCCCATACACACCCACAACACCAAGGCGATTGCAGACGCGTTGCTAACCCGGAGTAATAAGATGAAATACTTTTTGTGCAAGTAATTTCACCGGCAACCTTGTTCTTTACGCCGGAACCCAGAATGCAAGCACTGTTGCTTAGCAGCTAAATAAGCGAGCAAGGTAATGGTAGCTATCCGGATGGATCTTGCACAAGGTACTACCACCCGCAACGATCTTAAGACGGACTAAGATCTGTACACCCCGCGACTTACCACACAACGTACTTTTTTTTTAATGTCGGAAACATAAAAAAATAACTTGAATTAAAACCGCTTAGAAATTTGTCTGAATTCCACAGTGCCGAAAACAGAAGAAAACTATACATACAGACAGACAATCAGAGGCTTATTTAGCTTAGGCGCCCCATTAAATGACGATAAAATATTTTATTTTAGGGGCGGCTGCCGCCCCTCGCAACCTGGCGCCCCGAGGCACGGCCCGGATGGCCCTAGAGTAACTACGCCCCTGCAGACAATCTTCTTTTTCCGTTGAGTTAAATGGGAAGGCTGTGTATGACGGCTCGTCTGTATTGTCTTCAATGAGATTTCATTAATTTTTTAGCTGATCAGTTTATAGCTATCTCTGGCTGGCGTGGCAACTTAAGAGATATTTTATTTTTTAAATATGTAGATTTATTTAATTCTTTCAGTAGTTATAAGTCTTTATTTAACTTTCTTCGTTAGCCCGCTCCAAATTAGGCAAGTAAATATTAAATTACTTTCAGAGAGCACCCGTCATAATTTCTAATGATTTCTATGAAATTCATAATATAATTTTATATTGACTGTAGAAATAAACTCTGCTAACTAAACATTTTCTCACTTGTTGTTCAGTACGTCTCTTTTCTACTGGGCTTATTAAATAAAATCTCTTTCTAACAACAAAACGAGTCACGATATGCCGTGCTAGCCATTCAGGGATCGAGTTTAGTATGGTGTTTACATAGAAACTGGTTGATAATCCCACTATGTTTGGATGTTTGTTCCTCAATCCTGCTTTAACGGCTGGATGGATTAAGATGAAATGTGACAGACAGATAATGTGCTTGATTTAAACATAGCATCTACCTATACGGCACAGTGGCACATGTGTCTGCTTACTGTGCAAGAGGTCCCGAGTTCAAATCCTGGTATGGGCAAATATTTGTGTGACGAATACGAATGTTTGTACCTGAGTCATGGATGTTATTTGTATTTAAGTATGTATTTATCTATATATAAGTATGTTTAACCGTTGCCTAGTATCCATAACACAAGATTTGCTTAGTTTAGGACTAGATCAATTGGTGTAAATTGTCCCAAGATATTTATTTATTTATTTATACATTTTTATCTCGTAATTTGCAAATATAACTGCGGGTGACAGGTAGTGTAATAATAAAACCCTAAAATAAAACTTGTCACTTAAGTATTATGTTTTTTCCCGCAACTTGCAGAGTCTTTGTTTTTTCGTTTAATAGCAGTTCATACATTATACTTTTTGGATACTGAACTATCGTATACCATTAAGACCCATCAAGCCCGACATACCCTCTGTTGTTTATAAGGAAGCAAGGATAACGTTAAGTAATCTTATTTGCATTATCCTAGCACTTTGATCCGAACCTTGTTTTCTTGGAAGCTAGCGTGTAGTCTGCACTAGTGATGGGTCAACTACTGCTAACCCGAGAAAAGCGCTAATCGAGTTAACTCGAATTGAGTTCTCTCTAACTCACATTTAGCTACCTACTAAGTTTAGTTATGATTCCCTGAAATTCCTGCCCGAAGCGCACAGGTTTGTAGCTCCCCCTCTTCCACTGCAAACTCGATTTGCGGAACCCGAGTGTTAACTCGAATTTTAACTCGAGTTAACTCGTGTCTTGTTTTTCCGAGTTGGCACATCTCTAGTCTGCTGGGGCAGGGGCAGCTCGGCAGTAAACCGTTGTCTTAAGGGCGAGTGGTGTCCCTTAGGGGCGATCCGCCCCGTATTATAACGAGGCGAACATAAGGTCTTACGTATAGTGTTATATAGGTCATATTCCCCTAGCCAGCATTACCGATAAAGGCAGTTTTGTCGGTTATAGATACGGTGGAAAACGTCTGCAGCCTGATAGGAAAGCAATTTTTATCTTAGGGTACTGTTAGACTGTGAACGTAAAAAAAGGTATAGAAGTGTCAGCAGACACCATTTGTGTCAGAGGAATTGTGGACTAAGTGGTTAAAAATTTATGTTTTGCATAATTTGGTAAAGTTTGTGAAATGAATCAGTTTGTGGAACGTTTTTTATGAAATGATTAGTCACGGCGGATATATCGTTCTTTGATGTTGAAACTGTTAATACCTCTTACAATAAAAACGACAAGGCTGTTGCCAACAACTTGTAGGCACGCTGGGTTCCCTTCAAGTCGCTATTTCAAATGTCACTCACGTCCAAAGGGTTCAAACTTGTATGAAACTCACAAGTAGCCTACCGTCTTATCTCTAGGTTTAAAGTAGACTTACTTTTGGAGTTTCTTTCGATAACTTAGTTACCATAATATTGATTGACTAATTCATGTATTTATTACGTTTATCGGGACTTAAACGCGATAATAAACTGTTTATTTATTTACCTAGTCTGCTCGTGACCACGGCCGCTCCAACGTGGCCGAAACGTCGACGTAAATAAATAACCAGTTTATTATCGTGTTTAAGTCCCGATAAACGTTATAAGTATGTGTGAAAATAGCGAAAGTTTAAAACAATCAATTCATGTGTTATCTACACTAATATAATAAAGAGGTAAACTTTGTTTGTTTGTTTTTTTGTTAGTTTGTTTGTATGTAGGGGGTAATCTCTGGAACTACTAAACCGATTTCAAAAATTCTTTCACAGATAGAAAGCTAAACTATTCCTGACGGACATAGGCTACTAATTTTACGTGAACGAAGTCGCGCACGTCCGCTAGTTTTTAATAAAAACAATATAAGACAATGACTCTTTATTTATTACCGCAAAACAACATGAAATGTTACAATTAAATAAAATACACAACGCACAGAATGGCTGATCTTATCGCTGTATACCTTTACATAGTAAACTACAAAGGTATCCGTGTCTGACTGTCGGCATCTTCGGCCGCTTATTCCTTCTGTACCACGCGACGGATTTTGATAGGGTTTTCATTCTCAATTAGAGAATTTCTTAGGAAGGTTCTAATTACTGATGCCAACATTTTTTCGGTTGAATATAGTATTTTTGAGAATAAGCTAAGGAAATATATAGTACGCTTCAGAAAATATAGTATATTTTGGAAAGATGAAAAAGACAAATGCTCGAAATATAGTATACATAATTGCGTACTATACATTAGTTCAACAGTATATAGTATGGAGAGCCGACATATAGTGAAATACGGTATGATATAGTTGGCAACCCTAGTTCTAATGTACATTACATCTTAATTTTTAGTTTTAGTTTTTAAGTTCAGGGCCCCGCTGAAAATTAGCGCTGCTACTTGCAGCAGCATATGCTGAGTGGGGTCCTTTTCAGCATCAACCGTGTTATTTTTCATCTGTTTTCTTTGTTTTGTTATTCTTTGCTGAAATAAACATTTTCTTTCTTTCTTTCTTTCTAATTGTACCCGTACAAACTCGGAGCGGGTCACTAGCTCATAAAAACTATTTCATAAAAACGTTACAAAGCATTCTATATGAGATACCAAATAAGTGAGCTTTTAATACTCGTATTACCTAAGTTTCTTTTATACATTAGAGGTGATTGCAGTTCTAAGAGCGTCCGCTACGTTGGCGGGTGCAAGGAGCGGATGCACCCGCTGTGTGAGCCCGTACCCGCACCCGCGCGAGTTAGCGGACGCTCTCATACTATTTTTCTATGGGCGCGCACACGCTCCTTGCACCCGCTCCGTGCGCCCGCGCGACTTAGCGGATGCCCTAAGAGAAATTCAGTTCAAGATGGATAGTTTTGTGATCGCAATTACATTTTGAAACTATTAAAAGTAATCGTAAACTTCATCACAATCAGTTCATAGCCAGTATGCAATTGCTTGACCCATAATCGTTACGCACTAGCAAGTGGTCAGAGGTCAAGTTATTGTGGTTTCTTTCAGTAGATGATTAGCATTTCAAATTGAAACGAGTCAATTCTGAAAGTATGTGTATAATTTGGTGGTTGGACTCCAAATTAAAATGTCCTAATATTATAGCGTTCACTCATTGCAACAAGACTCTACAATGGCTGAGAATTCAATTTGGCTGCTGTCTACAGTGTCTACGGCTCAGTTGGATGAGGCTGGTAGTTGTCAAACTCTTCAATTGTTAATTGAAACACTGTTGATATTATTTTACACATTTATTATGAGGCCATTACGACGCACACGAACCCATTTGTACAGAGAGAGATAGTACGATGTGAAAGCAGCGTTCGGCAGTAGTGCCAACTTCACAGTCTTGTGTTGGGGTTGCCAACAACTGCATCTTTTTGATTTCACGTCTAGTCGTTTTTGGACCATCGTAATGTTCGGTATCCCTCGTCATACCGCGATCATATCTTTGTGGTATCTCAACACAGCGTGGTGCCGCGGCCATTTCTGGAGCAGTTCCATCTTCTTAACAGCCATGTCCCAGTGACATTAATGAGCTATTTACGCCTAGGATAAAAGAAATCACTGACATCAAAGATAAGTGCGGATCCTTAGCGGAGCCGCGTCATTATAGCCCTTGTATCGAGGTGGTAAGGGTGATAATGGAGCGTCGCCGGGTTAACAAGCCGCGATCGCCGCCGGCTGGCCGCTCGTTATCTCATTGCCGCGCTCGTTTGTTCATTAAGCCGCGCAGTTTGACCTTTCCAACTGCACATTATATTTTTATATACCCCGCGCCCCTGCGGAATCAAAATGATAAAACTCTGATGAAAAAACGAGCCAGTTTCCCCACCTGACATTAGCGCACGCCATAAATCCCGACTTCAAAAGAAGTTTCCGCAGTTCGCTCGTAAATATAAATCGGTGGAAACAATTTGAATTTGGAATCGATTTGAATTTGAAACAATTTGGTCGCGATCCCGTCAAGTCTCTAGGGTGCCAATGGCGTAATGCTAATTGTGTTACGATTTCAAAATAAGAATATCGAAGTCTAATTTGAATCGATTTTATATTATAAACTTTGTACACGCATGTCAGAAGCCGAAATGGATTGAGAATTATTGTTTTTTGTTTAAAACATCAAAATATCCGATTTATTTGCTTACACCGTGCTTTAACTGTGTGTCCATTGCGAGCAATTTATGCGTAATATTACAAATAATTACATAACAGCAATATTTGTTGTACCTATTGGCATTCTGGATTCTGACTGTTCAACGTACTCAAGCTGTCACGTAATACCTGAATGCTCTGATTGGACTACTTTTTCAATCTAAATTTTAATGAAATTCAGGAAAGATTGTTACATTTACACAAACTCTTTTCTACAAGTAAATGGACCAAACTTTGATATTGCGTGAATACTGTGATAATTAAACAAGAATATCCCTTTTTTCGCAGACTTGTACGTTTCACCTTACTTTTTATATCTATCGAACTAAACAGAACTAAGTAAACAAGAGCAAAGCAATGAAGCGAAGCCAATTTCTTGGCAAAACTAATATTCGCTGGGGACCGACACGAATTTAATCAGGAACGCAGGAGGCGTAGGAGATGAACCGTTTGAGTCTCGAAGGTAAGAGACAGTAATAAAGAAGGACGCTTGACGCACGAGTTACTGTGAGCCGATTAGTTGCGCTGTCCCGTTCTAAATAAACCCAGACGAGAGAGACGACGTGATCGATAGATCAAACTAGACGAGCTGTGTTGGTGGCTGATAACGGCTGGCGATGCCGTCACCGTTGGCCGTCACGGGTCGAGGCGGACTTGATAGTTGCAGGTGATTATCGTCAATGTGCTGTGGGTTTATGATGCCTTGGTAGTTTTGCGGAGTGGAGTGTTGAAAACTGTACAGGCAATGTTTATATTTATTATGAGTATGATGATATTATTATTACTTGACATATAAAACTTAATTTGTTATAACTACACATAAAGTTGTTAGGATAAGGGCCTATTTCCTTGGAGCCAGTTCTCGTATGCGAGTTTCATTACATTGCGCAGCTCGTTCAATCGATCGAGCACATCATACCTAGGTAGCCCGCAATGTAATGCAACTCGCATACGAGAACTCGTACAGTATAAGTGGCCCTTAAGGATGTTTTCTCGAGCGAGTGGCATCTTTAAAACATTGTTTTTATCATACCACATTGGTAACAGCCCGTCATGCGGCTCGTCTAATGATTCGCAATTACTATTGCCTTATATTAAAGAGTGCAACTCCAGAGGAATCACGCTCGCGTTACTGACGCTGCCGTTACCGATTAATGCCCAGTTTGAACCATAGGAGAACAGTATGTCATTTTTTTTATGAAATAGAAAGGCAAACCAGCAAGTGGATCACCTGATGATAAGTGATCACCACCGCTTATAGACACCCGTAACACTAAAGAGATTGCAGATGCTTTGCCAACCCAGAGAGCTAAGATGGAATACCTCTTGTGCCAGTAATTACACCGGCTGTCTTGCTCTCCACGCTGGAACACGACGGTGCAAGCACTGCTGCTTTGCGGCAGGATTAGCGGGCAAGATGGTGGTAGCGATCCGGACGGACCTTGCGCAAGGTCCTACCACTCGAACCTCAAGAACAAGAGCAACAAGAAGTAGCAACTTTGCCATTACACCAACGTGTCATCTGTAAATCTGTAATGTAGAATATTGTAGTATATATTGTTAACGGTCCCAACAGACACTTATTCACAGGAAATTTTAAAATAATTAAATTTAGACGCACACGAACATTTTGGACAAATAAAAGCAAAATTAATTGAAATCTCTCATGACCATAGGGCTGGTGCATTTCTTGGTCAGCGCTTTGGGATTGCGATCCAACGTAGAAAACGCAGCCTGCCTTATAGGCACTTTACCGCAGGGGCAGATTTGGGAGATATTTATACATATAATTAAGTTTTGTATTTTTTTAGGTTAAATTCTTCACATTTTACTTATATTCGTATTGTTAAATAGCTTACTCAATAAATTAAATTTCCTACAAAAACCACTGCACTATTTTTGGTCCACATTTCACACCGCACGTAAAATGTTCTCATATTTTTTCCCGAGCTAAAAATAACAACCGATATAAAAACAGTGGCATTCGTGTTATTATGAGAACCTTCTCGAACAAATTTTACTTGTGAAAAGGCAACTTCGAATATTAAAGTGCTTTTTTTTGACTTAAGTGGATGTTTAAATGACGAAGACATTTTCAATATGTTTGAAAGCACTTGGAAGCACAACGATCTAAAGAGACTTTGAAGTAAAGGCTACTGAGATAAAGTTTCTTAACAAAGTTTTACTGAGGGTTTCACATTATTTTTTATTAATATTCAGATACGAGCTATAGAGAGGGCTATGCTTGTAGGTTCTCTGCGTGATCGAATCTGAAATGAGGAAATCCGCAGACGAACGAAAGTAACCGACGTAGCCCAGCGGATTAGCAAGTTGAAGTGGCAGTGGGCAGGGCACATAGCACGGAGAACTGATGGCCGATGGGGTCGAAAAGTTCTCGAATGGCGGCCGCGTATTGGCAAGCGCAGCGTAGGACGACCAGCCACAAGACGGTCCGATGACCTCTTACAGGTGGCAGGAAGGCGCTGGTTGCATGCCGCTTCCAACCGGTCACTTTGGAAATCCATGGAGGAGGCCTATATTCAACAAATAAAATAAAAAATAAAAAAGTGCACTGCAATGCAATAGTAAAATAACGTCAACAAAAAACCTTTTTAAAACTGAAATTTAAATAAAATACCCATTAAAGCCTACTCTTAAAGCTTTTGTAAGCGTATAACTCGAAAAAGGTAGAAATATTTTACGAATAAAAAACCCAATCAGCCTAAATTTACATCGACTGAAGGCTTCCTTTGTTTATGGGAGAGATAGTGAATTTATTTTATTCCGTAACGAACTTTCTTTTGTTGTAAAATAAAATTGGAATTGGTCGGGAGTCTCGGCGGATTCGAATACAGTAAATTTTCCCCTTGCAATGTCGTATCTGCCAGAATAATAAAGCTCCAAAAACTACCTTATGCGGAACGTTACAGCGTCGGTTTTCTAACAATACAATTTCAGTAGATACGAGGTTAGGAAAAAAAGTGGCAAAATGGCAGGTTGCTATAATTGCTGGAATCCCTTTAGGGCTCTCTCCGGGTCGTTTGCTCAGCCCTGATCACCTGGCACGAATCTTCTCGATACGTGTTAACCTGCTACGTAACTCTGTGCGTCCTTTTCCTAGTAAGCTAGTTAGAACGAGAGGCACTGAGTTACGTAGCGAGATAATGCGTGTTGAGAAGCTGCGTGGACTGTTGTCCTGTAAGAGCGTCCGCTACGTCGCGCGGGTGCACGGAGCGGGTGCACGCCTATCGAACAAATAGTTTGAGCCCGCACCCGCACCGGCCCGAGCGGACGTTCTCATACTATTTTTCTATAGGCGTGCACCTACTCCGTGAACCCGCTCCATGCGCCCGCGCGACTTAGCGGAGGGCCTAAATGCAACGGCGATGAGCTGGACTCGAGGTATCGCTCTGTCACTTTCACTCGTGCTAGCGCTAGACCAATGCGCATAGCCCGAACCTTTTTTGACACGCCGTACGTGTCCTGGCGAGTATTTGTCCTGCCGCTAAGCAGCAGTGCTTGCACCGTTGTGTTTCGGCGTGGAGAGCAAGACAGCCGGTGAAATTACTAGCACAAGAGGTATTTCATCTTAGCCCTCTGGGTTGGCAAAGCATCTGCAATCTCTATGGCTTTGCGGGTGTCTATGGGCGGTGGTGATCACTTACCATTAGGTGACCCACTTGCTCGTTTGCCTTCCTATGTTGTATAAAAAAAAAATGGTTTGATCATTTGGCAAAAAGCATTTATTTCAGGACCATCGTGTGTTAGGTTAGTTTTTATAAAAATCCTGAAGTATTCACAGTTTCGGAAATAAAAGCATTCAACCAAATGTAAAATATGTTAAATGAATCAGTCTATGAAACGTTTTTTATGAAATGTCGATACCGTTTAACTCGACGTTTGCGTGGACACCATCCGTGAACTGGTAAATACAGCTTTACGTGTTTTGAAACCAAATTAAACCGGTTTCTGCGTATTAGTAATGTACTTACTCAGTTATTATATACTTAGGCAGGTGTGGACCCCGTTCTAAGCACCGTTGACCTACCAAAAGTAGCTCCCCAACTGTGTTTTAACGAGGCCATAACCCAGAGTTGGCAGTAAATGACAAAAAATTCTATTGTAGCCGTAAAAGCATTCGAAGAAAAACCTACCGTGTGAAAAATAATTAACTGTTCAATGAATAAAGAGACTTAGGTATAGTTTTTTGACGCAGTCAGGTTTTTATAAAATGCAAATTAGAGATTTCGCTGTTCCTTTTTTCTCCTCCAAAGCTTAAGAATAAAAAAACAAAGCGTTTACGTAATGTTACGACTTCGTCTAAAATATACGACAATTCTAATACCCAACAAAATCACAAAAAAACACGTATTTATAAAACTATTGCGCTAGCGCCACAAATCAGGAAATAAGAGGGAAAACAATAGTATGAGAAATTCGCTGCTCCCTTTCCTCCTTTTACACGGATATAAAGTCCTACACTATTTATTCTTTATTCTTTATTTATTGCATCCATAAAATAACAAATAAAACTTAAATGCACATGGACCCTGTTAGGGTATAGCAATGTATTACAGTTAGGTACTTACAATCTACTTCTAGACTTTTTTAAATTAGGTATTAATTATTACAATTACAACTATTATAACAATTATGTATGAGCTTCTGTGTGTGCTTATTAAGTAGCACACTAGCGCTTAGCGGACATGCATGAAGCATTTGTGTCTTTTGTACTCGCCAACAGGTTAGAAAGGGATATACAACAAAAGATAACGTGCCAGGTCCTCTGGCCCCATTTCACAACGCTGACAGGTGACATGTGACAACGATAATAACATGGCTGTTCAGAACCGTTCAAAAATTAGTCTAATTTTTAATCTTTAGTTCTCCAATTATTAATCCAAATAAAATCTGAAGAGCGTCTTTACTCCTCCCATATTAATTGAGAAGTTAACGCATTCGAGGAGTTAATTGTGACAAAAACTTACACTAGACGCTCTGAGTATACCTTTAGGTATAAATAGACTAATCATATGGTCTTTTTTACATTGCTACTACTAAGGAAAGTAATTTATCCGATTAATTAGTTGGGTAGTTAACCCAAAAATACTTGTAACACTGTAAGTATCGTTGGCAACCCTACCGTGTTCACTCGAACAAAAACAATGAGCGAAAGTTTGTTCAGATAGACGGCTCGTAAGGCGCATCTTTTGTGTCAAACTTTGGCTATGAACTGGTTAAATACACTTATTCTTTATTTATACGTTGTTTCCGTCATTTTTAGGGTTCCCTAACGAAAGGCGTTAGGGAATCCTTAAAATGACGGAATAGATAGATAGATACAAGAGGAGTACGAGTAAATGGTGGCATCTTTATTGGTTAATGTTTTATATAAGATAATTATTTGTAAGAACAATTGTACCGTTTGTGCCCAAATAAACATGAAAACATGAAAACATAGATAAATTCATTTATTTCTTATTGGAAATTACATTTTTAGAATGTCCAACATAACAAAATCACAATAAGATCGTCAAAGGTAAACAAAATTATAAAAAATAAAAATATCTAGAAATAAATCTAGAAAATGTCGAAATGTTAAAAATAAAAAACCAATATGTCACAATAAAAATATAAATACAGCATCACAAAAGGTGAAAATGTCATAATAAGATAAAATAATAATATGTCAAATTAAATTAAATGCCACTACTGTTTTCATTGTACCCTTTGACAGAGTACATACAATGATTTGTTTAATAAAAAAATTTGTAGTTGGCAACCGAATGCTTCGTCTGAACATTCATTTTTTAGGTCAGGGGCCCCTATGAATAATTTTGCGCACTATTTATTCAATAAAATATAGCAAAAAGTTTTTCTTAATTCATACCTGGCTTTTTGATCAAGTCGCTTTGTTCAAATCGTATCAGACACACGTGCAAATCCTCGCACATTGTACCAGGCGAGCATACATCCAGAGAGTTATTTTTCATGTAAACGAGATGTATAAAAGGGGGCGCCATATTTTACGTTGCTTTTTGCTGCTCGGGCGAACAATGCGAGATAAAGCCGTACTGGTAACCCGTTGAAAGGTTTTGCCGGCAAGCGAAGATATTCCCGGAATACCGTATTCATAGGAACCGGTTGAATCAGGTTGTTCAGTTTATTACTATAATAACTCGCAGGAGGATATGTGAGGCGGTTTAACGCTGGTTTTAAAATGCTATACAGTACCAAAACCCATGTTTTACGAATATTCGCGGGATGAGGATTTATTCGGGAACAGTCACGTCTACGAGCTTACATAAAACTATGAATGGACTCCAGCAAAGTGATTGGATTTTTTTCATTACAAAGTAATTAGTTTCCTAAGTACCAAATTAATATCAGATTTTTTGGTTGCGTCATATAATTGTAAAAAATAAAAACATTTTATGACAGCTAGGATCGATTAAATACTGACTACCTTAGTCCCTTAGTCCATTACATCTTTAAAAAAAGTATGACAGATATGTCCAATGACAGCTTACTTGTCAATGGCGGCGTTATATTATATCTGCCGCTTGCCGTTTTAGCCGTTGCTATCTGCTGTACTACGGCTGCAGGCAGAATTTAAAGACTCTTACGCGGTATTTTTAATAACTCTTTACAATATAACTGACAATAGTAAACATAGTCATAAATAAATGGGGTATATATTTCACCTACACAAATATAGTCACGCGCAGGCACCGAACACAATACTCAAAGGCGTGGTGCGAAGCGCTGTACGAATAAATATTCGTTTCCCTATTGTAGAGTACTAATTCCTCCAAACTAAAATTTTAAAATAAACCTTAGGCTAGTAAATAAATACTTAGGTTCAGGCGTTACTTTGCAGAGGTCCATATCATTGCATTTTTCAAAAAATTCTACATAAAGGTATCCTTTTTTTATTTTAAAAGGAATATCTTTTTGAGTTTAATGTTAATAATTCTGTATATATGGAATATATTTTTGGTTCCGACATAAACTAAATACATGCACAGATACATACATTTAGATTACCGGGATTCACCGAAAAGAAACTGTCCCTTTTTTTTCGTAACGTATTTTTTTTATATTTAAGCAATTGCTTACTGGAAAATATATTTTCATAGCAAAACTAGGGTCAATTTTTCCAAGCACGATTCCAAGTATGAAAAACAAAAAGTACTCTTTCTGAAAAAAGGACATGTAGGGATTTTTTTCAACCATCAACAAACACGCAGCTACGAGTATTTTGGACAAAAGTAAGGAGGTAATTTATTCCAGTTTGTTAAACCTTACGGTGTTAATAAGGTTTTTTAAAAAAATTCGTTATGATGGTCTTTGTCTACTACAAACTACAAGCTACAAGTTACAATTTTACAATTCTAAACCGGCAACTTTGGTCATTATGCCCATTGCCATTGGTCATTATTGACTAATGTTGCTGGTTTAGACTTGTAAAATTGTAACTTTTATCTTAGTGAAACGGGCCACAGCCCTAACTAGACGGACGGATGGCAACACCGGAGGCGGTACAACCATTACACTATCATGCTACGAAGCAAAGCGACGACCGCCCGCGCGTGTCTCTTCTTCATATATTTTTCCAAAATCCATTTCAATCATTGTATGGAAGCTTATTAAATTTATTGTATGAAGAAGTCAGAGTTTTATTGAAGAGCACCTCGAAAAGGATCGAACATAACAGATAATAGATAACAGTGAATTTGATATAAGTTATTCGACAGCTTAATCTGCCTCCAACTATTGAAAACCAGTTCTCTAGTGAAAATTGTAAAAGACCCTACAAAGTCGTGGCTTAAAAATCTGCGAACAGCTAGCTTAGTGCTGGGGAAGTATTAATTAAAGTTCCAAGAGTCCATCTGGCGAATTAAATTAAATCAAAGCGAGATGGAGCAAAGAAAATAGTTGCAGTGGGGAACGGCCTCAATTAAGAAAGTTTAATTATTCAATTACGATGCGGTGGAGACGCACCGCTGTCGCAGTTGAATAATTTCCATTTTGCTTAGCGTTTATACAGTTCATTTATAAAGAACTAGCGGACGCTCGCGACTTCGTTCGTGTTGATTTAGTGGCCTATGTCCGTCAAGGATAGTGCAGCTTTATATTAGTGAAAGAAACGGAATCAGTTCAATGTTCCTATTGCCACTTTGAGCCAGTAGTAATGAATGTTTTGTTTGTTTTTTTAATTTAATATTTTATGTACCTACCTTTATTTATTCTAGTGTGGCAAATAAACTCATTTCATTTCATTAGTTCCAGATTACCACCTACATAAAAACAAACAAACAAACATAAAAACAAAGTTTATCTGTTTGTTATATTAGTGTAGATAAATGTAGATGTAAACTAGCTTTTGCTCACGATTCTGCAGAGATTTTAGGTTAATTTCCACCTCACTTTAAACCTTTTGATTGGTGGAATTTCCAAAAATTATGATATGAATAAAGTTTAAAATATCGTGTTTATATTTATTTTCAAGTACCACGTTGTTTGCTTGTATATTTCTCAGTTGAGCATTATGTTCGCTCAAAGGGTTACCAGGAGAGCAGCGGTGGCGAGGAACTTTTTGTGCGGTTTTGCTGTAATTTAATTACAGACAAGCGGTTGCATTTATTACAGCGCTACGCCCAGGAAGGTTTCGTTTTATATTAATCGTACCTTTACCTTTAGATTACGTTTAAAAACATTGCTATTCATTCTAAAGATACACGATATTATGGTATCTGTAAATTATATACTACTAGCGACTCGTCCAGGTTTTGCACAGGTACAATCAGGATGTAATGTATATAAAAACCTTCCCTAAAACAATCTATAATTTTTTGCGGGTGGTAGGACCTTGTGCAAGGTCCGTCCGGATCGCTGCCACCATCTTGCTCGCTAATCCTGCCGCTAAGCAGCAGTGCTTGCACTGTTGTGTTCCGGCGTGGAGAGTAAGTCAGCCGGTGTAATTACTGGCACAAGAGGTATTCCATCTTAGCCCTCTGGGTTGGCAACGCATCTGCACTCTCTTTGTTGTTGCAGGTGTCTATAGGCGGTGGTGATCACTTACCATCAGGTGACCCACTTGCTTGTTTGCCTTCCTATGTTGTATAAAAAAAAAACAGTGAAAACTGTATCAAAATCCGTTGTGTGGTTTTGAAGGAGAAGGCGGCCGAATGTACACTATAAAAATTCTAGACAGACAGGTAAAATAGCGTCTTTACTTTAACCCATGTAAAGATAAACCTTACAGGTACAGGACCGGTACCGGTACCGTGGTACCGGTATCGGTGGCCGACTGTCCTGTATTTTACATGATGCCCCGTTTTCCAGCTATCATTTTGGCCGT
The DNA here is from genome assembly GCA_963691745.1 of Ditula angustiorana. Classification (NCBI taxonomy): domain Eukaryota; kingdom Metazoa; phylum Arthropoda; class Insecta; order Lepidoptera; family Tortricidae; genus Ditula; species Ditula angustiorana. The sequence goes on along the minus strand of OY829492.1, from coordinate 2,625,037 downwards.
TTCCCGTATTTTAATAAGAAAAAACAGGACCATACCATACTAAAAACAACTTGGTCCCGTATTTTTCCACAAATCCCGTAATTTGAGATCATTTGTCCTTTTTTTTTATACAACATAGGAAGGCAAACAAGCAAGTGGGTCATCTGATGGTAAGTGATCACCACCGCCTATAGACACCTGCAACAACAAAGAGAGTGCAGATGCGTTGCCAACCCAGAGGGCTAAGATGGAATACCTCTTGTGCCAGTAATTACACCGGCTGCCTTGTCCTGTAAAATGAGCACTCAGGCTTGGTGACCCTAACCAGAGTTCCACCAATAACACCTAGCACGAATCTTCTCGACACGCGTTAACTCGCTACGTAACTCAGTGCGTCTCGTTCTAACTGGCCCAGTAGGAGCGAGACGTACTTAGTGACGTTGCTAGTTAACGCGTATTGAAAAGATTTGTGCTAGAGGTGCACAGTTCTGGACCCCTATTCAAGGACTCATCGAGATTCATCTCTCATTCGAGATGTGTCAAAAAATGACAGATTTTAAAAGGATCTGACAGCCCTTTTTGGCATGTGTCGAGTGTGACTTCATCTTTACTGACGCCGGAATTGCCCCGCAGGTCAACGTAGCGCGTAGTAGCTCAGCTCGCGTCGACCTGTCTTGATTACGAGTAGCTGACACGCCGCAGGCGAGTAGCGGCTGCCTGCTGTTATTAGGTTGGCTGTCATTGTCACTTTGGCTCGCCCCATCGATATAAGAAGACAATAGATCTGCCTACTTGTTCGGATAGTTACAAGCTTAGCGTCACCACTTTGCGACGGGGTGAAGCAGCTGAAGAGGGGCTTGAAATATTTAGCCATTGGTTCAACTTTGAATCTTATCGTAAGTGAATAAAGTGCTTCTAAGTTTTCTAACTAGCAGCGACACAGGCGTCGGATAGCAGAACTAAAAATATGACTTCAATGTAAAACGTACAAAACGCAGAGCTGTTTACTTGACAATTGGCACATAAAGTTTTTTTCAGGCTATCCAACATAGTCTACCAAATAGACTATGGTCGGCTACTCTGCCACTGCGTTGTACACAGTTCTATAGTTTTCTTATTTCGATGGTTGGCTGTCACTGTCACTTTCGCTTCCCCGAGCCTACTAGCTACTGACGTCACGTAGAAAGAGCGAGCAATCGCGAACTGCAGCATGTCACATCGCGAGGAACGCGGGTGGCGATTAAAAGAACAGTAGATTAGGTTTAACACATTAACGCCACGCAGTGCTATGTGCTACGCTCGTAGCTCGTAGCCTGGGTTTCCCGGTACGTAGCGAAAATCCTCTACGAACAGAGAACTCGCCTAGCGTGTTCGTGGCACTCACTGTGGTAAGCGTTTATTTATTTTATTTCAGAGCTAAAATGTTATTTTTACTTTTCAGCACATAATTTAATGCATGTGCGCCATTTTTAAGAAAGCGGACCATTTTAATAATAAGTTCGCCTTATTACGTACAATATGGAATCTACATACATATTCCGGTCATATGTTACGAGTAGCTTGCACTGCAGTAACTGGCCTCTACAACTCGCACCTAACTTGTATTACATAGGTCTCACAAAAAAATGTTAAGTACCTAATTAAGTCTAAAACGTCCATTTCGTAGAAGAATTTCGTAATATATCTGAAATGTTATGAGAAAATATTTAATTTTACGCTAGCCAGTCTTTTCTCACTAAAATTTGAATAGAAATCGCAAATGTTTTTAACAAGACTAAATCTAATGACATCAGGCGTCTTCTTATGGAGCCATTGGCCCACGGAGGCCGGCTACGGACAAATTGCCTGAAACTCCAATAAACCTAAGGCTAAGCTTCGAAAAACGTAATAAACTGTGTCAGACTTGTACCTTAAACACATGAGTAAATGCCTCACAGAGACACAGTTTCGTATGTATGGCGCCGCGTGACAACACCTTTTCTGAGGTGCGATTTTTGAATCACATCGAGAGACTAAAGCTTACCAAAACGACCGTTTTTCATAGAGATTTGGCCATTGTCGTGTGCATGAGATAGGTAGGTATAGACCTATGAACCCAAGTCGCCGCAGCGACAGATAAATTGCTTTGAATTAAAATTGTAAAAAACACTATGTGGAATAAATAAATTAAAATAAATTTGATATTGATGCGTACGAAAGAAACACTAGCAACGTCTTTCGCATTAATAATATTAGTTACGGTATCAGAAAATACTCTCTCCTGTTTCGCGGCAAACCTCAGCTTATAGCGGCCATGAATTTTCCAACAATGAAGGAATCCGGAATATTTGCTAAGTACTTCCAGGATTATCCGGGATTCGGGCCTGAGAACTTTTGTATTTCATCTTTTGAGATCTAAAAGCGCTGTAAGACTATCCATCGTTGAACTATCGATAGTTTGACTATCGATACTTCACTTTGGAAAATGGTAGTAATATCAAAAGGGTCATCGGTAGTATCGGTAGCAAAAACTGACAAACATTATCAATACCTAGATATCAATTGATACTCTGTATCATCAATACTGTCGATAGTATCGTTGGTATTACACTATTGATAGTTTATAACAAAACATATCAATATCGATAATATCGAAAGGCAATACCAATGAGACTATTGATGTCCATCGTCATCGATATCGATATAACTGTCGATAGTCCGAACAATTAATATACACGACTGTTAGTTTTGGTGTTTTGTAAACTTTACCCGGGTCTCTGTTCAACATTGCTCTAAATGATACAGAGGTTAGGTGTACAATTTAGCGAGAGCCATATGAGCGTGGGATGTTGTTTAACATAACTTTGTTAGCCATAATATTGATACGCATAACGTTTTTAACATAATCATCGTTTGGCCTAGCCTAATGCTTCTGTTAGTACATAGGTTAGATACTCGTAGGACATTGATATGTATGATATGGACATTTTGTTTATGACATAACATAAGTATGTTATGTCACTTATCTTCGTCACTAGGGCCCCAAAAGTATTCCGATGTCACACTAAACATAATGTAGTGCATAAATAATTTTCACGCTAGACTCCTCAGCCCGTCTGTCCTCCTGGTCCCATATTTTGACATCAAGTTATCGCAAACCAATATCACTAAGCCTGCTCTGTGACAACACATCCAGCGCTTACTTTATGGGCCCCTGATACTTGACACGGGTCTTGACATGTTGGTCATGTTTCTTATGACAATTCCCCAGATAAAGGATAGCGAATCTTAGTAATTGAATATTAAATTACGTTTCGTGGCTCGACGCAGTGACGTCCAAAATATACGACGGAAATAAACGTGCCCGTTTCCGCACTCTCCTTTAGATGCCAATGATTTTTTAAGGAAAATTCTTGTCCCTTAAAAACCTCATCGCCCTCCTAACGGTTTTTTCGCAGGATGTCATGATCCCAGATTAGGCAGGTCATGTTTACTTTGAAGCATCTGTCATGGCCTGCTTAACCCCTGTGACAGGGAAACCCGTGCAGCTAGCACAATGCGTCTTTTTCTAACTAGCCCAGTAAGAAAGAGACACGCTGAGTTACATAGCGAGTTAACGTGTATAGAGAAGGTTCGTGAAAGGTGCAAACCGATGCGGTACAATCGAAGACACATTATAAGCGACCATTAAAGACGAAACTGCGTCATTTTTCGAAAGGGAAGCATATAGTATGCGCTAAGAAGTCGATATATCTATCCCCTTCGAACATAGACCATTTCTCTCGGTTCCCTCTTTAATGGTCGACTAAGTTGCTGTTTGTATGATCAAAGTTAGCATTTAATTAGAACAAAATAATTAATAGATTCAGGTGTTACTTTGCGGAAGTTTATATCAACAAATTAACATAATATATGGTAGATGAAAATTATATATGTGGCACAGACGCAGCTGTTTTGTACGTGAGTACACAATTTGTTTTTTTTTTTTAACAAGGTACCTTGCTACTCCGTAAACCAAGAAAGGAATGACAAGATGGAGTAAGCAAGGAGTAGGAAGGTTATTTGCTGAAATAATGTCAAAGCTAGCTTTTGCCTGCGACTTGCTCTGAGTAGCTTACATTATATACTAATTTCTACCCCCTTTGCAACCATTTTAATCCTTTCTTAGTGCACCTTACACCTACCTAAGGAACATATGTTCCGAATTTCATGTTTGTCTTCAGCAGTTTAGGCTGTGCGTAGTCTTTTAGTTAATTAACGGAACTGTTTATGTATAAAAGGACTTCTGAGCGGTGATTTTTGACTGTCGACCACTCGACACTCGTCGCCCGCGCACCAATCAGTGCCGGGAAAATATACGTTCGAGTATTTGATTGGCCCGCGGCCGGCTAACGTTGACCGCTCGAAATTCAAAAATCAACACGCTGTATCGACATTATTCAGTGATATGGCAATGGCAACTCCACCCCCCTAGCTAAGGCCACCAAACGCACTAAAAACCCCGCTTCCTAAAAAACCTATTCTTTATTAATATAGCGAGTTATCGGAAATCTCCAATATATCGTCTCAATATTGACTTACGGGGTACGGTACGGTATCGCGCGCCGACGCGGCATATAATATGGCGAGATTCATTCCTTCGCCGCAAACGAAATTAGACTTAGGGGCTCGAAATTTTATGATCATTTTCCTTCGGGGCGAGGCACGCGGGAAGGGTGAAATATAACGCGTCATAAATATCTCGGGGTACGTCGTGATTATTGTTATATTTCAGGATTTTTAGGTTCCCTTCCTCCTGTGGGTCCTTGAAAATAAATGTTGCTATCTCGCAGTTGTAAGATATACAATTACTAGCGACCTGTGCTGGCTGTACACGGATATAATAAGGACCTTGTCCTATAAAATTACCGCACTTAAGTCCTTTTATTCATAAAGAGTTCCGTTAATTAACTAAAAGACTACGCACAGCCTAAACTGCTGAAGACAAACATGAAATTTGGAACATATGTTCCTTAGGTAGGTCTGTGCACTAAGAGAGGATTAAAAGGGGGGAAATTAGTATATAATGTAAATATACGCAGAGCAAGTCGCAGGCAGAAGCTAGTTTTAACATAATTTCAGCAAATAACCTTACTAATCCTTGCTTACTCCATCTTGTTATTGTTGTTGGAGTAAAAATAATTCTAAATGACAGTGATAACTGTATCAAAATCTCTTGCCTGGATTAGGAGTTAGTGGTTAAAGATATGAGTATGCAGGGGCGTAGCGACGAAAGATGGCGCCCAGGGCTCACATCCAAACTGCGCCCCTTTCCCTTTGTAAATTATTTTAAAAACAGATACCTACACATTTTTTTTATAATTTACTAATTTTGTAATGTAATGTATGTAAAACAAACAAAATACCACAAATATTTCCCCGTCTGAAATAAATGTATCTACAATAACAATTAAATGATCCTCAAAAGACTTTTATTTGGCCATGTATACGGATTTGGATTGGTTTTTTTAATAGGTAGTTAGTAAATTTCGTTTTTTGCGCCGCCCCCCCCCCCCTTATTTGGCGCCCAGGGCACATGCCCTGCCTCCCCCACCCTAGTTACGCCCCTGTGAGTATGCGAGGACGGACGGGAACGGATAGCTACTTTGTTCAATACTATGTAAAGAAGATGAATACATTTAGAAGATTTAATTTTATTCTAAGATTTAAAAGAAAAACTTGTTGAGTTTCTTGCGGCGCTGGTTAGCAAAATCATCCATTTTCCGAAGCGCTACCAGAATCAGACATAAATTACGGATTAACTTATTTTCGAGTCCAAATATCGATAGTATCGATACTATACAACCGACCGAGTAACATCACTAGTTCAAAAGCACTGCAAATGAGTGCATCAGTGGCAAACTTAAAACAGATACAGGCTGGCATAGTCACAAAAGTGCGCTACAGCCTCAATAAAAAAAAAACTTTAAACTTTTCTTGACCGACTGTACTGTTACATTGCAAGTACGCTCAGCCTCAGAAGTAGCTGAACATTTTAGTACCTTGTCGCTGTCAGTGATGTGACAAATTCGAGCAACTCTCATTTCGTACGTTACTACGACAAGGTTCTTAAGTGTTTACTACTTCTGAGGGTAACTGTACCTACTGCAACGTTGCGCCGCAATCACGAACAAATGAAATCGGAAACCGGTCGACATTAGCACGTGCTACAGTTTAGTGCAACGTGTAACACGTTGTACATTTAAAACATGAGCATGTGCTACATTTTAGTTACACGTACGTTCAAAAACTGTTTATTGCGGGTTCGTTGCGAGCGGATATTGCGCGCGGCTCCGTTCAGAAAGCAGTTGCTGTTTCCTGGCGCACACGTTCGGGGCACAGTAGGCGAGCTCATTGTATTACAATAGAAAAATTGTGTGTTAAGGATGGTAATATCTCTTTGCGTGGAAATTAAACAATAATCCCGGAATGCCCGGAACCGCCGAGCATGTATGAAGAGAGGAATGCGTGTGGAGGAAGCGAGGGAGGTATGCCAGGACCGGGGCAATTGGCGTTCTGTGGTCTCTGCCTACCCCAAAGGGAAACAGGCGTGAGCTTATAATAATAATAATTAAACGATAATTAAGGAAAACGATTTAAAAAGAAATCCCTTCCGCCTTTTCTGACTTGATTTGATTTAACTACAATTCTATGTCGCCTAAGTCACTTCTACAATGAAGGTAATCCTAAATACATCGGCTTCTTCAAGACCGGAGCTTACATTATTTTTACTTCTTAAAATGTTGAAGTTCTTTTAACTATCCAATTCTATCTGTAAACTAGTTAATTCATTTCATTATTTGGTCATTAGAGAACCCAAATAAAAGTTGTTATAAATAGTAAAAATATAACTTTAAATTATACAAAAGTTAAGGGTGAAACCCTAATGCTCTAATGAAGAGTAGCTAGCTATCCCAAAAAAGGCCTAACTAGCTGAGATACAGCGCTAACTAAACAAAAACAAAATTACTTTACTCAAATTAAAAGGGCAACCCTATCGCTCTATTAGCTTATTCTATTCTATTAGAGCGTAGGTATCTATCTCAACAAATAGGTCCAGTGTCAGTACTGCTTTATTTATATGTACCTATACTGTGCCTGCTGCGAGTGTCTCCGCTGTGCGCAGGCGTCGGTGTTGTTTCCGCAGGTGCTGCGCCGTAGCCATTTTGAGCCGTTTCCGTTCCGGCATCCATCCGCATCCGCATCCGCATTCTCATTCTCAAAAGATACCGATTTAGCTTATTTGAGACTTTAATACGTTAAGTGTTTTTCATAAGAAGGAATATTTTCCTGAAGGGCTAGATAAAAGAAGAATGATAACAGGTTTATATGGAGGGAGTGAACGGAAAAATCGAAAGGGGAACACCTCGTCGAACGTACTCCGATTGCATCGGAGATATTCTAGAGAAAGGCCAGGGGGGGTTATTCTAAGCGTAGTAGCGTCGAACTCAACGTCGAGGTAGCGCCTTGTCTCGCTCTAGCGCGAACATGACTGAGGGAGAAAGAGCGATACCCCGACGTCGAGCTCAACGCTAATGCGGCTTAGAGCATAACAGGGCAGACCAACAGTCCTTTCAGACATTTGAATAAAGATTGTTATGAGAGTAAAGTGAAGCAAACGTTGCATGTCAGGATTGTAGCAAGTGGAAATCCGCGGTCTCTGCCTGCCCCTCCGGGAAACAGGCGTGATTATATGTGTGGAATATTTTTCAAACTTTCAGAACTTTTGTCTCAATTTTTTCACTTGCATATGTGATATAAACCCATAAATTGCATTTCTGGGTTTAAAAATCGTAGCGCGCGGCGCCTGGTCTAATAATAGATGGATCAATGGAACCGTCTCATCCGTCACCCGCGGTGCAGTCCACTCATCTGTCTCGCTAATGCTCCTCGCACCATTTGCTGCCCTGGTCACTGATTCCATTACTTGCAATAATACATTGCCACTATTAAATACTATTGAGGCAATGGGGGGTAGGCAGAGAGATTTTCCTTGATAATTTATCGTTCACGTAAACGAAACTTTGAGCCAAATATTGTGAACTAATTTGATTTCATTGGAGTACCGATTACAATATCCCAACTGGCACCAGAAATCCAGCTTGTCTTGTATACTTAGCGAGTGTAAAGATTAGTAATCCAAGGTTACATCCGCGTTACCAAGAGAATAATGAAGACCCTTTGGTTACCAATTATTTATTAATAGTGACGTAATTTCAAAGAAAATATTCGTACTCCCTACCTTTGCTGCTTATGAGGATTATCCCACCCTCTATTACCGCATTTACCACACACCGCATCAAAACAGGTTTAAATTTTCAGTACCCATCAAAAACATCGCATAAAGGCCCACTAACTAGGGTAATTAAGCGCCAAAATTCACTAGAATTAAACTACTTCCACTTCCCGTCTAATTCGCTGTGAAATCCCTCAACCGGCCTTTTATGATTTATGAATTCCTGGTCGAGTTCACCTCTAAATATTTATGTCATTTGAAACAAGTCTTCTGATTCGGACGCTAATTATGGTTCTGCAAGTTGGAGTGAAGTGAGCATTACTCCTGGTCGGTAAGGTTGGAGTTAGATTGCGTTTGGAGTAGAATTAAATTATGCAGCGAGCGGCGGTGGGCCGTGGGCTAACCTAATGAATACTACGCGCTCCGTCCTGTTATTCTCTAGCGCAAAGCATCGAGCTTGGCGTTGATGCATCGTTCTGTCTTACTCACTCGTGCTGGTACGCTAGAGCAAGATAGAGCGCTACCTCGATAACGAGCTCGCCGGTGATTCGCTGCTGCTCGCCGCGTGGGCCGGCCAGTGCAGACGTGGTACAGTCGAATTAGATATTATATCGGGACAGACTAGGTAGAGCTGAGGTAACGCATACTGCTGCATGTCATGTATACCGGAGGGTTTTGTTTGATTTTCGCGTATTATAATTTCGAAGAGGTTTCGTAATTATAGTGGATATGTTACATAGTAGAAAACGAAGTCGTTTTCCATTCCTGTCTGTCCTGTCCTTATATCTTCGGCCGCTTACTCTTTCTAAACTACGAGTATGTATCGGATTTTGATACGGTTTTCACTGTTAAGTATTTAGAAAATGTTATCGAAAGATTTTATGTAAATATGTCCTTATTGTACCCGTGTAAAACCAAGGCGAGCCACTAGTACTTCATATCGATGAAACAACATGCGACCTCCACGAAGTACCGCGTGAATTTACAAATCAGAATATTAATAACTGGAATTAAATAAAAATTCAGTATAATAAAAAAAAACAATCAATTGTTTTCTTTTTGCCTTGGCGACGCAAACACAGTGAACTTGATACGCGTCCCCACAGGAGATACCAGGGGTTCAGAAACTCCAGAGATACAATTCTGCAATGGCAGTTCACCTTCGTTACAGCGCGCTGTTTTCCCATTCGAGAATGCATTGTCTCTTGTCTCAAACCACTTGAGTGTCCCTATGCATGCACAGTCGTACAGTTCGTTTACCTTGCTCGCAGCTGGCTGAGTCAATGTTTATTTCATGCTGTCTTGGTAGAATACGACTGAGATTTCGGTTAGTTGCACTTAAAATCCTGCGCCTAATAAGAAAATGCTTCTCCCGTGAACAGTTAGTACCGGATTTTACCTTAGCAGAATTTCTCTCCTCAAATCAATACACATAAATAAGTTTAGTTATTGACTGAGTCACACGGGGGCAGAGCAGTGAGGCACCACAGAAGCATAGTACTAATACAATTTGAACGCACACACCGAAACCGCTGAGGCACTTCAAATTGTATCAGTACTGTGCTGTCTACCCTAATCCTTCGACCACTTTCTTCCATCATGTACATTTCTATTAACGATATAAGTAATAAGTAATAAGCACATGAAATCTGACAATTGTACTAATAACAACTATGAATAGTTACGCTTCCAGCGGTGCCCGTTTAGCAGCCCCATGAATGCACAAGTCGTTGGCGCGGCGCCAACAGCCCGTATCTGATTCGGTAATAGATAAATCGTATACTCAGGAGGCTCGGAGTGAGGGCGATGCCTCCGACGCTGACGTTACGGTTTAAGTATTCTCTCTTGCGCCGTCCTGGGTCCCTGGTATTCATATTCATATTCATTTATTTCTTGGAACCATGGTATTTACAAAGATGTTCTTATCATAAGCCAGTACAAACATGGACCCTACTAGGGTAAAGCAACTTATTTAAGGTATGTACACATATATATATTGTTTAATAACACCAGTTATTAAATGTTTTTGCTTACTTAATACACTTGTTCTACAATTTACTTATATTTACTGACTGTTTATAATACTTAATATAATATTTTACGAACTATAATAGTGAAACATTTTTATGCTAATATTCCATGTATTCCTGGAGAGAATATGGACATTTATTTATAAGTTTAGCTATCCAGCGCGGGAACGCCGCTTGTATTATGGGCAGCATACCGCGGGGGCCTCATCTTTATAATTTGTAATTAGTTTATATTTTATTTTAGTTCTTAGGTTTTAAGTTTATGTAGTGTTTTTTGTTAATTTTTACATTCCGTGAATAAATCATTCCTTTATAAGGAAGTTTTTAAGTTTATATATAAAGGTGTTAAAGTTTTCTTCCTGAGATATTCGCTGGGGTAATTTGTTGTAGATTCTGACTGACATCGCATGGGGACCTTTATTGTTCATTTGTAGCTTAGCAGTAGTGGCAAGAGCTAATCTATTTTGGTAACGTAAATTACGAGGTTCTGAATATAGATCTTTAGATTTATTGAATAGGCTATTGTGTTTACGAACAAACTTACAGGTTTCTATAATGTATCAAGATGGAAGGGTTAGTATTTTAAGTTTTAAAAAGTATGGTTTGCACGTCTCGTCGTTCTTTATATTAGTTAGTACTCTTATGCATCTCTTCTGTAATAAAAATAGGTCTTTGGCATTCACACTATTTCCCCACAATATTATTCCATACTGGAGCCATGCCTGGGCAAAAGCATGATAGGCTGAAATTGCTGTCTTTAAGTCTGTATTTATTTTTATTTGTCTGAGAGCATAAGCAAATCTTGATAATTTTGTAGCTAGTTTCTGTATGTGTTCATCGATATTCAAACCAAGTAATGAGCAGGTATTTGAAAGTTCTAGTTTGTTATTCTGATAGTAGTCAACATCTAAAGCTAGTCTCTGGCGAGGTCTAAGTTGAATTAAGTTAGTTTTTTGCAAATTTATGTTTAAATTGTGATCTACAAGCCAGGACAATACCGTATTAAAAATAGTGTCTAGAGTATATGTCAATTCAGTACTGTTCTTGCTGGGGAATACAATTGTAATATCGTCCGCATAAAGTAGGCATTTAACATTGTGCATATTTAGTACTTTGGGAAGATCGTTAATATACAAAATAAATAAAATGCATCCTAATACGCTTCCTTGTGGTATGGAGCAAGTAGTATGTACTGCTTGTGAGCGGACTTTGATTATTTTTTGGGTTTTATCATCAAAGTGTTCAATTTCGACGATTTGTTGGCGGTCCTTAAGATAGGACCTAAACCAATCATGTGCGGTACCTCTAATGCCTATACCGTATAGCTTATTTAAGAGAATGTTATGCTGAACACGGTCATATGCTTTGCTCATATCTAGGAGCAGTCTAAAAGCATATTTTTTATTATCTAGCAACCCTAAGGCTTCTTGAATGAATTGGTATACTGCTAAAATTGTCGATTTTTGTTTTCGAAATCCGTATTGACATTCGTCAAATACGTTAAACTTATCACAGAATGAAGATAATCGTTTCGCCATAATCATTTCAAATATTTGTGAAAAAGTGTTAAGCAGAGCAATTCGTGGGAAATTTTCAGGATTAGTCATGACTCCTTTTTTCAAATAGGCATTGAGAGCAGTACATTATTTGCTATTATTATAATAACAATAACCAGACTGTGGCAAAAACAAAAAATCTCAGGGTTTTTAACGTTATTTTATCTACACATATATCATAAATGCTCTATTATGCTTTCAGAAACCGTAGGTAATGACCAGCATTATAACAACCAACATTATTATGAGAATTTTTCTAATTTGTTTCTATATTTGTTTAAATTCATTTTTTATTACATTATTTTAATGTGTACAGTCTATTGATATTTAATAGGTACCTAGCACTAGTAGCTAGTAGCAATGCAGGTCATTGCCCTATGGCTTCTGAACCCATCATAGAGTACTTATGATATGTGTGTAGATAAAGTAATGTATGCAACTGTACATAATTAGGTCTTAAAACACTCGTGTGATCCTATTATGAAACTCGCTGGCGCTCGTTTCATAAAACCACACTCTTGTTTTAAGACCCCTCATTATGCAACAGTTGCATAAAATACTATTTCAATACAATTGCTCGTAACGTTGATCTTGTTACATCGCATTTAGGTTCATTATTTAAAGACGCGTGTTTTTTTTAAATTACCGTACTTTTGATTAAGAGTTCATAAATATACATTTTTCCTGTTTTGTTTCCAAACAGTAAGAAAAAGCAACCACCATTATATTAAAAGTGAAACGAGTCTGAATAATATTTATTTTCCCATAAATATGGTTTCGCGAATAAAACGTGCGTTGGATTAGATACGATGATTGTATTGGGCGACAGTCAATAAAGGTTCTATTTTCTAAAGAATAATATGTATTTGGTATCTTAAAGGTCGTAAAGTAATTAAAGAATTTGTTACGTATTTTTATTACAGTATGTACCAAACGGCACTTCTAATAAAAAACAAGTTCAAAGGATGAAGACAAACAAATGCCGTTTCTTCCACTAAAACTGTTTACTTTGTAGCAAATGACAACAAAGAAATGCCTACTTCTAAAGTATTGTGCGTGAATTTTAGCGTTCACTTTTAATTTAAACAATTTTATTGTATGTCGGTTTGGTTGACGGTAGTGTAAGTTTACGTCCAAGTTTTTTTTTAAACGCTTAATCCAATTATAAAATTATGTGAAAAATGCTTGCCAACACTATTCTAACCTACTGCATTCCAGTCCACAAGTACTGGATTAACAGAAATAATAATCGGAGAAGAAGAAAAACGAGAAGATAATTATCATTGTATCTAAATTTGTATCAATATTTTCAACGCTAAGGACGAATATCCATACCACAGATGTAACGCCAAATATCAGTCAAATGTTATAGCGCAAAAAACACTGAAATAAGCTAGTGTACGATTCAAATTTAAATCAAACATGTGTGGCGGTTGTGGCGACTTTTGTATTTGATAAACTAGTTAAAAATTACTCGTATAAATGGACGCAAATGACTACAGAATTGAAAGTCATCTGGCACAACTCGAACCTATAATCTCAGCATTCCGTGCCTTGCTTACACCAATTGAGCTACAGGTGACCGTACCAGACACTGAATTTTTCAATGTACTGTTATTAAGGTCATTGCATTCTTTTTTAAGGGTAAGGCCTAGTAATACTAAATAATATTTTGAAATAAAAGATCAAAAATGTGCTAAACCGGCTTTAAGCTTAGATGGAAAGACGTAAGTTAATTGCCAAAAACGCTCTCTTTTTCACTCTCACACACAGAAAGCACATTGTTAACAATTTTTATAGCCAATTTTACGCTACAATATTCTTTATAGACATACAACAACATGCGGCTCATGCCTTTTTTTAATTAAAAAGCTAAGTGTACGCTTTTAATTAACAAAGCGCTGAATATACTTAGTGTAAAATGTTTGCACAAACATCGTCCTGGTAATCAGGTGTTTTCTTCATAAAGGAGGCCATTTTGCCTCAGTTTATCTCCTAAGTGAGCAAATGTTGTCCCGTTTTGTCTGAAACCTGGGGCTTTATTGTTTGACTTGAATCGCTATCGTTATTGCGTTCATTTGACTTTTTCTCTCGTTATACGTTATAATATTTATTCAAAACTTTGTTTGTATATAGGGGGTAATATCAGGAACTACAGAACCGATTCCAAAAATTCTTTCACCGATAGAAAGCTACACTATCCCTGACGGACATAGGCTACTAATTTCCCGCGAACAAGCGTCCACTAGTAAGTTATAATTTTCTGAACGGATTGCGATATAAGTGGGCTTTAAAAAAGATACGATCACCTGATAGGAAGTGATCACCACCGCACATAAACACCTGCAGCACCAATGAGACTGCGGATGCATTGCCAACCCAGAGGGCTAACATGGAACGTCTCGTGCCAGTAATTTCACCAGCGGTCTTGCTCTCCACACTAGAAATCAACTGTGCAACCACTGCTGCTTAGCGGCTGGATTAGCTAGCATGATGATGGTAGCGATCCGAACGGACCTTGCACAAGGTCCTACTACCCGCCTTATTGAAGTTAAGTACTTAATTTTTATATATGAACAAAGCAACGTTAAAACAGCTCAGTAACTTTAGCGTATACAAGACTTCTTATCGCCAGGACTAGGACGACAGCATTTGAACGACTTAGCGTGACTTGCCGTCAGTTGCCACCCAACTAATTCACCCACTCGGCGCATGCATTAGCGGGCACAATGCCTTGGAGATGCAATTCCTCTTCGCTTCTGCACTCCTGGTTCCTAATGGCCGTGTTCACATGTATGTGTACCACCTCCGTACTAGTTGTTGGTCGGTTGATATTGCTCCATTTTTGTATGCTATATGACACTGACAGTAAGGTTAAAAAATACCAATGTTTTTAAACTAACAAAAGTATATTGTTGTAGAGGCTGGAAAGTGAGCAATAGACGGACGAGTGAGTTCGAGGGCCGAGCCGTAGGTGAGGCCCTCGAAGAAACGAGTCCATCTATTGCACTTTTGGCCGAGACATAACATGGTGCTTTTCACGACTACTGCGAGGAAATAAAAATCAATTCTTATAATAATTGTAATTTTAATTAAACGTGATATTAATATTTTCACTCTCTCGCCTATGTTTACTTTTTTTTAACGATTCCGTTCTTAGTGGCCAGTCATTCAAAGGCGTTGTATTTTTTAACTTAGCGAAGCGCTTCGAAGTGCTTAAAAACACCCAGAATCGCTTATTGATTGAATATCTTTGTCATTTATTTCTGTAGAAGTGGCACTAGAAAGAACCTTATTAAAAAAAAAACGTAAAACACACTACTTCAAACAATCCAAACACGCAACATATTTTTAATATGCAAAACAACATTTATTACTAAAGTAACTAAGCCAAACGGCATCAAACACTTTCCTCTGTAAAATATCTTCACTAAGCTTAACAAGTATCACCATAATTTAGCTTAATTGACGTAATCAATTCGGACATTGTCATTACCAAGCGGCATGTTCCTGGGGGATGAGGAGGAAGTGGTCCATTAAGCGCAATCGCTCTCATGTAACTTTGGTATTGAAATGTTTGAACTTTCATTGTCAACGCTTTAATTTTTTTAAACATTTACCTATTTTATTATACAGAAAAAAAATTAAAAGTAAAAAATAAATTGTGGTGATTACTATCTTTATGTTATCGAGCAAGACAAGTATTTAGATATGTTGAATATTACTGTTTATTTACTTCTATTTATGTCTTCTGGCAGTGTCACATTAATAAATGCAATGATTAAAAGCAAACGCCCGTGGTCGTCCGTCAACTACAATTATCAAGTATGACAAATACACATTTACTAGTACGCAACTATTCACGGAAACATTTGACATTTAAAATAAATACTGAATATTAAAACTTTATTCAAAAGTAAAGGTGTTGTTGACACGCATTTACGTAACCGATTTCATTTGGCGATAAATCAGCGATTTTCGAATTTTCCGCACAAAGTAAACTCATCGGTTGCACTTCAATATCGGATATTACCTCGCCTCGCACAACGATATGCTTGTGCGTGTTAAATTCATATCCTGTATCGGAAAAAAATTAACGCAAAAGCTCGGAAAATACGTCATAAATTTCATTGAAGCAAAAACATACTTTATCTACACATATATCATAAATGCTCTATAATGCGTTCAGAAACCGTAGGGAATGACCAGCATTATAACAACTAATATTATTATGAGATTTTTTCTAATTTGTTTCTATATTTGTTCAAATTCATTTTTATTACATTATTTTAATGTGTACAGTCTATAGATATTTAATATGTACCTAGCACTAGTAGCTAGTAGCAATGAAGGTCATTGCCCTATGGCTTCTGAACCCATCATAGAGTACTTATGATATGTGGGTAGATAAAGTAATGTATACAACTGTACATAATTAGGTCTTAAAACACTCGTGTGATCCTATTATGAAACTCGCTGACGCTCGTTTCATAAAACCACACTCGTGTTTTAAGACCCCTCGTTATGCAACAGTTGCATAAAATACTATTATGACATACATTTTATAACATACGTAATACCTATGAGTATACATACACATATACCTGTAGGTAACACACCTACCTACCTTTGAGTATTTAACCAAAGGAGATAGCAAGCTGTATTATCACCTAACAATTTTTTCTGCCAATTTTAGCGGGGGGAGACGGGTCTAGGTTGCCAGATAGCCAGGAAATCCGGGATTGTCCTGGAATTACGCGTCTTGGCCCCTGTCCCGGAATTACACTTTAGAGTCCTGGATTTCGAATATAACTATATTTTTTAGGGTTCCTTACCTCAAAAGAAAAAATCCGAAAACCAAAATCGGTATCGGAACTTTTCAAATGAGATATATCGGAATAAATCACAACATGCTGTCGGCAACACTGCCACGAAAGCCATGATGTCAAATTTTTAAATGTTTACGTTATGTCTGTCAAAAAGCTTGTTCATTTAAAATGTGTTTTGTGTTGATAATGATAAATAAATTAAGGAAAAAATTGCTGACGAGCCATAAAAAATCCGTCTTTAACCAAATTTGAAGTTTCTGATAGCCGTTTGAAGGTAAATACGGCACAATTCACCATTTTTGCAGAGATCACTTTTGCGATACGGACTTAAGGAAAATGACATACGATATCGCGGCGAACTGTGCACCTAGCACGAATGTTCTCGATACGCGTTAACTCGCTACGTAACTCAGTGCGTCTCTCTCCTACTGGGCTAGTTAGAAAGAGACGCACTGAATTACGTAGCGAGTTAACGCGGTTCGAGAAGATTCGTGCTAGGTGCACTGGTTTTTATTGGGAATGCGTGCGCTTGCCAGGTTCCTTGATTTAATTGTCTAAACATGACAGTCCAGGTTTAGTTTAACCCCTCCCTGCGTCTCTGTCTATCTAGTGTCATAAGAAAGGGATGCAGATAGAGATAAACTAAAATTGGCCAGTCATGTTAGGGGCCACTGAGGGTCGGGCGGTTAGAGTCACACCATGACGTGAATTCTAATTAATTTATGGTGAGAGTTCCGACTGACCAGCTGTCAACCTTCACGAGAGAAGAGTTTTGACCGAAAGGTGTCGCATTCCGGTTTAGTGGCCGGTTGGCTGAAACTGCGAAAGGGCTCACGTTACAGACTTCACGTGCTAGTAATTGAATTGAAACCCTGTAAACACATGAATAGATAAAATTACACTCAGTCACTGACTGTAATGCTATAGATTATATTTATAAATAAAATAAAATAAAGGTAACCAAGTACTGAGGCTATATCCATGTTTTAGTTCTTCATCCAAGGGTTCATCTCAACGCTTCATGATCGTGGCGCTCGCGTCTTGTACACAACAATTTAAAACTCTGCTGTTATGATACCAAACGCGAAACCTTTTTAAATAATCATTGTTATGGTATGGAGCGACGTAACTCTCAATCAAAAGTAACACGCGGGCGTCACCGCGCTATCAATATTCATTGCTGCCGTGACGTCAGCACCCGTTTGCCATCAACACATTGCTCCACACATATGCTGTCCTGGTACATGTGTTGCTTATTTTCCTATTAAACTAGCTAAAAAGGCTTATTAATAAAGTTTGTTTTGTTTTATCATCTTAGTCCTCTGGGTTGGCAATGTATCTGCAATCTTCTTGGTGTTGCGGGTGTCTATAGGCGGTTGTCATCACTTACCATCAGGTGACCCACGTGCTTGTTTTCTTTCCTATTTCATAAAATAATATGTAGGTAATTTGGTAATAAAATATCATCGAAACTATGCATACCTAATTTTAATTCAAGCTAAGCATTGGAAGTGGGTGAAAAAACACTTGGAATTTTAGATAGACGTTAGTGTAAACAAAACATTTTAATAAGAGTTAACTATTCTTATTCTAGCTCTGACCCCTATGGTCGGGTTTAGAGTCTTTTACTTAATTATGATTGATTATGCTAATTAAATTTGTTCTTTCAAAGCGCATCGCAGCCGACTTTCTTGATAGTTTTCTTGTGAAGTCAATCCAAGTTTGCCAGAATTTGAGGAATTTCACTGGGAGCTTAATTTAAACTTCATGGATAGCCAGCTCTTTCACTAAACTGAACGAGTTTACTTTATAATGAAAGTTTGAATAAAGCGGCTATTTATATAAAAAAAACCGGCCAATAGAGAGTCGAACTAAAGGTTAACAATATATAAAGGGTTTCAAGCATGCGGGTGGTAGGTCCGTCCGGATAACTACCACCATCTTGCTCGTTAATCCTGCCGCAAAACAACAGTGCTTGCACTATAGTGTTCCTGCGTGGAGAGCAAGACAGCCGGTGCAATTACTGGCACAAGAGGTATTCCATCTTAGCCCTCTGGGTTGGCAACGAATCTGCATTTAGAGTTTTTTACTGAAGATGTTTTAAGAAATGACATCCTAATTGTAGGGGCGAAAGGTTCTGGAGTGGAGACCACGTACCGGAAGACGAAGGGCTGGTAGGCGGACCGACGATCTGGTTAGGATCGCTAGAAACCGGTGGATGCGAGCAGCACAAGACCGAGCGTCGTGGAGATCCTTAGGTAAAGCCTATGCCCAGCAGTGGGCGTCTTCTGGCTGATATGATGATGATGGGGTTAGGGGAGCACTGTGGAAGAGAACCTATGGGGCGGCAATGGATCAGCGTTTCTTTTGAGGTCGCTAGTTCCTATAGGCGACGATCGCTACATTTACCGTTGAGTGGTTTAGAAGGAGAAGGCGGCCGAACATACACAATAAGGATTTAAGACAGACAGGAATGGATAGCGACTTTATTTAATACTATAATATTTAAAGGAGATGTGTTCGTAGACATGCTACACGTTTCGTAGCGCTTGCTACGAGAGTTCGTAGCTAAATCAATAAACCACCGTTTATTTCAATAAGTTCATAAGCTACGTAGGTACTATTCAATTTTTTTTCTGAAAACAGAAGGCAATCGAGCATGTGAGTCACCTAATGAGAAGTAGAAGTGAAGTAAAATTAGTAGCCAATGGCCATCAGGGATAGTGCAGCTTTATATCTGTGAAAAAAATCTGGTTCAGTGGTTTCAGATTACCTCTACATACAAACAAAAAAACAGAGTTTACCTCTTTGTTATATCAGTGTAGTTTTATGATATGTAAAGAAAATAATGGCCACTATACTATATAAAACCCATTACGTTCATGGTCATGCCATGATGGTTTTTAGTAAACCTTGTACAAGGTCCTACCAGGGAGGGTTCCACTCCGCACTGTAGGCACGCTCGAGCGCCTTGCCTATGGCATAGGCAAATCGCAGTAGGTTGTCGGCTCGCCGCGCGCATGCTCGCTCGCCCCCGCCGTGTCTGTGTAATACAAAACGAATGCCGCGCAACCCTAACGTGTCGCCGGGAGTTGCGGGGGAAAGCGGGTGCGGGCGGCGCGTTCCTTTTGACTCGCGCCGCCTGGCGCTCGAAGTATGAAGTAATACGAACTTATTTAGCGTGTGAATAAAGTTGAAATTCGTTTAATCGCGGTCGTAAAAGAGAAGTTTCTGTACGTTATTTATTCTGTGGTTCTACCTCCCGCACTTAGCAAGTAGACTTCTAATCTATTTGTTGTTGTTAGGCTTCTATTTGAATTGGTGTTTGCCATCTAATTATGGTAGCATAACCTCCATAACCGTGACCACACATCACCATATGTCACCGCATCATATTTCGCGGCCGCGCCCTTACAGCGATACTAATTTGGCTAAAAGGCGTCCCCTGGGACACTCTCTAATTACGTAGTATAATATTTATGATTAAAACTCGCTATGGGGGCTGGAGAATTATTCTCTGACGCCACATCGTTGCTTTCAACGATGTACTAGTAATGAAGACTGAATCTGTGCATAGAGATTCGAGTGATTCAAGGAAATAGATGTCTGAATCCTACCGTCGTTTTATTTTTTTAGAAATATGTAAAATAGGCTATTCTAGAAATATGAGAAAGTTTAAAGACTCACAGCTTACAGACTGGCTAAAATCAATAAGTTGTTCATGGGTAATTACCACGAATTTTTACTAAAATAATTAAAAAATCTCAAAACAATTTCTGTCTTTTTTTAAATCGTATTGCATCATAGCATCTTCGCACATCTCTGGTGGAAAAGCAGCCTTACACTGGCTAGAAGGGAAATTAGTAAAATTGTCTTGAAGTGCATTCACACTCGATTGTTAGCTCAATTACTAAAGAGATTTGAAA
The DNA here is from genome assembly GCA_963691745.1 of Ditula angustiorana. Taxonomy (NCBI): domain Eukaryota; kingdom Metazoa; phylum Arthropoda; class Insecta; order Lepidoptera; family Tortricidae; genus Ditula; species Ditula angustiorana. The sequence continues at coordinate 2,604,463 of OY829492.1, read as the reverse complement.
ATCGAGACAGCCACGAAATTAGAATTCATTGTCTTCAATTACTTCTTGAATTAATCCACTCTGCTTAACAGTATTACACTGGCTGTAATATAAATTAGTTGTCTTGAAGTTATGATTACCTGATATTATGATATGATGATTACCTGATATTATGATTATGATTACCTGATTGTTAGCAAACTTTTGTGATATATTAGTATAAAAGTTTAAAAAAACTGCCCCTGGCAAAGCTGGAGTGCAATTTTTGAATCTCACCAGGTGACTAAAGCTCACCAAAATGGCCGAATCTCTATGAAAAACGGCCTCTTTTTCGAGCTTTAGTCACCCGGTGAGATTCAAAAATCGCACTCCTGGGCAGAAAACTTCTCATGTAAAAATTTACAGCTCCTTTCATAGTGTTGATAACTCAGTCTCACGAGAATCCAGATATGAAACAAAACGAATATGAAATGAGCTAACTTAATGCCTACGTTTACATTAATTTTGAATTAATTCCAGCTTTGTTGAGGAATAAGGAGTGGGAATACTTAAAAAGCTAAATTAGAATTGTATAATTCATTAGTCATTTAGTACACTCACTGTAGACTTATTCTGATGTAAGATGAGGTGGGGTAAAATCAACCCTGGGGCAAGATGGTCACTTGCCTAATTTCAATAAGTATTTTTTTTCTTTTCAGAAGGGTCTAAGGGTACTGCGTTACAGGGTGATTCGTTAGCATGTTGTTAAAGTTAGAATGTCGAACCTTAAAAAAATATTTTTTTGTCCTAGTTAAAATTTTGGGTGGTAGGACCTTGTGCAAGGTCCGTCCGGATTGCTACCACCATCTTGCTCGCTAATATTGCCGCTAAGCAGCAGTGCTTGCACTGCTGTGTTCCGGCGTGGAGAGCAAGACTGCCGATGCCATTACTGGCACAAGAGGTATTCCATCTTAGCCCTCTGAGGTCGCAACGCATCTGCAATCTTCTTGGTGATGCGGGTGTCTATAGGCGGTGGTGATCACTTTACATCAGGTGACCCACTTGCTTGTTTGCCTTCCTATTTCATAAAATAAAATAAATAAATAATCTCGTTATGGCCCTCAGTAAAGCACTGTTTCTGAAGTGAATACTATACTTATTTACAAAGATAACAGATGACTTTGCCCCAGTGTCATTCTTACCCCATCTTACCTTATAAATGTAAATACAGTCACAGATACATAAACCACTGTAATACATATCACACATTAAAAACAGATAGATGTTTAAAAAAAAATTGTTTATTTTGCAAAAAGATATAACAAGCACATAATTAACGTGAAAAGATTCCACAGCGGATAATAATATTAATATAAATTTTTATTTACCAACGCAACAAAAGTAAAACGTGAAATTCAAGTGCTGTAATTGATATTTTAAGAAGTTTTTCGGTTGTTTTTAGGGTTCCGCACCCAAAGGGTAAAACTGGACTCTATTTCTAAGACTCCGCTGTCACGTCTGTCTGTCACCGCCTATCTCATGAACCGTGATAGTTAAACAGTTGAAAATTTCACAGATGATGTATTTCTGTTGCCGCTATAACAACAAATACTAAAAAACATAATAAAAATATATTTAAGGGGCTCCCATACAACAGACATGATGTTTTTATAGATAATGGTACGGAACCCTTTGTGCGCGAGTCCGACTCGCACTTGGCCGGTTTTTTACTATTTTTGACATTGACTAGTCTGAAGCTTGCAGCTGGCTTGCAGAGGAGATTCAATGTCTCAAAAAATTTTTTCTACTCGGGCCAGAGTTAAGATTCATTGAATTTCGTTTTGCATGTAAAGTGCTGCATGTTTTAATAGAATTCGCTAAGTCTCTCTTGCGAATTCATAGAAACTGAAGTTTGTTTTGCTTAAAATATATTTTCCACAAGCAGAGACCGCGCCCTCTTCTGATATTCATTATTTTATGCATTTTTAACAAACTTCATAGATTATTAATTTGTCTTTGGAAGAAGCCATTTTCAAGTTCGTTGTAAATTTTGTCCATATCTGAAGTTGTAGGTCTGTACCTACAACTTCAGATATGGTCAACCAATTTGATTACTAGGCCACTGTAGAACCTTTTCACATTAAACGTCATAATGACTTCTCAACAAATGTTAAAATATCTCAGCATTGCGACTACGTTCTACAGTATGTATGTATGTATGTATGACTCTTTATTGTACTAAACACATAAAATAACAGACAACAGGACAAAACAGATGTACAAAGGCGAACTTATCCCTCTAAGGGATCTCTTTCAGTTAACCTTATATTTCATCCGTACAGTGGCCTATGAATGAAATTAGTTGACTGTACTCAATGAAAATCATAGTACTGAAACTCCGAAATTCGAGGTCGGCTTATAAAAAAGTTATTTTAAAAATAATACGAGTAAAAATTGCGACTAATTCAATAAGGGGTCGGTAGCCTAATTTACGATGTCCATGCGCTAGAGGCTGGTGACGTATCTCCCGTAATTTATTTGAATCAAAGGCGGCATGGCATAAAAAACAAATCAATAATTTCGAAATGTGGAACAAAACTTTTCGGTATTCGGTACTTTTCGGTAACATGTGATATGCTGCAGTGTGCGTGACCATAAAACATCGAAATGAGAAAACTATAGAACTGTGTACAATGCAGTGGCAGAGTAGCCGACCATAGTCTATTTGGTAGACTATGTTGGATAGCCTGAATAAAACTGTCTGTGCCAATTGTCAAGTAAACAGCTCTGCGTTTTGTACGTTTTAAATTGGCATCATATTTTTAGTTCTGCTATCCGACGCCTGTGTCGCTGCTAGTTAGAAAACTTAGAAGCACTTTATTCACTTACGATTACATTCAAAGTTGAACCAATGGCTAAATATTGAAAGCCCCTCTTCACCTGCTTCACCCCGTCGCAAAGTGGTGACGCTAGGCTTGTAACAATCCGAACAAGTAGGCAGATCTATTGTATTCTTATATCGATGCCATAAAACTAATTACTATGTATACTAATGGTGAGAAAATACTTTACATGGATCAAGCGAAAATAGATCTTGTGTCAATGTCACAAAGACTTTGACATGTAAAAGGTTTTTTCACTTAACCTATACATACACAAATCCTGAAACATTTTACTCTTATTAACCTACTTCAAAACAAGACTTCTCAATTCGACTTGTATTTTTTGTGTATATATTACGCGATATTTTTGCTCTCCTTTTTGGGGTAGTCGTGTAAAAAAACATGAAGATCGCTAATAAGTTACTTAATACAAGCTTATTGTTCGCAGGCGGGGGCGCTGGAATCAAGCTGTCAAAAGAAGTATTCTGGTAAGTAGGCCTTATCGTACCCCATTATAAATCTTATCAACGACCGAATTTCTCCGACAAAAGCGGCTCAAAAATACCTGCGGAATTAAAGAAGAAATTTACGGCCAAAGAACAAAATTTGGTGAAAATTAAAACGGCATATTCGCAATTTATGGACAATTTTGCGTAAGAATTATTTATGCCGTCGCATTGTTTAGTGAATGTTACCGAGTTTTAACTAAACGTTTAATATTTAGGAGCAAGCCTTTAGAAGAGAATGGCCATAAAAGCGTCGGTGGCAACTTGTTAATTGGAAACAAAGAGCCGAAAGAGCCCTCCTTGCTTTTGCTACTAAAACATCATAAATATACGATGATATGAACTAGCGACCTGCCCCGGCTTCCCACAGGTACAGTCGGGAGGAAATGCACATAAAACTCTTTCCTATAAAAATCTCTAAATGACAGTGAAAACGGCATCAAAATCCGTTGCCTGGTTTAGAAGGAGAAGGCGGTTGAATATTCCTTATTTAGTATATTTTTTAGTACACCACTTTCGCGTATACCATCGCCACAGATCTGTCTCAAAACGGTTGTGACAGGATACCAGTGCTGCGAACCTCGCAGCATTTATGCTGATTCAGCACCTTTCTTTTTCCACAACACGTTGGCATCCTAACTTTTAGCTTTAGTTTTATTTGTATTTTTCTTTTCTTTATATTTTAACGATTTATTTTTTAAGATGTTGTTTTTTTATTCGTTATTATTACTACATTGTTCTGTGTATTGTTGTGTTGTAGAAAAAGTTTAAATCAATCAATTAACATACACTATAAGAATTTCGGACAGTAAAGTATAGGCGTAAAGAAATATATAGGATCTTTCATCTTAGTTGGAATCAGAATTGTTATAGACTAAATAAATCAGATATAGAGCAAATAACCAATGCCGAAGGTGACATTTTGATACAATTTTACAAAAAAGTGATTGAGAGAGGTAGATTATTTTTGTCCCTATCATAATTTCACTTTTTTCTATAGGACACCGAGCGTTATTAGAATACTTCATCTGAATTATAAAGTTTGTTCATCATAAAAAATTCTTACCTAAAATTGGACCTTTTGTCACCTAAACATCGTTTATCACCTGAATAAAACAAATCGAGATTGTATAAATAGAACAGATAATTAATAATTAATTGCTTTAGAATTTTTTTTAACACTAATCAATATTTGGCTAGTAAAAACTGAAGTTTTAGGTTAGAATGTTGTTTACTAATAAAGACACTTAAGGATGATTACGAGTATAGTTTAGACGGTTATGATATGGCAAATCTTGTAGCAAACGAACAGAAATCCAGTTGTCAGAAAAAAATATTAACGTAATGATAATAAAGCGGCCTAAGGGTAGTTTCCGAACGCAATACATCTTCCTTGGTGTTGCCAGCGTATGAACGATGATAGATGTTGCCAGGCGGGGGGAAATTACCTACGTGGAAAATGCACTTTCAAGATGGCTGCTATGAAGATTTATGTACACACACGGTAAAAATTTACCTTCGCCGGCTGCGGTTATTTATTTTTCTTTCCTGCTCTCAGTCCTTTTAAGACGCTCCACCTAGCGTGAAATAAATAGAGTAAGTACGAAAAAAGGCAACACTTTACTATGCCGGCTACGTCCTATGCATGCCACTTAGTTTGGACTAGGAGAGCATGTAGTGTAAGAGATATGATTATTACAGTTACACTGTGGAACCTCGACACTCAATTGTTAAGAAAGATGTAATTAATAGTCAAGCTTTAGTATAATGCGCTCGCCCCCCCCCCCCCCTTGGATCACCCTTAGCTTCCTAAATAGGACTATTCCCACTAGTTGGGAATTCCTGTTTTATACTTACGGTGTATATTCTGGTCTATATTCCCTGAATCTGGAGGGATCGTTAGTGCGAAACTAGCCAGGAGTGTGATTCTCTACGCGCAACAGCGACGAGTTCGACGCTGTGGCAGCGCCCTATCTTGCTCTAGCGCGCTGGCTCGAGTAAGCGAGACAGGACAATGCCTCGCCGTCGAGTCCAATGGTAATAAGCTTAGAGAATAGCAGTGCTGGAGACAGCTTTATACCCCGGTGCAATTCAACATGGCTGATTATTAAACGCCTGCATTATAACCGTATGACACATTCGAGGCGCTCGCACTGCATCTAATATGCATGTCGCTGTTATGAACGTTGTCTGCTTACATTTATGTTCTCCTGGTAGCTCGTTACTGCATACATAAAACTAAAGTTTAGTTTTATAAGTGTGTCTATTAAACAACTGCCCAACAGACTTGAGCAGAAAAACATATTTTAGTTACGTCAACGTTTCGGTCGTATTGCAACGGCCGTGGTCACGAGCAGACTTAAGTTAAATAAAAGGTTTTCTAGCGCGATAGAGTCCCGTTATAGAATACAAGTGTTTGAAATTATTTTTTACGTCCAACAAATATTTTCGAATAAATGGTTGGTCCCAATTAGTTAAATTAGGCGTGGGTGAATATGATTTAGTCCAGCGATACTGGAAAAGTCCATCAATTCAAAGGCTAGTCGGCTTCACATACAAGTTCGGCCTTTTCATCGGATGTACATCGTTTTTTTTGTAAGTTCCCAGAATAAAATCTTCACAACATAAAAAAAAATGTTTTTTATGTTGTGAAAAAAACATTGTTTTTTTTATTTTTCTGTATGATAAATAATAATAAATAAATAAATATCTTGGGACAATTAACTCCAATTGACCTAGTCCCAAACTAAGTAAAACTTGTGTTATGGGTACTAGACAACGGATATACATACTTATATAGATAAATATATACTTGAATACATATAACATCCACGACTCGGGCACAAACATTCGTATTCATCATACAAACATTTGCCCCTCCCGGGAATCAAACCCGGCACCTCAAGCTTCATAGTCAGGGTCACTAACCACTAGGCTATCCGGCCGTCAAAATGAATGTGATGAATCTAAACAAATAAAATTGTTTCAACATTTCGGTAAATATATATGTGTATGTCAAAAAACCTACATTAAAAATTAAAGTTTAAAAACTGTTACCCGACTACAGAAAAAACTAAGAAGTTAAAAATAAGTTATGATTGATTCCTATCTTTGTCCCATAGAGTAAGGCAAGTCTTTTGATGTGTTAGATATTACTATAATTTTACTTCTGTTTAAGTCTTCTGACAGTGTCACATTAATAACGCAATAATTCAAATCCAATGCCGTGATCCTGCGTCAACTACAACTATCAAGTATAGCAATACGCACAACTATGCTGTATTTTTAACCGACTTTCGAAAAAAGGAGGAGGTTTGGTTCTTCTTCCTTTAGGTAATATTATGTTCTCGCTGCTGAGGTGAAAAGTTGTATGTGTCACGATACCAAAGTTTTTCACATCTTGCGTCTTGGAATCCCTCTCTATGTTCAACGATTCTAACCAAGAATCACTCGCTACGTTTAAGATTCAACTATACAATCCTTTGCTTACTCGGGTTTCAAAATCAACACTCGCAGTGATATGATAACTAATTATGCTGTGTTATTGCACAAATAGCTTTTGAGTGTGTCAATTTCTAGTCTCAAGTCTCCACCTTTAACATACCGCGGTTTATCCCTACAGGACAGTCTTAACACGTTCATGTGCGCTACGTGATAAGACGTAAAAAAATGGTATATACGGTGCAACAGAACGTAAATAGCCGTCAAAAAAAAAAAAAATCTCATACAACGTGAGTGAACGCCGAGCGTCCGTACTAAATTCTGTCAGCTACGTCATCGTGCTACATTATGTCAAAAATTGGAACTGCTAGTGCCACGATATATCCAACTTAACTCTTACTAAAGATGACTAGAGTACACACACATGCAAGGACTTGTACAAATACTAACAACTTCCTATGACGTCGCTGCTGTTCCGCGAGTTGACGTTAAGAAACGTTCATGTCAGATTTCGCGTTATTTTTACCCACGTTGTATCACAAAGTCTATAGATGTCGTTGCATTTTGTATGGGGAAGTACTGTGCGAAACAACGATATTCTAAAAAATCGGCAGCGCACGTGAACGTGTTAAATGTCACAACATTGTTTCGTATTGTATCGAATATGAAGTTGTGTCTGCCGCACGGCGAATACAAATGATTTTTTTATTAGCTCGCATGTACCATAACGTCGGTCCGGCGTTGTTTGCTGACCGTCTGGCTGTACGGTCGCCAAATTAATACCTAATGAATTACTTTTGTGTCCGGAATGGAACGCACATTTGCGTAGTCGACAAAACTAGTGCATTTAAATTTGACAGACCATTCGATATGGTAATTACGAATTAGCTCATGACGGCATTCATTTGTAATTAGCAGGTTAATTGGAAAATTAGTTGTAGTACCAGTCTGGCATAATGATTAAAGAGAAATATTTGAATAGACTTACTTGTACATAGTTTGACGCAACTTCCAGTATACTCGTGAAAGATAAAACGAAATTGCTTCAGGTTTGTATAGGGTATATATACACTACCTAATAATAATTTTTAAGGCAATAGCAATGACAGTTCTGCAAAAACTAGGTACCAATGGATGGTACTTCGACGTACCTGGCTGTCGTAACGTGACGTGTAATAATAGTATTTTATGCAACTGCTATATAATGAGAGGCCTTAAAACACGAGTGCGGTTTTATAATAGGATCACACGCACATCACACGAGTGTTTTAAGGCCTAATTATATACAGTTGCATACATTACTTTATCTACACACATATCATAACTGCAAAAAACCGTAACAGCAAAAAATCAACAAACGAGTGACAACAAGTATGGCGGCAATTCGATCTATCCGTCAAGACGAACGGTTTTTTAAATCATAGACAAACGAATGAAGTCCCTATTATCATGTCACTCGAGATCAAATGTGGTGCGTTTATATTAAAAAATCATACTGAGTTGACGTTTCGTATCGATAACTGTATTAATATCTATGGATACTAGAATACAGACCAACTTGAATTTTGACAGCTGTTCCATTTCCATTACATACTCGCAAGTCAGGTAACAATCCTAAATATCGAAATCCAACTTGATAAGCATTTTGTTTACAGCTGTAGCACCCAAAAATCCTTTCGAAGTATAACGATGCCCACGTGAGACGATTATCCGAATTGTTCGTCGTAAAAATATCAATATCGCTAAAGACTTATTTAGACAGCCGCCAAAGGAAGCGCGGTTTGAATTTTAAAGGGGGACATTTTTGTCTCATGAATGAATCATGAACTTGGGCCACGTCGCACCTGCTTCTGAGGGGCGGGAGTAGCTAACAGCGGTGCTTGAATGGTTAGGTGTGTTTGCGGTAGTTAGTAACTTGTAAAAGTAGAATTCACGGTTTATTAACCGACTTCAAAAAAGAAGGTTATTCAATCTAAAGTATCGCAAAGCTTAAATGGCAATGGGCAGGGTACGATGTTTGTAGAACTGATGGTCGTTTGGGGCGAAAGGTTTTTGAGTAAAGACCGCGTACAGGAAGACGAAGTATCGGCAAGCCGGCAACAAGTTGGACCGATGATCTGGTGAAGATCGCTAAAAGTAGTTCTTCTTCTTCTGCAGGTGCCTTTCCACTACTGGAGGTTGGCCGTTAACTCTGCGAATTTGTCCCGGTCTTTGTGCCACTCTGAACTGCTGTTCAGCACTTCTTGTCTAAAAGTAGTTAGACAAGAGCAACACAAGACCGACCGTCGTTGTCTCAGTCCTGCATATTGCACAGTCAATTTGTTTATTAATTCAATATATAAATATATAATTCAGTGCTGAACCGTCCGGCTTCAGATGTAATGTAATAATTATAAAATAATGACAGTGAAAACCTATCTAAATCCGTTGCGTAGTTTAGAAGGTGTAAAGCATAGAATTAACTAGAAGGAGTGTTCAACTAAAATGTCATACCCGGCCTTGTGTCCAAAAGAAATGCGCACGTCCCGCGCAAGCCCCGCCCCCCGCCCGCGTAATGTTGCCAGCTCGTGAGCCGTTCCACACTTTTTGTGGAAACATTGCACCCACCCAGGACACTTGTTAAAAATATTTAACAAATATAATTATTAAGGCATAGGGTACTAACTAACGTTGTACACAACTAGTTTTCAATAATTTTACCCAGTTGCTTTAATATCGTTTAGTTAAGTTTAGTTAGTCATACAAATAATAAAACATGGATTCAAAGTCTAAGTCTAAATCTTTTTAATTATTCTTTCCAAAAATATAAATATTTTATTTTTTATCTGCCACTTTAAAAGCTCCGTGAGAAGAAGTGGCAAGAATTCTACGGCATTTTTAAAGAAAAATCGGTATTATTAATAACAAAATAAACAAACTGGAACAAATTACCTTGCTACTCAAGACTTTGAAATAACTTGTGGAACTTTGAGATAGGCATATCAGCAATGATGCTGCTCGCCTATAATATAATAATAATAATACTCCGCGAAACCAGTGCCGGACTCGTGCAAAATAGCAGCGTCTGTGCGACATATATATATATATATGTTCATGCGAAAACCCACCCTCCTCCGCTTCCACACGAAACAACATATATCACACAGACTCAACTACACACCACCACCACTAAACACTAAAACTACACGATCGACGCGCCTTTCGCCTCTATACGAGGCATCATCAAGATCGAACAGTACGACCGTTCGGTACTTGAACGAATGGCGTACTGACAAACTAAAACATTTTTCTTTAATCCCGCCTACCGCCAACATTTTTGCAAAAAAACAAAAGCATCCAAGCAAAATTTTTTTTTGGTCTTGATGATGCCTCGTATAGAGGCGAAACGCGCGTCGATCGTGTAGTTTTAGTGTTTAGTGGTGGTGGTGTGTAGTTGAGTCTGTGTGATATATGTTGTTTCGCGTGGAAGCAGAGGAGGGTGGGTTTTTGCATGAACATATATGTGTCGCACAGACGCAGCTATTTTGCACGAGCCCGGCACTGGTTTCGCGGAGTAGCAAGGTAATTTGTTCCAGTTTGTTAAACCTAAGTTACTTACATATTCTATCCAAGTTTCATAAAAATCGGTTCTGTAGTTTAGATAAAATAAAATAAAAATATTTTTTTTCCTCGTATACCTGTGGCATTTTACGGTTAATATTTGGTGAATCAGCATCTTATATCTGGGCCAATAAATCTGGGCAATCAATTGACGTCTGGGGCCGATTCCCCATACTTACACGGTTGATCCCATTTTTGACTACACTGGCAACACTTACAAAATGGACGCCCTCTTTTCCAAGTCAATCACAATAAGTAAAATAAATTAAATAATTAAATAAATTCACTTTTAATAGAGCTACTAGCAGATGAAATGTGGTCCTATCCTGTTTTTTTGTATGTCCAGCAGCATTTTTGCTTAAAGGAACGACACAAGACGGCATTTTACAATTAAAATTGGCATTAGTACAATACGTCATGACGCGCTACTTGCAAAGGAGCGACTAAGCGCAATAAAGCGCAACCACTCCATTTAAGAGTGGTTTTAGTTGCCTCAGTTTTAGGCGCGCTGGTGGTTTCTGGTTAATTCTATGTGTAAAGCTGCCGAAAATATGAGGACAGGCACAGGCGGAAAGTGACGTTGTTTTCTATGTATAGTCGACCAAGTAATTGCTGACCATTTTTGAACCTTATCCCTTTGTCATACGGTCGAAAAGTGGTCAAGCAATTTCGTGGTCGACTATAGGTAGATTAATATTATACGCATAATTTGTGGTAGATTCACGCATTCAGTTTCACACTTTATATCTCTCGTGACATGCCCCAGAAAAAATCAAAAACTAGGCACATTTAACCAAGCCACCAGAGAGCCATAACCAACCAGGAGTTTAGCGAAGCGTTGCTACAGCAAACGCAAAGTTGTACCGCGGAAGCTCGTCATAGCGCCGCTACCGATGCCCCAACAACAACTTTTTACAAGTAATGCTAATGGAATTCCGCAGGTCCCTTTCCCTTAAGTTAGTCGTCAGGTTAATTAAGGAATAACCCTGTCTGCGGCTTTGTCTTTACCCGGGAGTCATCTTTCAACCCCGCTTGCTCTCTTAGCAGGATCGCTAGGAGAACACAGGAATTGTGATCAAAGCGAAATAAGGTCATGATTTCATGATGTCGTAAACATGAAACGAAACGTCATTTATTTTTGAGAGCTGTAATTAACTGCCTAAATGAACTAGTAATGCCTATGTAACTCGTCCTTTGAGCGGCCAAATAAAAATGAGGCAAAATCTCATTAAACTGTTACTACTCAATACAAGCATGACAGATAGAGAAAAATAGAGAAGATAAATATGGGTTATTTTATTTTAGTTATCGATAGGGGAAATCTTAGCAATCCTTCAATCTGTCGAAGTAATTAACTTCTCTGAACAACGAACAAGCTGCGGTTTGCCCTCGGAAGAGCTAAAGCATGAAGCAAGTATTAAATCTGAACTAGATTTTCAGAAGATAATATTAACTATAAATGGCGATTAAATGTACTGAAAAGCCACAAATATAATTCAAAGTCAAAGTCAAAGTCAAAATATTTTATTCAGATTAGGCTTACAGGTAGCACTTATGAATGTCAATTCATAGTAACGTAATAAATGCGAAAGTGTGTTTGTTCGTCTGTTTGTCCTTTTACGTGGTAACGGAAGGTCAGGATGACTTGTTTTTTTTTGCAGAGATAGTTAAAAAGTCGGAAAAGGATTTAGGCTACTTTTTACCTAGTAATTCTCTTGAGATATTGTTTGACCATCGCAAACAAACCCGCGGGCAAAAGGCAGTATGATTTTGTAAAGCGACACTGTTGCATGAATATATAAGCAGATCATAGACAAAGTCATCTACGATAGGGATGACTGCTGTCAGTCCAAGAATAGTATCGATATCGATATTTTTGTATTGGTCCCCAAAAATATGTTAAGTTTTTTTTATCCAACAATATACAAAAAATATTTTATAAAAAAAAAATTGCTAAAAATAATTTATCTGCCACTGTTGATCACATCGCTTATAATACGTTACACGAATTCGTTATATATATATATATATTTTTTAATGTGATATTACACTTAACTTATTAATTATTTGACGACAAAATTGATTTTAACAGTAGTTTGCACTTGTCTGGGTTATTTGGGCTCTCAAATATACTATCAGGCCATTCGTTAAGTATGCTAGGTGTATTTATTCTGTAAATTATAAGGTAAAAACACTGCAGCTCATCATCATTATCATCATATAAGCCGGAAGACACCCACTTAGGCATAGGCCTACCCCAAGAATCTCCACGACGGTCAGTCTTGTGCTGCTCGCATCCACCGGTTTCCAGCGATCTTCACCAGGTCGTCGATCCACTTTGTAATGGTGGAACCATTACAAAGTGGATCGCAGTTCATTTGCGTAAAATTAATTCCTAATTGGGTAAATAAAACTTAAAGCTTCAGCTAATCTAAGCCGATATGATCTAAGCCGCCAATCCATTTAGTCCAATTTAATTTAATTTCAACTTTGCGTAACACAAATTTAATTTCATTACGTTGTTATAATTCATAATGCATCATAAATTAACGTATTTAGTAAAATTACAGAGTTACTAAAATGTAACTTGTATTTATATTTTGTGAATACAGGAATTTATGTGCTATTTAAACAGGTGATGCATAGAAAGACTGTCGTTTGAAAATACAAAAGAAATTCGCCCTTTTTAGCCCCCGCCCAATGCAAGGGGTGTTTAAGTTTGAATACTCTGTCCATGTGTCTATGGGCTTCTACTGCCGGGTCCAATGAACCAATTTCAATGTAGGTTCTTTCTGTAGAATTAAATTAAGCTAGCTGGTTACCTGCCATGTTTTAACTTTAACTTTCAAAATGATATCGTCTGCGTTTTACACGCAGGTGATTCTGGGGTACATTTTTTTTAATATAGGAAGGCAAACAAGCAAGTGTGTCTCATGATGGTAAGTGATCACCATCGCCTATAGACACCCGCAATACCAAGGAGATTGCAGATGCCTTGCCAACAACCTAGAGAGCTAAGATGGAATACCTCTCGTGCCAGTAATAACACCGACTGTCTTGCTCTCTACGCCGGAACACAAGAGTGCAAGCACTGCTGCTTGGCGGCAGGATTAACAAGCAAGATGGAGATGGATGGCCATGGAGGGCTAAAGGCAGGCAACGAATCAGCGATTATCTTGGGGTCGCTGGTCCCTATAGGCGGTGGTGATTACTTCCCATCAGGTGACCCGCATGCCTTTTCCTCCCTATTCCATAAAAAAATGAAGGATACATTCAAAGGTTTTACTTCGTGTATTTACAATTTATTACAGTATAGGTAGGTACGTTAAGCGTGGCGTATTAAAAGCTTACACTGTCACTTTTAAAAATATACAAGGTTTGTTACACGTTTTTAGGGTTCCGTACCCAAAAGGTTCCCAAACCGGACCCTATTACTAAGACTCCGCTGTCCGTCCGTCTGTCCGTCGATCACCAGGCTGCATCTCATGAACGCTGATAGTTAGACAGTTGAAATTTTTACAGATGATGTTTTTCTATTGCTGCTATAACAACAAATACTAAAAAACAGAATAAAATAAATATTTAAGGGGGCTCCCATACAACATACATGGTTTTTTTTGCCGTTTTCTTAGATAATGGTACGGAACTCTTCGTGCAAGAGTCCGACTCGCACTTGACCGGTTTTTTAGCGTCATTAATCATCGCATCGCTCGCTCCAGCGATCCGGGCAAAAACATTGATGGACTGTGCTAACCCGGTCGCCTGGAATCTCCGAACACGGTTTTTTGTGACGCAAGATATGTTTGGTGTCAAATCAGCGGAGCAAGAAGTTTATTGGCGTCAACTCAACTTGACACGGTCACAACCTCTAATACATACATAAAGTCACGCCTGTTTCACAGAGGGGTAGGCAGAGGACATGGATTTTTTGTGTGCCGATAATAAAGCTCGCCTAAATCCATGCATGTATTAGCTTAATAAACAACTGTTTTTATCATGAAATAGGAAGGAAAACGAGTAAGTGGTCACCTGATGGTAAGTGATCACCACCGCCTATAGACACCCGCAACACCAAGAAGATTGCTGACGCGTTGCCAACCCAGAGGGCTAAGATGGAATACCTCTTGTTCCAGTAATTGCACCGGCTGTTTTGCTCTCCATGCCGGAACACAACAGTGCAAGCACTGCTGCTTAGCGACAGGATTAGCGAGCAAGATAGAGGTAGCGATCCGGACGGACCTTGCACAAGGTCCTACTACCCGAAAAACTTCATAAACATAAAATGAGACAAAGTCGCTATCCGCCTCTGTCTGTCTTTATATCTTCGGTCGCACTCCTTCTAAACCACGCAACAGGTTTTGATACTTTTGATACAGTTATCACTGTCAGCGGCCCTAACATGACAGCCCAGGTTTAGTTTAACCCCTCCCTGTGTCTCTGTCTATCTAGTGTCATAAGAAAAGGGCGCAGATAGAGATAAACTAAACTTGGCCAGTCATGTTAGGGCCACAGCGAAGCAAAAAAACCTTTTGTAGATACGATCATATATCCTATCGAAACTGCCTGTTGATGTGTTATATACACCCTATATATAACTGTAGTTATCTTTTTTTTACAATACTGACGCCGTTTCAAATGTATCGTAAGAGCCATGCATCTCCACAAAATATCAAAAATGTCTGCTTGCTGGTAACCGCCTAGCAGACTGTAAGACATGACCATTAGAATAAAAATTGGGACGTTATTTATGTGATAATCATGTACAAAAGTATGCGTGATTATCAGAAAAAAATCACTCCATTTTACATTTTAAATCAACGCCATAACTTCGAAAACAAAATCAAACTTCATTGTTATTGAAACAAGTATGTTACCTACTGTAAATATTACTCGTCGAACGAGTAGTAAGCTCCATAATACCTAGGGCAGTTTACTTTCATTATTGCATTGCATTTTACAAAGGAAATTGCTTCTGTAATGCAATTTTGACGTAGATCAGGCTCGATTGGTAATGTTCGCGTTGATTGCTCCGCGAGACAATGCTCAGCTCGTTAATTGGTATCGGGCGTTTGAGGAGCTTTGTAATACTCCTATAGTTTATGTGAGCCTGGTACTTGATGCTGGGAAATGCCTTTTGTATTGTCTCTTTATTGAAAACCATAAAGAGAATAAATAAGTTCATAAGACTATAATCACTTAATTAATGACAACGTGATAGCAAAAATATTTTTTGACACCCCCTATTTATTGGGTATATCCATCTTGTTAACAAAAATGTAACCTATGTCACCCGGACGGACACCTTATTCATCAAAATCGGCTCAGTCGTTCTGGTACAACGATGGAATATACATAAACACAAACGTGCATAGACCGCTAAACGCATAACCCTTCCTTTTGACTTTACCGTAGTTAGGTAAAAATAACTTATAAGGTAAACAATTGACGGGTCTTATCGCTTGAAAGCAGAGCGAGTAACATGGATAAAAGTTTCAATTACAAAACTTATATTAGAAATTACTTGGCTAAACATACAATCATAATACTTTAAAACGTAAGAAACAAACAAATTTCTAAATTTCAGCATCAGCAAGAATCTCTCTGAGCAACATTTTTCAAATAATACACAAAAAAACTTCAAAGGAATTCAAACGCAATTCAAACTTGATTTTTTAAATTAACGCTAGATCAATCCGCGAATCGGAAAATGAATCTCATTATCAGGAGGAGACATCCATCATCCGCCGGGCCGGCGTGACAGCCCTCCGGGCCAGACGCGGGGTTCGAGGCCGGGGGAAGCACAAAGAGAAATAATTATAGTCAAGGCATAGCTTTTACTGGTTGTTTTGTCTGTAAAGCTGGGGTCACACTTTGCTGGTGCCACACGTTAACCATTATAACGTTAATCAAACGGCAAGAAATTATCAACCAAATAACGCATAAACTGACTGGCCACTCTACAACGTCAATGCCCATCATCGCCATTTTTAATTTTACTCCAGTCAGAAAACAAACACGTGTAAAACGGACGCATTCACGGTGCACAAAGAATATACGTTTTTGTGGCCACACAAACAGTAATTGGACAAAAATACTTTTTTAAGCCTCTAAAAACGTTCCTTGTAAATTTAAACTCACATTTTTTTTGCTTATTCTAATATTTTTCAAAAACATAAATTATTTCCTAATTCACAATGGCATACGCATAAAGGCCGGTCGCGAGCCACAGAGAAAATCGAGCATTGCCCTATTTCTATTTGTATCTGTCGCACGCGCACAGTAATAGTGCCCTTACGCTCGCACAGTAACCTTGATCGCCGGCGGCAGAGATTGTAAACCTTACGTACGGGAATTTAGGGACGGGATCTTACGCACGGCTATTTTGCTTGCAATGTTGGTCCCATGATCATATGGCGTAATATTATTGTTTGGTTCTTCACCCTATGTATAGGTACCTTAATTAGTTATAATGGCAATGAGAACAATAAAATGCAATGGAAACAAGTAAAATGCCTTTTTTAAATGTAATTGGTATTATTTTGATTTTTTTATTATATACATTAATATTTCTACAATAATATAGAAAAATACCGCATTTTATTTGGTTAATATATGCTATGCTTGCCATAAATCATTGAACACAATATAAAAATGTTGTTGACCACTGATTGTAGATGCAAAGGTCAACGTTCGATTTTCTCTGTGGTTCACGACCGGCCTTTAGATGATGACTTTTATCGAAATATTTGGGTTAAAAATAATAAAAACCAATTGTTTGGTAACGTAGCAGACATTATTTTTAAGGGGCTGTAAGGACTGGTAACGCAGTGGTAATTTAAGTACCAAATGAGACTTTTTTGTAGTATAAAACCCAGGATGGTAGTGAAATTCATAATAAACATTGACGTCCGGTTGAGAACCAACGTAAAATACTACTAGGAAAATATTTCGAGACTTCTAAAATTTTGTAAAAGTCTTTATACATTTCCATCTTTATTTTAAGCACAAAAAAGTATTTTGGCCATTTATCGCGTTACACTTTTCGAAGTGCCAAAAAAGATCGCCACCCAAGTTATTGCCTAACCACGCCTAACTAAAAATCATCACGTTGGGCCGCGGATACACTTTCGTTCAACGTGCATTACCGCTATAAACAAACGGCGTTTACCGTTAGTGTGGCCCTAGCATTATGCTAAATAACTCATTCAGTGCCAGGAACCCGCTAGTCGGTTCTCTGTCCGTTGACACGAAGCGTAGACACGTTTGCTACGAAGTGGAAAACTACTGCTCTGAGCTACGCGCTACGCTCGTAGCAGAAGTGGCAATAAATAATTAAGACTGTAGTCAAAAAATAACCAAGTTTGACTTTAGATATCCCTAACCTCACGAGTTCCTCACGCAGAACAACATACTCGCGAACTTAAAGTGGTACGTATTATTAAGAGTAGCCACGGGTACCCTTATGAACTGAAAGGGGATTGTTTTGTTCTTTTAACTCAATGAGTCTCTCTCCTACTGGGCTAGTTAGAGGAAATTTACATGGAGCAACTTTTCGTATACGAGTAGCATTACATTGCGTAGTTTGATCGTCCGATCCATCGCATCATACCTCGGTAGCGCGTAATGTTACTTGCATGCAGGAACTCTGCCGCGCTTGTTAAATGGCTCTTTAGAAATAGTTGCACTGAGCTACATAGCTAGGCTGTCGAGAAGTGTCGAGAAGGTTCGTGCTACGAGTAGCCGTTGAAAACGTAGCGTACGCACTTGGTGCTACGCGGTGGACGCGTAGAGGGTTTTGTTGTAGACCGCGTAGCCATTATTAGTAACGCTACGACGAGTTAAAAGCGCTACGAACGACACACAATAAAACTTTTCATTTTCAATGCAAATTGTTCACACGTACTTAACAAAGATAAGCTTCAGCTATTTTCCGTGTGGCTTTCAATAAATAGTATTTGTCTTGTCTTGTTTGTCTTGTCTTAAGAATTTAAGTTGGTATTGGTATACATGTGTTTATGACTACGGCACGGTTATTTTTTGTGACGATGTGAAATTTTAAAAGAAAAATAAGACTACTTACATTGTAACATTAATAACCAATTCCCAATGACCTACTCAGTTTAAATATTGAAAACTACCCTACTAATATGAAAAATGTGAAAGTTGTTTATTTTTCAATAACACAGACAACAGCTACTCAGATTAAAACAAAATTTAACGCAGAGATAAAACACAAGGATTAGCTCGTAGAATATAACCCCTTAAATTAAATAAATAGTTCCCAGAGGATAGCCATAAAGGATTTTAATGCAAACGAAAACGCGGGCAATAACTTTACTACTAAACTACCCTTAATATGCTGTTTAAACGTTCCCCAGCGGTGACAGGCGGTGACGTTGACACCTGTCATTATCGTGTAATAGATATTGGACGGTGACATTAATGGCGGATAGACGCACAGACCCCTTTGTACTTCTACTTAAATTGACACGACATCGACACTTTGAATATTAATAAGTAAAGTGTCCTGTCTGTTGATCTCTTCGTAAAACTCAGCACATCTGTTATTTGATGGAAATGTGATTTAAAATGTTACAAGTGCGGTCACACAACGCCGCGGGGTTGCCTAGCAAAATCTTGCCGCAAGTATAGTCGACCAAGAAATAGCTTGACCACTTTTCGACCGTATTACAAAGGAATTAGGATCAAAAGTGGTCAAGCAATTTCTTGGTCGACTATGCATAAAATTTAACATAATATTTTTTGTTGGAATGCTGGCAACCACCATTTGCGGCAGCTTTTACGCTGATAACTTTCTGTTTTGATTTTATTTTGAACATAGAATGTGTTGGTCAAACCTTGCAAGTCAATTCTGACTCACACAGTATGGTCGGATTGTTTCTAAATTTGTATGTATTGCACGGGTTGTTTTGATAAATATATGATATCGTGTCAATAATAAGGAACACTCGGTACGGAAGTACAAAACGTGCTTGGCCTGTATTTTCACAGACGCAAAATAAAAAGGTGCCACTTTTATATTATTTTATTTACAAGAATTTTACTCGGAAAAATAAATAGAAATCAAATCCGGTGTTTCCCCGTCTAACTTACATAACGTTAACACTAGTCATAAATAAACATCGACCAGGATAACATGAGAGCACAGGTGTTCACAATCGAAACACGCCAATATATTCGGCCACACCTGCACTGAGGGTCAGCTTACCCTGAAAAGGGGCTGTGTAAACAAGGGTAGACCGAAAATAGCCCTGGAGGTTTTGCGCGTCATCAAAGTAATTAAATTGTGTCTGGTGGCGGCTAGGAATACCTTTGGCTTTGTGTACGCATTGAACGAGATTAGCATCGTCTTTCAAGAAATAACACCGACATTTTTCTGTTGTCCTGGTACCTTTTGGGGATTCGTGAAATGTAAGCCCTCGTCATTGTCGCTGTCTGTCTTCTGCTCAAGACTTACCCTTACTTATAAAAGTTAACAAACCTCTTTTAACTAAAATATGTGTTGTTACTTTTATTAAAAGGCAATAGTCACAACTATTTATAAAACAAAACATAACATAACATTTATGAATGTTTTGTATCAATAACGACTACAATACAATCTATTGATCCTCACACTAAACAACAGGAAACTTATAGTTAACTAGCGTGCCGATCTGGCTTCACACGGGTATAATCAGGACGTTAAAACCTTCTGTAAAAAGATATAAATTACGGTGAAACCCACTGACCTATAAATAATAGACTTCTAGTCAGCGTTACAAAAATGGCCGCATCAAAAGTCGCAAAAAAAAATAGCCTATGTCACCCAGACTACAATTACGAACCGATTGACACCTCATTCATCAAAATCGGCTCAGTCGTTTAGGCACTACAGTAGAACATACGTAAATACAAACATACATACATAGGCTGCTAAAAACATAACCCTTCCTTTTGGCTTTGCCGCAGTCGGGTAAAAAGTACAATAAATGGACAATCACTCGCGCTGTCAGTCAGTCGGACCGACGGCGCTGCTGTCAATACTATTATTTTGTAAAAAACCTATTTGCAACGAAACTTAATAAATTATTATTTTATGCAGTTAGATATAAAATTGTAAATCCAATAGACTATAAATGGTGAACTAATAATTTGCGTTTCTAACATTGGAGTCAACCTGTATTCTCATGACGGGCCGTTTTTCTGCTGTCATTTAGTATGACACTACAGTGTCCATCCATGCAATATAATATCATTGTGAAAACTGTATCAAAATCCGTTGCATGGTTTAGAAGGAGTAAGAGGCCGAAGATACAGTCAAGGAATTAAATTTCCAATCCACCTAAGGTTCAATAGCAAATAGCAAACTGTCACCATAAGAGCTATAGAGCAAGACGTTAGTTTGACATATCGACCTTAATGCATTGCGAATGTCAGACGACATTTCAACGAAATGGGTAGGGAATTAAGTTCCTTGACTGTACAATGAGCGGTGTGAACAGACAGGAACGGATAGCGACTTTTTTTAATACGCGCTGTAAAGATAGATAAAGAAGATATCCAAGCTATTGAAGAAAGCTATTAAAGAAGATCATCATCATCGTCATCATCATCTCAGCCACAAGAAGTCCACTGTTGAATATAGGCCTCCTCCATGGATTTCCAAAGTGACCGGTTGGAAGCGGCATGCAGCCAGCGCCTTCCTGCCACCTGTATGAGGTCATCGGACCATCTTGTGAATTAAAGAAGAAATTCAAGATAAAATATTGATCGTCTAATATTTTGAATTGCAAAGTACATTACATATTTAAAAATACATTACAACGTTTCAGTCATCGCAATTTGTAAATGTCGGCGACGTTTTAAAATGATGAATCGATGATAACACAATTGGATGTTGTGATAAAAGGATTGGTTTGATGTTTGCCAAAAATGTCTCACTCACTTAATCGCTTGGCAATAGAAAAGGGGAATTAACTAACAATATAAAAATATGTTTTGTTCAAATCTTGCAAGCGAACTGTGGCTTACTTCAAGTGATTGAATTGATTTGAACTGTGGTGTGTGTAACACCAATGGTACTTATATTTATAGAATTTTAAAATTATTGTTATAAAATTTATAAGGCTGAAATTTTCTGTGTGCCTCAATTTTTTATTACTTCGTTACGCTTGAACCAGCTGGTCGGATTTGGATGAAATTTTGTACGGAATTACCTTATGGCCTGGAGTAACACATAGAATACTTTATATTCCATAAAAATGCATACCCTAGTGGTAAAGCGATTAACGAATTCTACGCGGACAAAGTCGCAAGCTAGTTGAACCATAATTTGACTCAATTTGAACACCGAACATGACTGAGTCAAAGAAAAATTTGAAACTGCAAAACAAAAGTAAAATCCCCCTGACAAAGCGAAAGTCTTAAAACGTCAGAGCGGCAAAGTGAGGCAAGTCAGAAAATCCGTAAAAATAGTTCCCCATTTACCGTCCGTGACCGCTTTTGCCTTTGTCGGGGATGTCAGCTTTACAATTTATAAAGCTGCATTTCTGCGCGTCACGTTGAATATTGTAGTTTACTTTCGTACCTTGGGCGGGTAAAGCGAGCATTTATACTGCAGTTTTTTTAGTGTCAGCGGCATCGCTCGAGATAATACGGTATGCTAAGAATGGCGCTTTAAAAAGGTGTTCTCATAATTTCTCTCTAGATTTTTCTTTTGAAGTTTGCTATTTTTAAAGAGTTTGTTTTAATGGAGTATAAAAGTGGAACTTATAAACGTTCCGCTGCTATCACAGATAATTTTCAAGTAGTTAACTTCGTTTGTTTTGTTTGGGTCTAAATTCAAATCCTATAAGTTTATTTTATGGTTGAATTGACATCCACTTAATATATGTTTGTATGTCAATGACAATAATGTACCGTCAACAAAAAGATTGTGTAAAAAATAGAATTTTTCACATACATATTTTACCAGTGTACCTTTAGTTTAATTAAACCAACTTATAACGCCTATTGGCTACGTTTTCTGATTCATATGGATTACGACACCCTTTGTCAATAATACATGTCCTTATCTAACTAGTACACTTGGAAAGAGACACACGAAGCGAGTTATGAGAAACGGCATAATCCGTCCGCCCTGTTTTTGACAGCTGTCAGATGGAGATCAGTGAACGTTGCTGAGTTCATACGGAAAATGGCGCAGCGGCGATGAGAGATAATAATGATTTAATTCTAACCACAACACAATTATTTTCCTTCTTTTCTTACATAGCTGGGCCCTTAGTGTAATTTTTCTGTCAAAAAAAGTCTCGAACGCAATAGCGTTAACTTCGAAATTGTATGGAAACATTTTGTTGCAAATACGCGCCGCAAGAGGCGCTGTCTTTGCTTCCATAGTAATTGAGAAGTTAACTCTAACGCGTTCGTTGAGTTTATTGTAACAAAGACTTACACTGAATGCTCTGATCGATAATCATCTTATCTACGAGTATTAAATTTGGCGGTACAGTAGACTATTTTAGTAAAGATAGGATTGTGTATTTTAAAAGATAATATTTTTGGACAGAGTGTCTTGAAGTACCATTTAATACATATAGTTTATTAAAGAAACCCGAATAGAATTTCTTACTCTTTTATTGATGTTACTGATGCCTTATTAAACTTTAACATTTT
Organism: Ditula angustiorana; assembly: GCA_963691745.1. Lineage (NCBI taxonomy): Eukaryota > Metazoa > Arthropoda > Insecta > Lepidoptera > Tortricidae > Ditula > Ditula angustiorana. Next base: position 2,581,398 of record OY829492.1, on the reverse strand, counting down.
TTAAAAAAGTAATTATGGTGACTACGCTAGTGTGGACAATTTTTTTAAATCCCGGCAATCTAAACGACATCGAGTATGAAAAACCAAAAAAAAGTCTAATCTAAGGGTATCTACATTCATAGTGTTTTTTTTAAACGGTTACATTCCACGCATATGCTCCTGAATTTATCTCTACTGTTTTCCCTATCTAACCCATATATCCGTTTGTTTATATGTAGTTATAGTTTAGTTTATCTTATAAAACCTACGCCTTCAAGCCATGTCCTCCTGGTACCAGCGTCATGTAAAAATAGCTGTTTATAAGGCTGTGCACGCATGAGCGCGGATCAAACGCGATTAGCCGGCGTGCACTCACCTCGCCGAGCACGCGTTTATGTACACCTTTACATATCCCAGTGAATTTTGTAAAGGGCCCATATGTATTTCGATAGGTATTTAAAATTACACTTTACGTGTAACGACGCAAGACTGATATTACTACCGTTCTTTAATCAGTGTATACAATTTTTAAACTGATTGGTTCGGATTATTAATTTAATAATTAAGAATATTATTTAATTAATTAGTTGTTTATTTAGTTTAATCAAATGTGCAACAACAACAAATACATTAAACACTGTATACGCGTATACAAACGTCAATGTGCTCAAGTAGTAGCTATGCGTATTTTGTATGGCTCGTATACAGTCGGTACCTTCACTGCAATATCTGACACCCCAATAACCCTAATGCATCCCAACGCGCAGAATAGCACAAAATTGAATTAAATTCGACGCTATTGAATTAATTCGCGGGGGACTGTACCGATATCTGCCTGCAAATTTCCCTTATCGCGTACAGCGGGCGAGTGACGGTAATTGCTGGGATTCCGCGGCCATTTCAGAGAATCGCTGCAATTTATGCTGTCCTGGTACACGGCTGTCGAATAAGTGACGATTTTTTTATCATTAACTAGCAACACTCGGAAAAGCTTAATTGGTTAAGGTTAACTTTTCCACAATGTGACAATTCTAAATTTGACAGTTTTTGTATTGAAACAAAAACAATTAAAGTGCACTTTTCATTGCCTTTTCAAAGACTTTTCAAAAAGTCATATAAATTAAATAACAAAAAATGGTGTATTCAATATCTAAAAATTGCGAAAACAGGAAACTTTTAGTTTGTATATAAATCAGACGTGATTTAACCATTTCTAAAAATATATTTCTTTATAAAAAAAATCACACAATCGTCGTCACCTACGAACAAATTAATGTCAATCAAAATGTTTCTCAAAGGGCCGCTAAATCAATAGCTCTCATCGTAACTACAGAAATAAACAACGTTCTTGAATTGTTTCCAATACTTTGTTATTTTCTTGCGAGTTGAATAAAATCTGTAAATTTCCTCAGCGAGGCTTCTCCGTTGGAAACCGTTTCAAATTTGTATTAGGCCGTCCCGTGGGAACTATGCTTTTTACGGAATCAAACTTGTCTACTAAATTGCGTAGCGGAGTGGGAAATGTACCCTTTTGTAACTTGGATAGAAAACAGCTAAAGCTGCTGTTTTCTATCCAAGTTACAAAAGGATTTTACAAAAATACATATTGTAAAAAATGGCAGCTTTTTGTTGATAATGCTTACAAATACATATTAAATCAATACGACCAAAGTAAGTGCACCAAAGTACCTAGTAATTTTTCGCCGCAAAACGGCGGCAAGTTCGACATCAATGCAGCATCCTGTCTCACTTGCTCACGTTAGCGACTTTAAAGGATTTGAACGCGCGAGTGAGACCGAGCATTGCCTCGACGTCTGGCGCGTCGCCGTTGTGCTTTGACAACAGAGCTTCGGGCAATTCTGGCGTCAGTAGATATGGAGTCAAATTAGAGATATGTCAAAAAGAACTGTCAGATCCCTTCAAAATCTGTCATTTTTTGACATACGTCGAATGTGAGATGTATCTCGGGGAAAGCCAGAATTGGGGGCCTGGAACTGAGTCTAAAATAGACCCCGTAAAACAGCCTATAGTGCAGTACTAACCAGCAATAAAAAGGCGTTCGGCTAGCCATGCAAATTGCCATAAACGTTGTTGAAAACTGCTACATTCTGTACCCTTGCAATGAGTACAGTGCATCTAACCGTAACCATACACTCGCAATATACTCGCTAGCGAGGGCGTAAATGATTTGTATGGGGAATTGTACAGCGCCTCTAGCACTCACTTAGAGAACTACTGTAGCCCGAGCACGAATATTGGAGTCATGCGTTACGTTTTCGTATCGCCTTTACTATTCGATTACGTTTACTTTACTTTAACGCAAGCTGTCGGTAGCACGAATCTCTAAATCTGACTCACGTTAACGTATCGAGTACACGCTACGATAGTTAAATAAAGCTACGAATCTACTGGATAGGTACGTTCGGATACCTCACTGAGCGAAGTCAATTACTAAGAATCATTTTAAATAAGTTAGAAATACAGGAAACGGCTTGAATATTACAGAAATCTGTGTAATTTGTATATTTATTTATGAAATTATACGAAAAATATATATACAGTAAGAAAATAATTAAATATGTTAATATAATAATCATTGGGACGAAAGAGTTGAAATTTTCGAACGTTGTATTTTGACACTTGTACTCTTGTACTCAAAATATAAATAAAGTTCGAACGGAATTTATTAGTTGTCGTTATTTAGATAGTAAATAAAAAGTAAAAGTGAATAATTTGTATTGGAAAATGAAACCAAGAAACATTTTCTCGCAGTTGGCCATAATGGCAGATTTCATGGAGAGGTAAGCTGTTAAATTAATTCTTACAACTATGATAGAACTACAATCAAGGACTAGCTCCTAATCTTCTAATTAATTAAATATTTGTTGATACGTTAATACTTTACAATATAGAAATTGATGTAAGTAAGTAGTTCATCAGTCTCTCAGTAAACATTCATTGTAATTTGAGTTTTATGAACGATACTTTAATTAACTTCCATTCTCGTCTAGTAACAAACAATAAATATAATAAAATAATAGAATGTACCAGCTGCTTCACTTATTGCACAGATCGTAAAAGCCAACCCCAGGCATGGACAAATTTCTCAGAAATCATGTCATAGGCAGTAATACTAGCCAATCTTAAATGCCATTGACACCTAATAATATGACTAATGTGGGTTTTCGTTACCTTTACTCTGTAAATGTTAAAAACGTGATTAATTTGCGGGTGGTAGGACCTTGTGCAAGGTCCGTCCGGATCGCTACCACCATTTTGCTCGCTAATCCTGCCGCTAAGCAGCAGTGCTTGCACTGTTGTGTTCCGGCGTGGAGAGCAAGACAGCCGGTGTAATTACTGGCATAAGAGGTATTCCAACTTAGCCCTCTGGGTTGGCAACGCATCTGCACTCTCTTTGTTGTTGCAGGTGTCTATAGGCCGTGGTGATCACTTACCATCAGGTGGCCCACTTGCGTGTTTGCCTTTCTATGTTGTATAAAAAAATATATATATAAATGAATAAACTTTATTTCAGGTCCTCACGTGATTCCTACGGAGATAATGCTGTCACCTACATACAAGTTCAAAATTGTGTACTGTGAAGTGTAAAATATGCCCGGAGCATAAAGTTCATGCTCAGTTAAATAGATGCGCACTCATTTTAGACGAAGAGGAAGAAAAGATTTTCTCTGTGAGGTGCGAAGACTGTGTAGCTTTACAGGGGGATGTAAACATGCCGTTGCATCACAGAAGTGAGGAACCTTCCTGCACTTTTGTTGAGTGAATGAAAAGACCTACAATAATTACCTATGTAAAGAATGGAAAGCCTACAGGAAAATACAATCCCCAAGTGCAGCTTCAAATGTTTTTATCACAAAAGAAAAACTTATTATTGTGTAGCTGACCCAGACTATCCCAAAAATAAAAAAGTGAATATAATAAATGTATCATTCAACCTTGCATATGTTGAAGATTTAGTTAACCATAAGTTATTAAACTTTTGGAAAACAAATATATACCCTTTATTATATCATTATATATTATTATTATATCAAAGTGTAGAGTGAGTGTGCTTATGTGTAAATGAGTGTTTATTTAAATAAAAAACCTATTTGAAATTACATACTAGTTTTATTTTATTAAGGCATTGCTATTATCGGATGACCTCATACAGGTGGAAGGAAGGCGCTGGTTGCATGCTGCTTCCAACCGGTCACTTTGGAAATCCATGGAGGAGGCCTATGTTCAACAGTGGACTTCTTGTGGCTGACATGACGATGATGATGATGACTGCTATTATCTCCAGTCTTTGTTTTTTTATCATGTATGGTCGTTCTGAGCTGCTGCATGTCCGTTTTCTTCTGTCTTCTGGACATTCAAATTTACTTCGAGTACCTACATCCTGGTTTCAAGCGCGCTTCTGATACTTTTCCCATAATATAGTATCATATTAATACTTGAGCGGTATAATTAAGCATATCATTTGGTAACTAAAAAGAAACAAAAACCTAACCTCAAACAATATTTACAATAGTCAAATAAAATTCATCAGTTTTGTTATAATGATGTATTTCCTAAATTACAGTTTGTTAAATACTTACATAGAAATGACCTTTACATAAATACATTCTTGAATATGTTGATAAACAATGTGCATCATTTTTCTTGCAAGTGTTTTTCCGTATTTCTTGTTTACTTGGGACAAATATAAATAATTTGTTTGGTGTTTAAATGCTTGTGCTTTCACACTGGGGCAGCATACAGTACTTGTAATACGAAGGATTAATAATTTTTAATCACAAAACATTTACAATCTCGATACACAAACAGAAGCCCGAGCAAGAATATTGGAGTCATACGGTCATACCTAAGTAACTTTTTAGTATCGACTACTCGATAACCTAACGTTTACTTTACTTTTACGAAAGCTATCGGTAGCACGAATCTTAAAACCTCACTCACGTTAGCTCGATACGTAAACGCGACCACAGAGTACCTTTTTAATATACAACGCGACGATAGTCAAATAAAGTCATGAATCTACGAGCTAGGTATGTTCAGAAACCTAACACTAATCATAGTAAGTTACTATGGATCATTTTAAATATGTTAGAAATACAGGAAACAGCATGAATATTACGGAAACCTATGTAATTTGTATATTTATTTATACAATAAAAGGAAATGTTGAAATATGGCAAGAAAATAATAAATATGTTAATATTTAATCATTGGGCCGAAAGAGTTTAAATTTTCGAACGTTGTATTTTGACACTTGTACTTAAATTATAAAGATCGAACTGTTCGATCGAAATGTATCAGTTTTCATAATTAAAATTAAAGTAAGGATGAAAAGTGAATAATTTGTGTTGGAAAATGAAATCAAGAAACAGTTTCTCGCAGTTGGCAGATTTTATGGAGAGGTAAGCGGTTAAATTCATTCTTACAACTTTGATAGAACTACACTCACGGACTAGGTCCTTATTAATTTAACATCCATTTTCATACTTTACAATATAGAAATTAATGTAGTTCCTTAGTCCCTCAGTAAACATTCATTGTGATTTGGCTTTATTTTCCTAGACTTTCTACCTACGGATATCCATATTGTGAATATTTGTTTAAGACACGAAAATTTATCTAAATCCTCCAGGGGCTGCAGAGACGCCACTGGTGCACATCACCAACTGTAGCTAGCCGACAGGCTAGGCTGTGACGAGACAGGCGATATCCGAACTGAAGAAAACAAGCAAAAGGTAAGCACTATATGTATAGTAAATGCGCCCAACCTTTTTATAACGTACCACATATTAATGTCATTAAAATATACCTACTTAGTGCCTACTTACTGTACAGTTCGATTAAAGTTTGAATGTCTGCATAACTTGACAAGGTCCTGTTTGATTTACACTGTTTTTTGAGTAAATATTTGTCCAGATATACCAGGTTACCACCTTTTTAAGGATCTTATGCCTTAGTTTAATATGACAAAACGAATTGTAAAACCAGCCTTTTTATACTTTTCACTGTATTATTTAGTGATTTGACTGGTCAAATGTAAAAAGCTGGACAGGCGGAACACCATCTAACTTGCCTGAAGACACCTCCATAAAGCCTAATTATGCCCGGCTTTATCAGGATGCCTAGTACCATTAAATGTACTTTTTTGAATGTTCAATATAAATGTTTGTACCAGTGACATGGATGTTATATGTATTTAAGTATGTATCCACACCATATTTTTGTGTTGTTTGTGTTAACTTTGACATATTGGTTAGTACACTCACAGAAGCACAGATTAGTTCAATTTGTGTACATCGTCCCAAGATATTTATTTATTACCAGAGATTACCCCCTACATACAAACAAACTAACAAACAAAAAACACACAAAGTTTACCTCTTTATTATATTAGTGTAGATTGAGAATAATTATTGTGCATTTTACAAGTCTTTCGCTAAATCTCAATTTTGCTGCAGGGTGTTAGATTTTTGGGGTAAAATGTAGCTTATATTCATCCTAAAAGAAGGACAAGTTATCTCCATCATGCATTATGGCTAACGGATTTGGATTCTTGGTCACTTAGAACCCTGTCACATTGAGTTATTGTTGTGAGATGGCATTTTGTACTGCTGCAGCGCACACAGACAATAAGTACTCATCTAATTTGTTACCTTTCGTTTTTTTTCTTCTCAATTGTTTGTAAATTTGATTGTGTGTGCTTGCAGTAACAAATAAACGTTTTATCTGTCTACCTATCTGAAGAGTCAAAATGAAATTTATTGTGAAAAGAATCTCCGTAGTCAGAAATCAATTTAGTTGACTGTACCTATAATGGAAAAAACATGGTTATAATTAATTTTTAATCATATTTTAATTACTTGCCCTTGTTATATACAGATTGAAGAATGCCACCAGCTATGTCTGAAGACAACGACACACAGCCACAAGAAATGGAAAAGCAAGACGTCACTTGGTAAGCATTTTTAAAGTTGGATCGAGTGGCTTAGGTATGAAATTAAAATTTGTAGTCTTTACGTTTCTATATCCTAAGCACAAAACCACATTTCTGTCACCCTGCTGTCTGTCTGTGACTTACGCACGGGTCATTAGCTTGTGAACGGAATTTTGTATATTTTGTTTAAAATTTCTACTCAAAGCTGAATACTGATTTACAAATTAAATTTTATGCAGGGCATACTATGAAATATTATTATTTTATGTTACCCTAGCATTTACGGTCAGTCTCAGAAGTAGCTGAACATTTTAGTACCTTGTCGCTGTCAGTGATGTGACAAATTCGAGCAACTCTCATTTCATACGTTACCCCGACAAGGTTCTTAAGTGTTTAGCTACTTCTGAGGCTGACAGTAATAGGGTGATCATTATCATTTTTAAAATTTGAAAGGTTTTATGAAATAACTAGCGGCTCGGCTCGGCTTTGCACGGGTACAATTTGGTTTCAAATCCGTCGCGTGGTCTAGAAGGAGTAAGCGGCCGCAAATATGAGAACAGACATTTTATACTATGTAAAGATAATAAATTATTTCTATAAATTTTAGATGCAGATACATGGAACACTTCTGACTGCAGCCGCCGGACCGTGCAGCCCGCTGTCGGACCGAGCAGCCCGGCTATGAGGCAGTGCCGGATTAAGCCAGCGCGGGGCCTGTAGCAAATTCTGTCAAGAGGCCCTTAGTTTGCTTTAGGTTCTCAAGTTTAGGGTATTAAATAATTTTTTATTGCGGTCAGACAGGCGTAGGAGCGCGGCGCCCGTAGCATTAGCTACTCTTGCTATGTGGCTAATCCGGCACTGTGAGAAGGAGACTGACTGCAGAAGAACAATTTTTAAGACCTGAGAAGAATGCGAGGAGTCTCAGAGAGGGATTAAATGTTCGTCGTGCTGGAAAGAGCGAGGATTCGGCAGAGAGACATGGAGCTCCAGCTTTGAGTTCGATCGATGGCTTGAATTAATGAAAGAGGCGATGTATGTTATTACGAGTTTCTTAGATGTGAATAATTGAGATTATGAATGAACGCAAAATGTAAGTCTGTATGTGAGATGAGCGCTCAGGTTAGATCGCGAGTAGATTAGAAATAGCATGATGACTAGTAAAGAAGAAAAATTGTATTTTTAGTTATTGTCTACTATCACTATTGGGTGAAATATCGCCCCATGCAAACACTATACAAAATTATATATGTAGTTATTTTAAATAAAAAAAACAACGAATAAATATAAAATAACAAAGCCTTTATTTATTTACCAACATAGGTGCTCCTTTTAACTTACCTACCCCTTACTTCTAAACCACATAACGGATTTTGATATGGTTATCACTCTCATTTAGAGCTTTTTTAAGGAAGGTTTTTAAGTAATAAATAAGATTAACCTTATCCATACAAGTTTGCCAACCTCTCTTAACTACATAACGTAACTTATGTTTCGTCTCTTTCATTCGAGGGCAATTGTGTAGACAACACACGTTTATGAATCAGGGGGTTAGTTTTTGTAGTGGTAGAGGCGCACTGTGAAGCCAGTATATATTTGCAGTACGAATGAACGGGTTCGACCAGGGTAGTACCACACTCGCAGTACATCAGCGTGATGTAGTAGCTTGCTACTGCGTTTCGTACAGTGGGTGATCGATCCGGAGGCCTAAGGGCTTACAACACATTAGTGGTTCTCTTGTGTCCCGCATTGCCTACCTAATAAATAAATAATATTGCATAAAACAAAAAATAAAACTGAAATCACAATCTTTTAATAAATTAATAATTAAGCAATTATTTTACAATTAAGATAGTGCCTATTAGTAAGTAAAATAAATTAACTACATGGAGTCCTTACAATTTTTACATATTCAATGAGTGAAAGTGTTTTCTACAATAGTAAGCAGGAGTTAATGTTTAACACCTTTATTTGGAAGTGTGATTTATCTATACAGACACAAACACCCGATATTCCATATTTTGCGTAAAATATGATAAGATAATATTGATATTAAGACAAGCAAAAAGTAGTACCAATAATAATGGTAGAATAAGCTAAGAAAATTTAATCTATAATATATAAGTTAAAGTTAAATGAAATCTTCAGCAGTGTACTCAATGGTACTTAGTAATTTAGATGAGAAATATATTTTTTAGGAAAAAAAGTGCGCTCGAGATGGGCAACTGTTGATGCTTTTACCACAAAAGATAATATTTGTACTGAACACAGTTTACAAATAATTAATCTTAAGAGGAGTGTGAACGCAGCGCTGTCCATACAAACTGCGATAACGTTTTCCACCCTCTTAACCTTAACCTATAGCCATGATTTTTTTGTATGTTATTATTATGCCCTAGAACTAGGTTCGTATGTTTTGATTTTTTAAATATTCTTAATAGTTTCAAAAATATTAACGCATTTGTGTTTTGTATAAAACACCAAACCAAATATTGCAATATTTTCAGCACCAATGCAAATAAACCTAGTTCTAAGGCATTATGACAACATACCAAAAACCATTGCCATAGGTTAGGGTTTAGACGGTGAGAACCATTATCACTGTTTGTATGGGGAGCGCTTTTTTGGCTTGGGTTCACACTCCTCCTAAGACAACTTGGAACACTTTTCCTTGCCTAATCAAATCCCTTTCTGCCCTTGTATTAGGGAACTTTATGAAAGTTTCAGCAATGGTCGAGCTGCAGAGAACATCCATCACTTCTCTAACATTTGCTGACACTAGTAACGCTAATGTGATTGTTAGTCTTTAAGGTATTTATCTATGGGCCTATGCAGCTTGAAATATTCTATTCTATTCTATTATATGCCTGCCCACATTGTTCTGGTATGAGCTAGTAGCCAAGAACGACAAGGAACATAAAACCCAATATAAAGACAAATAACATAAAATAATTTGTTTCAATATTCATACCTTATTCAAATTGAAAACTAGGTACCGACCTATTAAATAAAATACCTTGAGAATTCTATTACTCGACTTTAAACTTGTTTCGTTGCGGAGTTCTTCGCACAGGAACGCAAATGCCTCTTTATTTGCATCTGACAAAATGCAATTTCACTGGCATCTGATATATCCAGAGGATGTGTTGTTTTTCTCATCGTAACTCGTTGACTCATTCCCCTTTAAAGAAAGATACCTATTTATAAATGTATTTTAATTATTTTACTTTCAAAAAAATAAAAAGTAGAAGTAATGTTCTTAGATTAGTTACCTCGTTTCTCGTTTTTCATTTCTGGATTATTTGATTAAACCCAGGTAAAATAATAGCGCAAGGCACTAGTATGCGAATTTTTACGCAATCTTATGATTTTTTCCGGTGATATTTTGAAAGAATAACACCAAAAACTAACCGCAACTTGTTCTCGCAAATTGTGTCACCATCAAAAGTACAGTGAGAAAGTTTGCGTGTTTCTCGATAGCCAGCCTTCGTAAGTTTACTTTACCTTACGTCAAAAAAATATTCGTGCTACCACTTTTTGACAAATACTTTACGCAAACTTCACGTTTACTACTCGATGACGATACGAAAGTGAATGTCAAAGTTAGTGCTATCAAATTTTAGTTCCAAAAACGCCCATAGGGGCGCTGCTCCAAACCTCATACAAATCTTTTCGATGGCGATACGTTAACGTAACTACTCGATAGAAGGAAAAAATATTCGTGCTACCACTTCCATACATTCTGTGACGAATACTTCACGCAAACTTCACGTTTACTATTCGATGACGATACGAAAGTGAACTTCAAAGTTCGTGCTACCAAATTTTAGTTCTAATTACGCCCACGGGGGTGCTGCTCCAATCTTCATACAAATCTTCTCGATGGCGATACGATAACGTAACTACTCGATAGAAGGAAAATATTCGTGCTCGAGCTACAGATCGCTAGTATGAGTTCAACGGTAAATTACCTATCGAAATCTAAGCGCCAGTGACTAACGTTTTGTAGCTGTTGTCGTAGAACATCGGTACCATGAGTCACAAGTTTGACACATGCCATCGAAAAATACCGGATCGACTATGGTTAACTCTTTCACTGATAAATTAGAGCGTATTTAACCGCTATCGACTGTAGTAACGTGACATGGGTTTTCGATAGAAACTCATGGTAGTGGTACTGTACACCTAGTAGGAACTTTCTCGGTACGCGTAACTCGCTACGTAACTCTGTGCGTCTCTATCCTAGTGGGCTAGTTAAAAAGGGAGGTACTGAGTCGAAAAGGTTGGTGTATGTGCACTGTATTAGGCTTGGCTGGAATACCGTATGAATACAAATTACGGTACAATAAGACTTGAAGCTTAATATAGACGTATTTCGGAGTGAAATACTGAGCCTAAGGAATTATCTCGACCGTTAACGACCAGATTAACGAGAGAATAAGGAAATTATCACTCCGCGCCGCATTGGATAATCAAAATAAGTTGTTAAGGCCCGATTTTAAAAACTTATATTAAGACTTAAATAATAGAAAAAAAGTTGTGTCACAATTGTAAAGTTTTTAGAATTCCTTATCTTCAACGAATACTTTTGGGAGCACTTCATTGTCCGTTTGTCTGTCTGTCTGATGATATGATGGTGCAGAAATAGTTGAGCAAAGAGGTCAAAAAGGTCTATTGAAGCTTTTACTCTCTTAACAATAGAGTCGTGTTTAGTTATATCTGAGCACCTAGCTTTTAGCCTAAGCTTAGCCTGCTCCATATATTTGATGGCGACAGTACCTACCCAGTAGGAATATCAAGCGAATACCGCTACTAAAAGCGATATTTGCATAATTTGATAACGCTCTAGTATATTGTGTAGATACAGTATATTGGACAGGTATCAAACATATTAGCGGTGCGTGCGTGCTATCCCGACGCGATACGCGATACCGTTATTCATGTGTCATGCCATACATGTGTGAAAGGAGGCGAATTTTAACGTAAATTATACTTCTGAGCTCTTCTGAGCGCCTGGTACTTTTGGTGGTGTGAAATCTTGTAAAAATGGACTTATGTGGTAGAAAGTTTTTTTTAGATAGATAGGTTAAGGAACCCTTAACGTAATTATGTATGTATGTATGTATGTAAATTCTTTATTGTAAAAAAAATACAGGTAAGTTAAGTAAGGCTAAGTTGCATGGTACGGAGCTTACTTTCGCGTCCAAGGGGTCAGCATCAGAACAACGCCGCCCAATGCAACGCTGTACTAAAGCCTGATACTTGCTTTTGAGCAGTTTAAATGGTAATATAAACCTTATATATTATTATTATTATTATTCGACAACCAACTACTGAAAACTAAAAATAACTTAGAACAGAAAATCAAGCTAAATCTTTAACAAACTTGAGAAAATCGTTTTGATCGATTGTACGAACTAAGCATACTTTAGTAGCACTCAGTTTATCGGAAACATAAAGTATATGTCCTTCTCGCACATGCATATTAGTTAGAAAGGGATATACGCTTTATGTCATCGATGAAAGCTAGCGTGCTAGGGCCCATAGGGTTTTTTTTTAAATTGTTGTCTATGAATTATAGATATGGCATCCGCAAAACGTGACATCTGTAAAACGGCTTCAACAGCTTTAACACGTTCCAGGCGTAATTATATTTTTACTGGCAGTAAACCGAGATTAAACAATGTCAAATATTTGCAGCGCTGACGACCGGCCACTGTTTATGACTGAAGAATAAATTCTCCTTTTAATTTTATGTCCGAAATCCCCGGAATCTATTTGTTTAACTGCCTATTAAAAAAGGCGGTTTTAGTCGCTTGAAAGGAATATGGTATAAAATAGTGACGGAATCATACAAATAGGTTAACATTGCAAAAAAATTTATGATCTCTCTTTTTTGGTTAAAATTCATATCTTGGGTGCATATAATGAATAGACCAAAACTATGTCACGCACATATTTTGTGAGATCTATGTATATTACAGATAGTATCAATAGTGCTATCGATAAGTAGTCGGACTATCGATCGGCATCACTAGGTACTAGCGTTAATCACGGACATATAATATCTGTCCCTCTCACACACGGGGGCTTAGAAAGGAATAGATGCTTCATATCATCGATAAACGCTAGCTAGCCTCAGCTAGTAGCCTCAGATATAGGCAAAATACGAGTATATTAAAATACAGATTTTTAATCCAATATCGTGTGCGTTAGATTTGTCGTCCAACCTGTAACCCTTAAACAATTCCAGCGGTCTCTAACTAAACAAAGTACTTATTATTTAATGGAGCGTTATTGTGGAAGTGTTGAAAGCTCGATAAATCTCGCCTGCCGATAACTAACGACTATCTGATAATGCCCGCCTCATAAATTGTCTATTTCGTTACCCTTTCTGACTCATATTCTGTGATAGCGTAAAAAATAGTGTGCGGACATAATCGAGAAATAATGGAACCGATGACAATCGATTTTACGTGTTTCCCTTAGAATATCCAAAAATTAAGGAACTTTCTGATATAACTCTACATAACTAACTTTTGTCTGCGTCTGTATCCGCGTAGTTTTTGGATTACATTTAAAGTCCCACCCTCCCCTCTCCCCCTTTTAACCCCCTAAATAGTAGTCATATAGGCTTTTTTACAGATCTAATTCTACCAACGCTTCGGAAAATGGAAAAATCAGAGTCAAATTATTTTATTTATTTGCTGATCATATGTAATAACATAGTTGGTTTGTACATAAGAAATCAGCTGCTTTTACTTTCCTCACAGTCAAAATGTAAAGTAGAGTCATGAACTCGAATGAAAGAGATCACTTGCACCATCGCATTAAGGCGTCCTCGCTGCCGCATGACCACCTACAAATATCGGGTGCAATTGATCACTTTCATCCCTTGGTTATCAATCTACAATTTCAAATAGTCGTGTTGCAAGTTTCTGACAAAAGTAAAGTTATCAAAGTCGCAGTCGAAATATTTTTATTCAGATCAGGCTTACAGACAGCACTTAAGAATGTCATATAATTTACCACTGTGTCGTGTATGCCGTTTATATCGCGTATTATATATATCAGTAGTGGTTTTCCTCTTTCACTATTATTTTATACACTTAGAATTGTCCTAGATGGCGCGCCATAAAGTGCGGTAAAGTACTCAATAGCGAATACCATGAAAATAATGGACTTGTACCCAATTCTAGTATGTCATTCATTAATCAGCGCAGAGTGCTTGCGCTAGACAAATGTATGGAATTTCCTGTTGTGCTCTACCTATTGTTGAGTGAGTTTGGTAGGTATGACCAATTGTCTAGCGTCGGAGTATTATGTCACGCGGCAATATAAGAGTCCTTTGTTATTTCTATTCTCGATGTGTCCAAAAATGTCTTGATTATGGCAGTAAATTGAAAGAAAAGGACAGAAAATAGTACATTCGTGCGCACAGGAGAACATAAATTTAACTTAAAACGTAAGCTTATGTTTTAAGTTACGCCGTAGCTCGCTGCGTAACTCAGTGCCTCTTTTTCTTACTGTACTAGTTAGAAAGAGACGCACTGAGCTACGTATCGAGTTACGTACGGCCTGTCGAAAAGGTTAACTACTTTTATAAAGTCGGGGAATACGAGGAAGACCCCTGTCAAAATCGCCATTTGCTGTGGAAAACGTTAGATTTTGCTTTAACGCAGGGGCCGCGCATCTCGATAATCGCCAACTACATGCATATTTACTGTGTAATATTTAATAACATTGAAATTCGGTTTTACTTGAAAAAAATGGCACCTCGGTTTCGTTAGGTTTCTTGCATTATCTTCTCATCAGAGCTTTTTCCGAACCGGTGGTAAATTTTCTGAATTTGTAATTGCTTCCTACGGGCCTAATTTGATTAAGAAATTTTGACTTTGATTATCATATAACACATCTATACTCGTACATATAAATACGTATGTACATGCCTAATCTGTTTGTTCTTTTTACCCGACTACGGCAAAGCCAAAAGGAAGGGTTATGTTTTTAGCTGCCTATGTATGTATGTTTGTATTTTTGCATTTAACGTTGCATTGCATTGACATTATTGTCTTAAACGTTTACCACTTAAACTCATGTGTTAACAAACTTCAAAAAATCCACAACAAATCTAATGAGAAGATTTTGAATTCGACGTCGCATATTTGTTTTTTTTTCTGTATCTCTCTGATTGCAATTTTCTTTATTATTTTTACTTAGGCTCGGTTGAAACGTGTTCATTAACGAGAAAAATGTACCAGGAAATCAGCACAAGCTAGGAGATCGTGCCGGTCGCTTAACGATGTTAATAAAATACCTCCATTGTTTAGTCAGGAGGTAGATAAAGTTACGAATGCTACGGTGTTTCCGAGTTGTGTGAATTTGTGAATAGCGATTAGCGAATGAGAAAAATCGAATCGGGTTTGTCGTGTCATATTGTATTTACTTTTATCGTACTCACCGGATGCGTATGCAGCGCGGCTCCAGCTAGCTTGGTAGAGCTGCGTTACGTGCACACAACCAAGCCTTGTGGCATCTCAACATGTAATTCTATACATTACAACCAGCGTGTGCACGCGCGTGTCTCGGGAGCCGTGCTGCACGCATCCGGTGTCGCCGGATTATCCCAAAAAAAGCTTTTTATGTCTATCGGGTGTACTCATGTTGACTCTACAAAAGTGGCCTACAAATATATTGGTTGTCCGTCTGTACATAAATATAAAAAAGCATAGCACCTAAACCTAAAATGACGCTGCCGGTCCGTAACGGTCTAGATCGAGGTTAACAGGCCCGCCGACGCATTTCGGCCCGGAAATAGAGTCCGCCGGACAGCTTCCGTCCCTCTTTGCCGTTACTCAAATGGACACGGATCGATCTGCCGTCTTTTTTTAATTATGCGACGAACGCGCTCCGTATTTGAATTTGGAACGTTTTATTCCGTTCGGTTTTTAAACGGTTTATAAAAAGTTCTACCTTTGCATTCGTAGTTGTAGTTTGAAAATAGGAATGGTTATTTTGCCACGATCATAGATCACGACGAATGAAGTAGGTGCTTCCATAGTATAATTAAATAGAATAGTATTTTAGTGCATAGTCTCTTTTGTCGTGAAGCAAAACGCCTACGGCAAACACGCAACGCACGGCTAAACAACAGCGAAAGACTTTACTTCAGTCTTCTCGTGACCCTTATTTGTTAACTCGCATTCGAACAATAAAATTATTTGACTTTGACTTTGACCAACGCATTTGCAATAGGGTTGAAAGGTCAAGATTGCCAAACAGCATTTGCTTTTTATGAAATAAAAATAAAGCAACAATCAAATGAAATAATACATTTAAACTTTCTTTTGGATTTTATATAAAACTTCGCCTAACTTTATTTTATTTTCTATGGCATTTCTGATGACAGCCTAAGTCATCTACACTAATATAATTAAGAAGTAAACTTTGTTTATTTGTATGTAGGGTGTAATCACTGGAACTACTGAACCGATTCCAAAAATTCTTTCACTAATAGAAAGCTACGCTATCCCTGACGGACATAATTTTACGCGAACAAAGTCGCGCGCGTCCTTATAATATAATATTATAATTTTTTTTTATACAACATAGGACGGCAAACAAGCAAGTGGGTCACCTGATGGTAAGTGATCACCACCGCCTATAGACACCTGCAACAACAAAGAGAGTGCAGATGCGTTGCCAACCCAGAGGGCTTAGATGGAATACCTCTTGTGCCAGTAATTACACCGGCTGTCTTGCTCTCCAGGCCAGAACACAACAGTGCAAGCACTGTTGCTTAGCGGCAGGATTAGCGAGCAAGATGGTGGTAGCGATCCGGACGGACATTGCACAAGGTCCTACCACGCGCAAATTATTATAACTGTAGAGTAAATTGTATCTTTCATACTGTTTTTTGGTGATCAATAAATTATTGTATGAATAAAACTATTTATTCATAAAACCAAATTAATGAAACCTAATTATGCAAACATAACTTAAAAACGAATCTTAAAATATTGTATTGTCTGTAACTGGGTTGTTCTTGTTGAGCGTTTGAACCGCTACCCCTCCATCACGCCATAACTGGCTCCATGGAAGACAAAAGAAGGAAAAGTCTGATAAATTTAGATGCTGATTTCGTTGCAGATCTCTCATTAAAAGTTTATTTGATGTACACTACGAGTATTTTTTGAATAAATCCGTGACAGAGGGGTAGCGGTTGAAACGCTCGAGAAGATACTACCCAACTGCGTTTCTGAGTCCCCTCCTGCTGAGCATCAAAACTAAGCCCTAATTTTACACCTTTCGTGGCTTTCAGACCTATTTTATCTCTCCGTATCTCTCGGATATCGAGAGATTTACTTCGTAATGCTGTATTCGGTGACAAATATACTTTTATTCGCAAATGAAACAGCTTTAGGGTGTCGGTACGATCGGTCATAAACGATGATGTGGATTCAAGAAAAGCGCTATCAATGTTTTAGATACAATATTTTAAGATGTATGCCATTCGTTCAAGTAGCGAACGGTCGTAGTATTACTATCCGGCGATACCTCGTATAGAGGCGAAACACGCGTCGTTCGAATTGTTTTGGTGTTAGCGGTGGTGTATAGTTGAGTCTACGTGATATTTATTGTTTCGTGTGGAAGCGGAGGAGGGTGGGTTTTTGTATGAAAATATATATCGCACAGGCGCGGCTATCTTGCACGTGCACGGCACTGGTTTCGCGGAGTAGCAAGGTAATTTGTTCCAGTTTGTTTAGAAACTTAGGTGACCATTAAAGAGGGAGCTGAGAGAAATTGTCTATGCACGAAACGGATAAATATATCAACTGCATAGTGCATATTATATACCTATCCCTTTCAAAAACTGTTCAGTTCCGTCCTCAATGGGCATTTATGTGTTTCTTTGACTGTACACATTGCATTTTGAAGTGCTTAACATTTCTCGCTTACCGACACAGAATCCTCAATTTGTTTTAAGCAATTTTTCTCTCTTTAAATAAAAACTGATTTAATTCGGCTGTTGCCACGTGCATTATCATGAATATTGTATAAACACGGCGCGCCGTGGTTGTGGTTGCACTCGCCACTTGCCATGTTTTCAGGTGTAACGGATAACGAGACGTGAACTACCATTTGCGCGTCTCGCGGGGAACTCGTCTTGCCTCTGCTAACTCCTGCGCTCCTGGTCATTGCTGTCTGGGAATAGGATTGGTCGAAATAAATGACGTATAAAATAATGCACTTGTTTTTATTTAACTGTTTTGTACCGAAGTCCTGGTCTTCTTTCTTTTACATAGTATATACATATAATCCTCTTCCTTTACATAGAATAAAACAAAGTTGCTGTGCGTTCCTGTCTGTCCCCATAATATCTTCGGCCGCCTACCTTTCTAAACCATCCAACGGATTTTGGTACGGTTTTCATTGTCATGTAAAAAAAATACGGAAGGTTTTTCTGTACATTACAGCTTAATTTTGGTACGGAGCGCTAGACGGGTCGCTAGTTTAGAATATGTTTAATATTATTTAACAGTTGAATTACTAAGCCAGAGTGTTTATAGCTCATACATAGATCAAAACCGTCGCATAAGTTGCTAGAGACGTAAAGTTTTAGTTCGACTCCAAACGTCATCATTAAAAATATGGCAGATAAATTTTACTATCTCTCTCAAACTACGAATTCGTAGCTCTCAAAACAAGAAATGAAACTTGCATACCACAAACTTAAATCTCCAGCGAGTTATGTCAGCCTGGTACCCGTGCCAGCGTTGCGCCGCAACTATGTCAAGTAGGCTTCGCGATCTGTTCCGATGCAGCGAGCGCTTTGTTCTGCGCCCCGTGGCCCGTGCCCCAGCAATCAGTGCTGGCGACCAGAGTTTCATAAGTAGGCGAGGTTGTTTTGCGGTCGGTTTATTTAAAGAGAGTATTCATACGCACTTCCTATTTTATTGACCGACTTCAAAAAAAAGAGGTTCTCAATTCGACTGTTTTTTTAACTAGAGTCGAAAATTGGCTTTAGTTCCTTCGAAGGTACTGCCAAATTGGTACAGCCGTTTAAAAGGTACAATGTCATAAACAAACACAATAGAATTCGGACTTCATAACACCATTCTTTTCTATTGTAGAGAGTTAAAAAAAATTTGAATCTAGTTTCACTTTTTTGGTTGAAAATAACATTTCTCAAGCATTTAGAATCAACTAATTCAATACAACTTATAAATACTCGTAAATACTAAGGAATACGGCACGCCCGGCACGGAATGTTAAGGTTGTGGGTTCACGTCCTTCCCTTACCCTAGATTTTTCTATGTGTTGTCATTACATAGCATTTAAAATTTACTTAAGAATAATTTGATGGTTTAGTTGCCTCTGAAACGCGCAAACGCGGCAATAAGTCTAATAATCGTGCAATCAAATAAACGCGGCGCAATAACCCAACAGGACTGACCCGGTCAAGCGAGGAAATAGCTTCCAATCAATACCGGCATCATAACCTGTGACGTCGCGACGGGCTGCATTCGCTATTTGTAGCACCGGCGATGCACTGTATTTTAAACTCCGAAGTCCGCTGGCATCCTGGTACTTTTAATTGTTAAAGTAGACAAAACTCCAATGACCAATGGTCGTTTATTAATCATGTGTGATGTTTTTAACATTTTTAAACCCCCCTCCTCCCTCTTAGGGCCGCTGGTGGTGAGGTTAAGACTATATTTTAAAGTTTTTATTAAGTACAAAGTATCTTAATCTCATCTTAATAGTACATTTCGATACTAGTGCGGAACGTATGTCATTACTTCACGAGCTACGAGATATCTTGCCACGAGCCGAAGGCAAGTGGCAAGACTCGGGACGAGTAAAGAATGACATTTCTGCGCGTGTATCGAACGACGTTTTTCAATACAGTTGCGAAAAAAAATACATCAATAAATTTGCGACTTTTACTGAAGCTCTTAATTAAAGTAAAGTAAGTACAAACTTTGGCAGTGAAAATTTTTGACTAATTAAAGAAGGCGTTTTTGTTAGCTGTCATATTTCATAAGGCAATGGCTTTTGCTATTTAGCCAACTCAATGAATGATATTTTTTCAAATACATGTTTTATAAGAAGGAAACAATTTTATAATAAATAACACTTCACTATTATTACCTTAGTATCATTATGTTCGATTATTTGTGTATAGAAATTTTTAAATTGTATAAACACAAAAACAATTGTTGCCTTTAAACCATGTTTCCAGTTGGAAAAACGCCTCCACTTTGACAGGCGTTTTGGCAGCTATTCCCACAGACTAAAGCTATTCCGTTCCATTCAGCCACCTTAATAAGAATTGTTTTTAGGGCTGTTATTATTTAAAAAATAATGATGAACAGAGTAGAAATAAAGTAGAAAGTCTCAATATTTTGATATTCTTACATTAATTTTTAGTTTTATTACGTCTTGGTACAAACATTATAATAACTCTTTGGTAAGTAGTCGTGAATTGGAACAAGTACAAATTAAAAAAATAACTTGAAAAGTAAATCGCACTAGTTCGCAAAAACGAACTTTGCGCACGCAAAACAGCCAAAAAAGGGGCACTTTTTGAGCAACTGTATTGAAAACTATTTTATGAATGTACAAATAAAACATTATGGCATGGAACAAAATTAAAATGGATTATTCCTCTTTTATTTACGGCGTGGGTGTAACGGTGAAACGTAACGCCTTGCTCTACGAACGTTATAGACGATAACACAAAATTAACATTCCTTGTTATTTCATTCCATTAATATCAGACCCGGATTTGAACTTGAACAGGCAGCGTCAACGAGGCAGACCAAGACGGCGATGGCGCGACGATTTAAACGCGTATGATAGGTGCTGGCCAGATACTGCATCAGATAGGGAGTTGTGGAGGTCAAAAGGAGAGGCCTTTGCCCAGCAGTGGGACACATTAACAGGCTATTAAAAAAAAGAAACAGATATCGTATCATATCTTACTCGACAAAGTATAGTCAGCAGCATATATTATATTACATATATCTACATGAATTAAAAACTCAAAAAGTCAACTCAAGTTACCGCACTAGCGGTTATCGCGAACATAAAGCATATTATCTGTCCCTCTCACACACGCTAGAAACTGAAATATGTGCCCACTCATTGTATTAAGTAGCACACCTTATGACAATGCGATATGAGGTGTAAAGGTTACCTAAAAGCTAAAAGACATGATCTGGTGAATGTTGTGGTCAAGAGTGCGATTTTTGAATCTTACCGGGTGACTAAAGCTCGCCAAAATGGCCGTTTTTCATAGAAATGCGGCCATTTTGGTGAGCTTTTAGTCACCTGGTGAGATTCAAAAACTGCACCCCAGATCAGGTACACTATCATGCGGTGTGGAGGCTTGTCACCTGAAAAACTTCTCGGACAAGACCGATCAAGGCCCGATTATATCAGACATCAGACAAGGTCGTCTTTAAGCCCCAAGTTTGATCTCGGTTTTCATTTTTGAGTACAGTATTGTTTGTGCATGGTGCGAGTTTGTAGGTTAGAAATTGTACTTTTTTGATGACAGCTGTCAAAATTAAATCCGTATATAACCGCAACTGCAGTCCACTGTACACTCGTACATCAATGGGATGGAACTTACATCGGTATGTAAATAACAGCTCGCACACGGTCGTATTTGCATCTCAAACGCTGGCAACTTTGTCAATGTTATTCCGACTCATACGCTCCGTGCTTCGAAGGTACACTGATCTCAATAACGCCATTTGCCTAAAATTACTAATAATTCCATGAATAATATAATATAGCTCGGTGTAATGGGAAGATGGAAAGCTTCCCGGACGGAGCCTCGGCACGCCATTCGGGCTAAACACACATAACAAGTGGATTAAAAGTACTTTGTAATTCAAAATTACTGGTACTAATTAAAAAAATTATATACAAAAACCGATAACGTCATAACGACCTCTCTTTCTCTCATCGAAGGGCAATATAATATTTTCAGAACTTTTAGAGAAAATTATTGTTCGTACCTACATTTGTTTTTGCATGGATCTGCTGTTTTTTAGGCGTAGACCATTCACAATATCTTTATTTAATTTATTCTAGATCTAATTAAGTAATAAATAACTTATATAAATTAAAAACCGACTTCATACAATACAGCTTCTGATGAGCCTCATATTTATTGTAGACGGCGATTCATCCCTTAATTTTTCCCCCTTAGAGGTGAAATATTTTCTCTATATTTGGATCGGGCCAACCAGGAGTATAACCAATTCAATAAAAATAAAAAAATTGAAATCGGTTCACTATTTGCGGAGATATAGGTAGCAGTCCATAAAAAATTAAAAGTCGTTATAAATCTATATTTTTTGTTAATATTTAATTAGATAAGTGCAAAGTATTCATTTCTTAAGAAGTAGCACTTAAAGACAATTCCCCAGCCCTTATATAACTTAAAACCAACCTACTTGTGCTAAAAAAGGAAGAAAGAACAAAAGAAAATATGCTTTAAAATTTCCCGGCCCGGACATGCGCTGCGTCCGGCATCCGCTTGACTTACTGCGCCGGATATTGCACTTGCTGCAAAAATGCACCAGCGTTTTATAAGCCAAGTGCAAAGTGCACTCACTGTACTAGGTGAGTGGAAGGTCCGGAGGCCCCATAGGGGGCCTGCCTAAAGGGGCAGTGGATGGCATCTGTTAGGTTCACGGTTCCCATCGGCGCCGTAGTTTGACTCCTTATTGATAGATAATAAGACGAATATAAATACCAATAAGAATAAATGTATTGATAGAGATTCGGACAGTGTTTAAATGGACCGTAAAAATACAAAGTTTACAAAAAAAAACACTTGTAATGATATTAGACTGTAATGTACATAAAAATCTTCCTTAAAAAATATCTAAATGACCATGACCAAAATCCGTTTCGTGGTGTAGAAGGAGAAGGCGGCCAAACATACACCATAAAGATTTAGGACAGACTGGAACGGATAGCGAATTTACTTGATACTATGTAAAGATTTAGAAGGTACACAATTGGCGGTCTTGTCGCTTAAGAGCGATCTCTTCCGGACAACCATTTGATATGATAGACACGAAAACATTACAAAATTAAGCAGGTGGTGCAATAAATAAAAAATAAAACATTTTAACCTAAATATTAAAAAAAGAAGGTTCTTTCAAAGTGTCATAAAAGCAACATGACATCGTCAGCATGCAACCACGGAGCATGAGGAGTGGCCGTCCAATATACCTATATTTTTTTGACTCACTTTTTTTTATTAAACTCTTTAAATGCTTATATTGTCAAACCTAGTTCTAAGGCGTAGCAATAGCATACAAAAAAATCATGGCTATACTTAGGTTAAGGTTTAGAGGGTGGAAAACGTTTGTGAAGAGTGTGCTTTTTGAGGTTTGGTACACAATCCTCTTAAGCTGCTTGCTTTTGGTTTAGCATTCAAATCCTGGCAAGTCCCCACACGGAGCTAGGTCATAACTCCTGCAAAACTCAACCCTAGGGGGCAGTTGTTTCGCTAGCTTCTATCAGTAATCTGCTTATTTGGCCCTGGAGGGTTCCCAAGTCGAGACAATCTCTAACAAGACTCCAAGTTGGACAGACAGTTTGATTAATTATAAACTTTACAAATTAAAAAACATTGCACTCTTTTTTTGGAGAAACTTGTCAAAGTAGCTTCCAAGTATCTTTATGGCAGTAATAATAAGGTAAATAGCTATTTTAGAATCGTCTCGCAAAAATACATCTAGGGCTTAAGTATATTTTTATAATGAGGTTCAACAATAACTTTATACTTTGATGTCGATTGGCTTGTAAGTAGAATTCTGTACTTTTGCACACATTTTTTAAATTATAAATTATAATGTTTTCTGTAAACTACGTCTACTGTTTTCAATAAAATATTGAAAACAGTAGACATGATACTTATATTTTAGTTCTTTAGGTACTCAAAATAAGGTAAACAAAACAGTCACGTGACTCGGCAAAACAACCAATCAAGTCAATCTTTTGAGTCTGTGGACACCCAAAAGATTGATTTGATTGGTTGATTTGCCGAGTCATGTGACTATTTTGTTTACCTCATTTTAAGTACCTCATGAAATAAACTATAGGCATGATACTTATGCTGGCAGCATTCCCACTCTGTATTACTACGCTTATTCTTTGTCCGAGAAAGCTTAAGTTACTTGTACCCAGCTAGTATTATGACGTCATTGCACTTTTCACTAAAGCTTCTGAAATGAGCGACGAGTGGAAGAAAACTGCGGCCTTTTCGAAATAAAACGCGTGCGTATTTTGCTGTTCCCTTATTTAATAAGTAATATGACTTGCCAGACGGAACTTAGTCCTAAAAACCCTATCACGCGAGCTGAAATAGAGTTGGCCCCGAGGTTGGTGAAGTGAAGTCATATAAGATCTCAAGCTAGAAAAGAATAAGATTTGGCAAAATTTCTTCTATGCAGATGACAACATCTATATAATACGGGTCGCCGTCATCGAAATCGATGAGGAGGACTAATTATATATATATATATATATATATATATATATATATATATATAAGTAATAAATTGGACAGCTAAATTAAAAAAAAAAAACTGCCAATTGCAAAAAAGACGGAGCTCGGACGCAAACAGGGTGATTTAATAAAATGTGTTTGTACCGATGGATGTGATTGATGGGGGCGATCGGTCACCCTGTGATTGCTTTAAGATTTATCGCCTGGACGAAATAAATAACAACCATGACCGGTCAATGACCCGGTTTGAATTGGTGCACAATGAACTACATGTCGATTCATAAGCTGCCACCTTGCTGCCACTGAAAATGTATGAAATTGTAATTAATATCATAGAGATTCGGTGCCAACTCCTGCGAAGAGACCTGTAATAAACAAAATGATAGGTACAGTCAAGGAAATTGAAACACGTACCACCGTAGAACCTAGTCGAAGAGACATACGCATGACATTTGTATGACATAGCCTGGAGTTTAACGCGTCGCGTCATTGCGATAGGATTCTACGGTGGTACGTGAATATATTTCCCCTGCTGTACATAACTTTAACAGTCTTGACTTTATGTATCATGTATGAATGTATATGTCGAGACTGCTCACTACTAGACTTATTTTATTACACTATGACATCAGCCTGTGGAATTTCTTCTAAAGGAAGAATATCGCACATATTTTAAATTTTCATGAAGCAACTTTGAACTTGGTGGCTGAAGTTGTAAGTTCGCGCAAGTTGGCCAACTTCGCCGTGCCGAGTTATTGTGCTGCGCGGAGGAGTATTATTTTTTAATTTGGCTCTGCCAAGACCACTTTGAGATCAAAGGAACTCGGATAAAACAAGTTTAGGAATAAAGGAGTTTGTCTATCTAACGTCTCAGCGTCAACACTGCCTTAAGGTAGTACAGACTTGAGCATTTAGGTACAGTAGGGGAAATATATTCACATATCACCTTAGAACCCTATCGCAATGATGCGACGTGTTAAACGCTACGCTATGTCATACAAACGTCATACGCATGTCTCTTCGATTAGGTTCGGTGGTAAGTGTTTCAATTTCCTTGACTGTGCATGAAATGGAACATCAAGCATGCGTTGTGAAAGCGAGGGAAATGTGTGAACTGAATTCCTAATGAAATAATACTACCTGTTGATGAATTTAAAGGATTTTTTAATGATTTTAACGTAGAAAACCAAGGATCTGCTCAAGTGACAAGTTGACAATTTCAATCAAACGAAAACAATAAAATACATATTCAAAAGCGTGAAAAAGCAGTAAATTAAAAATAAGTTAGAAAGCTAAGGAGTCTGCAACACGCTGTTTTTGATGCGTTTTTTTTCCTACTTAGTTGCGAGCTTTGTAACATTAATTAGAATGCTCATTCCAAGTGAATGCTCAAGTCTATCAGCACCATAGAAATAGTATATGATTTCTTTAATTTAAAATTTTAAATGGCAATACAATGTGCCAAAACGAGACGACTCCTTATTTAAACCTAGATACCCTGTACACAAATAAAACGTCAAAATGGTTACCTTTTGTATTTTCTTATTAATTTGCGGGTTTTACTACCTTGACGCACACCAAAGGTCACCATTTTGACAGTTTTGGGTGTGTACGCTTGACATGTACTGAAGCTATATCCATGCTTTAGTTCTGCATCCAAGTTTTTAATATTGTCAGCTGTATCAGAAAATGGATTGCCAGAGCTTGTAAGTTGATTCTACAAATTTTATTTCTGTTCCTGCATTTTCCCTCATCTCTATTCATTCTTTCGTCCTTCCTCGTCCTTATGCAAGGTTCGTTCGAATGGCTACCAACATCTTGCTCGCTAATCCTGCTGCTAAGCAGCAGTACTTGCACTGTTGTGTTCCGGCGTGGAGAGTAAGACAGCCAGTGCAATTAATGGCACGAGAGATATTCCATCTTAGCCTTAGGTTGGCAATGCATCTGCAATCTCCTTGGTATTGCGGATGTCTATAGGCGGTAGTGGTCACTTACCGTCAGGTGACCCACTTGCTTGTTTGCCTCCCTATTTTATATAAAAAAAAAAAAAAAGTAAGTAAGCGAAAGCTGTTTTTTCTTATGAAAGTAAATAACCATAACGCTATGAGAATTGAACCATGTGTATATAATTTGTATTTTTTGTATTTTAATCATTAAAAGTGGCTGTACCGAACCATTCATCGATGTGTAAATAAACCTTTATTTTTATTAACCAAATATTCATAAACGAAGCCATTAAAAACACGATGAGAATTTCTTTTTTTTTATTTAAGTTCCGGGACGCGATGGTCGGGGATCGAAATCCTGTTGTTACAGATGAATTATTAACAAGAAAATAGCTTCGATTTTTTTGTTCCAAATTCAAACTCAGGTGCGTTCGGGCGGCACGAGGCGTCCCGAAGTTCCCCGAGGTCGCCCGAGCTGCCAGGGCTGCCGAGATGAATGTCCGCCATCGGTCATTCTCGGCCAGGTGCTCGCGTTTTTGCTCACACCCTAACAAGCTTGTCGAGAACCCTATATACAACTACCAAGTTGAAAAAAGTAATTGATCAAGTGCGAGTCAATTTCATACGTACATAGAAGTAAATGATATCAGCTATTAACTTCTAGGTATACAGTTACGAAATCGCACGCTTAGAATTAAAGTGACCCATGTCTGAATAATACACGTCCCAAAATATCACCTTAATTAAAAGATATAGGGTTTAATTTTGGGAAATATCATATTCAGAATTGAGTGCGAAATCACTGTTACTAACACTACATATATAAAGCAAAGTAGCTAGCGATTTCTGTCTGTCCTTGTATCTTCGGCCGCTTACCCCTCTTAAACCACGCAACGGATTTTGATACAATATTCACTGTCATTTAAAGTTGTTTTATCTACACATATATCATAAATGCTCTATAATGCGTTCAGAAACCGTAGGCAATGACTAGCGTTATTACAACCAATATTATTATGAGTTTTTTTTTATTTGTTTCTATATTTGTTCAAATTCATTTTTTATTACATTATTTTAATGTGTACGGTCTATAGATATTGAATTGGTACCTAGCACTAGTAGCTAGTAGCAATGCAGGTCATTGCCTTATGGCTTCTGAACCCATCATAGAGTACTTGCGATATGTGTGTAGATAAAGTAATGTATGCAACTGTACATAATTAGGTCTTGAAACACTCGTGTGATCCTATTATGAAACTCGCTAACGCTCGTTTCATAAAACCACACTCGTGTTTTAAGACCCCTCATTATGCAACAGTTGCATAAAATACTATTTATGGAAGGTTTTTATGTACATCTTAATTGTATTCGTGCTAAGCCGAGGTCGTTTTCGGGTCGCTCGTATGTAATAAACAGTAATACAGTCATTCATCTCTTGCTCAATGTGAGCAAAAAAATTTTATAATTCCGTTGCTGACTGTACTATACATATAGAACAGTCAGAAACAAAAGTACATTTCTTTTTTAGTCACCAAAGCCAAAGAAAAGAAGATCGGGACCAAAGATTTGTCGAGCGCGACCGCGTACCGAAAGATGCGACCACAGAATAAATAAAAGTAAAAGAACAGAAGTTTTACTTCAAACAAAAACGACGTATGAGTATCAGAAGCATACATCCGAAACTGCACCTTACACGAATCTTCTCGATCCTGTTAACTCTCTACGTAACTCAGCGCGTCTCTCTCCTACTGCGGCCCTAACATGACAGCCCAGGTTTAGTTTAACCCTTCCCTGCGTCTCTGTCTAACTAGTGTCATAAGAAAGGGACGCAGATAGAGATAAACTAAACTTGGCCAGTCATGTTAGGGCCACTGGGCTAGTTAGAAAGAGACGCACTGAGTTACGTGGAGAGATTCGTGCCAGATGCATGTATTCGAAACTCGAAATTTAATTGAAACTAGAGTACGTTCCGTGAACTTATACCAGATCCTGGAGGGTTACATAACATCGACGACTCAGATACAGCCCTTTATATTCATCATACAAATTTTTGCCCCTGTGGGAGTCGAACCCACAACTTCTAGCTTCGAAGTCTTTGTCACTAACCACTAGACTATCCGATCGTCAAATCAACTAACTACATGTATCCTTATTACTTAGAATTCTTGTTGCGTAGTAACAAGGTATCATGTTAGAAAAACTAAAAAAAACGGACAAAGTTCACAGCAGGATAAGGGTCAATCAGGGTAGGATGGCTGACAGCGAGGGATCGACACTAATTGGCACTTGGTCCCCGTAACAAATTGCATGATACTAGAAAAGCTCAACTTGCCGAGCTTTGAGCTTTTCGTAAGTTGTACCAGATTTCAAAATTTATATTGTCCTAGAGTTCCGTACCTCAAAAAAAAGAAACCTTAATCAATTCGTTGTCCGTCTGACTGACTATCTGTCGGTCTATCTATCAAGATCCTGTTCGGTGCCGTGTGTTCTGTGGATTATCCCAAAGTATTACTTCACGTTTTATTTCCAAGAATTTATTGGGATAGCAAAATAAATGCCAATCTTCATTGGATCTTACTTCTTAAGATGATCCCCAAAGGAATTTAATGTAGACAGATGAATATTCTGGCTCTTAGGAGAAACTTATCTTTTTATGTCACATGCCGCACAACTGTCACAGAAGCGTTAATTTATTTTCATACAGTAATAAATAGTATTTTATGCAACTGTTGCATAATGAGGGGTCTTAAAACAGGAGTGTGATTTTATGAAACGAGCGTCAGCGAGTTTCATATAGGATCACACGAGTGTTTTAAGACCTAATTATATACAGTTGCATACATTACTTTATTTACACACATATCATAAGTACTCTATGATGGGTTCAGAAGCCATAGGGCAAATTACCTGCATTGCTACTAGCTACTAGTGCTAGGTACCTATTAAATATCTATAGACTGTACATATTAAAATAATGTAATAAAAATGAATTTGAACAAATATGGAAACAAATTAGAAAAAATTTCATAATAACATTGGTTGTTATAATTCTGGTCATTGCCTACGGTTTCTGAACGCATTATAGAGCATTTATGATATATTATGTGTAGATAAAAGTAATTACGTTTAGAAAAGACCGCAAATGAGCTATCTTTATTCCATTCCTACATTTACATATAACACCTCTATACAGCCTTTTAGCACTTGGTGCTACTTGGGTAGTGTCGACTCACAAGAGCTGGCATGAATGGATTAAATGAGTGAATTGCTGTGCTATTTATTGTTATCTTTTTTTTCTGTATGTGTGTATGTCATAGATATAGATAGTAAAATACTTGTATCGAACAGTTTCATATACCTTTCGGTCATGTTACCTGCATAGTCTTAATAATATGCAGATTATACTTATAATTATTTGTATTTTTCCTGAACAACAAAAACGCATTCATTATGTACTTGTTAACAAAATATTAGAAAGCCCCTGTATAAGATCGGCACTCACAGTTACAAGTGACATTGCTTTCGATCAATCCATTCGTGCCAGCTCTTGTAAATCGACCTGGACCCGAATTCTCGGTTCATGGGAGATGCATCTCACGTGCGAAATAGGTAAAAAATGTCAGATTTCCAAGGGATCTGGACCCTAATTCTCGGTTCATACGAGGTGTATCTCACGTGCGAAATACGTCAAAAAATTACAGATTTTAAAGGGATTTGACAGTTGTTTTCTTGCGAGATAGATCTCGCATGACCCGAGAATCGCCCCACTGAACATCTACATCTACACTATCTACACTAACTTCTTTCTTTTCTGCTTATTTACATATACTGTGGTAGTGCTCTGTAAAGCTCGGTCAGGCGGACGAACCGCGTGGGTTTACTAATAGGGTCTAATTGGCACCCCGTGGGTACGGAACCCTAAAAACAAATCATTCAATCAATCACTTTGACGTATGCCACAATTGAACAATGCAGGTGTAACTTAGAACAAAACGTTGAGGACCTTTATTCAGTCATGTAATACAGTACTCCACTCAAAAATCTAATGCCATACAAGTGCAAAACTGTTGTAGACGACCACTAAGAACATACTTATGGCCAAAGAAGTAGCTAAAAAAACTTGATATTTTAGAAGTTACAGTGATACAGAGTTCCAAAGATGACGAAGAGAAAAAATCTTTGTTTTTTTGGTTTCGAAATATGTCATTCGAATCCAAATTAAAAATGTAGAAAATTTTAGTATGTGAGTAATTAGTTAAAAGCTTACAGTATTAAAATAAACACGATTTAGTGTTGGCTCCATACAAAATCACTATAGTGACGTCACTGGCCCTGTATGCAGCGCGATAGAGCGTTTCCGCGACGTACGCCTGTTGTCATTTTATTACTCGTGATATTTCGAAAAATAATGATCGTAAAAGAAAACTAAAAACACAGTTTTACTTCTTTTAACCAACTCTATCAATTTTGGGAATAAAAAAAGTCATTAGAATACCGTATTCAAAGAATCATTATTACTTACCTCATCCTTCCACCCTGTTCCTAGCACTTGGCGCTCTGCCCAAGTCCAATCTTCCGATCGGGCGATATTCCATTAGCAGGCGGCTAGCGCATCATAACACTCCCGGTAATCCGGACTTAGTCGGCTGTCGTGCAATTTACAGACGATTAATTGTAATAGCTCTCCGCTAAGCCCTATTGATTCCACTCTGAGTCTCAGAAGACGAGGCTGAGAACCTTCAAGAAGGAAAGTTGGTATGGAATTTTAAATTTTATTGTTCTTGTTAAAGTAACCAAAGTTTTATGGTATGTTTTTATTACTACTATTTACGTCAGGAGACACTCTAACCTTTATTGCAAACATAAAGTACATGCAACTTTCTAACTAATTAGCTTATACAAAACGGAGGGACCAGTGTGACCATATGTGGCAGGATCCTGCCTTTTTGGCAGGTTTAGCCCTTCATTTTGACTTATGGCAGGATTGGTTGAAGTTTTCAAAATCTGGCCGTATCTGGCAGGATTGCAATATAAGCTGGCACGTTTGGCAGTATAACCTTAGACTGGGTTCACAGTAAGCACTTGCGAGCGATAAAAACGCAAAAACGTGGCCATTGCCCAACCAGAGACAGCCATTCCCGCGTTTTTCTGTTTTTATCGCTCATAAACCCTGATTATAAACCTAGTCTTAAAGGAGCTTAGCCATAAGAGTTTGGCTTTGGCAGGATTTGTCAGTTTTCTAGCCTAAGTAGGGCAGGATCTCTAATTTTAAGTTGGTCACACTGGGAGGGACAGTTTATAGTTGCGGTATACGTTAGTATCAAGGGGGAATGATGCTTCGAGCTCTTTGTATATCTTAAAGAAAGAATACTTTAAAATCTTTAGTAATCTGTTTGACGTATCGATGCGTTTTACTGAACTCAGGCATTCATAAGAATAAATTTCAGGGAAAACACTTTATAAGACGGTTGTGCAGGTTGAAAATGCCGTACATGCTAACCCTGAGCCTTTTGCCACTCAAGCTTTTTTAGGGTTCTGTACCCAAAGGGTAAAACGGGACCCTATTTCTAAGATTCCGCTGTCCGTCCGTCTGTCTGTCCGTTTGTCACCAGGCTATATCTCATGAACCGTAATAGTTAGACAGCTGAAATTTTCACAAATGATGCATTTCTGTTGCCGCTATTATAACAAAATACTAAAAAACAGAATAAAATAAATATTAAGGAAGTCCCATAAAACTTTTGGCAGCGGTGATAACTTCCCATCAGGGAAAACGCGTGCTCGTTGTCATCCATTATCATTAAAGACATAGTTTATGTTTATTTTGACGTACTGTCAGCCTCAGAAGTAGCCAAACTCATTAGAACCTTGTCTTAGTAGCGTATGATATGAGAGTAGCTCGAATTTGTCACGTCACTGACAGCGACAAGGTACTAAAATGTTCAGCTACCTACTCTAAGGTTGACCGTGCGTTCTCGTTACTTTAAAAGCAGCGAAACGCTCGCCCCTTATCACTGTTTATCTCACTCCCTCCTCTAAACAGTTCCTCTGCATTTCTCCGGGACCCGGGGCCAATTTCATAAACGCGCCAGGTGACAGGTGACAGTGACAATTAGTCGTACATTACTGTGTCGACATGCATCGCTACAAAATAATATTTTTTAATTATAATAGATTAATGGATTTAAAAATATATGAAAAGTGCTGATGCATGTGACATTTTACCTAATTTTATAATAATAATAATTTGTAAATAAATTACACACGAATTTTATCGTTACAAATTTTGCATGCCATTAATGGTTAAATATGTGAAACTTATATTATTGTTTTAGATCTGTTATGTAACCATATTTATCTCCAATTTAAGTTCATTCATTCATTCATTCAGACTTCCAGACATAACATCATAGTGGGCAAGCAATTCCGAAGCGCTAGTTAAGTAGATTCAGACATGTAAAAGAGCCTATATGGCCTACTTGCAAAATATTTTTTTCATTTTCATTCTTTTTCATTTTCAATGCATACCGAATTGTCACTGTCACCTGTCGCGTTTATGAAATTGGGCCCCGGAATACTTTAGCAAGAATACTTTTTATGGTTTTTAAAATTGTTCTTGTATTACAGTTTTATCTCGAGATTATTTCGCCTTCGCGGCTTTGAGCGTTACTTTTATTACTTGTTGGTCAAAGTATTTTTGTTTTTCGATATTTTCCAAACTCGTTACGAAGTCGAAGGTAGACTTCGTCACGAACACCACGGGTGTACAGGTCTTTTTTAGAATAACAGGAATTCTTAATACTTAATGTCAAATCATTTATTATCATTCTTCAATCTTAATTAAGTTTTAGTGTTTTATTTTTTTGCTATTTTTTTTATATAATTGTGTGTTATTTTGACGATCTCAATATAGAATCGTGTAATTTGACATTCTATGCAATCTATAGTGTAGGTAATTTAATTTTTTGTTTTACTAAAAACGGGAATATCAAATTACTGTAAAGAACTTAACTTGGTATTTCTGTTTTTTTTATAATTACTAAATAAATAAACTATTAGGCTACAAACGCTCATAGATAATACCTTACAGACTAACAGACATAAAAACATAAAACAGAACAAAACAATAAAACGAGCACGTTACATTAGCGACGTGTGACGTACAGTCAAGGAATTTAATTCCCTACCCATTTCGTTGAAATGTCGTCTGACATTAGCAATGCATTAAGGTCGATATGTCAAACTAACGTCTTGCTCTATAGCTCTTATGGTGACAGTTTGCTATATGATATTGAACCTTAGGTGGGTTGGAAATTAAATTCCTTGACTGTAGTTTCGTTGTGTCTAATCCAAGTAACAAGTTAGTTAGGTATCGTTCCAAAAATTTCAAATAAAGATACTTTCGAGACGTGTTGCAAAATGATCGCCAGTCGATCGCGTTCATCCGAAATAAAATTGCTCTCTTCTAAAATGTTTAGTGTACGTGTTCTCCTAGTAACCCATCGGCACGTAAAAAATGTAAATCGTTCGCATTTCAACGTTTTCGACGCTGAGCCGACGTTCTAATGCACGGCTCACTTTACACACGCGCCGTGCGTCGATGAACAATTTCCATTCATTACGATGTGACGGAACCTCCTCATTGCCCATTATTGCCTGGTACCTCATTTTACCCGTATGGTGAGAGGCTTTCAATAAGATTTCCCTGGAGCGTCTGTAAAAATTTACTGCCTTGAAATAACATTTTTGTAGCGTTTTACGTAAAAAGTTACGCTTTTAAAGGCTTCATGTTTATTTTTGCAGCTATTCAGAATTAAACTCTGTCTCTTTTCGAACAGGGTCCAATAACATACTCTATAAAAATGCAACGAAGTATGATTTTCATCGTTGGGTTTTTAATTTTAACCCACTTCAAAAAAAAGAAGGAGGTTCTATGCTTTTTTTAAGTAAATATGTTCACCGAAATTTTCGTTATGAAAATGAAAATGAAAATGAATAATTTATTTTGCAAGTAGGCCATATAGGCTCTTTGACATGTCTGAATCTACGTACGTCTATGCTACTAGCACTTCGGAAAATGGAAGATACTACTGAGAAGAAACGCCGCAAGAAACTCAGCAGTCACATTTTTTTCTTCTCTTTTCATTAATTGCATACGTGTTCAAACTGCAACTTTAATCATAGTTAATAACAAAACAGCGGAAGCATCAAACGGCTGTCACCGACACAACCTACTTGCAAACTAGGATACCCCGAAAATAGATTTCCATTTAACTTTGCATCGTCATATTTGGGTCAATAAACGTGTTGTATCGGTCAAAGGGATGGGATCCCTTGGACTGTGCCGTAACGCACAATTTCCGAATAAACAGCAAATATGCCTCTGTAGTAACCCTTGGGTTGAATGGGAAATTTTGCTCCTCCGACGGCTTAAGAAGGCCGTGTGATGTTCTTTCCTTTTTGTTATTCTATCGGCTAATGGAAGACCGTGGGACCAAATGTAGGTTAATCCCTAGTACCTTTATTATGGCATCGTATGTAATAGGTATTATAATGACTACTTAATATTAATAATATAACTTTTTTATGTAAGTTTAACCGATGAGCATACATTATGTTATGAGAGTATATGAAGCAAAGGTTGTGAGTCAGAATCGTACTCGTAGCAAGTGGAAATCCGTCGTCTCTGCCTACCTCTCCGGGAAACAGGCGTGACTTTACGTTTGTATATATTTAAGTTTTTGTAAGCTGTTCCCACTAAATTAGGTACTAGATGAAATCTGCACAAGTTCCCGATTATAAATCATCATCATCTCAGCCACAAGAAGTCCACTGCTGAACATAGGCCTCCTCCATGGATTTCCAAAGTGACCGGTTGGAAGCGGCATGCAGCCAGCGCCTTCCTGCTACCTGTAAGAGGTCATCGGACCATCTTGTGGCTGCTCATCCTACGCTGCGCTTGCCAATACGCGGCCGCCATTCGAGAACTTTTCGACCCCATCGGCCATCAGTTCTCCGTGCTATGTGCCCTGCCCACTGCCACTTCAATTTGCTAATCCGCTGGGCTACGTCGGTTCCTTTCGTTCGTCTGCGTCGATTTACGAGTATTTAAAACTATTCAACACAGTACACACACAAATCACAGTGAGTACAAATATAACAAATACATCAGCATACTATCGCGGTAAACCGAGACCCTGATTTTCGGTGTGACCCTTGAAATTTTTAAATCTAAACTGAAGCTAAAACAACAATTGGGTATTGACCTTGAAACCAAATGGCTTGAAAGTGTTAAATTGTTTTAGATCATCATTTCTGAAATATACCCACAAAAAAGAATTTCAACAATGCGAGTACGTATATGTATTATGGGGGCTATACTTAATTAGAATTGTTTCGTTTCAAAATATGCTCATTAGAACCTTGATAGAAAATACATCAATTTTTGTAATGGGGGTAACCATATAATCGCACTTACTATTCAATACTCCCATACTTTTACTAGCAAAATTACATGTGTCACCCAGACGTGACGTCATATCTTGGTAGCTATTTTGAATTTTTTTTATACAACATAGGAAGGCAAACAAGCAAGTGGGTCACCTGATGGTAAGTGATCACCACCGCCTATAGACACCTGCAACAACAAAGAGAGTGCAGATGCGTTGCCAACCCAGAGGGCTAAGATGGAATACCTCTTGTGCCAGTAATTACACCGGCTGTCTTGCTCTCCACGCCGGAACACAACAGTGCAAGCACTGCTGCTTAGCGGCAGGATTAGCGAGCAAGATGGTGGTAGCTGTGTGGATGGTGGTGGATGATGGTGGTTGTATAGAGCGTTTACGCGAGGCTTGCGTTGCATCTTTTTCAATTCGTGATATTTCAACAAATAGTGATCGTAGACAAAAACTAAAAGTACAGTTTTCTTTTTTTCACTAGCTCTTTAAATTTTGAAAACGTTTAGAAACGTTTTGAATATTTGAGTCATCATGCCCCTTCCCACTTTGCATCCTAAGATAACGTGCAAGATTTGTACACCATGATCCGTACACCGCCGCGGTCTCGATGGCAACACAAAGCAATTCATCTTTTGTAAAGCAGAGCTCGTGTTCGTGAGGGGCTGATTGATGGCCGAAATAACTCCGTTCCATTTAACTTGGCGTTTCATTCGCTCGTCCATCCTCCGGGAAACAGATCTCGCTATTCCTTTCGAGTGATCGGTGACTTTTATTTAGATATCGTGCTTTGTTGTTAAGCGATTTTTTGGTGTTCATGGTTTTTTAGTCTTGACAGTTCCGTCTGGCCCTTGTTAGTCGTAAGTGATGACTTGGTTGAAAATTGTGCACTTATTAGATTCTAAGTGCTCTATTTTCGACTAAGTTTTAATGGTAAGGAATGTTGTTTGCGTCCTTGTGCGTTCACGAAGTCAAGTTATAAGTCCAAATCTATACCGCTATAATACATAGTGATTAGAAAGCCTGATGTATTGACTCGTTGGAAATTCATTCTATTTGTACGTCCTAATTATTAATTTCATATCTGTTATTTTAATTTATATTTCACGTGCATGCACGTCTTTCGATGGCAAAGCATATGAGATTAATTTAATGTTGACATCATTTTATTGACGCCGTGTTTTTATGCAAATAAATATTTCTAGATTTTGATTATGATAATACATATAAGTCTTACATGTAATTTTTTCTTGTATTTTTCCTTAATGTTTGAGAAAAGCACTATATCTGCCTCGGTTGGAATGACAATTGCCACCCTCGTACTTTTAAAAACCCTCGCCGTCGGCAAACAATTGCCTACTTCCCAAGCCTAGGCATTAATCTACTGTTACTGTAGGCTGTTGCTGTATTTACATTGCTTTAGTTGCGAACCCTTTGAAACAGTATTCTGTAAAAAGTTTTTCAAGGATTTCGTTGCGGTAGTATAAGGAAACGTCGTATTTGCGTGCACGGTGTACCAGGGGAGCATTCTGGACGAGGAGTTAATTTTCCGTCTGCTGCGCTAATTGCGGAGGCGTCCGCGCAGCCAGCCGTGAAAATGACGCTTTACTTCGTTACGGGCTGCGCTACAACCTACGTCATTTCGCCGCCTATTTGCAACGTTTCTCGTTCAATATCGGTAGTTTATTGGAAAATCTGATTAACGTTAAAGGTATCAAAGTAATATTACATTTTCTGATCTTCAGGGCTTCCTAAAATTATGTTCCAGATATTCATTTCACATCTTTTATAAATTTTTAGATTAGAGTTTTTTTAACTTTGGAAGGCGGGGGGTTGTTACTAAGAAGCGAAGTGTTCTTAGACCTCCCCAAGGTGGACCGACGATCAGGTTGATCAGAATTACTACTCACTTAGTCAATTTTTGCCGAAGAAGTCCGAATGACTTAACTGGCTGACATCTTCCACTTTGCTTATTTCAAGCTTCTTGACCCTCAAGGCTAATAGATAAACAATAAAACGCCATTACTTTACACCCATTATATAAATAAAAACATCGCTAAATAATATATGAATGATCACGAAAACCGTCCGCACTCCGCGCGGTATAGATAGCCGCGTGTAGGTACAGATTGCATGTAGGCAGAGATAAATCCTCCGCTGTGCCGCTGATCCGTGTTTGATTTGCACTTGATTAATGGTGCTCCTGTTGTGTTATGTTGTTCTGGTACTTTCGTTTCAGCCAAGGTGCAGCTAATGGTGCGTAGTTGAATAAAAGCGCTTGCTAGGAAAAACACATGAGAATAATTAAAACACCGAGATCTAGATAAGTAAAAAAAATAATTTACCCCCGATACGTTTTAAATACGAAATACCCCGATAACCGCTTCCTCGTTATTAACTAAATATGGAAAGAATTATCACGTTCGTTTAAGCTACCAAATAAAATATATGGTTTATCAGACCCCGACAGCTAGTTAATTCGCCACAGACTGTCACAGAGCTTTAAACTTACATTTTTCTTTGTGATTGCATCCGCTGAAAAACTTTTTTTCAATTGATTGACCGCGACTGGCTTCCATGAACTAAAGGGCTCATCCAACAATAGCCCTCGTCAAGCCCGAAAAACACGATGACTCAACAACTAACGCTTCAAAATGCAATTTATTACCCTATTATTGTAGAATATTCTGCGAAATTGTAAGGTAAGGGCTAGTCACTCTAAAAAGGCATGCGCTTGGATAGCGGTTAGTTGTCTGCATAGTACAATTATATGAGCAAATGAACATTCATAAAGTCCACTCAATTTCCTTCGCGCAGTTTTTTTTATGTTGGCTTGGCATCGCGAATGGGAATCAAGTGACTCTTCTAAGGGGTCCATAGATATACTGCTTGGAGCAGTGAGGACCAGGTGCACGATAGCAATCTTGTTGCGGTTGTAGCCAAGCGAACGTCAATTTGATATTGAAACTGAAGTAGACCTCAAGATACCAAGGTTTGTAGCTAGTACAGTAGGAACACTAGCTATTGTGTGCGTATGCGTGACCTCTCACCATGGCACACCACGATAAGGTACGGTTGCGCCTTATGTGATGCGATTGTATGAAGCTTTGTATCTGTATTGCTGTACTACAGCTGGTTTTTACGCCTGGGTCACACGTGTGCGAGTTAGAGAAGTCCATGTGTGTTCCACAGTAAGGTTACCATGGTTTCCAACATGACAACCCCACGACCACAAGTCAATATGTAGGCCGTGTTTCCAATCAGTCTACATCGCTCACATCGCTTAAGTTTT
Organism: Ditula angustiorana; assembly: GCA_963691745.1. NCBI lineage: Eukaryota > Metazoa > Arthropoda > Insecta > Lepidoptera > Tortricidae > Ditula > Ditula angustiorana. The sequence continues at coordinate 2,542,232 of OY829492.1, read as the reverse complement.
CGAACCGAATCACACTCACAAGACTACCGTAACGTGATTGACGACGTTTTGGATTTTGCCTAGATCGCTAACACTGCCAGGCGTAAACAATTTAAACTCAAACTCAAACGTGTACTGTGAACGTTTACTGGGCAGCTTTAGCGATGTGAGCCAAATCCATGACGTTGTCAATGATGTTACGGTAGTCTTGTAAGTGTGATTCAGTGTGAAAACGTGGGCGATGTGAGCGATGTAGACAGATTTTGAACACGGGCCTACTCGCACCGTCTGATCCATGCATAAAAGTGTCACGAGGGAAAGAGTAAATTTACGCCGAAAAGTGCCACCGCCGATGTGGCCGAACCCTAAGCGTATTCTGTTTGGATACGTGATGGCAAATATTGTGCCTCCGTGAATATAAAACGATCGGCGTTCATTCGAGGCGCCGTCTCGAGAGGGTACGGGTAACGTAATGCTAGGCATGAAACTACTTCGGATCTCTTTTCAAGAACACTAAAACGTTAAAAGGTTAAAGCTAGAAATAGCGGTGTGGCTTGTAACATATCTTGTTTGGTAACAGAAATGTTAGACCCTCTCGGATAGTTCTTATATATACAACATAAAACAACACATTTCTAAGGAGTGTATTTATTATTATTATACAATATAAAAATGTAAATACTTAAATGTAAGGTACTATAGCAAATTGTGAATCAAACCTGGACGATCTCATTATCTGTATTTTTGTATATTTGACACATTTGTAGCGTATACCTTAATGCTGATGTTGAGAAATAAATGAATCTTATCTTATCTTATCTTATCTTATTGTTGGACCCGATTTATTAAAATGACTAGAAACCCTAAGATGACTGAGCTACATTGTTTATGAAAAGAGAAAAAATAAAAAGCTGTTGAGTTTTTTATAGCAGTTCTTCTAAGTGAAATGTCGACCTTTTGATTAAACAAACTTAATAAATAAACCAAATATCTATAGGCGATGGTAATCGCTTACCATCAGGTGACCCACTTGCTTGTTTTCCTTCCTATTTTATAAATATATATTTAATCCTGCTATACTACCATTTAATATTATAAACGCGAAAGTAATGATTCTTAGATATTTGGAAGTTTGAATGTTTGTTTCTCTATCACGCAAATGGCTGGACGGATTTAGATGAAATTTAGCAGACAGTTAGATCATGTCCGGGATTAAAAGGATTAAAACATAGGATACTTTTTATCCCGTAAAATGTATAGAAAATTATATCACGCGATAGGACGTCGCGAGTAATAATAGCTAGTACGAGTATAGGAATTTTATATTACGAGAAGTGTTTTGCTTATTTATTAAGACCGAGTCGAACAAATCTATTATTTTCGTCGATGAACAGCCAAAAACATTTGAATACCATTCCACACTAAAAATGTCTTTGTTTAAACATCTTTTTTTTGTTGCAGAGGACAACCATGAACCGTTACTTCGCCAGCTTGTGCGGGCTGCTGTGGGCGGTCACATTGGCAGTCGGTCAGACTGGTGAGTATGTACGACACAAGTCATGCAACAAATGAAAGGGCTAATTTCGCGCTAGTAGACATGAAGTCACGTTCGAGATATGTCAAAAAGACTGTCAAATCCCTTCAAAGTCTGTAATTTCTTCACATTTCGCGAATGTGAGATGAATGTCTTTGAACGCCAGAATTGGGGGCTACCAAGAGTTGGTATAGAAATAGAAATATAAATAATTTATTTTGAAACAACAACGCGCAACATTACAGGCTTATACTTTTTAAAAATAAATCTAGATAGAAATTAATGTTGCGGGTTATCCCAAAAAAGGAGTCCACTCAGCATGCGTCGAGGCACAGAATGCAACGACGCTGATTTTCAGTGGACCCATAAATATGTAAAATGTATTAAAAATTAAACAGATAAAGTCACCAAAAAGAAACATCATATAACCAAATTATGCATTATACAGGGCAAAACAAAAGAAATTAAGTAAGTAACCTAAGAAGAGACAGAGAAACAAAAAGGTAACATGTACCAAAGTGCAGCTACAGTAATAAATTTTCCTACGAAAACCATAACAAAACAAAACAAGATCTAAAAATATTCATAACTAAAAAAGAACATAAAATATCATACTAGTCAGTAAGTCTAACTGTTTTTTAAATAATTAAGGGGACCACGAGTAGGTACGGTCACTTGATGGTACGCAATCACCGCCGCCTATAAACACAGCAATAACAGAAGAATCGCAAGCGCGTTACTGGCTTTGAAGAAAGGTATTAGTTGAAACTTCATTTAAGAATCCTACTCACTTGGTTACAGAAACCGATGCGCCAACGACGGTCGTGACCAAGCTCCCAACTACCGTCTCCACTACGGCCGCGGCCACCACCGTCGCGTGGGAAACCAAGGCCCTGAATGAGGGCCAAGCCATCCAGAAGGCTCTCCAGTACCTCTTGCAGCATAGGCAGCCCGATTGGGGGTGGGGCAACGACACGCATGACGTCATGCTTACTCTGCAGGTACGTACGGGTACTTGGGTACCTACTGTGGCTCTTCAACATTTTTGCTACCTTGGTAGAATTAAAGAAAGAAGGACACTCGAGAAACAAGAAATACAAGACAAATAAAGGAAAGAAAGACAACCATAATCATTGTTAAATTTCGAAAACATAGGATCTCATTCTTGTTAGTAAAACATCACGTTCTTGCATGTCGTTGTGTTACGATGCGGCTCTCGAGGTATAATGTGATGTATCGGTTGATCAAACCCCGCAATGTAATGCAACTCGCCTGCGACCACTTGTATATATATTCCAAGTAAATGACCCTTAATCAACTTAGTTGTGCCCAACAGAATTGGAAAGTCGATATTTAAAAAAAAATGTGATTTTTTTTATGAAAATTTGTTTACAGCTCGCCAATAACACCGGCAAGGAAATAGAGCAGCAGGGGTTGGAGATGCAGCTGTCCGCTAAGCAGATGGAAATTGAGATTTTGCTCATGATGTCCAAGTAAGAGAAGAATGAGCGGAAGGCCCCTGGGCCATAGCAAAATCCAACGCATTGCGCGACAAATAGCTACCCTAACAGGGACCTTTCGCTAGTTCCCCCACTGTATCTATGTAATTCTATATGACAAAATATAGAATTATATAACAAAATAAAATATATGTAGGTACACTATCTTTACATATTTGTTATGGTTTATAAGATGGATTTCACAGAATTGAAAAGCGCTATTTGAACTTGTGAGCATTTCAGCCGTGAAACATGACTTGGAGTTAAAATTGAACTGTACGATCATTTTATTTTCATGTTTTCAAAAGAGACGAAAAATAGAAGGCAAAGCTGCTGAGATTCTTGCGGCGCTTCTTCTCAGCCGAACTTTCCATTTTCCGAAGCGCTAGTGGAATCAGACAAAATGTTTACTGATCGGTTTGCTTGCAGGCACCACGAGTCCCCTCCGCCGCTGGCACGCCTGGCTGCCTACACTCTCGCCCTGGGCGCTCTCTGCAAAGACCCTCGCGCCTTCCACGGCCGGGACCTGGTGGCGGCCCTGTTGCACCGCGAGCCGCCCCACGACCTGGACTTCGCATACGCGACCCTGGCCGCTTGCTCGTCGGCTGCCCACGTGCGGCGTCGCCACATCCGACGGCTGCTGGACATCGCTAACGCTGCCGCTGACCACAGTCTTGGTAACTTAACTTTGTCTTTAGTTGTGTTGACCTGGTCATTTGAGTCTCGGTTTTTTGTGTGTACAATTATGCTTGTTCTGCAGACACGATCTCAATGGTGATCTTGGCTCTGCGCTGCGTGGTGCAGGACCACCGGCACCGCAGCCTCCTGCACTTCGTGCGACGCCCCATGGCGGGCTTGGCGCGCCAGCAGCACCCGGATGGAGGCTTTGGCACCCAGCTTACCACAACCGCGCTCGCCATACAGGTCAGTGCCCACAGCTCTTGATTCACTAATTAAAAAAAATATTTAGCTACCAACTTACCCTAACATATAACACAGAGTACCGCCACCTACGCACCGCCAAGCGCTGAATTCAAATCCCACAGCCCTCCTACCCCTGGCTCTGGCTGGCCCCAAAGATTAACAGAAAACTGTCAACTTTTAAAAAGCGCAGATACGAATATCATCTTGTTCACATAGTAGTGAGTAATAGGATGTCACCTCGGCTAGACTAGACACCCAGGGGTTTATCGCATGGATGTTCTGTGGGCAGGCGCTGGAGGACTCGGAGTCGGGTCCGGGCGCGCACCAGCACTGGAGCCTGCCGTCGGCGCGCAAGTGGCTGCTGGAGCGGCAGCGCGCGGACGGCGGCTGGGGCGGCGTGCGCGACACCGCCGCCGCCGTCGCCGCGCTCACGCCCGCCTCGCTGGCCGCCGTGCGCCCGCCGCACTGCAAGAACAAGTTGCAGGACAATCGGAACGAGCCACTGGGTACACTCGAGGACACGCATGAGTGTCCATTAGAGACAGAATTGAGAGAAAATGTCGTTTTTCGCATTGGGGGCATATAATATGAACGCATCTGAAGTTGATATATCTATCCCTTTAGAGTATAGACAATTTTTCTGAGTTCCCTCTTTAATAGTCAATTTAGGTTCTTGCTGTTTCTACCTACCCTCCTGCTTTCGTTATTAAAAGATGGGTTAGACCAACACGTATGTCTGTAGTCTGCCAATGACCCTAACATGACTAACCAAATTTAGTTTATCTGAATTTATTATGTGCGTCTCTTTCTTATGACGCTAGTTTGACAGAGACGCAGGGAGGAATAAGTTAATCCTGGGCTGGTAATGTTAGCACCACTGTTCATTATAAAATCAATTACATAGATTTTCTATGCTAGGTTATATCTGCTTTGTTTACATCAGTGGTTTAATAAACACAGATATCTCGAAAGAATAGTTTGATATTTGCAATGTATTCGTAATTAGCTTGCCACTCACGCCTGCGTCGGGTCCCATGTCGGATGGCAAAATGCACTTCGTCCTGCAAGAAGTCCGCGTTTCATTAGGTATAATGATATGCTGTTGGTTGTAGACAACAACGGCGGCGACGGCAGCCTGAAGATGGCGTACCTGTCGCACACGAGCAACGAGTCGGACGCGCGCAACGTATCCTTCACCTACACCCTGTGGCTGGGCACCAACGTCACCGAAAACTACACGCTGTATATGATAGCTCCCAGGTACACACACATATCCTTACACAGGTACCCAACAATCGTGTTACTTAAGAATAGACTGAAATACGTGAGCGAATATCCGAACCTTTTAAACGCCGTCACTGAGGGCAATATTTAATGACGGAAATTTTCAGAAAGGAATGCTATTAGCATCCACATTTGACGTAAGTCGAAGCTTTGTCGAGAGCAGTAGCTGGTTTGGCTACACAAATTGTTGACACAAGCAATCATCCCCTTAAAAGTCGAACAACAAGTTGTTGCTGGCGGCTTTTAAGACGTCCAATATTCGCCCACGTATAGGTATGGGCATCAGAGTTAAGGTTACCCACACTGCAGCATGTCATGTGTGTACCAGAATGTTTTGTTTGCATGCAATTCTTGGTATCCGATCGGCTAGTTACTTTCTGCAGGTCGCTGTTCCACTTTAACAGGCGACTGCAACACACAAAAACTATAGTTGCAGGCAAACATCTTGAGCATAAATCGAGGGGAGGGGCTGTTTGCGAATATACATATTTGTCATGGAAACGGCTACTGCGCAGTCACGGTCAGCGCTCAAGAGGTTTGCCGGGAACTATACCAAAACTGATCTTTATTGGAGAATTTGACTACAGCAGTGGTCCTACGACAGATCTTCCATTCTGATATTTAATGACGACAAAGCTTAAAAGTGTCAACGTTTGAGACAAAAGCAAGAAGCTTTGAAAATTCCTCTATATTTACAAGGTCTGTCTTGCAATAATCAGTCACTAAAGGCAGCATTTATTTAAATTCCAGAAACATTTCCTTCTATCACGTGATGCAAATGGCGGCGGAACAGGACCCGAAGTTTAAGTTCGAGGCGAGCGAGTGGCCGAACGGACACTACGTTCATACCCTGGCAGGCCACAAGGAGGAGCCCATGGGCTACCACTACTGGCTGCTGTACCGCCTCACTGAGATCCCCGACCCGGCCAGCCCACCTGGAAACCAGCTCGTCGCTCCCGTTGGTAAGCTAACTTCTCTGTTTTGCTGAATAACTGGTAACGCAGAAAAGAGCTGATGGTTTATGACAGCTGGTGCTTTAATTTCATTAGAAAGGTCCTAAATTGCCTGGTCCTGATGAAACGATGGTCGGATCTATGGAAAACGGCCAATTTGGTGATCTTTAGTCACCCGGTAAGATTCAAAAATCGCTCTCCAGGACCCTATGCTGGGCCACTACTGGCTACAGTACGATATGGCTGACTGGAAATCAGATCAACTGTTCCGTTAGTTAGTCCTTAGCAAGGGCTGACTTCTCTGCTTTGCTGACTGCCTGGTGCCGCTGAGAAAAATATGAGGCTCATGTCTGCCTAATTGCACACTCGTTTTTAAAATGCTTTTCTGGTCTGAACCTAATAACTGTACAAGAAAATTTGATAAAAAAATAAATTGGTTGTTTTTATTTCCTCTCGTCTCTGCGACGTTAGTTTCTTGTATTAAGTGCTGTCTTGTACCACAAACAAGTGTTTTCTGAAAACAGGACTCGATATGTTAAGTTTTCAGCACTTTCTCCATAATTATGTCTGTAATACCCGAAGGTTTTATATTCTACTTTTTCTTAGGCATATTTTAAATAATATCATGTCTTCTTTTTAGGTGTCGACGACCTCTTGGTGGAGGATGGCGAGCATTACCTCTTCTGGTACAAGAAGCTGTAAATGATACATTTTTCTGTTGCCACGTAACTGCAGACTCGTCAGCAGTACACTTAGGATCTTAAAGGACTCTGCTAGAAACTCTTTGTAAAACTTAATAGTGATAAATTGATAATGGAGATGGCACAATCAGCCTGGAGCAGTTCTAAATTCACATGCAAGTTTAACTTTAGAATACTGATGGCTACTGGAAAGGTGGGCGCAGGAGTCTCTACAAAATTAAAGGGTTTAACACTTATATTTTAAACTTTATATCCAAACGATGTTCGTTGGAACAAATTACCTTGTTACTTGGTTTCGTGCAGTAGCAAGATAGGTACCTAATTTGTTCCAATTTGTTGATTAGACAAATATACGAACTTTGTCGAACTGTGACGACCATTTTTATGCGCGTACGCAATGTCTCGTTTAGTCATGTCTAGTTCTACATTTATGGAATGTTTGTGGGTAAAAAAGTAACTTAATTTCAAAAAAATTAAGAGCAGTGCTATGACGACGTAAAGGACACGTAAATAAGTCCTTTTTTAATAATTTTTAGGACAAGCTTTGTTGTTTGTCATTGGATTTATTTACATACCAAATTTCAAATCAATTCAAGATTGGAAATGATTTAAAAGAGACTTACAAGAGTAAGTTAACCATAAACACTAAAGGAGAAGTTAAATAAAAGCTTATAAATATGTACGAGTAGGTATATCGCATGTGATACTTGCGTGTGAATTTTTTAATAGGCTGCTCCTATTTTAATAAGGTTTTAAATAATAAAAAATAGTGTCATTAATCATTATTACAACATTCTTCACCCCTCGGAATTCTCGTTTGACTGTTGACTTTATTTGCTTAGATTTACGAGACGTTTTGACGCATATTACCAAAGTTTTAGCATTCATTCATAATCAAAAGACTTACTAAGTATTTAGATGTAAATAATTCCCTCAGTCGTGGTAGTAATTTCGTGTTCGAGTAGTCACACTGAGAAAAGAGCTTTTTAAGGTAGGACCTTGTGCAAGGTCCGGATCGCTCCCATCTTGCTCGCTAATCCAGCCTTTAAGCAGCCGTGGTCGCACTGTTATGTTGAAATTATTGAAATTACCAGACGGTGAAATTACTGGCACAAGAGGTATTCCATCTTAGCCCTCTGGGTTGGCAACGCATCTTCAATCGCCTTGGTATTGCAAATGTCTGTTTTATATATAAAAAAAGAACTTTTACATACAAGTAAAAGTTGGATTTGCTGCAGATGTTTGTGACCATTGCAACGCTACAAGAGCGCTTGTTTATTTGGTGGTACGCCTGCGGAGAAACGGGTAAGGGGAGAGGCCATCTGCAATACACTACAAGTCGGCAACGGATCAGCGATTCTGTTGGGGTCCCTAGTTTCCATGAGCAGCAGTGATCACTTCTCATCACTGGACCCGCCTGCTTGTTTCTTCCCTTAGCCATAAAACAAACAAAACATAAAATATAGTAAACGTGAACTTGGAGTTGCGTTCGTTTCTAACTCGCCGAGTGGGACAGAGATATACTGAGGGATAAAAGAGAAAGGAGTTGTAAGGTAGGCCACGGTAGTGACTACTCGAACATTTCTTCGTATATCATTCTTAATTTATAAATTCATCTAGTCGTAAAGTTAATTAATTATATCTATGCTCTACGGTATCAAACACAGAACACATGTTAAGTCAGAATTGCCATTGTGATCAGCAAATGTTCGTATCGTCTTGCTGGCGTTGACAGCTGCTCTTATGGCCTTTCCCAGTATTTGAACGAAGGATGGATTTGTCTACCAACAGTAAAATTGTGACAGATTTTCTATGGAGAAAGCTTCGAAATTTAACTGTTGCCTTGTTGGTGGAGAAATGTATTGTTTTTTAAGTATATGGAACCGTCATTATCATTAGTCGCGAGCGAGCTATTACTGGTTTACGGAGTCGATGTATCTGTGACACCGATTTCTAATAACCGGTCCACACGACACCAAGTTATGCTTGCGCACCGCTTTTGCACAAACCAAGTTCGTGCAAAACGGAACGTGTAGACGTCATGTTTGCTGATGGCGCGAAAGTTAATGCTTATTTGTATTTCATTTCAAAAAATCAACGCTAACATAACTGTTTCGCGCCAACTGTAGACTTGACGTCTACACGATCCGTTTTGCACAAAGATGCACGTTGCGCAAGCATAAGTTGGTATCGTGTGGACAGGCTTTAAAAAAATCACTGCGGATGGCTATTCTACCCTACATACATGAAAACTGTTCTGTGGCATGAAATATACTTTTGGATAAAAAGTAACATTGCTCATTTGTTACTTTGAATATTGTAGAATAAATATTGAACTCGTATTCGTACATGATAGCACGTTACGCGAGAAGATGAAAAACATATAACAACGCTACCAATCAATAGTCGCGTTTGTATGCCTTTTTCCATCTTTTCGCGTACTGTACGTAAACTATCAGGCAGCTAAGAGAAGTATCATTTTTATACTTAGTATGAAAGTAATAAAACTGGCATGGCAATCATTAATTATTATCATGTTTTCGTTAAGTTATGCATGAATGGTATATTGTTTGTTGTTTAATTCTTAGTATTAGCATTTACATAATATAATTAAATATAAAAGTGCAATATTCAGTTAATACAGCCAACCAGTCTGAATTCTAGGCCAATGTAGACCTATTAGTCCCTTTTCACAGAAAATGTTATACTGACTTTTCATAGAAATACAGCAATGCAACAATGTCCTATAGTGGGACAGAGCCCTGTAATGTAATTTTCTGTCATAATAAACATCCCGAACGCGTTAACGTTAACTTCTCAAATACTATGGAAGCCACTGGCCTCTACAATTAAAAAAAACTATACGTGGACTCAGCTGACAAAGTATTTATTTATGTAGTTGATAATGACCACTTTGGCGCAATACGCAGAGTAAGCAGATACGAGAGTAGCATAGAACCTTGGATAAAGAATTAAAGCATGGATCTAACCTCAGGACATGTCAAGTTTACACGCCCAAAACTGTCAAAATGGTTAACTTTGGCGTAAGTTAACTTAGTAAAACTTGTAAATTAATAAGAAAAACGTAGATTTTACTATCTTAAAGTAAACCAAAGGCCCAAAGGTAACCATTTTGTTTATTCGTGTGTGTACAGTGTGTCAATTGAAGGGGAGGTTTAGAGTATACATAGTAGTCTCTTTTTGGCACTTTGTATTGCCATTTAAAGTAAAGAGATCAGCTAATAAACTATCGCTTTTAAACTTCGTACAAAAAATAAAATGCTAAATGTAAGGTGCAGCATATCTAGTGAAATAATAGATTACATCAGTGATGGAAGTACCTAAAGACGGCGCTAAATGTTTCCATAGTAATTTAAAAGTAAACGTTCGAGACGTTATTTGCGTCAAAAAACTTACACTAAGGACTCAGGATTTGTTAAGTGTACCTATATAAGTAAATAGACATGTATTTGTGAGTCTTTCAAACTTTTAGCAAGGATTATTAATTATAATAACATACCTAATTGTCACTAAGACAATTTGTTTTGCGGGTGGAGGACCCTTTGTAAGGTCTGTCTGAATCGCTACTATCGTGCTCGTTAATCCAGACGCTAAGCAGCAGTGCTTGCGTTGTTGTTCCGGCGTGGAGAGCAAGACAGCCGGTGCAATTACTGGCACAAGAGGTATTTCATCTTAACCTTCTGGGTTAGCAATGCATCTACAATATCCTTGATATTGCGAGTTATAGGCGGTGGTCACATACCATCAGGTGACCTAATTACTCGTTTTCCTTTAAATTTTATATAAAAAAGACAATTCTTAAAACTGGTTATCATGATTTCTGTTATCTATAAGATGGAAACATTAATTTAATAAAATGATCCTAAACTTTCTAATTACAAATTATTTTACATTACATTTTCTTCTTCTTGATGTATGATAGCAATGGAGCGAATATACTGACGTTTCTACCGCCGTCATTGTTCTCTGCTGGATATGTGCGGGAAGAATGATGACCAACATCTATTTGTGCCAAAAACAGAAGCTGTGCTTAAAACTGTTGCGGACTGGCTAGTTATTGAAGAAATTATTAAATTTGAATGTATGACTTTTATAACAGCTGTCAATCAATGTAAATAAGAACTTAAAAGATGTGTGAGGAAATAAATTTGTAAAACCGTTGAATCGCAGCGCATTTAATTCTAACAAAAACTATGACTGCTTTGATCAAAACTTGTTAACATCGGTCATCTCTGTGGTCGATATCCCTTAGAGAACAATGACGGCGGTTGAAACGTGTAAATATTCGCCTAATTTCATACGCAATGCTTGTTGGCGCCACTGTCAATCAAGTTATCAATAAGGACTTTTTCCTTTACTTTCTAAAGAGAATTTACCACAAGTATCAAGAAGGTATTGCTATAACAACTCAGTCACTTAATCAAAGATACATACGTATAAGTGACCATTAAGGTCGGAACTGAGAGATGGTATCATTTTTCGAAAGAGAGGGATATAATATGCACTATCAAGTTAATATAACTGTCCCTTTTAAGCTTAGATAATTTCTCTCAGTTCCCTTTTTAATGGTCAGTTAAGGTGGATCGATTCGAATGAGGCGGGAATTTAAAAATTTTCGCTGTTTTTATTTTCTTGTGGCTAAATGCTATGACTTTTAATCAATTTATGTAATTTTCCAGTAGTAAAACACTATTTCTTAAGGTACTGCCTTTTGATTTTAAATGTTCGAGTTGCTGATTTTAAATAATGGTGCGTAAAACGCGTAAGAGTCGCTTGAAACATAAAGAGTATAATTATTTTAAATTAGTAACTCGAATCCCCAAAATCCAAACGCAATTGCGTAAAAACCAGTGTTTAACTAAAGGAAAACTACTTGAACTGATACAAAGTCGCACCATTTAGCCACCATAAGTTAAAAACTGCAAAAATTTCGAAATTCGCGCCTCATACGAATCGATCCACCTTAAGTTTTTTGCTGTTTGTATAGTCAACCAAGAAATTGCTTGACCACTTTTCGATCGTATTACAAAGGAATAGAGTACAAAAGTGGTCAAGCAATTACTTGGTCGGCTATACATAATATGGAAATTTTACTATGAAAGAGATTTGCACTTCTACGTTCACAGTGGCGCCTCTATGGGATGGCATGTTTTGGAACTGCTCAGATTAATTTCCATTTTTTTTTTCCAATATTGTATTATACATTAGCTCTTTTTAAATAGGACGGCGCGATCAAGTAATTACATAGTCTAATATTTTGTAATGTAAAACTGGAGTGGAAATATTTTAAATTGCGGGTATGAAGATAACTTGACTGTATGTCGTCAGTAGACCTAATAAGACCTTTCAAATTGTATTTCCTCTTCTCTTACGACAGTAGTTAAAAAGAGCCGCAGTGAGGATTAAATCAAACTTCGGCGGTAGTGTTACCACCGGAGAAGATACATCAGCGTATAAAAAAAATTGCGGAACTATTCAAAGTCACCAATTGAAAGAAAGAAAGAAAGTGTTTAATTCAGCAAAGAATAAGAAACAGAAAGAATACAGACGCAAAACAACACGGTTGATGCTGAAAAGGACCCCACTTAGCATATGCTGCTGCAAGCAGCTGCTCTGATTTTCAGTGGGGCCCTGAACTTAAAAACTAAAAATTACCTTAAACCTAAACCCAATCCTAACGTTGCTTAGTCAGCGGTCGGCAACTCGTGGCCTTTGGGTCGCTTGCGACTGTGCGCTCATTTCACAAGAAATGTGATCTAAAATTACAGGTTTAATAGAAAAATACAAGATTACGCTTTTACTGTATGATGGCTCTGTATTTGTCTTATTGAAATATATGACTCCGCAAAAATGATAGCTGAAAAACGGGACGTTCTGTAAAATACAGGACAGTTGACACCCTACTTGCGGCCTATCGGTCGGTTGTTGCCCGTGTGTCGCCTGTGGCCCGTGGGTCAGTTACGGCAAATGGTTACCAAAATTCTAAATAAGTTCGGCCTCTACTTCGTTATTCCACTATATGGCCCTTGCCCGCCAAAAGGTTGCCGGCCACTGGTCTAGAGAATACGTTTTATTTTGCCTCGGTCCGAGCCTTTCGCGAATTACTCAACTATTCTTATGTAACTTTTATTCACTGTAGAGTTATTTAGGTACTTATTATTAATTCAATCTCTATTGGAGAAAACAGTACCTACAAGAGGCGGATTAAGGCATTCTCGCCTAGTCAACCTTTGGCCATAATCAAAAATGGTGGTTATAGCGAGATAAAAAAATTAATACTTACGTGAACAATGTGTTAAAAAAAGTATACTTACCCATATGGTGACTATATGGTACAGGTAACGCAACGAGAATTGAGGTGAACGGTACACACCCGACTACCCAGCACCATACAAAACAAGTTAAAATTCGAATGAAACTCCGGTACACACATGAAATGCTGCAGTGTGCGTCACTCAACTGCCGATGCGTTGCCTACACTGTTGTAGACCTAAGTTCTACCTACGACAGACGTATACAATAGTATACATGCAATAAAAATAAAAATGTATCGTCATTGAATTTACAAATAAATGGTAAAATTAAACATTGTATGTATTGTCGTTTTGTTGTAAACAATTTAAAATATTTCCATTAATGTGCATTTTCCTCTACGTATATTCAAGAATGGATAGTAATAGAAACTAATAATCCTTTTAGACGAGACTGAAGTGACTCAAATACTAAGTGCATTAGAACATTTTTATTGTACCTACTGAATGGTTCTTAATTAATAAAATATAATAAAAATCACTGGCCTATTTTATTTCTACCACCACGATTAAATACCCAATAATGTATCCAGCTAATAAGTAACTAGGTACCAGAGTTTGAAAAAAAAATTAAAAAAAAAACGTTCCAATTAACACAAAAAGATTACAGACTCTACCAGCGCTTCGGAAAACAGCATCTGCTGAGAAGAATGCGCCGCAAGAAACTGAGTATTAAACCTTTTTTCAACCAAAAATGACAAGCAAGAATTTACAAAAATTACAAAAATAAAACAAATTAATAATTAGAATGAAAATACATAAGCAATCGATGTCTAAAAGTCGCAAAATCATAAAAAATATTTTTTTTTCTACTCCACGCTATTATAATGTCAATTTGTATAGACACCTAGTCAGAGACAGAAAGCTTTTGTCTATAGTACCAGGGGAGTTCTACTCCGCACTGGAGGTAAGCTCGGCCGTCTTGCCTACAGAGTAGGCAAATCGTAGTAGGTTGTCAGTTTGCCGCGCGCCCGCTCGCTCGTCCTCGCTGTGTGAGTGTAATTCAAAACGAATTCGCCGCAACCCTAGCGGGGGGACGCGGACGCGGCCGGCGCGTTCCGTTTGACGTACTGATGGGTAATGGTAAAATTTCGCCCGGAAAAGAAAACAAAAATATATTTTTTTCTGTTCGTTTTCCAATTTTTCCAATATTGATCTGATATTTTTCAAATTTATGATTAAAAATAAGTACACTGAAATAAGATTGTCATTTATTCTTTAACGATTAAAAATACTTAACTATACAATAGTAATGATGAAATCGGAAGAAAATACTACTCTTGTCATTTTGGTATAGTTTTTTTCAGTAAAATGCATTTTTATTTGTTCTGTATAAATTTTACACTAAACAACATTTTTCCATTATTTTCCCATTTATTTATTTTTCTGAAAAATAAACTGAAAAATTTCCATGATTTGAAAAATTTCGGAAAATTACCCATCACTAGTTTGACGCGACCCGCCTGGCGAATGTGTATGAAGTAAAACGAACTTTTTGACCGTGTCAATAAAGTTGGAATTCGTTCAATCGCGGTCGTAAAAGATAGTTTCTGTACTAGTACTATTTATTCTACGGTAGTATTACGTAGTTTGTGGTAGTACCTACTATTTGAAGGAATAAGTATAGTAAAGCAATGAGAGCTGAGGTCGAATGACTACACACATACACATCGCAATACAAAACGAAACTCTTGTACACACGTGACTTGCAGCAGTGTGCGTGACCTCAATTCCCGTTGCGTTACCTTTGGAATAATTCAACCGTTTAGTAAGATTCAACGTTTATTAAATTTGTACATTTTACATTTAACACCAAGTTGCCATTGCAGGTATCTTAGAATACCAATGTGCAGGAAGCTAATACAAAACCTTCACGTACAATACGTCAAAAATGGAAAGTCACATCTCCTCATAAAATATTGGGTATTCGGATAGCATAATATTAATTTACATAGTAATATATCAAGTAAGATTAGTGCTTAGGTATGTCATAAGAAATTCAGTTTATGTTTTCAAAAAACACTTTAATAGTATTTAAAATAGGCACACAACCGTTGTCAATCAATAATAATAATTATCATAATTATTTGTGCTTGAGTAAGGAAACTTGAAGTGATATTTTAATAATAAAATAATTAATAAAACAGTTACTATGAAATCAACTTAAAAATATTCTCACTCTCGAATAAAAAATAAAGTAACATACCGTGTCAAGACATAAAAGTGATTCTATATGGGTTCCGTTTTTTCTTTTGACGTATGGAATAGGGAATGTAAACCCGGTTATTTTATCTCAGGTATAACCGGTTAAAACCGGTTTTTTTAAACTTTACCGGGAATACATTCCGTAGTATGGAACCCTAAAAACCAGGCAAGAGCATGTCGGACCATGCTCTACGGTTCCGTAGCCATACTACAAATGAAAGATTCAAGATTTAGCTAGTTTTGCATTCAAAGTTATTCGGTGCCAACCTTTGAGGATTTTTGGTTCGTATTTAAACATTTTAGTCGCGTGTAGACTCTAGAACCAATAAAACGTGATAAAAACCCTTTTAACCCTTTGAACGCATTCATATTTGAATGAAGTGATCACTCGCACGCCAAGCACTGTTAATTGACGTAACGTTTAAACCAATAAAAACAATTCATAATAGATTTTATTCATGATCAAAGTACACCTTCACTCCGACCTTTTTAGTGGTTGGTGACGACACACGACCACTTTATAGGTTCTTGGCGTTCAAAGGGTTAAAGAGCTATCTAATGATACCTCATTAAATGAGGCATAATAATAAAATGCCCTAGCTTTACACGAATAAACCTAAAAAAAAATTTCGTATCGATACCTTATAACTTTGATCGTTTTTGCCCAATAGTGACTGTACCATACAGACAGCCAACCATATCTAGTTTGACTACGGAACTCTAAAAATACATAATAAATAATAAACCCACTTTCATAAAACGGTCAAACTATCTATGTATAATAATTAGGCTTAGGACTTTTCGCAGCATACCGTGGTTCTAAAATCTATGGAGTCGCTAGTTGTAAAATAATATTTTTCAAAATAAAAGTCAAACAATGTACACTACATTGTGTATTACGATTAAAATCAAAAAATAATTCGAACGTCTCTACTCAAAAGTGACTTTTTTTACTGTTTCTAAATTGCGTATGAGTTTGCACTACTCACTAAACACGGGCATGAAAGAGGATGCATACTTAGATAAATCATAATAAATATGTATAGCATCACATGTGATCAGTAGGATTATGAAAAAAATTATTACGTTCGATTAAAATGGACTCGGTAACAATGTGACAGTGTAAATCATTATATTTAATATTAAATCATACTTTTTGATTTTGACTTCGAAAATTATATTTCACATATGGCGGCTCCATGGATTTTAGAACCAAATGCTAAGAAAAGTCCAAAGCCTAATAATAATAAATAAAATACATTTTAATTTTGAGAGAGGTCACAATACAATACCGTTCGACGGGTTAAAAACTCAGCGTACGAGTAATTATTAACTGACGCCATTTTCTATGAATCCGAGGTGCATTCCGACAAGTCACACAAACAATTTTCATTTTTAATCCTAGGGCACAGAGTATATAATAGTATTCCACACAGAACGGCCACGCACCCGCACCGTGATCGACGGAAAACTGACGACATACACAAATGCCTCGTAGTAACTACATGTCATTTCGATGGCACGGCCGTTCCGTGCAGAGGTGACCATATTATTATATTTTTGAATTTTATTTACATTTTCTTTTAATTTTTGTGAATGGGTGCTAGGAAATTTATAAATTATGTATTAGAGTGCTACCATGACGTTCCCGGACGTCACAGACGTAAATATTTAATCGGAGTCGTATCTGATCACACTTAGCCTTTTCAACGCCAAATACGGATAAATCCGTAAGTTCCGAAACTATAGTTTTAACGCCAAAGATATTTATCTTATCCGTCAGTTCCGTCGCTAAAAGTTCAACGGCAATGACTGATAGGATATACGTCAATATACGTTCCACGCCAAAGACAGATATATCCGGCACTATAGGTACAACGTCAAAGACCGATATATCCGTCACTATAAGTTCAATACCAAAGTCACATATATCCGTAACTATAGGTTCACGCCAAAACGGATATCCGGATTCAACTTGAAAATTACGAAAAAAAGGCTTGTCGTGAAAACCTACTTTTCTTGGCGTTGAAAACGTTAATTTGTCCTGTTGTCCGTACAGAAACAACTCCAATGTTTCTTACATCTATCGTTTTACACCCACCCATCATCACAGCCTAGCTAACACTACCCGCCGAGATAAAAATATCATATGTATACCGACATCCTAACCACAGAGTTAGCACTATATTTAAACATGTAAACGGGGTACAAAATTTTGTTCAGATTCATGAAATTGAAAACAGGTACCAAAAATATTGCTGGCGTCCGTTTAAAATTCTACACCAGAAAAATCGTTATACGTTTCGGATACAGTTTAAAAAACTCTCTTTGCCCCCTGGATCATACAACCCCGATGGGTCATAATCATTGAGGCTGCGTTTCCACCAGAGATGTGCGAGGATGCGTAGCGAGGGATGTGTTTGAACCAATGAGCCGTTTCCACCAGAGCTGTGCTGACCGATGCGAGGTAAATGAAGCGATTCTATTGGTTCTTACAAACACATCCCTCGCTACGCATCCTCGCAAATCTCTGGTGGAAAAGCAGCCTTAGGGCAGTGTTTTTCAATCTGTGGGTTGTTTCAGTCCTTGCTACGACGGTCTATTCCGACTAGTTCCACTATTAGTTCCATTGATGGAACTAGTTCGACTTTTTTTCCCAGTAGTTACATTTAACGAAGATGGCCAATGGAACAACTAGTCGAAAAAGACCGCTACCTACAGGAGTCGCATTCGCAGAAGGATATCGCAAGAGCGGAGTGGCTCCGCCAGATTTTTTAAATTGGCCACGTATTTGAAAAGATTGAAAAACACTGATGGTAAAAATAAATTCTTACAGAGTTAGAGATGCTTTATCACACTAGAGGTATCGGGTGTTGACGCTGGGACGAGACCAGGTGATGGGTATCGGTGATGATTGTCATCATTATCACCTACTGAGGTGTCTCTGCGATGCGGCTCATCACCGAAGTGTAGGCGAGCCCCAGCGCCCACGAGACTTCGTGGCCATTGACCTTCTTGAAGAGCTGGGGACCAAAATTTAATTCGTTGTAAGACGATTGTTGCGGTCTCAATGGAAAAGTGAGGCAAATAAGCAAGCGGGATACGTGATGGAAATTAATTACCGCTGCCCATGAGTACCAGCCACCACTGATCAGTCTTCAGCTTATACCTCATTTTTTAGGGTTCCGTACCCAAAGGGTAAAACGGGACTCTATTACTAAGACTCCGCTGTTCGTCCGTCCGTCTGTCACCAGGCTGTACCTCATGAACCGTGATAGTTAGGAAGTTGAATTTTTCACAGATGATGTATTTCTGTTGCCGCTAAGACAACAAATACTAAAAAACAAATTTAAAAAAAAACTTATAGATAATGGAATGGAACCCTTCGTGCGCGAGTCCGACTCGCACTTAGCCGGTTTTTTTAAATGAGAAAAGTTGTAAAACAATCTTGGCAACTTGTCAAGATTGCAAAATTGCCACAAATCGATAATAATGAAATACAAAACATATACTGAAAACTCTTGTTTATTTTAAAATAGCATTTTTGCATAAAAAGAAGGCTTGCCAAATTGTTTACAACATTTCTCACCCCGAAAGAAACAAGGTATAAATCGGGAGTTCCTTTTCAACAATTGCATCACAAATTGTTGCCATACAGCATTTCGGAAGTACAGTCAGCACCAAATATAATCGTAGCGGGCGTAGTGGTCACAAATTATCTGAAGACGCCGAATGTATTTGACAATAGTCGAGCTCTAATATATTTGATGCCGAGTGTACCAGGCTGCAGGCAGGCTTTTGCGGGTGGTAGGATCTTGTGCAAGGTTTGTCCGGATCGCTACCACCATCTCGCTCGCTAATCTTTCCGCTAAGCAGCAGTGCTTGCGCTGTTGTGTTCCAGCGTGGAGAGTAAGACAGCCGGTGCAATTACTGGCACAAAAGGTATTCCATCTTAAGCCCTCTGATTTGGCAACGCATCTGCAATCTCCTTGGCGTTATGGGTGTGTATGGGCGGTGGTGATCACTTACCATCAGATGACCCACTTGCTCGTTCGCTTTGCTTCCTATGTTGTATAAACAAAAATGCAGTCACAGCCGCGCGGCACTCACCGACACGGGCGAGTGGTCGGGCATCTTGTAGGCGTCCTGGAGGAGCGCGAGCACGTAGGCGAGGTCGACGCAGGCCCAGGGCTGCTCCACGTTGCTGGCCGCGCACGCGCGCAGCGCCGCGCCGCGGTACGCCGACACCGGCACCGTGCCGCCCTTCATCACGTCTGGAACAGCCGTGCAGCAGTACCAGGGTTGTAGGACATCATAGGAATTATGTCAATGCATTTTCGGTAAACATTTTAACCAGAAAAAATCAATTGGCCTTGGCATTTGATCCGAAGCTACTACTTTTTTTTCGAATTATCAGAAAATCCATCCAGATAATCGTCAGATTACCGGTTACCGCGTCTAGGACATGAAGTTGAACCGTCTACTCTATATGGTAATCTGACGCGCTCGAGTATTTCCAAATGACGATTATTTTGCACTTTCAAAAATAATCTGTAGACCCACCGATTAAATAAATCATATTTATTTCCTTTCTAACAACAAAGTAAACAGGGCATCAAGGCATCGATGGGGCCATCCTTCCCTAAAAATAGATTGAAACAGGGCAGTCATTTTGCATTTAAAACAAGCATCAACGGTGACAACGACACCAGCTGTTACTTTCTATTCGAGTTTGGCTCCTCATAGTACTAGGCTAACAGCGATCGCTAGGAGTGAGCGGGCTCACCGATCAGGCCGGCGTCGGCGGCGACGTCGTAGAAGTAGCTCATGGCGGCCACCTTGCCGCGCGGCGGCTGCTCGGGCTCCCAGTCCAGCGTGGCGCGCACGTACTTCTTCACCACCTTGTAGCAGCGCTCGAACGCCGCCTCGCGCTTCATGCCCGTCGGCCGCGCCGCGCCACTGCAACATTCCGACATCGATACAAAAATACGTGCCTAAAGTCACGCCTGTTTCCCGGAGGGGTAGGTAGACACCACGGACTTCGACTTGCTACGATCCTGACATACAAACTAAAAAATGCTGTTCAGATAACGTCTCGAGACGAGAGAGTTAAATCGTAAATTGTCAATTTACCTGAAATTGATTTACGCGGTTCGACTTTATTGTTCATCAATAGCGAAGTAAACATCGTCCAAGAAAAAAAACATCGCTCATACTCATCTTATTACTTCGATGAGTTGCAGCACATTGTAAATATTTTCTTAATAGCTACTACATGTGTCAGCCATGACGTACGTACTTATCGATAACAGGATTGTCGATGTTAGCACTGGAAAATCTCTAGGTATAGTTATCATGTACAAGTACCCACTGATGGCGTATTCCGCGTTGGCATAGGTCCACACGACTTCATTAATTAAGCCTCCAATTGTCCAATAGAACCATCACAGTGTCACCGAGTACCAGGCAAGCAGAAGCACGCAGAAGCATAGGAGAGTAGCAGCGAGGCCTACTTGATGGTGTACTCGACGTTGGCGTAGGTCCACTTCTCGGCCGCCACGATGGGCTCGACGCACACAGAGTCCAGCTCGCGCGACGCGTTGCCGCCCGCCTCCAGCTTGAAGATGCCGTGCCGCGCCGCCAGCAGGCCCAGGTTCAGGTAGCTGTGGAAACAGGCAGCACGGTGAGCTCAGGAGTTTCGCACAAAGCAAAAAAGTGTCAATATTTACAAAATTATAAAGAATACTTTATAATTTTTCAATGAAGGTTTTTATGTGCATCACATCCCAATTGCACCCGTGCGAGCCCGGGGCCGGTCGTCACTGAAAATATAATAAAGAAGAAAGCGGCAATTACGTTATGTCGATCGCCGCATGCAACATGTCGCACGCTTAGTATTAAAGTGACCCATTTCTGAATAATACACGTCCCAAAATATCACCTTAATTAAAAGACATAGGGTTTAATTTTGGGAAATATCAAATTCAGAATTGAGTCACTTTAATACTAAGCGTGCGATGTGATAGATGTAACAGTGCAAAGAACACGGTAGGCGGCCATTTTCGGCGATCGACAGCTGCAGCCGCCTAATATTGCCACCGCTGTTGGCAGCAGACCAATGTGAAAACATTCTTTGGCCGAAGTAGTTCGAAACAAATTCGGCGACCGCATTAGGTGAACGAAGTAGTGTAATCGCAGTTTTCGGGTGGTAGGACCTAGTGCAAGGTCCGTCCGGATCGCTACCACCATCCTGCTCGCTAATCCTGCCGCTAAGCAGCAGTGCTCGCACTGTTGTGTTCCGGCGTGGAGAGCAAGACAGCTGGTGTAATCACTGGCACAAGAGGTATTCCATCTTAGCCCTCTGGGTTGGCAACGCATCTGCACTCTCTCTGTTGTTGTAGGTGTCTATAGGCGGTGGTGATCACTTACCATCAGGTGCCCCACTTGCTTGTTTGCCTTCCTATGTTGTATAAAAAAAAAGTTGGAGAAAAGAAGATAACAGTATAGGGCTGCGTACCTGTGCGTGTAGACGGTGATGTTGCCGGCGCCGGCGGGCACCTGGTGCAGGTCTGCCGGCGGCAGGCGCGGCGCGTCGCGCGCGGGCAGCTGGTACGTGATCTGCGTGGAGCCGCCGCCCAGGTCCAGCGCCGCCATCGTCTCCTCGCCCATCAGGTCTGCGCCGACATCATTATCACCCCCCGCTCTTGTCGTCAGGGGTTTAAAAAAGGCCTTCGCGACCCTCCCCGCCCCGCGGGCCACCTGACCGGTTCACCCGGGTGACCCTTGGCCGCTCGCATGGCACCGGTCAAACGACGGGCAGTTTACGCCCGACGGTGCCCGCGTACACCCCGAGCGTTGGGCGTATGTCCGTTCCATTCCGTTCTTACAAAACTGATGTTATGCAGGGTGGAAAGTTTGAATCCCCCATGGATGGCGACTACCTTAAATACTATAAGTAGCACATTCTGTGTAAAGGAGCCTTTCCTTTATTTTTAAAAACAATAAATTCCACATTCATGGATTTTTGAAAAACGCTAAAAAAAAATTGTTTGTATTTGCACTAATCCCTATGGATACTGTCCGAAATAAACGTTTATTTTATTTATTGAAAATAAAAGCAAATCTCCATTGCGTACAATTTGCTATTTCCAATAATTACAGTAGTTGCAGTGCATTTCACATGAAGGGTGAAGACAAAATTAAAAGGTAATTCTTAGTTTTCATGGCCTTCCGTTATTTTGATTGTGTATATCATTTAGAAAAAAATGAACCTTATCAGTAACCCTTTGATTTCCATCATAAAATACAGCATGTATTTTTTTGTCATGTTTGATCGGTTCGCGTCCCAACTAAGACAAGCCATTTTTCAAAAATCCATGAATGCAGAATATATTGTTTTTAAAAATAAAGGAAAGTCTCCTTTACACAGAATGTGCTATTTCCAGTATTTAAGGTAGTCGCCATCCATGTGGCATTCAAACTTTCCACCCTAATTAATGCAATGTGTACTTGGCAGCTATCACAATTACTATGTATGACGAAGTAATGGAATGTATACCGAGCCTAGAGAAAAACAAGGCATGAAAGGAGAATTCACCACGCTTAGCATTCAATTCATGTTACGACGTATCGTGGTCGGGCGGGAGTCGGGAAGTACCCACCGACATTTTGACGACGGTCACGGCCCCGAGTAATATGAATTACTTTATGCAAAAGCATACCATAGATATTCTGACCGTGCCCGGTCCGGCCCACTGTAATGTGTCTAATGAAAATTTAACAAAACTACCTAAATTACTAAGTTTCGATAAATCTCCGAAGTATAAACTCACTGTGTAGCAGGTTGACAGTGTACCAGATGAAGATGCCCTCGTCGGCGCCGTCCATGATCTCAACGCCGGCGCGCGTGTCATACCCTAACCTGTAACAAACGCACCACAGCCATTAGAATAACCCCGCTGTGATTTCCCATATATCGGTTTACTTCACGGTCAATGTTTAGCCATTCTATTCCCGACAGCGTCAGTAACGCGACGCTACGCGACAGGATAGAAGATATCTGCCTTCATTAGTTAATGTATAGTCCTATTGGTTACTGCAATGTCCTATAGACCAGGCAACTAGCTACAAACACTCACTTCTCGACGGCGTCAGTGACGTGACGCAGCAGCAGTTGCGCCTTCTCAGCGGGCAGCAGCCGCTGGCCGGCCGTGGCGCGCACTATGAGCGGCGTAGCGCGACGCTTCGCGGCCGGAGTTAGGAACTCGGCCTTCATTAGCTACTGCAGTGTCTAATATACCAGGCAACTATCTACAGACACTTACTTCTCGACGGCGTCAGTGACGTGACGCAGCAACTGCTGTGCCTTCTCCGCGGGCAGCAGCCGCAGGCCAGCTGTGGCGCGCACTATGAGCGGCGTGGCGCGACGCTTAGCGGCCGGAGTTAGGAACTCGGCCTTCTTTATTAGCTGCACTATAGTGTCTGCGCCCTGTTGAACAGAGAAAGGAATATAACTTGGGACGATTTACAATAGTTGAGCTACTACTTAACACAGCTATACTTATGCAGATGTTTAGATACATACATACATACAAAATCCATGCTGGGGAAGGCGAATATTGGGCGTTTTACCGTCATCATTGGCAACAACAATTTGTTGATAGAATTTTGAAAGGATGTTGCTTGTGTCACCAAGCCAATACGTGTAGCCAAACCAGATGTTGCTCCGGGCAAAGCTTTGGCTTATGTCAGTTGTGAATGCGAAAAGGTACCGCTTTCTTCAAAATTTGGTAGCAAATTGTTGTCAACAAACGCCCGATTGCAAAAGTTAATTATTCAAATGTCTTACTTTGGCTGGATCGTCGGCGAACGCAGACAGGCCCGGCTTCGACTGCTCGAAGTATTCTTCTTCTAAATCTAAGTTAGTTTGTCCAAATACTGCAAGAAAATAAAAGTTATTGATATCCGATGCGTCACATCCATCAGAATAGTTAACACTTTTCAACCTCAAGAGTGAGAATTGGGATGTTGACAAAAAAATAATAATTAGTCCATCTTTTAGAACGTCAGAAAATAGTAGATACGTATTTTTTCTTTTGCTTCTAAAACTTAAAATAACAAAGTTACAGAGCGGCGAAAGTTCGCGCTACGTCATTATATCGTAAAATTTTTACGAATCGAGTGACGTCACGAGCCCCTACTCCTGAATTTGAATGTGCTGTATCTTTGTCAATATTATTCGTATGGACAAATAAAAAAATACGTATCGAGTATTTTTCTATAATCTAACTGACGGACTAATTAGAATCTTGTTGTTTTAACCCAGGAGACATCCCTATTGTAAGTATTTAAAAAAAAAATACACGTCGTTGGTGGTAGTCCTGATTAACAGTAAATTATGATAAATAGTTAGAGAGCTCCGTTACTTTGCTATCGTAGTTGGCAGTTATACAATTTGTACGTTCGCGTTATCAATATAATGCGGAAGTCACATTTTATCTTTTACATTAAAAAATAGTTTAAAACGAGTTTGTTAGGTACTTATATTTTTTTATTATCGAAGTTGCCAATTATGATAATTTGAGTGATCCATTTCTATAGATTCTAGCTCGCTAATCCAGCCGCTAAGTAGCAGTCCTGTTATTCTCTAAGCACAACAGAGACGAACTCGACGTCGAGGCATCGCCCCGTCTTACTCCCCCGCGGCAACACGAGGGAGCGAGACCGAGTCATACTTCGACGTCGAGCTCGTGGCTGTAGCACTTAGAGAATAATAGGGCTGTGCTTGCACTGTTGTGTTCCGGCGTGGAGAGCAAGACCATTATGCCCATTACCATTGGTCATTATTGACCAATGTTGCCGGTTTAGACTTGTAAAATTGTAACTTGTAGCTTCGTGAAACGGGCCACTGGCAGAAGAGGTATAATATCTTAGCCCTCTGGGTTGGCAACGCATCTGCAATCTCTACTCGTTCATGCACATAAACATTCACGTTTATAAAGGATGGTGGGATTGTATTCCTAAAGTATAGTAGATATGAGCAGCGCCGATGGCCAATTCCACGGCGGCGGCGTGGTCCTAAAATTTCTTCGGCGGCGGCGGCTTTAGATTTTTTATCAGAGGTCTACTTCTTGTATTTTTTTAAAGAAAACCATTTCGTGTTGCGAAATAAAGTTTTATATTCTTTAATAAATAAACGGTCATAACTTTTAACACCTAGTCAAATTTTTTTGTCGACTTCAAAAAACTAATGGAAACAATTTCTTTGCTAATCCGCGAACCCAGTGTCAGCAATCGAGAAATAGACAACGCCAGTGCTGAATACTTTATAAAAGAAATAAAACAAACAACACAAAACGCGACCACAACCCAATTACCAACACCAAAAACACCACTCGACACGTGTTTCACCTCTCCACGAGGCATCATCAGGAGCTATTGACCTCTCGACTGTCAGTCGACGAATGAGGTTGCCCAGAATGGTCGGCCCTATTTATACCTGCAGTACCCCCGTAGTAATATGTAAACACGCGTAGTAACGGTGATGACGCACCGTTTACCTGCTCATTAATTATTAATCCCCTATTGTTGTACCTATTCAAAAAAGGAAGAGGTTCTCAATTTCACTAAATATGTAATTAACATTATTTTAGTTTTTATTTGCGTGTATGTTAGGCAATATCTCCGCCAATTATTAACCGATTTCAATGATTCTTTGAATTTAGAACGATGAAACGCTGTCTGCATATAAATTTGAGGAGGAAAGTACATCGCGGCGGCGCGCCGCGTGCCCCGCTCAGCGGCGGCGCGCGGTACGAACTCACGGCGACGGCGGCGCGCCGGCGCGGCGCTCATGTCTAATGTACAGGATACTCACGTGTAAAGGGCACTCGGAACTTGTAGGCGAGCACGCGGGACCCGGAGGAGCCGGCGTCGATGATGACGGCGTGGTGGTACTCGCTCTCGTAGCCCAGCGACTTGGCCAGCCCATCGAACCACTGTGTCTGGCCCGCGAACAGACCTGCAAACACCCTGTATTAGTCTCCCACTGGCTACGCTGTAATGTGTTTATAGTGCGCAAATAAATGAATACAATACAATACAGTAGAGGAAGGTTGAGATGATCGAACCACTTAATTTTATGACCTTACATTTCATGAAGTTTCAATAAAAGAATAAAATAAGTCTATTAGATTTAGCTCACATGAGTAATTAATGTAATTATTCATGATCTCACACATAGGTTATTTATAACAGTTCTCGAAATTAATAACGAAAAAGGCTTTTTACTTCCCGTCGACATAGCTAGAACCATGAAATTTGGCAGGAAGCATGGTATGTACGGGGAAAACAGTTTTCCAATGGCAACACTGCTTACTTCTTCTAAAGGTGTTTTATGTGCAATACCAATAAAATTTTCATTTATACTAAACCACCCGTAGGAAGTTGGGGCAGGTCGCTAGTTGTGGGATAAATCCATCATGGGCAGTGTGTCACGAGAGCATGACACAATAACGAAACTAAACCAGGGCCCAATTTCATAAACGCGACAGGCGACAGATGACGGTGACAATTCGGTATACATTGCTACCCCACTATGATATTAAGTCTGTAGCGTTATTTGTCGACGCAGTAATGTACGGCGAATTGTCAGTCACCTGTCGCCTGTCGCGTTTATATAATTGAGCCCAGTCTGTGACCATAACTATAACTTTACACTGTCTTTAACCTTTTCAACACCAAGCCTTCTTTTGTAAGTAACGAAGTTGCACCTTATACTAAAGCATAAAAGTCACTTGTTAATTGTACGTTTTCAGGGATATATCCGCCTTTAGCGTTAAAAAGAAGTCCTCGTTCAAGGTACGGCCTAAGTAGGTCACGTCAAAAACTGTAAGAAAAGCGCTTAACAAGTTGCACAATGCGCCATACAGCCCCAATGAATTACACGCTGTCTTGTTGATAAAAACACCAGTTGCTGACGCGAGCGCATATTATGAATAATTATAAACAGAAGCAAATTCTTTCAGAGTTTGTTTTTAATGAATTTCGCTATTGACTACTGCAAGTATTTGAAGGAAGCGAAGGGGCTAATAGCCTGCTTATGAGTATGAGCGACTAGGTTAAGAATTTTTTAAATTGCGTTTTTTAAATGAAACTCTATCTAAATTACCTAACAGGTAAAACTATTGAACAATTCACAATTCTGGGCATCAGAGCCAACGGATTGGATATTTATTTTTTTCCAGAATCACTCACTTACTTTTGTTTTGTTATTTTTGAATATTTTT
This sequence comes from Ditula angustiorana, assembly GCA_963691745.1. Lineage (NCBI taxonomy): Eukaryota > Metazoa > Arthropoda > Insecta > Lepidoptera > Tortricidae > Ditula > Ditula angustiorana. Next base: position 2,514,534 of record OY829492.1, on the reverse strand, counting down.
TTTAGGTAATCTAAGTGGGTAATAAACGAGACAGCGATTTAATGATAAGAAGGTCTGGAAGAGGACAAAAAATTTAATATATTTGAAAAAGCGCAGTTTTGGTCATAATTAGAAATCTGACTTTTTGGCTCCTGCTCCTGAAATGATATCCAGAATTTGTTATTGGTGTTTGCACTTCGACTATGCCGACCTAAACTTCTTTTTTTCCTAGTTATCTGACACAGTTACACTCGCAAGCATTTATCAGGTATATTTAATTTAATAATATGTTATTTTTTATCTTTTGTTATTTACCATCCTTTGTACACAGTTTATGATTAATAAATACTTACTTACTTACTTACTTACTTACTATCTTATTGTTTTATTCTTGTTTTGTTTGTGTTTTGGACGATCCCTATTGGAGACTAATTTAATTTACCTATTCTATTGTAATTTTCATAATTTTGTATCAAATATGCTGTTATAAATATTGTAGTTGATTTTAATTTAGTTTTTATAATTATATAATTTTGACGATCTCAGTATAAGTTCGTGTAATTTGACATACAATGCAATTTATAATGTAACTTTATATTGACTGAATGAACAAAACTAAATTAAACTAAACTTAGTAAGCAAAATACCTGTTATTAACACTGGAAATGTGCGCACGAAGCCAGTTGCGTTCGTCATGTTATTCGCGAAACAAATTGCACTGATAACAACCAATGTCCTAATACTTCGGTATGTTTGTGAACATGTCTACATTACTTTGCAGGTACTAGGTACTATATTTAAACGCCATTTACGTTCAATTATTTTAACCCTTTTACCGCCAACAATGCTAAAGTTGTCGCCTACACGCCAGGTCGCCATTATGACAAACGCGAATTAGAAGTTTAAACATATGCACATAGGTCGCTATTGCACTATGTCATCGATCAACTATAATTATGTGTCTGTGGCGTGATGGGCACGACAGCTCGCGACACTTTTAAGCGTGGCTACAGTCAGCGTAGTAGCCAAACACTATTAGGAACCCAGTCGTGGTAAGGTATGAAATGAGAGTTGCTCGAACTTGTCACAGACAGCGACAAGGCACTAAAATGATCAGCTACTTCTGAGGCTCACCGTACTTGGCGTTCAAAAGGTTAAAAAGACTCGAGTCCTGTAATGAAGACTAAGTTTTGAAGTTTCTATCCAAATAGAACAGATGGGCACCTAATAAAAATGACACAATTATGCCATGTTTCAGAAAATGTTGAGAGAAAAAAACACTGAAACTAAAGACCATCATACTGCCGGTATAGGCCATCAATGTCGTAAAAAACTTCATTATTATCCCCTCGATTTGAAATTAGAATAAATTTTCAATAAGCACCATGAAATCGCCATGAAATGCTGTTCTGCCGCCTGTTATCGCGAAAATAAGGATGGCACTTCCTTGGATGTTTAAGAAATAGTATTTTATGCAACTGTTGCATAATGAGGGGTATTAAAACACGAGTGTGGTTTTATGAAACGAGCGTCAGCGAGTTTCATAATAGGATCACACGAGTGTTTTAAGACCTAATTATGTACAGTTGCATACATTACTTTATCTACACACATATCATAAGTACTCTATGGTGGGTTCAGAAGCCATAGGGCAATGACCTGCATTGCTACTAGCTACTAGTGCTAGGTACCTATTAAATATCTATAGACTGTACACATTAAAATAATGTAATAAAAAATGAATTTGAACAAATATAGAAACAAATTAGAAAAATTCTCATAATAATATTGGTTGTTATAATGCTGGTCATTGCCTACGGTTTCTGAACGCATTATAGAGCATTTATGATATATGTGTAGATAAATGTATTTTCCTAGTTTTGCTTAATTTCGTCACAATAGGTTCAGCTGTTTAGCCATGTACTCGTACCCTGAACAGACGAGCATGCATGAAGAATGTTATAAGAGTAAAGTGAAGCAAAGATTGTATGTCAGGATTGTAGCAAATGGAAATCTCTGCCTACCCCACCGGGAAACAAGCGTGACTTTATGTATGTTTAGCCGTGAAAGTATAAGTCAGTAACAACACAGATATAAACTAGACTTGAGCATGGCTGATTCTTATTATTGAAAGACTAGATAAAATGGCGGCGGTGTTGACTTTCCATCAGGGGACCCACTAGCTCCATAATCCTAATCCATAAAAAAGTTCGTATTAAAAAAAAAGATCTCGTTATACATATATTGTTAATTCTATGCATCCATCGTTTTGAAGAGTATTTTATTAGGGAATATATGTTTAGAAATATATAGTAGAATAATTCAATCTCGCAATGGAAATAGCTAGAGTTTTATTGCTGATAAAGAACCGCCATAATTGAATTTGAAATTGTGCAGAACGCGATTTGTTTATTATTGTAGAACTAAATGAAGGAATGAATGAATGATACTTTATTCAGGAATTACCCATATTGGTGTTAGTAACATTAGTAGCTTAAAAACTATGTTAGTATACATTACATTAGATAAAATTAAAATCAGAAATAATTAATAATTAAAATCAAATAAAATGAAACACGAATCAATTAAATTTAACGAATAATCATATAAAACAAATAAATAATAAAATAATCAATTCATACGATTAGGACTAATCAATTTAAAATTGCGATACGGCCTTAAATGGTCTGACAGTATATTAGACAAACAAAATTGGTCGATATTTTTTCGTACAGCGGTACTTTATTTACTACGGTAGGCATTCTTCTAAGTCATTAGTGTCAATAAATAAAATTAATAAAAGTATTATAATATATAGTAGCCTTTATAGTAAATCAAGATAAGACGTTTATAGATACAGACTTTATAGATAATAAATCGGCCTTTGCTTTAAATGGACACGGTTTTTTTTGTAAGTATCTCTTACAGTGAGGATTACTTAGCCTAAGTATGAATATACTAAATATGATTCACACGATTTTAAATTTTAAAATAACGTTTCTTGTTTATATTCGCGTCACAACAGACATAAAACTAATTATCAACTGGTATCATAAAAAAAAGATCCAAAAAATGTTTCTTATGTGGTTGTGAATCAGTGACACCAATAGATTTGTTTTCTTATAATAAGTCATATATTGGCCTATAAGTCGCCAGCTGCGGGCCAATAAAATACGCGAGCGTATATTTTAGCAGGCGCTGACAACCCGCAGATGACATCTCTTTCATCGGTGACGATGACACGATGCCGGCGCCAACAACACGCGGTCAAGTTTCATAGCACCCTTACTCAAAATTACAGCAATGTTTAACGTTCTTTTCTCAACTCTGCAACATTAATAAAACGGATCACTCAGTATTTTTAAGTCGAGAAATGCCCGACATGTTTCAGACCAGTCCGAGGTCTATAATCATGAGCCCCCGCGGCGGTGGCGCGACGACGACTACATACTGAAGCCCTGACAGCTCGGCTGCTCGGTACAGGCGGCGCGGGCTCCGAAACATGTCGGGCTTTTCTCGACTTAAAAATACGTGAGTGATCCGTTTTATCAATGTCGGAGTCTCACGGTAGTTTTATGTTAACTCTGCAATCACGCAGAATGAGGATGTGTCGCAGTAAACGCAGTCTCACAACAGTCGATGTGCCGGAAAAAGTTTCCGAAATCGAGAAACATTAAAAAATCGCAATTTTCCGAAACCCACCTTTTTGAGAACTTTCTGTAACTTGTCCATCCCTACTCGCAACACAGAAAATGCAATGACCTATAATTCTATACAGTTTTGAAGTTGTGTTACCTGTACGCAAATTGTTTTACTAAGACGTTGATTAGTATAAAATAAATATTAACAGAGGCGTATTTACCTATGGTACATGGTGTTACACACGGGCGCTGCGGTCCTAGGGGGCGCTGTTGCTTGTACTTTGTCCCATTACATTTTGACCGCGCTTACTAGGGGGCGCTAGGGTAATGTTTGCATACGGGCGCAGCGGTCCTAGGGAGCGCTGTTGCTTGTACTTTGTCCCGTTACATTTTGACCGCGCTTACTAGGGGGCGCTAGGGTAATGTTTGCATACGGGCGCAGCGGTCCTAGGGGGCGCTGTTGCTTGTACTTTGTACCCATTCCATTTCGACCGCGCTTACTAGGGGGCGCTAGGGTAATGTTTGCATACGGGCGCAGCGGTCCTAGGGGGCGCTGTTGCTTGTACTTTGTACCCATTCCATTTCGACCGCGCTTACTAGGGGGCGCTAGGGTAATGTTTGCATACGGGCGCAGCGGTCCTAGGGGGCGCTGTTGCTTGTACTTTGTACCCATTCCATTTCGACCGCGCTTACTAGGGGGCGCTAGGGTAATGTTTGCATACGGGCGCAGCGGTCCTAGGGGGCGCTGTTGCTTGTACTTTGTACCCATTCCATTTCGACCGCGCTTACTAGGGGGCGCTAGGGTAATGTTTGCATACGGGCGCAGCGGTCCTAGGGAGCGCTGTTGCTTGTACTTTGTACCCATTCCATTTCGACCGCGCTTACTAGGGGGCGCTAGGGTAATGTTTGCACACGGGCGCTATATGGGCTAGAGACGCCTCTGAATAGTAACTTACCCATAAAATATGTGACGCATAGTGCCGCTACAATAAGAAGTATAAATGTTTTCTTTAGCCGCCGGGGCGGCTTCAGGGCCCGGCTTCTTACGTTGATATGTGGGGCTGCTGTATCATCTTTTAACTGCAAAGGAAACATAACATTACACAACTTATCTACACCAAAGGACGACCTAAATAAATCGTGGAAGATAATGCTAATTATTAGATGCAAACTGGATTTTTAATATTAATCCTATTTTAGTACGAACATACGATATACATTGTTTCTATTAAAGTATTTTGGTGACAGACAGATTATTTTTTATAAAGTAACAAACCTACTTTTATTGAATTACAATCATAACAATATATAAAAAAAATACCTTCAAAAAATACCTATAATGGACAAACTCAACCACAGGTAAAAAATAAATTATAAATAGCAACCGGGCATTAAAGGCAACATTAGAATTTACACTTAAATATTATTTACAAAATCCAATCAAACAGTTATTTATGGAGTTGGCGTGGTGCCACCCAAAACCATACCATAACATATAAGCAGATTTACCACAAAGTTTCTACCTTAAACTTTCCAATATGCCCATCTGATTACCTGATGTAAGGGAATATACCTGTCTACGTCTACACTGTATCTGCGGGCATGAAGAAAGACCCGTAAAGATAAAACATGTCAGTGTCAACCTAGAGCCGTCGGCACGCCTGTCTTAACCATAAAATGCTAATCACATGACACAAATGCCTGTCAAATACTCTTTTAAAAATAGACTAGACAAACATTTAAATCAATAACACAAGTGGACAATGCTATGCATGCACCAGCTTAAAGCTGCCTGTGCATTACAAATAATAATAATAATAACACCTCAAGAGACTCTCGCTAGAACGTTGGATCAAGGGTCAGATACAAAAGGCGGTACTCCTGGACACGTCACGAATAGTCGGGAGATTCCTCACTCTGCAGCCCTAACCACCGGTAACTTGAGCCCTGCCCCGCTGCCGGCGGCACTCTAGGTTAGGTTTTTATAATGTTTGTATATTTTATATTGATATTGGTTTATTACTTTTTATAGAAATATTGTAAAAACTTGACCTAAGATTTTAAATAAATATACAATGATAATAATAATAAATGTTAGCCCTATACCCAACCAACTTGCTAGTTATAAGTTGGCTTGTGTGAGTGGGTGTGGATCTACTGTTGTAGGTATGGCATGCACACAACCTAGAACCCTACTTGAGAATATTCTAGTAAGTATGCAACATACATATAATCAAGATTGGGGTTACACTTGCGGGACATAAAAATATCACGTACTATAGTGAGATGTTGATAAACATTACAAACTGTGCTTGGTTACTAGTGTTTCTCACATTATTGTTATTAAATTTTTGTAACCGAAATTTCTTTTGATTTTATTTTTAAATGTTTTAACATTCAAATTATTAAATTAAAATTGTAATGGCAACATAAAGAAAAATTAGGGCAATGGCAGGACTTGAACCGGCAACATCAGCATTCCGTGCCTTGCGTTTGCCAGTTTCGCCACACTGCCTCTGCCTTACCTTGCGAATTTTTCAATGTGCTTCGTCTTACGGTCATTACATTATTGATTTTAAGGGTACAACTACCCTCGGTGTCATCTATATGAAACTTTTTAACAAGTTATCATATTCAACTGGGTACCTTTACAGCTACCGTCAGCTGACGAGAGATGGCGCCGTTTATGTTATTAAATTTTTGTAACCGAAATTTCTTTCGATTTTATTTTTAAATGTTTTCACCTTCAAATTATTAAATTAAAATTTTTGTTATACATACACTATATTATTTTTAAAGCAGTTGCTTATATGTTTAACATCAAAATTTCAAGACTATATTTCATAGTATTCAAAGTATGGTATTACCAAATAATTTTTGTTCTATTTTAGATCTGTACCAACTGATTATAGGATTCTATTATTAACGTAGGTTAAATCATTGGTACAAAAACAAATTCAATAAAAATTTAAGTAGTGAAAAGTAATTCATTTACTAATGTTTTTGACCCAAAGTTCTGTTACGCAAGTTTGTTTGAATCATAAATGATATAAATAAACCATCAAACAAAGCTATGAAAACATTTAAAAAATATATCTTATGTTTCAGTTTCAGCTACATTTATCCCAGTTTTTCTAATTTTATTTCTTAAGTCTTTTCGAGCATACTTTTTAAACTTTTCCTAATATTGCAATACCAGAGAATAGAACAACTTTAAGGCGCAAAATATATTTTTATGAAACAAATGCACGGAAATCATTAAACGTAACAGTAAAACTCAGCAGTATTTATGACACATTCAGAGTAAATCGACGCGCGGTATTAAATTAATTCAATATTTACATTTTGGGTTCATAAAAACGCAACCAACACCCTCACCTCTAAGTACCGGTAAGTACTGAATTTTCCCATATCGGGTTAATATAAACATCACAACCAGCGAATACGTTAAATAATACTATCGTACACCGAAATACTGGTGCACATCACGGCTTCTAACATACTTTTGATAAACGTAAAACCTAACTAGCCAAAAATCGACATCTCTCCACGCTCACACTCACAGAATGACAAAATATATATGTCAAAATGCCTGTCACTTCAAGCTGTTGCAGTTACTGCACTTACAGCCGACCTTCTGTCAAGCGAAACTTGTATGATCGATTTGAAAAATGACTTAAATAGCGCAGTAAAAAAAAAACTCAAAGGCGTTTTTCCAAATGAGTAATCAAAAAATCAACTATTCCTTTTGTCTATGAAAGTTATGCTGTACCGTGCTGCAGCGTGTAAACACTTCTTTACCAGTGTAAGTTTTTATTAACCTTTTTTTATTCACAATTATTTTGGGGAAGGTTAAGGTTAGCTTAGCTAAATTTGAATGAGCAAGTGAAGCTACCTTACACAATGTAAACGAACAGTACTACAGTTTGACTGATTAGTCAGTCTATTTTTCGAAGTTTAACATATCTCAGGTTCATGAGAACGTCCTACGTCCTTTACTAATAATTGAATTTGTTAAGTTACACAGGTTAGAACTTTGATTTTATTATTTCTATTGTTTTGGATGAGTTTAAGTGACACATATAACTGTTTATGGCCTTATAAAATGACAAAACAGTGACCCAACTAACGATTAAATTTTAAGAGCTAACGCAAACATCACATTGTACACTGCCTACCTAATGTACCTAAACCCATAAAGTTATAAACGGGACTTACATTATGTATAATAAAAAGTGGCGAATGACTTAAAACTCACCTTGCGTCTGCGTACTTCCGTCATTGTTTAATACAGCTTTTTTAAATTTAGTAGTTTCAATAATAACCAAACAAGTTCACAAAATTTGGTCGAAGCACTCGTTGCTACGCAAATCATTCACAACTAATGAATGATGGTATTATTCTTATGTCAAGGAAATACTCTAACTAGCTAAGTATTGTTGTCTCACGATGATTCGCGGTTATATTATTGCGTCGAGTCTCACTCAACTGAATAGGCAGGTTAGCTATGCCAGTCTGCGTTGTAAAGTGATCGTAAGTGATCAAAATTATGATATCGTTATCTATGTTCAGTTCCTACCGTGTCTAAGTATATTTAGAGTATGATGGAATAATATGACGAAACAACTAGTAATTTTTATGTACTTACACTCAACTATATTATTATCATTTAGGTAAAACTAAGCAATCATAACTATTGCCTATTTACTTGACAGCTGGCCGGGATTTTAGATTAAGTACTTACCTAGTTTTATTTTATTTATTTAACGTGCTGTCTGTTGTCTGTCTGTAGTCTGATTCTACATCATAATCTAATTGACGTACACAAGTATTTAACGAAGCGAACGAAAAGGAACGTGCGGCCTCCGCGCGGTCATGTTTACCAAAGGCGAATGTGTGAACTCTATGGGATATACAACAAGGATCAAATTTCTGTCACTCTCCCAATCTCGTTCGCCAGTGTTCGCTAACACGAGACTAATACCGCGTTCGTATATTGAAATAGGTAACGGATCGTTTTACCTACCAGCCGTTAAATTTTGAATTTTTGATACATTTTATACATCTGTCAGAAATTAACGGCTACAGGCTAGAACAGGCTATGACATTTTCCCAAAACATCCGGTCCTGTCACTTCCGTTTCCTACCGTTGGGCATACGGGTGTAATGAAAAATGGATCTTCTGGCATACGGATGCTATGAGAAGCGGGTGTTTTGGCATACGGATTCTATGAGAAACGGATCTTTTGGCATACGGACGGATGCTGTGAGAAACGGATGTTTTGGCATACGGAGGCTATGAGAAGCGGGTGTTTTGGCTTACGGTCGTTTAAAGAAACTGTTATTCTGGAACGGGTGTTTAGGAAAGTGATAGCATGTTCCGGAGCCAATTTAACGACTGGGGTAATACGATCCATTGTTGGAATATAGAAAGGGGGCATAAGTCAGTCTATTCCATAGACATATTAGTTTTTTTTTACTTTATGACTTCTTTTCTTCAATTATGTATTTGCTTAACAATCTATCACAGGTATCACGCTGTATAATTATTTTGTATCGCAGCTATCGCATACGATCAAAGTAACGTAACAAGTTAAAATGAGTTAATTTTTGAGGCGAAGTATTATCAAAAGTTAATGTTGGCCTTTTTAAAATTAGGTAATTTCATGTTGCCATGCCTTTTGGACTGAGATGCGTTATTTAATTAAGTATAATTATTATGATTGAGTTAAACTGATTAATTAAAATAATAAAGCGCTTATCTTATTCTTACAAAACGTGATTCACTTATACTTAGGTACAAAGGCCAGATTTTATAAAAGTCCGCGTAATATCAAGTTAATATCTAATATCAAACGGCAAACCAAAGTTCAATGATTCAGTGAATTTTTGACAACACTAACAGGGTCAAATCTTTAGGATAAATTAAGATTTTATAAAAACCTACTGGCTTATCTTTCAATACATCTCATGCCGTTTATCACAAAAAAGGATGCACATAGCGTTAAATTAAACTTTGCAGTCATGTTAGGGCCACATTAACGCAAGTTATACGTCATACCGTAATTTTAAAAATTTTCGGTACCTCAGAATCGGTAAGCCAAATATAGTATCAAATTTTATTTTTTATTTATTGATTTTTATACAACATACGAAGGCAAACGAGCAAGTGGGCCTGATGGTAAGTGATCACCACTGCCCATATAGACACCCGCAACACCAAATATATATTATTCGTTTTATTCATGGTGGGTAGCGAGAAGAACTCAAGACTGAATAAAAGCAGCTATTTGCTGCACTTTAAGTTTCACTTTTCTTTGTCGCAGGAACCTTCCGCTCATTCCCCAACTATAACATCCTCTTCCTACTAATAATTATAATTGCGAAAGTAATGCTGTTTGGATGTTTGTTCCTCAATCACGCATTAAATACTGGACTGAATTAGATGAAACTTGGCAGGCAGATAGATATTATGTCCTGGATTAAACATATATAAAAATGTTATGCCGTGAAATCCAAAAAAGGGCGAAACCGCTGGTAAAGCTGGTACTTAATAATAATATTGTATGGAGGTGTTACTATATACCTACCGTTTGAGGTTCGAGGCATATTCATCGGCTGGGGCCCGGGCTCCCATAATAAATGTTAGGATCCTCCTGTGCTCACGACCCTCTCGGCCTGGGGATCCTCTCGTGCCAGGAGAGGGGGGGGGGGGGGGCTCCAGCCTTCCTTGGATCATGCCCGTCCTGTCATCTCCAACTGCCAAAATCTCTAAATAACAGTGAAAGCCATTTCAAAATCCGTTGCATGGTTTAGAAGAAGGAGCCAGCCGGGGATATGAAGATTGAAAGGAACTGATAGTGACTTTCGTTAATAGTATGCCATCAAAAACAAAACTTGTAAAAAAAAACAAGTCTCGCAACTAAGTTCTCTACCGTAAAAAGTTATGAGATCCATGTTATACCAAGTCGGTTGGCTTATTCAGTCCCTAATTAAGGGACCTTCTGCCTTAAGTTATTACGTAATTAGCTAATCTAACAACATCTTGTAGTGACCACATTAATATTAAAAATCTTTTATGTTTAAATAAAATAGATTGACTTGGCCTTCGCATGAAAACACAATGTAACTCACAAGCATTTCATGTTATAGTAAATAAGATTGTTTAGATTGTTTTTGTTACATTAACTATAATATGTGCCGTGCCCCCAGATGTAAAAAGAAGATGAAGATAATACACAGTTTTATTTTCTAGGTGAAATAAAATGGAAGTGGAAAGATTAATCTCGATAGAGAAACTGCAGCAGTTCGGCTGCGGGCGCCGCAAGCTGACCGACGACCTGTTCAAGGCGGACCCGCCGCCGCCGAGGCTCGGGGTCCAGGATGTGGATGAAGAGGAACTCTGTCACGAAGTGTAAGTTTACCGTACATTTGTCTTAATTGGCTTTTTATTTTCTTGTAACATAAAAGAACCACTTTTATGTTACAAGAAAATAAAACTACTTTGTCCATCGCCAGTTAAATTATATGGATCATTTATGGTCGATAATTTTTTGTATGTTATAAGTATATTAATATAAATGTAACACTTATTGTATGTATAGTCGACCAAGAAATTGCTTGACCGTATTACAAAGGGATAAAGTTCAAAAGTGGTCAAGCAATTACTTGGTCGACTATACATATACCATTTCCTAGGCAATAAATAACTTATATTCTTCATATTGTACCATTAAAAATCAACGGCGTAGTTAAACAAAACGTAGGCGAGAACCGCTTTACGAATTAAAGAAAAAAAAATACAAAAATATCGACTCTTTATTGAGTTTCTTTTCTGACATCTATTGTCTCAAACAACTGGATGATCGCGAACTATTTCAGAATAAAATCCGCATGCAGCATTCCCGGTTGTCAGTTCACGACGGAATCTCTCCTAGAGTTCGAGAGTCACTACAACACCCGCCATAGATACAGCTGCAGTCAGTGTAAGAAGGTGCTGCCCTCGCCTCACCTCCTGGACTTGCACATACAAGAGAAGCACGACTCCTTCTTTGCTGTACTGGCGACGAGGAAACCTTCGGTAAGCTCTATAATTGAAGTCTTACCCCCTTATTCATAAAAACTTAACAATCTTTGTAAGCTAACAAATGTTTTGTCCCTTTCAGTTGAGGGCAAACATCACAATGACAGATAAAGACATAACATATGTTAACTAACAAACGTTTACGAAGCGTTTATGAATAAGGGGGTTAGACCCTGTTTCACTACTCTCTGATAAGTTCCCGATACCATCTAGCAGATATCTGTGGTGCTGTCTCTGATTGTGTCCATAAAACGCATGGGTTTAGAGGATCAAGTGTCGTTCGTCGCTCCTATTTACTACTTTATTGATATGGTTTATGGTTCATGTTTCAATTACATAAGATATGATAAGATGTACCTTATCGACGATAAGGTAAGTCATTATTTACTGCCGCCCGGCTTCACACGGATGCAACTTCCTATAAAAAACATACTTAGAATGTATTGGTTTAGTCGACCAAGAAATTGCTTAACCACTTTTCAACCGTATTACAAAGGGATAAGGTTCAAAAGTGCTTAAGCAATTACTTGGTCGACTATACATAAAACCTGTAAAAAAATCTATCTGTCTGTCCGTATTAAAATCTGTTGTGTGGTTTAGGAGTAAGCGAAACCGAAGATATGAGGATAGATAAGATTGGATAGAGACTTTGTTTTATACCATGTATAGAAGATATTATTAATACAAACGGACAAATACGAAACGGACATTATTAATTCTCGGCTTTAAATCCGCGTATGTTTCGTTTGTATTTAAATGTCCGAGTCTCACGGTAGTTTTATGTTAAAGATGAAATTGTCTTCTTTTTTTCAGTATTGCTGTTACATAGAAGAATGCAAAGAAAAATTCATGAATGCCGAAGAGAGATTGGATCACTGCGTCGATGCACACAAAATGCCCAGAGACTTTAGATTCGACCAGAAACCGAAACCGAAGAAGACAAAATGTAAAAACAAGAAACCAGCAGGAGAAACTTCAATGGAAGTCGACAGCGTACAGGAACAAAAACCATTTTATTTCAACAACACAAAACAAAAAACCTTCCCAAAATATACAGGGAAAAAGTTCACTACAGATAAAAAAAATAGTGCAACAGACGTTAACATGGATGATGTGGTAAACGATTTAAAGAACAGCTTACCAACAGAATAAAACTAATATAATCACATAACAGTTTATTTACCTTTACAATCACGTTACTATTAAATAAATAAATGTAAGCTTATTACTACGTCCTCAACTATGTTATATGACTTGCATATATTAAGTGATATATTAATATTTCAGGGCGTACATTACAATCCTGGTTTCTTTTTTAATTTAGACGGTGCAACGGCAAACTATTCGAGATTCCCGCTCATTTCAATATTGAACATCAAATGCTTTAAAATAGAGAGATAATATTTGTCTAGCTCAACACACATTAAAGTGAATAAATCAACATTACACTAGCATGACAGGGCTAAGTTGTTAAAATCCTGTTTTTGATGTAAGTATATTTTAAATGACTCTTCATTCTAGTCGAATATTGCCTTACACCACAATCAATTATATATCAACTGGCAACATTTTAAAGCTCGTATTCGGTCATAACTTTAACTTTATTATGCATAAGCCAACTTTTTTTTTGGAATCAAACTTTATTCTGTACAAAATAAAGTTTCGTTTGTAAAGCCTAACCAGAAATACGTGAAGCCTCACACATATTACGCTATTAAATCAATGAAAATGACAACATTTTCTATGTTAAAAAATAGTTTTTACTATTTTTTTATGACTGTATAGATGTTGTCATATAATAAAGACACCGTCTAAAAATAACACAAAACAAAAGTTACTTCGGATTCCGATCAGTGAGTGAAACCGGTATAGAAATAAAGGTCTAAAAGTATAAAAATTCGCTTTCGTTTTCCAATACTCAAGTACTTTTTGCTTTTTTTACAAATAAGTCAGCTTCCATCGAACCATTATTCTGTACAGAGCATTTGTCTCCAACTGAAAAGTACGAGCTACCAGTCGTTCTAATGTCTGTTCATCCATACACGTCTTATCATATAAACAAAATACTAACCTAAAATTTTACATTTATGCACCTAAGCATCGTTTAGGTATTAAAAGAACAAAAACGGGGTAGGGGGGCAATAAATAGAGGGGGTGCTTTATAACTCGTTGCTTTGGGATGTTTAATTTAACATAATTTTGATGGCAAAAACTGAAATTTTAGGTTAGTTGTTGTTTTCTGCTTATTACTGCTAAAGACAAGTAAGGATGACGGTTTACACCTATATCTACTTCGCCTTCCCTTGGGCTGCGACGGCGGCCATGGCCTTCTTGACAGTCTCCTCGTCTCCAAGGAACTGCATGGAATCCGTTGGCTTCATGTCCTCATCCAGTTCGTACACGAAGGGAATGCCCGTCGGCAGGTTGAGCTCCATAATGGCTGCGTCGCTGAGGCCTGGACAAAATAAGAAAAAGTTCAATTAGTCTATAGCGTTTATATTGAACCCGACAGTGGTGAGGTGACCTTTTACCCTGTTTTTTTAGGATGAAAATTTTTGTAAGTATGTTGTAAATCTTGGAAAGTCTTTTTTCGCATAACTGCTAGGTATTTTAAAATGAATAAGAATATTGCAAATAAATCAGGTCGTTTTTGTTATTATTTATTATAATAAAAAGGGTGCCAGTTTATATATTTTAACCCCAAAGTTTGTTCTCGGATTTTATTTCTGATTTATTAAGTTTTCTCTAGTAAATCGAACCCGTGAGACACTGAGACGGGTCACTAGTATTATCATATCTGTGAAATACATATCTCTTGCTCTTTGTCTGTCCCTACTATGATACTCCTTTCACACACTCAATGGTTAACTGGAAGTCCCTTAAAGGGATAAGTTCGCCTTTGTACATCACTGTATCTCTTTTTGTAATTTATGTTTTTTGTACAATAAAGAATTTACATACAAACATATATAATAATATGTTTATTATGTGTGGTCATGGTCACTTAAAATTGTGTGTTTAATTTAAAGTTCACTACATGCAACAACGGCGAGCGGCGTCTGAAGAGACGTACAATATTAGATGCAGCAACCGACTGAACTCTAAGTTTTTAACCCCAAAACATGATTAATGAGGAAGAAAGCTGTTGATGGACTGATTGTTCCAAACGCCACATCGCACTAAACAGATCTGCTCATGGTCTATAGACCGATTGCAGATTACAAACACAAAAGAAATAAAAAAAAAATTAAAGTTCAATTAAAGAATGCATACATTTTACCCCTTAAATCATTTATCGAAACATCGGCACGTGTAGAATGACGAAATAGTCTGACAATAATATAACTCGTAACATATGTTCAGTTCACTATAAATGAATACTTGATTCTGATAAGACAATGATAGTGATGATTAACGTAAAACTTAAAATAGCTGTTACTTATTATTACCAGGAAACATTTAATATGAGATTACAACTGTGTTAAAGGTAAATAATTTAAATAGGTAAAGGTGTATGTGTATACACCTTTACCTGTTTAAATCATGCGTTAGGGTTTGCCTAGAGTTATGCACTTAGGTAAGTTTTATGTAGTACGCGTTGCCGGATATATCCGTCGCTAGCGTTGAAAAGGTTAAAAATAAGTCTGAACACTTGTGTTCAAAAAATAAATTTAAATCCAGCGCTCGTAGTAGTACAAGTGGTGATGGGAGTGCAAAAACCTCCTTTTGACCACCCGGTTGACTGATTTCTAACATTGATAACTGTTCTGTGTCAAATCTAGACAGACCTTAAATAGAGACATTAAGAAAAGTGTTAACGGACACATTCTTACATATTTTATTGTATAAAACTAGGTCAATATTTAAATTACTCATTAGCCTTATAGGAGGCTAAATTGTAATCGTATTAGGGTATGTAATAATTATGTACGCTAAGGTAAAAAAAAATCTAGACAGACGACTTTACTCTCATAAAATTAGATTACAGAAGTTTGCAGAAGTTACAAGCGATAAAAACGCAGGAATCGACCATTGACGACTCATTGCCGCGTTTTCGTTTTTTTACCGCTCGTAATTTCTGATTGTGAATCCACCTTTAAGATTAAGAATATTATGGTATGATACCTTTATGGTCTGTGGTCACATCATAAATGATATAGACTTTCACACTCACCATCTAAATGCTTGACAATGCCTCGGAGACTGTTACCATGGGCAGCAATGATAATCCTCTTGCCTTCTTTAATCTGAAACAAAATTATTAAATGGTTGTTTAGAGGTTGTTTAGTTTTGTGATAAAGCAGTCAATTGAATTCAACAGAAAAAAATAAGGCAAAGGATATTTAGGACATACAGCCTAGCACAAATGGGTAGAAATTAAATAAAGGCGCCAATGCCATTTTCTTTCATGACTGTTAAATTTGTAGTCTACACATAGAGTAAAAAAAATTGGTGTCAATTTTTACCTCACTGCTGCCAGAAGGGGAGTTTATTGTAAAATACTTGAAGGTTAGGGGCTAGCTACTAGTCTAGTAAATAAATAGTATTTTATACAAACTGAGAGGAAGCATAACCCACCAGAGGTTAACAACCTGTTCACCTTATTTTTATGTTCCTACTAATCTTAATCCTATCCTATTAATATTATATATAAATGGAAAGTAATAGTGTTTGGATATTGGTATGTTTGTTCTTCAATTATATACTAATAGCTACACTTCACTAAGCTACAAGTTACAATTTTACAAGTCTAAACTGGCAACATTGGTCAATAATGACCAACAGCAATGGGCATAATGACCAATATTGCCGGTTTAGACTTGTAAAATTGTAACTTGTAGCTTCATGTAACGGGCCACTGGACGTAGTTGAAATTAGGCAGACACATAGATAATGTCCTGAAATAAAAACGCAGAATACTTTTTATCCCAAAAATTGCATAGAAAATAATATCACATCAGCAGAGCTGCAGGTAAATGGAGGCACAAAAGCTCATTGTAAATATATTTAAACTTAACAGAATGAATAAAAGTAATTGTTAAATGAAAATAAATAAATAAAAATCACCTGAGGCACAATGACGTCATTCCAATATGGCAGTGTGCGCTCAATAGTAAGCTTCAGGCTCTCATACATAGGGAACTCCTCAGGCTTCGGGTCCCCAGCATAACGGGGGTCATTCACTATGGTCTCATAGTAGGGGTGGTCTTTCTCCATGGGAGGGGGAGGCACATCGAAGCTTCGGCGCCAGATTTGGACCTGAATATAGAGAGATCTGATGAAAAGTGGGGATAAAAGGTCCTTGCACAGGATAGAAAATAAAGCACTTTTATTAGAGCTATCCTGAGAGTAAACTCTTGAAAACCCAGCAATATCGTGATTAAACTGACTGAACAAAATGGTTACCTGAACCTCTCCATATTTAGCTGCTGTCTCAGCTTTGTTAAGTCCCGTGAGTCCGCCGTAGTGTCTCTCGTTCAACCTCCAAGTCTTGCTGATGGGCAAGTCGGTCTGTTCGATTTCTTTCAAGACAGAGTTCAGCGTGATCTGTGCTCGCTTCAATACCGACGTGTGGGCGATATCGAAGGTGTATCCTTCCGCCTTTAGAGCTTTACCAGCAGCCACCGCTTCCTCGCGACCTACAACAGTTATCTAATCACACCAAATACTAAGATAAGTATAAAACAGTTTCCAAGGGCTATTGCTTACCCTTGTCACTCAAATCTGCGTCGAACCACCCGCAAAAAAGATTCTTTTGGTTCCACTCGCTTTCGCCATGGCGAATCATAACAATTTTGTATTTCGCAGGCATAGTTTTTAATAATTTGGTGACCGGTCAAATCTCCAATCTAAAATCCGATCCGACTGTTTGACATCTATAACCTCTCTTTGACCTTAATCGAAGACATTTATTGCATTTGAATTAGTTTCAACCATAAGTTTGAAATGTTACAGTTGAAACTTGAACGACACCGCGCCTGATATGAACCATAGAGAAGAAGTGCTAAAATCAATTTAAAATGTGTTGAAACGCTGCATTACAACAGTGACATCTTGCAGAAAAACGCCTCAATATGATTCCTCATGGTGGGTTCCATGTAAACAAGACGTAAATATTTTTAAATTTTCGCATTCGCTGTTGTACGTTCTGTCTGTTATTCTGTGTGGGAAACTTTTCTTTCATTTCATTTATAATGTTCATTGTATGTTTATAGAATGCGATCTAACGTGATAACCGCCGATATTTCTTATAATACGGCTTAGATATACAGCGAAAACTGCTAGTAAAATAATAATTTTACTTCTCTGAAGGTTAAGGTGCATAAAAATGCCACCAAAGAAAAATGTTAACAAAACCGCTGTAGTGCCTAAAATACCCCGAGAAAAAGTAATCAAACCTCGACTCAAAAAAGAGAAGCCGAAACTGAAAGTTCCGACTGTTTTAAAAGTGAAAATCCCTCTTCCAGGTAAGTTTTAAAACACCGACATTGTTGAATCACATTTTTGCAAGTTCAGCAAATTTCTATTGCTTTGGTTAGAAGTAATTAATTGAAAATGCAGGACCGAATGAGGTTAAATGGTCCACACCTCAAAACTAAAGTATAACTATGAATTTAAGTTAACATTTATTATGCATTTTATCTTCATAATATCTTGGACGTGTGCTATTATAACCAAAATATTTTTAAAAGACATGGTCTTACTCTAGTTGGGATTGGTTCACATAATTTAGGAACCAATTATTATCTACTCTTAGCTTAGCAACATTAAAGTCATCTTTATACAGATTTTTCCATTTACAAGAACTTATGAATGTCTGAAAATGTACTTTTGACTTTGTAAAAAAAGAAGAATGCAAAAATTGAATGAGATATCATTTCTTCAAATAAAACTTATAACAGACCACCTATTGGACAACATCTTAGTAATAGAAGTGGTTTTTACACCTTTTCTATTTTGCCTAGATGGTGTTGCAAGAGGCGCAGGTCAAGGCTGATTTCTTGCAAATGTTTCAGGTCAGAAACAATCTCCAGCAAAGGAAAACAATGTGGTCAGCGCAGTCAATACTGAAAAGTCCATGTTATCCCCAGTTAAACTAACTACTAAGAGGCAGTTAATGCTTGATCGTATTAATGAAGGTAATTATAATAGTAATTAGTAACCTGCCCTGGCTTCAAACATGTACAATTAGGAAATAATGTACAGTCAAGGAAATCCAAACGCATACCACTGTAGAACCTAGTCGAAGACACATATGCATGACACTTGTTTGACATAGTGTTGCGTTTAACGCATTGCGTCATTGCGACAGGGTTCTAAAGTGGTATGTGAACGTACTTCCCCTACTGTACATAAAAACCTTCCTTAAAAAAATCGCAAAAGAATAGTGATAACGATATCAAAATCTGTTGTGGGGTTTAGAAGGAGTAAGCAGCTGAAGATGTGAGAACAGACGAACGTGGATTGTAACAATGTTTCATACTATGTACTATATTAAATTTTTTGAAGTGTGAATCTATAAATAGCATTTGTTGTTGATGTTGTTTCCATGGGTGATGGAGACAGTGTACCCAGAGCCTAGGTGGTGCCGTGCCCCAGGGCCCTCTAGCTCATTGGACCCCTGGCCAGCATCCCGCTAACTCTAGCTGTCCTAATTGCAAATATTCTCTGGCTACCGCAATTACATACCTATTTATATAATTTGTCTATAGGGCCCCATTTTTTTTGCTCCAGGGCTGGGTTACCATAGGGTACTACGCTACTCGGTAGAGGTTATTTGATATTTATTATTATTTTTCTAAACATCACCCCAATGTGATCTTACTTTAACAAAAAAACTGACTTTTTACATTGCAGTTGCCAAGGCTCAGCTAGTGAAGGGATGCCCGGTGAACACTGAAATGGAGATACCACAGAAGAAAAAAAGAGGACGAAAAAAGAAAACACAACCCGACCCAGTGCCTAAGACGCCTGGTAAAAAAACACGACTTTTTTAAAACTTTTGTTTATGTTAAAATTTAATCCTCTAATATGCTGTTTTTAGATATATTGTATTCTAATGGGGCTGACATGTTCAGTATAGATTTATTAATTTATTCTTTAAAACTAGGTCTAATTGTAAATTACTCATTAGCCTTATAGTAGGCTAGATGGTGATCATATTAGGGTAAGTAATAATTTCGTATGCTATGGTAACAAGAAAAAAAATTTAATTCCAGTTGCAGAAGCTCAGCTACAGAAGGACTGTCCCGCAAACACTGAAGTTGGAGTTGTGGAAAAGAGAAAAAAAGTGTCGAAAAAGAAAAAAATACAACCTGAAGACGCGCCAGGTGAGACATTGCTTTTAAACTTATTCTTTGGTGTGAAAATATTTACACTATGAGGAAACCTGAAAATTATATGGTGGTATAGCAATTTAATGGTTAGTCCACTTACTGTAGACTTAATCAGGCGTGGCGCACTTTGCGAAGCTACAAGTCGGCGTACACTCGAAGACACATATAGGTCACCATTAAGAGGAGTGTGTACCCAGCCCCAAAAAGCACTCCCCACTCCCCATACAAACGGCGATAACGTTTTCCACCCTCTAAACTAGTCTAAACCTTGAACTATGGCAATGGTTTTTTGGTATGTTGTCATTATGCCATAGAAATAGTTTGTGTTTTGTTTTTTTTTTCAATTGTCTTCATAGATTTGACAATATTTGCCTTTAAGGAGTTTCATACAAAACACAAAAGCGTCAATATTTTTAAAACTGTTAAGAATATTTAAAAAATCAAAACATACAAACCTAGTTCTAGGGCATAATAATCACATACAAAAAAAATTATGGCTATAGGTTAAGGTTTAGAGGGTGGAAAACGTTATCGCCGTTTGTATGGAGAGTGCTGGGTTCACACTCCTCTTAAATACGAAACTGCGAGAAAGTGTCATTTTCCGAAAGGGAGGCATATAGTGTGCACTACGAAGTTAATATATCTATCCCTTTTGAGCATAGACAACCTCTCTCAGTTCCCTCTTTAATGGTCAGCTAAGTTTGCTGCTGTTTGTACCTCAGCACTGGGGCCGCCGCGATTGAGTTGCCGCGCGTGCGAATGAATACGAGTTATACGATAAACAGAGAGGCATACAGTAGGACGATTCTTATACCTTGGCGGCATTTTTGTTCGTAGTGAGACTTCTGTGTTTGTACTATTATTTCTAGGCCTAAGGTAATAGAGTAAATTTTTATAGACCCCGCCGACACTGCCGAAGTTACCCCTAAGAAGAAAATTAGAGCAACACCAAAACTGAAGCCTTCTAGCAATGGAATTATAAAAAAACCCGAAGGTATGTGATCTAAACTAGATTTCCTTTATTTTATGTTGTTATAAGATTTTGAGTTAGTTAAAGACGATTGAAAGTCAAACTTTTTGTTCTGTTACCGTTACTTATAATAAAATTATAACTATTCACATATGTTAGAAGGACTATATGGCAGCTTACAATCAGCATTGAGCGCGTGCCGTCACAGATAAAAAATTGAGAAACATAATATAGATGACTGAGGTGATTTCTTTCTTTTTCCAGCTGCTGCAGAGAAAGCACCCAAGAAAATTCCAAATAGCACAAAACCAACTTTAACAAGTCAACAAAATAAACTGGTAAACGGTACACTGCTTAGGAAGAAATCTACAAGACGTAAGAGAAGCACTGATGAAGATTCCAGTATAACATCTCCTTCGATCCTGGGGCAGAGCTTGCTTGACAAGACGCTGGATAAAAAAGTTCAAAAACCAACAAAGGTGCCAGAGAAAACTATCAAAGACAATGCAGATCCTTGCATAACTACTGCCTCAGAATCTAAAGATGTATTGGGGTCTAGTGTAACTGCAAGTTCTACTGACGTCGTACACAATAATAAAAAACAACCCACTGTAAAAAACACAGTTAAAAGGAAAAATGGGAGACGCAAGACTAATATTGATGAAGACTCCACTATCACATCTCCATCCATTTTGAGTCAGGGCTTGCTTTACAAAACTCATGATAAAGAAATTCAGAAATCATCAAATGTGCCCGTAGAAGCTATTACCAATAATACAGATTCCCGAAGAACATCCGTGACGAGTGCCTCTGAGTGGTCCTGGACCAAAGACATATCAGGTTCTAGTACAACTACATGCATCACTGTGTGTTCCACAGACTTTGTACGTATAGATGGTAAGCTGCCAATTGTCAAGCTCAATTACTGTGACGCGATGGTCCCTGTCGATAATTCTGTTCCGGACGAGAAGAAAGACGAGGAACACTCCCTCTCGGAGGACAGTTCCAGTAGCAGTTCAAGTAGCTCGTCGGACAGTGCCTCCACAAAAACGACAGTGGACAACTTTCTAAATTTAAGCACATCTTCAGTTTCTGCAGCCAACTGGACGGCCTGTTCGCCTGTAAGCTACCCATCTGAAATCAATGTCACCAAAGAACCTTCCATATTAGAAAAGTTGTCGTGTCAATTGAAGAAGTTTAACCTAGGTTCCCACGATTGGGACGAGAACGCGCAAAAATGTTTAACACAAATGGAAACTTACGAGACGAGCATGTTCAAAGTGATGGAGGAGGAGCACAACATACTGCTGGAGTGTATTTTTTTGTCTCAAATTTTGTCTAGTAAATGTGTTCTCACGAAGGATATAAATAATCCACTCGAAAGCGTTCAGAAGGAAACCGATTTCGCTAAGCCCAGTGCCAGTGCGGTCCCCAGCAAGACTGGCCACGAGTTGCCGCGGCGGAGAGACTCGATGACTTTCGACCCTAATGACGATGATGATGCGCTGTCATTGTTCGCCGAGAGCATCACGGGCTTCGATTCGTCGCGAGTCAGCAGCAGCGCCTCCCTGGCTCCCGAGCCCGCACACGAGGAGTACGTCCCGCGCCCGGTCCGGGACACCTGGGCGCCCGTCGAGCGGAGCTACCGACCCTCCAAGATAAACGAGGACGCGCCTCCCAACAACAAGAAACCTGTCTGCGAGAAACAAAACGCCGATTCCACCTCGTTGCACAAGGAACCGGACAGAGTCGACGCTTCGAATGTTCGGGAGAACGTAGCGGCAAAAGGCGCGGTCGTCGGGAACGAAGTGGAACAGAAGCAGGGCGGGGCCGCGTGGGAGGACAACCAGCAGCTGACGATCTGGACTTTCCAGCCCCAATTGGGGATGAAAAGCCTCACGCTGCGGGGCGTCTGCTTCTTCAATCTGATCTCCAACTGCAGAAAGATACCCTGCGCGTTCCCGCACTGGCAGGTCGACGAGCGACAGTTCAACGAACGCCTGGTCAAGCTGAGCGAGGAGCACTTCATCAAGGAGTACCTGCTCATAGTCAAATTCCCGATTCTGAGGATAAAGTACACGGGGTGCTTCATTTCGGAGTGCCAACGGCGCGAGCTGCCGAAGATACTGGTGGAGATGGTGATAGCGTTCATCACGAAGACCAATCCTTATTCCAAAGCGGACGTGGCCGCGAAGGTGGAGGCGCTCGAGTCCGCGCTGCTGTACCTCAACGCGGTGGAGCTGGCGGAGTGCGAGGACCGCCTCAAGTTCCGCTTCGGCGACGGCCAGCACCTGTGCGACGTGTTCATGGAGACCATCGCGAACACGCAGAACTTCTGGCGGTTCAAGCCGGTGTTCCTGGCTCTCGCGAGCTTCATGGTGCGCGAGCGCAGGACGTTCGGTTTGGAGGTGGCCGCTCACATACTGGAGCGAGTGTGCATATTCAAATTCGAGCAACCTTTGGCGCTGGTGCTGCTCTCCATCATAGAGCTCACCGATCGGAAGATCTTCTGTAACGCCATGATGGGTACGTTCGAGAAGCAGCTGAGGAGCTTCAGCAGGGAGCTGCACGAGCGGTTCCTGGCCGCCAGGGCGCGGGGCGCGGCGGCGAGCCCCGCGGGCGCGCGCGCGCCGAGCCCGGCGCCCGAGCCGGCCGCCAGCCTCGTGCAGCCCGAGCCCGACAACAGGTACACGTCCCCGGACACCACCAACTTGGATAACCTGGTGAGTTGAACATTTTTTTCCGAGCTATCATCTCGCTTCGGTTATAGTGGTAGACACTTTCTGATATGGCCATTTTCTTTATGACCTAATTTCCTGATAAATTTCCTTGTCCGAATTTATTAAACCTCCGCAAAGTAATTCCTAAATTGAAGTATTATTTGGTTTATGATTTTCAGATGTTTGGTCTTTCCGATTCAAATCTTGCAAATTAATTTTCACACACTTCCAATACCTGAGGACTTCTAATTTTCTAAATTTATGTAAATTGAATGACAATGCAATATGGTATAGTAGCATTATAAAGCTGAAAGTTTATGTGTGAAGTTCTTCACGCTAAAATTACTTTTGGAACATAAACAAAAATGGAATGGAAATTGATTCTACCCTGGATTAACACACAGGCTATCTTTTTTATCCCGAATAAAAGTCACGCAGGCGAAGTCGCGAGTAAAAGCTATTTTTTATATAATTTAAGAATCTATCTGTGATCCGGATGTTTACGTATTTACACGTCACTGTACAGTATTACCAAAAATATATTGTGCCACGATGTACCTGCGCAGTAGACCAATTTTAGTAGCGCGAGAAATTTCGATCTACCAATGATAAAGTAGAATTTTACGCGCGCTAAACTCTTGAGCTTTTATTGGTCTATCGATTTCGCACCAACATGGCGGCAGCCCGTGCGCCACAGTGTACGAATTGTGTAAGCGGGACAAAGCTAAGAATGCATAGCAAGCAATACTCTGCCAGTTGCGCTTGCAAATAAAGTACAATATGGATTATTCACACGTTCGGCTACTGTCGGAAACCGGTCTGCGCTTCTCTGCGCAAACGAATACTATATTTTTGGTAAAACTACGTAAATATTTGTTTTTGCGCAAGAAAGCGGCGTTTTATTATTACAAATTACCTTCCTACGCAACTCGCCACTTCCAGAACAAACCGGTCACCGAGCCAGTGATCACGCGAACCATAAACCTGGACAAGGTGCGCTCCTTGCACGCTGGCAGCCAGGCGGCCCGGGGCGGTGCGCGCAGCCGGCCGCACCTGAGCTGGAGCCAGCGCTCCATCTACGACCAGATCCCGCGCCTCTCGCCCCAGCCGCGGCCCGCGCTCAAGCGCCCGCTGGCCCGCCAGGTGCTCTACGGCCCGAGGCAATGCGTACGTTGACTTATACTTTTACGATGCCAAATTTTCTTTTTCATTTTCAAACTTTTCAAATTATTTACCCCCGACCGAACCGACCGGGCCGACCGGATAGCCTAGTGGTTAGTGACCCTGACTATGAAGCTAGAGGTTCCGGGTTCCGGGTTCGATTCTCGGGAAGGGCAAATGTTTGTATGATGAATATAAATATTTGTACCCGAGTCTTGGATGTCATATGTATTTAAGTATGTATCTATCTATTTAAGTATGTATATCCGTTGTCTAGTACCCATAACACAAGGTTTACTTAGCTTGGGACTAGGTCAATTGTCCTGAGATATTTATTTATTTTATTTATTTACCGGGATGTCCACATTCTGGAAACTTACGGAGAGTCAGGGAAATCGAAGGGATCACCTGGGAAGTCAGGGAAAACTGAAACTTACTGTTAGCTTACACACTTTCCCAATCTTCGTTCATTAAAGTTCACTCCTCGTCCATAAAAAATAAATTAGCAAGTGTTTCGTCGTCTCACGTACTATCCTTATTGTGTAGTATGTAAAGGAACCAACAATTAATGAAACTTTTTTATAAAAATATGGTTGGTCGAGGAAATTAGCCAAAATGGTCAGGGGAAGTCAGAGTTGCGACACTTATGGCCAGTGCGTTTCCATTTCAGCGTTTTTATTTTTAATTTCACATCTTCCCATTCATAGGTTATTTCAATCTCCCTTAAATCTATTCTCCGTGTGAAATCTAATATGCTTCGCTCCATACTTTATGACAATTTTCAAAATGCTTGTTGCTTATCGGTTAGAACGTGGCACGGATTGCCGAGGTTGCAGTTTCGGGTTCCGTCGGATATCCAAGATTTTTCTTGCGTTGTCTTTGCATTTATTTTTTAATGATATGAATGTTCTACTTTAAAAAAAAAACAGAAGTTATTTCGATTACAAAAAATTTAATGCTTGTATTTCTTGTTTCAGAAATATCCTCGGAGGAATGTTCCAGATTTCTACGGGAACTAGGGAAGTGTTTCATTTGTTGAAAAACTTTATTCGTATGACGTCTGAACGTTTTAGATATCTGTGACATGTTCAAAACAGGCCGCGACCTGTCTTGAGCTGCGTAAGTTCCTAGATGCAATTTAAGTTCATTTCTAGAATACTTCCAAGAAGTTGTAGCTAGCTTTAAATTTGGGTTCTCTAGTACAGTCGAAAGAATTTAATTCCCTACCCATTTCGTTGAAATGTCGTCATACATTCGCAATGCATTAAGGTCGATCTGTCAAACTAACATCTTGCTCTAGTTAGCTCTTATGGTGACAGTTTGCTATACGATATTGAACCTTAGGTGGGTTGGAAATTAAATTCCTTGACTGTACATACATACTATAGGTAGGTAGGAACGCTAAGAAATTGCGATATTATCATAATTAAGATTAACTCTAAGCTAAACTATATGAAAAACAAAATAACGGCATGTGGTCAACGGTGTACAGTCGACTAGTTTGCACTGTGGACCGTTTCACAATGAAGGCTATTATGACTTCTCAATAAATGTCATAATATTCTGCAATGATACATTGCGACAAGGTTCTACATTGACCTCCCAAATAGCACAAGCACCTTGTGCTAAGTGGTGGTGATTGGCTTTATAACTCGTATAAATTGACCGTACATACAACCAATTGGAAACTCTGGGCTACTGTATACTGGCCGCGTAGCCTTCCCATACAACCATTTTGGTTGTCATGTCACTGGGGTCCAATTTTTGAATCTCACTAGGTGACTAGACCTCACCAAAATGGCAGACTCTCTATGAAAAACGGCTATTTTGGTGAGCTTTAGTTGCCCGTCGAGATTCAAATGCAATTTTTTAATCCCACCGGGTGGCTAAAGCTCACCAAAATGGCCGCATTTCTATGAAAAACGGCCATTTTGGCGAGCTTTAGTCACCCGGTGAGAATCATTTTCGTATGGTAGGACCTTGTACAAGGTCTGTCCGGATCGCTACCACCAACTTGTTCGCTAATCCTGCCGCTAAGCAGCAGTGCTTGCACTGTTGTGTTCCGGCGTGGAGAGCAAGACAGCCGGTGTAATTACTGGCACAAGAGGTATTCCATCTTAGCCCTCTGGGTTGGCAACGCATCTGCACTCTCTTTGTTGTTGCAGGTGTCTATAGGCGGTGGTGATCACTTACCATCAGGTGACCCACTTGCTTGTTTGCCTTCCTATGTTGTATAAAAAAAAAATCGCACTCCTGTGACATCCTTGTGTTAAATTGTTTTAAACTTTCGCGATTTTCACACATTTATAACGTTATCGGGACTTTAACGCGATAAAAGTTTACTAAGTTTTAATTTACCTCGACGTTTCGGCCATGTTTCAATGGCCGTGGTCACGAGTAGACTGCTCTACTCTACTCGTGACAACGTCGAGGTAAATCAACAATATACTTTTATCGCGTTAGAGTCCCGATAATGTTATAAATCCTTGTGTTACTACACTAGTAAGTAACACATCTAGTCGCTGTGATCGCTTAGTTTCTTCACGCCGACAAGAAGTAGGGAATTTCCGAAACATAAATACTACATTTTGGGGATAAAACCAGACGCAGCCGTAAAGGGTGGTAACCATTACTGATCTGCGACCGGAATTTTAAGTGCAGATTATTTTGTTACCTACAGTCGACACAACCAGATTTGGTTGTATGGGTTGTCTTGTAGGTATGCCTAGTGGTATAATTTTTAGGGTTTCTTATATAAATGGTGCTCACGGAACCCTATTGCTCGTGTCCTATTGTCAGCTGGAAATTAGAGGTTCGGTTTAGTTTGGTTCTCAGCAGAAAGTGTCGGTATCCAAAATATTATAATGCCGGGCAGTGAGATGAAACATTTTTATTTAAATGAATGGAGTTACAATATGTATAACAGTTGAAATTTTAATTAACAGAACGACAATTCGACAAACAAAAATCAAATAAATCCAGCTGTGAACTTAAGTTACCTTGCTACCTTCTTTGCTTTGCTTGCCCACTGGGTTGGCAACGCATCTGCAATCTTCTTGGTGTTGCTGGTGTCTATAGGCGGTGGTGATTACTCACCATCAGGTGACCCACTTGCTTGTTTGCCTTCCTATTTCATAAAATAAATAAATAATAAATGAATACTCTCGTATTGTGTAAGAAGTACTTTTATTCATAGAAAAGAGTAAACTCTTAGCAATAGTAACGGCAAAGTCAAAGTCAAAGTCAAAATATTTTATTCAGATTAAGCTTACAGGTAGCACTTATGAATGTCAAAAAATTTACCACCGGTTCGGAATAACCTCTGATGAGAAGATACCGGCAAGAAACTCAACGAGGTGAAAACTCAAAGGTTGTACGTCAGGATCGTAGCAAATGGAAGTCCATGGTCTCTGCCTACCCCTCCTGGAAACAGGCGTGACCCTATGTATGTATGTGTGCTAGTGACCGCGTGCCCTTTAGTAAATTAGAAAAAAACGTGATATTTTTTGTAAATATCATTCACGTAGGTGAGGTTAGACTTCGTTTACACGCTAATTCTGGCGTCAGTTCAGTCCATCATTCCGGTATAGTTTTGACTGATGCCAGAATGATGACAAATGGGCTCGGTTACGATCAGTTCAGACTGACACGACACGAGACAGGTTACACGATAATTCTCTCGTCATTCTGACCAGAATGATGGACTGAACTGATGACAGAATGAGCGTGTAACCGACGTCTTAGGTTACGCTTCACTATGTTATAAATGTTTAAGTTTGAAATTTTTTGTATGTTTGTTACTCATGCACGCAATAAATATCAGCCTCAAAAGTAGCTGACCATTTTAGTACCTTGTCGCTGTCAGTAGTGTGACAAATTCTAGCAACTCTCATACGCTACTGCGACAAGGTTCTTAAGTGTTTAGCTATTTCTGAGGCTGACTGTACCTGTGATTTGGATAGAATCTGACAGGCAGAAGGATAATGATCTGGTTTATTTACTTAGAAAATGAAAGCTATTTCACCACTCTGATAAGTTCATGGGGTGCAATTTTTGAATCTCACCAGGTGATTAGAGTTCATTAAAATAGCCGAATCTCTTTAAAAAACGGCTATTTTGGAGAGCTTTAGTTACCCGGTGAGATTCAAATGTAATGTTTAAATCTCACCAGGTGACTAGAGCTCACCTAAATGGCCGCATTTCTAGGAAAAACGGCCATTTTGGTGAGCTTTAGTCACCACCCGGTGAGATTCAAAAATCGCACTCCTGATACCAAATCTAACAGATATCTGTTTGTGTCCATAGAATAAATAGAGACGGCATCACATATCTGTTGGATATGCCAGGGATCAATTTCATAAACGCGACAGGTGACAGTGACAATTCGCTATACATTGCTTGCCCGCTATGATGTTAAGTCTGTAAGTTTATAGCGTCACTTGTCGACACAGTAATGTACGGCAAATTGTCACTCATCTGTCGCATGTCGCGTTTATGAAATTGGTCCCACGACATCAGAAAGTGGTAAAACGGGCCCTGAAAATGCATAATCCCGCGGTATAGTGAAAAATTAGTTCCACGCAGACAAACCGTTGACTAAGTTGCGAGCCTTATCTGTTTTGTTCCCCTTGTTACTCGTACATTACCGAGTTACATTACAAGGGAAAAATATTCTTCATACAAAACTGGGTAATGTATTAAATTAACAATATTCACGGCGCTGTGAATAAAAATTATAATACATTTCCTACGCTTAAAAACAGTTTAAAATGAATATAGGGAAAAATAAACTTCTTTCTAGGACAAAAATCGTACATACACATAAAGTGTCTTAACCCTCTGGGTTGGCAACGCGTCTGCAATCTCTTCGATGTTGCGGGTGTCTATAGTCGGTGGTGTACATTTACCATCAGGTGACCCACTTGCTGGTTTGCCGTCCTATTTCATAAAAAAAGTATTTTATTTGAGTCGCGATGATATATACCAAGACTGTCTGTCTGTCTGTCTTAACCTTCATTATCTTTTCTTTACATTGTATAAAACAAAGTCGCTATCCGTTTCTATCTGTCTTCATATCTTTAGCCGCTTACTCCTTCTAAACTACGCAACTTTAAACGGTTTCCACTGTCATTTAGATATTTTTGTAGGGAAGGTATTTATGTACAGGCGACAGGTGACAGTGACAATGCGGTATAGGGGCCGTCCGTTAATCACGTGTTTTTTTTTGCGTTTTAACCCCTCCCCCCCTTGGTGATACATGGTGAAGTTTAAGACTACCCCCCCCCCCCCATATCACGTGTATTTTTAGTACCAACAAAAAATCTTATTTTTTTTTATATTTATTAAATACAGTCGCTTTCGATTTTGTACGCGTGTGACGAAAAAATAAATACACGTAACGCCGATTTTCGGTTCAGTATCGCGCGATTGCCGAAAAAATAAATACACGTGATATATTACTACACCCAACTCCCCCCTTGTGATATTTCATGATTTTGTAAGGACCCCCCCCCCCCTTTCGAGTCTCACGTGATTAATGGACGGCCCCATACATTGCTTACCCACTATGATGTTAGGGCTGTAAGTCTAGCGTTACTTGTCGACGCAGTAAGGTACGGCGAATTGTCGCTGTTACCGGTCGCCTGTCGCGTTTATGAAATTAGGCCCAGGCATGTTGCTCAACTTGTCCGCAAAGCAGCTAGCTGCCGCCATGTTGTATATTTAAAAAAAACTTAAGTTAACGGATCTCGTCCAGCAAATATTACTTTTCTAGTAAAAACGACAACTCGCAGAACAAAATACAAAACGACATGTTTAACACCAAAGTTCAAGCCCTATTAGAATTTCATACGTAATAACTAATAATAAGTTGCTATTAGTTAAAATATTCGTCCTATGGGGTTTCATTTTGTTTGTTTAATCGTTGAGTTGTAATAATATGTTACTTACTTTTAACTTTAATTATTAAAAGCAAATTAAGTGCCATTATCTCTCTATTATAAAAATAGCGTTTTTTAAGATGAGAAATGTCGTAAATAATCTTTGCAAGTATTTTACTGCAAAAGTGCTATTTAAAAACATACATAGACTGCTAAACACATAACCCTTCTTTTTGGATTTGCCGTAGTCGGGTAATAATTAGAGTTGCTAACAAAGATATTACAAATAAATCATGTTATCGATACTTGAAACTTTTTTGGCGTAAAGCGCATGTCATTGTTTGTGCTTTACGCCAATTGAAGATTAAGGTTAAGTTAAGGTTAAGTTTTAGTAGAATCTATTTGAAAAAGGCTATTTATGTATTTTATTCTAGCATTTTTGCAAAAGACTTGCCAAGATAGTTTGATACATTTCTCATCTTAAAAAACGAGGGTATAGGTATGTCCTCAATGTATTGAAGTAAGCGTCAATAGGTATTATTAGGAAAGTCGACAATTTTTACTCAAAGCATCTGATGTTTCCAACCAATCAAATCGTCTAGTTATAAGGACCCCACAGTCAATGTTCCCTTTGCATTTAAGCACTGGCTTTGTATAAAAATTGGACTGAACTTGCTAAGTATAGATACGGTATTAAAAAGATGTAAAAAATATATTTTGTTACATAATTAAGTAATTAAGTTTAAAGCTATCAGTAATGTGAATATTTGGCTTGCAGGGTATTTAGTTCTGAGCTCTGAGTGTAAGTTTTCTGTCACAAAATACGTATCGAACGCGTTAGAGTTAACTTGTTAATTGCAATGGAAAAAAAATGTTGGAAATACGCGCCGCTAGAGGCGCTGTCTTTACTTCCATAGTAATTCAGAAGTAAACGTATCTTGTGGCAAAAACTTACATTAAACGCTCTGTATGTAATTGTAAAAAAATACTTTTAACGTAACGGACATCTAGAAGTATATCAAGTAGTTACAAATTGACTTTTACAAATTTTTAACCATGAATATTGATACGAATTGAGTATTGTTATATATCTTTTTTAGATGCAGAACTAGCGCCTCATGGTCAAACGACTAGAGTATTTACCGTCAAATAAATATGCTTATCATGACATCTAATGAGCACTCAGTAATTACCATAGCTGCGAAATGAGCATTGAAATACCAACATCAAAATTAATTGTCTTTTTTGAACGTTCATTGTAAGCCGCGCCAATGAAAAAGAGTCTTAATGGCCGTCTGATTACGTGCGATCTTGCTCACGCAGAGCCAAAATTATGCATCACACACACACACGTGAATGTAGAGCGTGATACGTGAACGAGATAGCACGCCATTGGACGCCGTTTATGTAGTAACTCCTTCCCTCATTGGTGCGTTTATTGTGTTCTATTTTATCGAAAAACTTAAAGCTAATATATTTGTATCGATTCGTAAAATCCAAAGTTACCATAGAAAACGAAACTGGCTATGGAATTTTATAGTGAGACCGGTTGACATGATATACCTACTATAGAATGTTCCCTCAGTGTCTTCAATAAATGTAAATAACAAATCCCTAGTCTTAGAAGAACTAAATTTTGTTGAATTATAGCTCCTTGCCTTTGACTGATTTTATCACACCAAAAGTAGTTTATAAACATAATTCTTTAATGGGTTCCGCACACTTAACGGACTATATCATGTTGGCAACTCTGTTACAAAACAAAATTCAAATAAGTCTTATCTGAAGAAAGTTATACTCTTGCAACTCTGTTTAGGTTTCCTTTTCTGTAAAGGAAAGAACGGACAAGGAGGTACCTTACACAAAAGACAAGCAAGTGTTCATTATTGTCCTTTACTGGCATGGTTTTGAAACTTATCAAAACCATGCCAATAAATGAATAGGAAATCGCGATCTTGTAGTTTAATGACTTTATTACCAACTTTCTCTCGACGCTTTCATTAATTCGTGCCTTTCGGTTGATTTTCCTTTCTCGCAACCTTCTTAAAGGAAAGTAGGTACCGTCAATACACTCATTACAGAAGTGGTGTGCCACAATCAGTCAAAGATTTTAAGGTTGCGTGGACTGTTTTTGAAATAAAGCTAATTACATAGATTGTAGTTTCATTGCCATTTTTTTCATTCACCGTTGCGTTACGTTGCGGGTGGTACAACGTTGTGCAAAGTCCGCCCGGATTGCTACCACCATCTTGCTAATTCAGCCGCTACGCAGCAGTTTTTGCACTGTTGTTTCAGCATGGAGAGCAAGACAGCCGGTGAAATTACTGGCACAAGAGGTATTTATCGGATTCGCATCTACAATCTCCTTGGTGCTGCGGGCCCTTTGTCGTGGCCGTGGTACTTACCATCAGATAGTACCACTGTGTCTATAGGCGGTGGTGATCACTTACCATCAGGTGACCTACTGCTTGTTTGCCTTCCTATGTTTTATAAAAAAAACGGAAACTAAAGAGGTTAAGACAATGCGTGTACTTAACTTTGAACACTTTTAGGTAATTTAAAGGCCATTCGATAATGGCCTTTAAAAATAGTATTAAATGTTCAAATACTTGTAAATGGCGGATAAGTCAAAGAAGAGATGATATTAATACAAATTGCGGTAAAACATTTCACAAAATCTTTTTCCAAGGCAGTTATACCTAATGTTCAAAATTGCCCGCATTGATTGTATTTTTTAATAAGAGTAAAACGAAGGTGTAAGTAGAAAAAACGTATCGTATATTCAATATATAGTTATGTATATAAAATTAATACGCATTATTAGTCGTACACAAGTAATAATACCACATCCACGCCATTCGGTACAAACCGACAATATTCCTGACATTTTTAGCTGCAATCAACTGCCTTTTAACCTCTTCAACGCCAAAGACCGATATATCCGCACTATGAGTTCAACGCCAAAGACCGATATATCCGCACTGTGAGTTCAACGCCAAAGACCGATATATCCGCACTGTGAGTTCAACGCCAAAGACCGATATATCCGCACTGTGAGTTCAACGCCAAAGACCGATATATCCGCACTATGAGTTCAACGCCAAAGACCGATATATACGTCAACGCGTAAAATATAACAGTGACCTACGCGCTTTTGCATAAGATTCAGTTCCATATAAAAAAACTTGTCGTGTTTCGACTTTTTGTATTTAACTTGGCGTTGAAACGGTCAAGAACAATGTTGAATTTTGAATGAACACATTGCTATCGTGAGCCAGTAATTCACAAATCATATACATACATAGGCCAATTCATACAAACTCCAAGCAAAATTTTACAAACCATTTTGATGTCGGTAGGTACAGTAAGCTCTGACTCTTTACAATGGAGTCGTGTGAAGATCCTTTTGACATATTAATAATAAAGCGGATCACTCACGTATTTTTGCGTCGGGACTGGTCCGAAACATGTCGGGCATTTCCCGACGCAAAAATACGTGAGTGATCCGCTTTATTAATATGTCTGAGTCTCACGGTAGTTTCATGTTAAAGATCCTTTTGACCGCAACTGTGTATATATATATATATGCGCTGCTGATTGTATAATTACCATCAGGTGACCCACTGGCATGTTTGCCTTTCTATTTTATAAAAAAACGCGGTAGATTTAACATTGTTCGCAAGTAGCTCAGTTTGTATAAATAGAAAACACGCGCGGTACCATACATTAACGACGCGTCTCCGCGCGAAAAATGCGATGCCAGTGTGAGAATGGCCTTAGCACTGCATAAAAATGCGGGCTATTGTGAATTGACCTTTACAGCTAAATAAATAGTGATACATTATATGTTGAACATCTTACAGAGCATCCCATTGAATAGTCAATGGACTAAAATCATGTTTTAATCCTTAATTTGGCGAAATTAAAAAAAATCACAATTTTAGCCTCATTTGATATAGAATGTTACTATATATAAAAAATGTAACCATGAAATATGTTCGCCATCCTATGCAACATACATTATCAAATTAAGGGTCTAAACTTAACTTTATTGAATAAAACTTACGAAAAGTTATTACATAAAAAACTTAAGGGTTAATGCAAATGGGATTTCACACGCCTTATCAATAAAATAAATTAATACACAACACAAACGTACGTCCAAACAACGATATCAGAAAAACTTTTAATAATTAGGCACATACGTGACAGAATCAGCGGCCGTAGAAATCAAAGCACTCTACTACCGTGTCTTGTATCTGGTACACGTGTACCCAATGTCACAAGCTGTTACACGGGTACCCACGTACAGTCAGCAGAAAAAGTAAAAATATCTACACAATCTCTTAGGGCCGTTTTCTTATTTATATTTTTTATGAGTGCAGGCCACTTTATTTCCGCCAGCCCATCAGGCCCACTGCTGGCTATTTGAACACCCGTGTGCAATACCGAATATGCAGCCCCTGTTTATCTACAGCCCACGCTGAGCTTGTCAGAGAGGCTGTTTATTGTTGTCGCATAAGGTGTGATAAAAGAAAAGAATTGCCGCCCCCTGTAGCCCTAACATGACAGCCCAGGTTTTGTTTAACCCCTCCCTGTGTCTCTGTCTAATTAGTGTCATAAGAAAGGGACGCAGATAGACATAAACTGAACTTGGCCAGTCATGTTAGGGCCACTGGACGTGCCGCCCGCGCGTGCGGGTCACGCCTTGCACGCCTGCTTACGGCGGGCCTGCGCCCCATGTCCCATTTATACTCTGAAATCGAGTGAGCGTCCTCTGAAATCTGCCGCCCCTAGGACGCTGCCGCCTTCAAGCCGCGGTCTATACGGCCTATTGACAAATCCAGGACTGGTTTTCACCACTCGCTGAAAAGTTCCTGGTATATCTAACAAATATCTGTGATGCTGTCTTTGTTTATTTAATGGACATATCGGAGGTGGAACAGGGTCTTAATGGTTTGACAATAAAGTTGTGTTTAGGTCCTTTCAACTGTAGACATATACTACTGACTGTACATTTACGGGCGTCTTCTCGATGGCTAGCACGACACACCGCGACTTGCTTTATCCCGCAGTGAGTCTCTTTCTTACTGACCTAGTACGAGAGAGATGCGCTGACCGACCGACAAGCGAGAAATGCGTGGAGCCAATATGAGATAGTAAATACATAATATTACTCATAGAAAAGTTGAATGTACGTACGGTACAAAAAATAAATTACAAATACTTAAAAGTATAGATTAAATCAAAATATATTAATTATCGATCAGATTCCATGCCTCCTCAAACCAGCCTCACAGACGCGATACACCTTACGTACTATATTTAGCAGCCTACAATATTGTCATAGCAAAGCGTATATAGCGTTGACAGAAGATTGAACATGGATACCATTGACCTCCCAAAGAGGTATAGTCACAGAATAAATATAGTACAAAAACTTCTCTTTTACAACCGCGATTAAACGAATTCCAACTTTATTCCTACGCTCAAAAAATTCGTATTACTTCATACACCATGCGCCAGGCGGCGCGAGTCAAAAGGAACGCGCCGCCCGCGCCCGCCTTCTCCCCGCTACTCCCGGCGACACGCTAGGGTTGCGCGACATTCGTTTTTAATTACACTGACACGGCGGGGGCGAGCGAGCGAGCGCGCGGCAAGCCGACAGCCTACTGCGATTTGCCTATGCCATAGGCAAGGCGGTCGAGAGTACCTACGTTGCGGAGTGGAACCCCCCTGGTATAGTCTCCCACTTGATTACTTTAGGAACTTATACCCTTTGTAATGTAATCGTCGAAAAGTCGACGACCGGATAGCCTAGTGGTTAGTTACCCTAAATACAAAGCTTGGAATCCAAGTTTGATGCCAGGGAAGGGCAAAAGTTTGTATAATGAATACAAATGTTTTGTACCAGAATCTTTGATGTTAAATGTATTTAAGTACATATTGATCTATACATATAGGAATGTATATCCATTGTCTAGTACCTACCCATAGCACAAGCGACTTTAGTTGTTTAATTGACTACGGCAATTCGTGTTAATTGTCCCAAACATTTATTTATTTAAGTGTCCAAGCAATTTCTTAGTCGATTATTCACTGTAAGAACAAGCGCCTTCAGACATGTGAAGTTACTTTAAAGCAGTGTTTCTCAACCTGGGGTCCGAGGACCTCTAGGGGTCCGCTAACCTATCCCAGGGGGTCCGCGGACGAAATAAATATTAAAAGTAAAAATGTTGAGTCATAACGACACGGCCAAGCATTTGACGGGCGTGGCATTTTTCGTGTGAGTCAAATAGACTCATATGAGTTTTGCATATAAAAGTATCCAAGCGGGTCCACGGGTCATGGTAAGGTTGCATTAGAGGTCCGCCCTTGGAAAAGGTTGAGAGACACTGCTTTAAAGCAAACACGACCTTATTCCGAAGACCCCTTTTTTTTACAATGGCTTTCCTGATGACAGATGAGGTGTCACGAGAAACGTGTGTTCTGTCCATTGATAGTTAAGTATCCGGTTAAATCCAAAGGAGTTTCAGGAGCTGCATTCTGCACGAGTGCGAACTTTTCTTAACGACGTCCTAACAGGCAGCCATGTCAATCTCCTATCAACATGTCTTCAAGTTTGTATAAAAACTTAGCCTATTCATTATCCTAAATACAAGCTTAATTTTGGCGTATTTAATACTGGATTACAAAATACTGGTTCAAATTGAGAATCGATTATTTCCAAAACAAAAATCAGGTGATGTAATGTGTTACTAGATTAATTTCACAAAATTTCCCCATCTGCGACCATCAATTACCTTTCATTCAACTATCTATTTATTGCTTAACAATCTAGCACCAGCCCGAAACACATTAGCCTCACAAATGCCAGCAAACATGTCTAGAATATAGCACCATTGCATAAAATATGGACAATACAAAGCCTATAGTCTTACAAACAAGCGGTGGGATACATTTGAACTCGATATGCCAATATATGCTGGTACCAATACCGTTACTGAGTATCCAGGACTCAGTGGAATAGCGCTCGGGGCCTCTTCTTAGCAAGGATGTGCCAGGAATGGGTCATGCCTTTACGCCGCTTTGGTGACAATCTGAAATTTTAAAATTATAATTGAAATCACCCTGTTTAGTAGAAATTTGAGCTTTGCAGTTTTCATGTTCTGTCCTGTGAAATATATGCATATAATATCCATCCATCCACATATCCATCTTGCTCGCTAATCCTGCCGCTAAGCAGCAGTGCTTGCTCTGTTGTGTTCCGGCGTCTAGAGCAAGATAGCCCGTGCAATTACTGGCACAAGAGGTATTACATCTGAGCCCTCTGGGTTGGCAACGCATCTGCAATCTCCTTGGTGTTGCATGTGCCTATCGGCAGTGGTCAAGGCTGCGCCGACCCCCCCCCTCCAGGGCCTGTGTGCGAAACCTATAAAACGCCTCTTTTTTTCACGAATCTTAATGATAGCGGCGTCCCTATTGCCTTGGCGCCTGTGTACGCCGTACACTTCGCACACAGGGGCGGCGCGGCCCTGGCAGTAATGATAACTTACCATCAGGGGACCCACTTGCTTATTTTCCTTCCTTTGTAGTATATATAAGTTATTTACTTACTTATTGAACCGAATATGACACTACTATGTAATTATTTTAAAATACTTAACATACCCATGTTCTGGTGTGTCTGGCATATAAGGTGACATCCTGAAGTCTCGGCTGTGAGGTGTCTCTATGCCAAACGGGCTGTACAGTTTCGCTGGACTCCTGCCTAGTACCTGCAATTGTTGGTAAACACAAAACACATAATTACCTTGATAAAAAATGTAATATGAAATAAAACAAGAATTTAATTATATAGTTTATTTCTTTAGGTAACAAAGTAAGTCTCATGACTCGGAAAATCAACCAATTAAATCAATCGTTTGGGTCTCCACAGATCCAAAAGATTGACTTGATTGGTTGATTGGCCGAGTCACGTGGCTATTTTGTATACCTTATTTTAAGTACCTAAAGACATAGACTATAGGTACAAATATTTGCTTCATTGTATACTAGCGGACGCTGCGTTCGCGTGGAATCAGTAGGCTTTAACAATAAGGAATCATTTTTTGAAATTGGTTCAAAAGATCCAGAGATTACCCCATACATACAAACAAACAAAGTTTACCTCTTTATTATATTAGTGTAGAAGTGTAGATGATCAACAACAACAAATACTCTTTAGTGTTACATCACACAAGGAAACAAACAAACAAAATAGAAAGAGGAAAATACATAACAACTTTAAAATCAACTTAAAAGAATTCTTCTCATCAGATTTCTAACAAGCAGGAGGTAAATTTTCTGACATTTTTAAGTGCTTCTTGTAACCCTAATCTCTACAAAGATATTTTGACTTTGAATTACCAGAAAATCGTAAGTATTAGGCAATTATTACTGGTTAGCAGTAGTTAAGTCCAGTGGTGGATTAAGCACCTTTAGATGAGAATAAACAGTTTCTTTAAAAAAAGAATTATTACTGTACTGCAAAGAAAAAAATGTTTCTAATATTGTCACCCCTAAAATCTGCCATCCTCGGCTGAAGCTAGTGGCATAGCTTGGTGACCATAGGCCCTGGGGCAAAAAAAGTGGGCCTATAGTCAAATTTTATAAAAAGATACATGTTGGACGGAGAATATTCCCAAGTAGCACACAAGCGCTATAAAAGCTGTATATTGGCTGTATAAAAGTGATCGCTTCTATACAGCGGTTATAATGCTTGTGTGCTACCTGGGAGCTAGAGTAGAGAGATGCTGGCCAGGGGCCCCTGAGCTTGAGTGTCCTGGGGCACGGCATTGCCTAGCCCCTGGGTAGCTATGCCACTGGCTGAAGCCTATTCAGCCTGCTGGTAAATGTACATAGAGCTAGATGTACATACTTAATTAAAATAAATCCCTAAAGAGGTGACAAAAGTAATTTACCTGCTTTTTCTTGGTAACAGGTGTCGATGGCGTTCTACAAGGAGATCCAGTCTCCGCGAGACGATGTCTGCGCCTTCCACCTAGCCTGAAATGCTGAAAGATAATCCACATTGAATCTCCCAGACAGAACCAAGATTCATCATTTATGCAATAAAACGTACCCAGAAATCGCGGCAAAACCCCTATGATTATAAAAGTAGTACTAGTAGTTCATTCTTAATGTAAGTAAAGGCGAGAAATAAAGAAATATCGATTGTTTTCATGCTTACTTGTGATAAGTTGCCGAAAGTATTTCTAACACTTCGAAAAGTCCTCGATATCTTTTCGGCGCCAGACTGTAAGGCACGACGGGAGTTAGCGAAAGATTTGTTCTTAAATAAGTTGTTATTATAACATCCATCGACGTTTCTGAGGCTTTCTCTGGCCGGTGAATCGATCGCGGAATCCGAGACAAAGGGATCCTTCATATTGTATAAAATATGGCCTGCAGCACAATAATTAGCTGCTCACTATCGAAACTTATTACTCGTTATAATGATATAATATTATATCTAATTAATACATTTTTCAAAAGAAACTTAAAAATCAATTACGAACGCTTGACGGCTTCGTTCGTTCGTAACGTTTTTCTTTTTTTGCCGTTAGCCGCCCTACACACCGATATGTCCAATGCACACAAGTCAAGCTCAAAACAGGCTACTTTAAACTAATACCGCATTTACACATTCGCGTCACAAACTAAATAGAGAACTAACGTTTTTGTGATTCGCGTATTCGTGCAACCACTCGTGGGAGCGAAAGAGATGCAAGGCAGCAAACCGTAGAAAGAGAAGTCTATGTGAAACGCAAATGAGTAAATGCCATAGACTTATTATGTAAATGCAGCATAAGAGTAAGAGTATCCAAGCATGATTCAAGCGTAGTTCTTTGTCTGTGGTATTAAGCCGGTTACACATGTGTTAAGCTGGATTCACGATAAAAAGTGAGTTTTATCGTTACTTTTCATTGTGAATCCAGCTTAACATGGTCAATAAACTGACGGCACATCCATTTGGACTGCTTCCACTAATAATGCTGCACCGTCTCCCGCTATCGACAGATATTATTTATGATATTATTTGATCCAAGGTGTAGGCAAGGGGAATTTTGGAATCTCTCTCGAATTGCTTTTGCCGACCCACTGATTTATAGTACCTATACTAAAATATTTTTGCTGGTTATCTTCGGTCCAGCGCTCGAAACATACTTTGAGAGTGTTGGTAAACGTAATAATATATCGTCAGGCGCTGAGTAACTCGCAAAGCTACAAGTCGTTCAGCGCACCTCTGATTCAGTTGTCGCGTACCTCGTACGAATGTATGCAAGTTACACGATACCTAGGTAGAAAGGCATACAATAGGACGCTTATTAAAAAGAGGATTTATGTATAGGTTGGCTGGATGATGACATGATGATAAGTCTGTCTGTAGCTTATGGTCAAGCCAGGTTCAAATCTTGCGAGATAACCACGAGATAACGATATAATTATTGTATTTTCAAATCTTTATCAGTTTGAAGCTTATGTCAGTCTGTTGCCTTGTAGCTTCGGATCCGGTAAATTTTATTGTAGAATTGTTGCTATGATATTTGTGTTAAAGTATTTACATTGCGTAGGTAGGTAATTAAATTAAATGTGCCCTATATTAGCCTTATTGTTCGATAGCCACATAGATGACCTTAAGAACAAAAAAAAGCAGTAGAGTAAATAAAAAAAATCGAGATTTAAGTTCTAAATATTTTTACAGTTACACGAATCTAAATTATATACTATAAATAAATAAACATATCAATAGTAAGGTAAAATTGAAAGAAGTTTTTTACTACTATAATTTGTGATTTATTTAAGAGCCTCGTTGATGCATGTAGTAATCGATAACAGTTGAGAACGCTGCGAAGCCCGCTGCACCAAATACACCTGCTCTTAGACCACCTGAAAAAAGAAAATGAAAAAATATATTATGAAATTAATTTCATATAAGGCTGCAGGTAATTTTTTGCAATACGCAGATGAATTTTTGCTAATCGTATACCCATACTTGGATTTTTTTTTAAATACTAACTCTCCCCCTTTTCAGCTCCAGGTCTAGGAGGGGGAAAACCATAGGGACGGTAGTTTCAGGGGGCGCCAAAATTATAAGTTAATGTGTTTTTTTAAGCTACTAATGTCAAACGCCGGAGAGGGGGCGCCACTATCAAGTTTGTACCACGGTACGAAAATATTGACGTGTCCATTTGGACAGCTTCCACTAGTTATTGTTATGCTGCTTTGTATCGATAACGTAACTATCGAGTTCCGTTATCGATGTTTGATCTTGAAAATAAGTCAGTTTGGTAGTTTTGCATTCTTAGTGGAAGTAGTCCAAATGGACGCGCCGTCAGAGACCTGTTAATAGCATTGAAAGTAGTTCGATCAACAGGGCGGCATTACTAGTGGAAGCACTCAAAATAGATGCATTGTCAGTTTGTGCTAACTTTACACACTTATCA
This sequence comes from Ditula angustiorana, assembly GCA_963691745.1. Lineage (NCBI taxonomy): Eukaryota > Metazoa > Arthropoda > Insecta > Lepidoptera > Tortricidae > Ditula > Ditula angustiorana. The sequence continues at coordinate 2,472,276 of OY829492.1, read as the reverse complement.
AGAAGTGAATACGGTAAACAATGTCAATTCACACTCTAAACCATACAGACAATCTTCTTTTCATAACCCATTCTATACTATAACCTTTTAAATCAAAAGTTCTAATACCTCTTAACCCGATAAGTCCCCCCGTGACTCCTCCAGCATATGTTCCATTCTTCCAGTCCGATTTGCCTCTAGCAGTCTCTATGCAGCACTCCACTCCAGAAAACACAGCTCCAAGCATCGCAAAGTTCTTAGCATAACCTAGCATGGCTGTTCTCATTTCTCGTAAAATTTCTCTGGCAGTTTGTGTTTGCTGTGCTGTTGTGTCTGTTACGTTGGGCATTAGGGAGGAGGTGAAGAGGCCGACAGCAGCTCCGAGACCGTAGCCTAAGAAAGAAAGGATTGTTAACAATGTTTTACATCCCTTGTTAAATAGAAAACTAAGGTAGGATTCAGATGTGAAAAATACTGATCACTCACATATTTACTTAAAGTAGAGTTCTGCTATTAGTCCATAATTCCCACTAATCACCATACTGGTTGCAAGCTTTCATGCAACTACGGACCATTACCTATAGTTTTTGCAAGTGCTCAACTTTATAAACCAAGAACTGCTCCATAGGAAAGTCAGGTATGACTTCACTTTAAAATTATGCAAGTGATTAATTTATTTCAAGTGCTCTTTATTCATCATCATCATCATCATCTCAGCCACAAGAAGTCCACTGTTGGACATAGGCCTCCTCCATGGATTTCCAAAGTGGCCGGTTGGAAGCAGAATGCAACCAGCGCCTTCCTGCCACCTGTACGAGGTCATCGGACCATCTTGTGGCTGGTCGTCCTACGCTGCGCTTGCCTATACGCGGCCGCCATTCGAGAACTTTCCGACCCCATCGGCCATCAGTTCTCCGTGCTATGTGCCCTGCCCACTGCCACTTCAACTTGCTAATCCGCTGGGCTATGTCGGTTACTTTCGTTCGTCTGCGGATCTCCTCATTTCTGATTCGATCACGCAGAGAAACTCCAAGCATAGCCCTCTCCATAGCTCGTTGCGTGACTTTGAGCTTTCTTATAAGGCCCATAGTAAGCGGCCACGTTTCAGTGCCATAAGTCATCACTGGCAACACACATTGATCATACACTCTCGATTTCAGACACTGAGGTATATTGGACAAGAAGACATTTCGCAGTTTCCCGAACGCTGCCCAGCCGAGTTGGATTCGACGATTGACCTCTTTCTCAAAGTTGGACCTGCCTAGTTGGACTGTTTGTCCTAGGTAGACGTATTCGTCAACAACTTTGAGAGTTGAGTTTCCTACTGCTATTGGGGTGGGCACTACATGGACATTCGACATGACTTTCGTTTTGTCCATGTTCATCTTAAGGCCCACCCGTTGGGAAACCCGATTGAGGTCTTCGAGCATCGTGCTAAGGTCTTCCATCGATTCTGCCATGACTACTATATCGTCGGCAAATCGAAGGTGAGTGATGTACTCGCCGTTGATATTGATGCCGAATCCTTTCCACTCCAGAAGCTTAAAGGCATCTTCCATTGTGTTGGTGAACAGTTTCGGAGAGATAACATCTCCCTGTCTCACACCTCTTTGCAATGGAATTTCCTCCGTCCTCTGGTCTTGTATTCGGACCGACATGGTGGCGTTATTGTACAAACACTTCAACACTTCGATATACCGATAGTCAATACGGCATCGCTGGAGAGACTCAAGCACCGCCCACGTCTCGATCGAATCAAAGGCCTTCTCATAGTCCACAAACGCTAAGCATAATGGCATGTTATACTCCTCGGTCTTCTGTATAACTTGCCGCAGCGTGTGGATGTGGTCTATGGTACTAAAGCCTTTTCGGAAGCCGGCTTGTTCGGGAGGCTGGAAGTCATCAAACCTGCGTTCGAGACGATTCGTGATGACCCTGGAAAACAGCTTATAAACATGGCTCAGAAGCGAGATGGGTCTATAATTCTTCAGAAAAGTGTTGTCCCCTTTCTTGAAGAACAGCGCCACCACCCCTCTGTTCCATGCTTCTGGCGTTGCACCTCCGAGCACCACGGAATTAAAGAGCTTCTGAAGGACTTTAAGTACTGGTGTTCCACCCGCTTTCAGAAGCTCTGATGTGATTCCGTCTTCGCCCGGCGCCTTGTTGTTTTTAAGCTGTTTCAGGGCCATCCTAATCTCGTACAGGCTGATGTCCGGGATATCTTCGGTATAGTGTCGGGTCAGCTTGGCTCTTGGATCTTTGGCCAGGCTGCTAACAGGTTTTGAGACCGAGGTGTATAACTGTCCATAGAACCTCTCAACCTCCCTTAGCACCTCTGCTTTGGTCGACGCTATACTACCGTCCTCCCTCTTCAGCTTCGTCAGCTGGCTCTGCCCAATAGACAAGTCTTTTGCGAACACTTTGGAGCCTTTATTCCGCTCAATCGTCTCTTTAATACGATTTGTATTAAAGGTTCGGATGTCGTGCTCTTTATTGCTACTGGTAAATACATAGATACAGTGACTACTATGCTGACATACTGGAAGAGGTATGAAAACATGTGAACACAACCGAATTGTATAGAATGTCGAAATATCGACAGTGGAAATCTCAAATGTAATAAGGGACATTAAGGGGCATGTCCCTGATGACATTTTAGATTTCTAGTGTCGATATGTTGAGGCATTTATGTAAACCTTCTCTATGCTCTGGTATATTTAATGGAGAATACACATCCTTGAGCTAAGAAAAAACATGATTTGATGATGAATGTGACATAGTTTGCACTAGAAAATCAGACCTAAATTTGCAAATACAAAGCTGCGTTTTGGAAAACTGATCAGTGGGGACAAGGAAAGATAATGGGGGATGTATTTATGACAGTTTCATTCACAAAGCCCTAAAAAGTAATGATTTGTCTCACCAACAACACAACTAGTCAGTGATTTGAACGGGCAGCTCTCAACGGCGGCTTCGATCATTTTCTCTTCGTTAGTTTTAATCACAATGGGGCCAAGGAATGGTGGTATTATTATGTTTTCCCGATATCTGTAGTTATTTCCGACCAAATATTTAGCGAGTGAATCGTAATCATTTTTTTCGTGAAATCTAACCAAATTGGGGTCAGTTGGTGGTGCTTTCGTAGTATATTCAGACATTATTTCTCAAATTATTTAACTAAACATTGGAATCAAACTATAGCTATTTTTTTAAATAATGTTAAAAACGCGTAAACTTTATTTACGTAAGTAAGGGCCCCCATAAATAACCTAAAAAAAACTGTCATCAGCTGACTGATTGACGTTTTTAAGACGTTTTTATACCTTTTACAACAAATAAATTCTGTTTTTTCAAATGAACTGATAGCAACACTCAAAATCAATTATTCTACCCGCCTCACAACCGCTTGAGTGGGATGGCAGGACTCGCATTAAAAAGACGCCTAGTATTACCATTAAAGAAAAAAAATCAAAGAATGAGAAAAAAAATACACGACCTCCGCTTCACTTGTGTTTTTTTCTAATTTTACTGTCAATAAGCTGATAATTCGATGCATATTTTGTATGCAACAGTTATTTTGACTTAATATTGTGCTCTATTATGCACCAAACTATCGTGGGGAAGGCTCGAAGTGCTTCAATTAACTAAAATCAATAACAATCCGAGACCAACAAAGGTACGCTTGTGTTTGCTTTTGCTCAGCGTATAACCTGTGTTTTGTGCTGGCGTCCGGTTGGCGTCTGTCACGGCGATCGCGAAACTATCCAATTAGTCTTATTTTGTAACAATAACGCGGTTAATATGTGTGCTTGTGTTGTCGCGGCTCGTGCATTAACGTATGGTTTGTTATTTTAGTTGCAAAGATGAATTATGAAACCGAAAGAGCTATGAACCAGAAGCGGTTGCGTATGGACGGCGAGCCGGGCCACGGTGTGGTCCAGGGGAACGGTTTGCCGCTCAATTACATGGGTGAGTACCTGTTTACACTCGGGCCGCAATGAATAGCTATAAACACGAGTTTAAGTGGGTCAAAGTTAGACATATGATTGTTATTGTATTGTTGTAGATAATGGTCACCAGATACCATACCAGCCGTATGCTGGGGCGTATAACACACACTACCCGCCCCCGGATGCGTTTGCGGCGTATGGGCCGCCGCCGCCCGGGGGCTATGCCCCGCAGAACCTGTCCTATGCTCCCCCGGCTCACCAGAATTACCCGCACCACCAAACCTTTCCGCCTCAGCAGCCTCCGCAGCCACAACTGCACATGCCGCAGTCTCACATGGGTAAGTTGTGTAAGTTATCGGACAATTTCTATTTTTTTTCTATTATTATAAATTTACAGTGCTTATAAGTCTCTTGCTTGAACTGCGCAGATACAGGTTATATATAGTGCAGGTATAGGCTTAAAAATTAAGAAAAAACAAATGTCTTGAAATCTTTTTTTCCTGTTTTTTCTTTGGTGTACAGTAGGGGAAATATATTCACGTACCACCTTAGAACCCTATCGCAATGACGGGACGCGTTAAACGCCACGCTATGTCATGCAAATGTCGTCCGTATGTCTCTTCGACTAGGTTCTACGGTGGTACGTGTTTCAATTTCCTTGACTGTACCCCAAATATATGTATCGGAGTGACTGCCCTATGACTAATGTTGCCAGGTCCTGTGTGTCAAATTTATGATAAGGGTTAAAATAATCAGGACTTTTGATTTCATTTTCTATTTTTTGAAGAGTATTAAGTTGCTATAAATTTCTCTTTCCCCTAAAAAACAGAAGTTTTTGAGAAGTTTCTCTAGCAAAGAAAATTGTTTACAAATAAAAGAAGACTCATGATTAAGGACCACAGACTGGTCCGAAACATGTTGAGCATTTCTCTACTTAAAAATATGTGAGTGATCCGTTTTATTAATATGTCCGAGTCTCACGGTAGTTTTATTTTAAAAAGAAGACTGAAAACGAAAGCAGACTACTAAGACTAAGATTAGGGATTATGCGTTTATTGTTAGAGAGATTATTGTTTATGTATATTATAATATAATGAATACATAAAGCAGTTGTTTTGTTAGATATAGCATGTATATATGTGTGTGTAAATCTCTCTTTGTTACACAATTATTAAAATAAGAATTTACAAGAAAAAATTAATTACAAAGACAAACTTATCCTTTTTAGGCATCTCTTCCAGATTATTTATATATAATAATCAGATAGATTATAATAATCAGAGCTGCTTTATACATTTTTTTAAACATTAAATAATGCTTTTTAACAGATTAGGTCCACAAATTAATAAGCAACAACAATAGCAATCACTAATTATACTAATGGTAATCTAAAAAGAAATTAAATGAGTATGCATTTATCTTCATGCTATAGCATTTTTTTCGTTGTAGTGAATTTCTTTAACCCTATTTCAGGCTCTGTTGTAGTTTCGTATTATCATGGCCAAAAATAATAATGCAAGTCAAAATTCACAAGTTTATTCCTATTTGTGTCATATCATGACGACGGTAAGGTTGAAATTCTGAATAAATGTATGTGGTCAAAGCAACACCTCTGCCGAAAAAGGAAAAAAAAGTCCTGCCATTACCCTAATTTTTCTTTGTGTTGTCATTACATAGCTTTTTAATTTAATAATTTGTATGTTAAACATTTAAAAATTATTTAAAGAAAAGTTTTTCTTCAAACAAACAAGCATGGTTTATGGAATTTATTATTTTTTATTTCTCGTGGTATAGCAATTTTCTTAATGTACTGTCAAGGAAATTGAAACACGTACCACCGTAGAACCTAGTAGAAGAGACATACGCATGACATTTGTATGACATAGCGTGGCGTTTAACGCGTCGCGTCATTGCGATAGGGTTCTAAGGTGGTACGTGAATATATTTCCTCTACTGTACTATTAAATTAAGCCTTTGACAGACACTGTAAGCATGGCCCTTTGTCCCCAGTCCAAGGCTACGGGCCGGAGCTGGTGCACAAGGCCGCGTGGGCGCCGCAGCCGCACCTGCTGCCGCCGCTGGACGCGCAGAAGCCGCTCGACGTGAAGCAGCTGAAGCCCGAGATCAAGCTGGAGCCCTCTGACGCGCAGAAGAGGTCCCACCCGGATAGCGAGATGATGGTAAGGTCCCGCATGTGGTTGACGGCCGGATAGCCTAGATTAGTGACCCTGACTATGAAACTTGAGGAACCGGGTTCGATTCCCGGGAGGGGCGAATGTTTGTATGATCAATACGAAAGTTTGTGCCCGAGTCGTGGATGTTATATGTATTTAAGTATATATTTATCTATATAAGTATGTATATCTGTTGTCTAGTACCCATAACACAAGCAGCTTTAGTTGCTTACTTTGGGACTAAGTCAATTGGTGTTAATTGTCCCAAGATATTTATTATTTATTTATTTATGTAGTGTATGTAACATAGCAAATCTGAAAGGGTCTCCCCACACCAATCGACGCGAAATCGGCTTTAGCCGATCAAAAACGCTTTATGTCTACGCAATGAGAGCGAAGTAGATGTCAATCGGCTCGGCCGACGTTATTGCGCGAGCCGATTGACATCCACTTCGCTCTTATTGCGTAGACGTGTTTTTTGATCGGCTAAAACCGTTTCCGCGTCGATTGGGGAGACCCTAATACGGTATTCCACTCACAAATCGAATGGCATAAAAGTGTAAATTTGTTGTAGACAACCATTAAAAATGTTGTTATGTCCAAAGAAGTAGTAAAAAAAAATAGATATACATATTAGAAGTTACAGCGATTCAAAATTACAAAAATTATGATAAAAAAAACTTTTTTTGTTTCTAAATATGCTCATTCAAATAATTAATAGATTCAGGCGTTACTTCTCGGAGGTCCATATCAACAAACTGGCACTGGTTTCGCGGAGTAGCAAGGTAATTTGTTCCAGTTTGTTGATATGCTCATTCATTTTATTATGAGTCTAATTGGTTACAAGCTGACAGTATTAAAATAAACGCGATTTAGTGTTGACTCCATACAAATTTCGAGTATGACGTCACGCGCGCTGTATGCAACGCGATGGAGCGTCGAGCGCTTTCCTGACGCATGCCTGTTGTCGTGTTATTACTCGTGATATTTCGAAAAATAATGATCATAGAAGAAAACTAAAAATACAGTTTTTCTTCTTTTAAGAAATTCTATCAATTTCGGAAATAAAAACAGTCATTAGAATACCGTATAGTGCACATTTGACAAAAATGCCAAACTTGCCATTTGACTTGATACTCTTCAGACGGGAAACGCGATATCGGGTGATATGTTTGCAGCATAAGCTTGGTATAAATCAAGCTAATATATAAAGCTGAACGTTTGTGTGACTTAAATTTACGTAGCTGGTCGAATTTGGATGAAATTTACATACACATAACATATACATACAATAAACATAGGGTACTTTTTATTCCGTAACCATTTACATTTCAAGTATTTTTTTATATTTTTAGAGCGGAGGAGACTTGGACCAGCCGAAAATTAAAATCAAGACGGACATCTTCAAACCCGACGACCTTGCGGCCAGACCCGAGTTGGAAAAACCTCATGGTTTGTTTTGTACATTACCATTATACCATTATGGCGTTTAGGCAGGGGGGTTCCACTCCACATTGTAGGTTCGCTCGACCGCCTTGCCTATGGCATAGGCAAATCACAGTAGGCTGTCGGCTCGCTGCGCGCTCGCCGCTCGCCCCCGCCGTGTCAGTGTAATTGAAAACGAATGCCGCGCAACCCCAGCGTGTCGCCGGGAGTAGCGGGGGGAAGGCGGGCGCGGGCGACGCGTTAGTTGGTTTAGTTTTAAGAATCTCAAGGGTCCCACTGAAAATCAGCGTCTCGGTTTTACCGAGGCAGTATGCTGAGTGGGGCCCTTTTTGATTCTATTCAACACAAACTTTGTTATAATTGTACTTTGTGTGATGTGTGCATTTGCGTGTTTTGTGTTGAATAGTCTTAAATAAATGTTTCTCTTTCTTTCTTTTTTTCATTTGACTCGCGCCGAATGACTAATGTGTATGAAGTAATATGAACATTACCTAAATTAACATAAGTAGGCTGTTCATATTTAAATTCATCATCAGCGCCTTCCTGCCATCTGTATGAGGTCATCGGACCATCTGGCGGCTGGTCGTCAAGTAAGGGGACAATATTTAGATTACCATAATATGAATAGTATAAATGATAAAATATTACTGTTTGTTTGTAGATGTTTCACAAAAATCCTTGGATGCTTCCAAACCTGCTGAGCCGCAGAAAGGTATGAATTTTCGTATTAGTTACTTAGTTAATTCTGTGTTTGAATTAGTTACTGTCAGTAGGGCGATGCTAACAACTCTATTTCTTTCTAGATGACGGACAGCCAAATATAGGTGTTGAGGGAAAGTCGGGAGAGAAGCCTACAGGTAATTTAGAAAATTATTTATTTATTACATACATACATAAAATCACGCCTGTTCCCCGGGAGGGTAGGCAGAGACCACGGATTTCCATTTGCTACGATCCTGATATATTTTCTTTAATTTTTAGACTTTTTTTATAAGTTACGAAGGCAAGTATGCAAGTGGATCATCTGGTGGTAAATGATCACCACCGCTCATAGACACCCGCAACACCAAAGAGATTACAGATGCGTTGCGCACCTAGAGGGCTAAGATGGGATACCTCTTGTGCCAGTAATTGCACCGGTTGTCCTGGGGCCTGTGCCACAAAAATTACAAGTCCTACAATTTGACATATTTGTCACATTTTCGTATGAAAAAGTTAACAATTATGTCAAATTGTCGTACTTGTAATTTTTGTGGTATAGGGGGCTGCTCTCCACGCCGGAACACAACAGTGCAAGCACTGCTGCTTAGCGGCTGGATTAGCGAAGAAAATGGTGGTAGCAATTCAGACGGACCTTGCACAGGGTCCTACCACCTGCCATTTAGGATCACCCTTTTGTTTTATAAAATAAAAAAGTGATAAAGATTTGAACCTTTCGTAATTTCTGTTGAGGTAATTGGTTTGGTTGTTACAGAGGCGAGCAAGCCGGAAGGCTCGGCGGAGGGAGCGGGCGATGCTCAACGCGCCGAGGTCAAACCTGCTGACAAGAGGTACGCTCCACAACTGACAAGGTTGACAAACTGATCCTTAGCTTCTTACGGTTCGGTACCTGTGAATAGAATAGAACCCTTATAGGATTGTTGTCAGTGCGTCTGTCAAGACAAGTAACTTCAGCTTTTGCTGTAGATGTTTCATATAAAGTTTGAATATTAGGTTCGTTATTGAAATAAAACAAATAAAGTGGTTTCTATCGCGTGTATAGTAACGAATCTAAGTTCCGACGTTTTGAACCCTTTTCAGGTCTCATATTCTCAGGCTAATTGTCAAAAAATAGTCAAAAAGATAAAGTCGCCCAATTTAAAAAATATATATTAAAAAATTCAAGATAAAAATTAAATCGTTTAAATTAACCCTTATTCAGGCAGAGGTATTTTATCGACATTTATTTTAAGTTTTGACCGTATTTTTTATGTTATGATACAAATTGGAATATACTTCTTTGAAATTTTACTTTCGTTATAATTATTGACTAAAACGCAACGAAATTGCACCAGTTTTCTTTTTTTTTTGTAACCTATCTATATTGATAGGGCCTGGGTTATCCGGGGAATCAGGGTTAACGCAAAAGACTACAAACTCTACCAGCGTAAGATAAAGATGTAAAATATTAAAAAAAAGTTTGTTTGTCAGTAGCGAGGAAGACAGAAAACCCTTCAGCAGTCCGGACTTGCCCAAGTCCGGGACCCCCAGCAAGGCTAGCACGCCCGGCGGCATCGAGGTATGTGTTAACTAAACATTTGACATAGTTGACGACCGGATAGCCTTTTTTTTTTCTTGACGTGGTGGGAAAGCTTTATGTCTTCCCCCTGCCTGGAGCGGCTCGGGGGATATGTGGGACTCTCCCCCCAAAGTGGGGGGCATACCCTAACTAAAACCCACCACGGCGTCACCCTCAAACCGGCTTACTAGCAGGCGTCGTGGGACCTACGACCGGATAGCCTAGTGGTTAGTGACCCTGACTATGAAGCTAGAGGTTCCGGGTTCGATTCCCGGGAAGTCAAATGTTTGTATGATGAATATGAATATTTGTACCCGAGTCTTGGATGTTATATGTATTTAAGTATGTATCTATCTATTTAAGTATGTATATGTGTTGTCTAGTACCCATAACACAAGGTTTACTTAGCTTGGGACTAGGTCAATTGGTGTGAATTGTCCTGAGATATTTATTTATTTATGTCTTACTGGAGTCTGTTCACGAGGCTGGCGACGAAGGAGCTTCTTATGTGATCTGTACCTTTACTGATAGATTTTAACGTTTATCAACAACCAATATATAATGAAACGAAATACGAGATCAAAAGTTGGGGTTTACAGATGACATTATCTGAAGCCTAATGTCATCGGGCCTTGATCTGTCTCGTCTTAAAGATTGATCAAGTGAGAAGCCTCCACACCACATGATATGGCTCCTGATCTGACCTAACATTCACCAGATCAAGGCATCTGTAGACCCTTTTGATTATGGATTCCATTTCAGAGTTTATTTCAGAAACGGTGATCTTGACATAGTCGGGGAATGAGTAGAAGGCCTCCGCGTCAAAGCAATATGAAACGTATTATGTATCAAATAGTGACTGTCAGGGGCTCTCCGTTCGTTCTCTGATTGTATAGTTTGGGATATATGAATTGTGTGTCTGTTACCCGAGCCATATTGTCAGATAATTGGGTTGGTGACACTTTAAACCAAATGGCGTGAAAGTGTAAAATTATTGTAGATCGTCATTTTTAAATAATATCCACAAAAATACGTATATGATGGGGGCTACACCGATTTAAACGTAGGTAACTTATGCAACAAAGAGCCCTTTAATTTTTTCTTTTCAAAATGTATTTACTTATCAGCAGTCTGGCATAAAATCAAATAAATCGTATTGTAGTAGTAATCATATAGGCGATTTATTATTATTATAATAAGTACGATTTAGTTTCACTCTCCATACACCGAACCATCAAATTCGAAGCCGAGAGAGAGAGTCATTTTTCGAAAGGAAAGTATAGAACTCGCAGTATCTCGGCGACACATCTATCCCTCTCGAGCGTAGACAACGTCTCCGAGCTCCCTCTTCGACGGTCGGCGAAGTCCGCCGCCGGCGGCGCTGCCCGGTCTAATGTCATGATCGGTTCCCGGTCAGCCGAAGAAGCGCGGGCGGCCGAAGGGCTCGACGAACAAGCCCAAGCCGCCGGGAGCGCCGCGCGCCGCGCCGCCCGCGCCGCCCGCGCCGCGCGCGCCGCCCGCCGCGCCGCGCCCGCGCCCCGCCGGCTACCAGTACGCCGTGCGCCCCTTCCGCAAGGACTTCTCCGGCATCCAGTTCAGGAGGTGAGCGCCCGGCGCAGCACGATGGGGATAGAATGCACGCAGAAACCTTCCCTATAAAAATCCGTAAATGACAGTGAAAACCGCATCAAAATCCGTTGGTTGGTTTAGGAGAAGGCTGCCGACGATACACTATAAGCATTTTGAAGAGACTGGAAAAATAGCGACTTCACTTTATGCTATGTAAAGATTAGGATACCAGTTTGCTATGTCGGTCGATATACTCGAGGCGGTATTATTCGCGCGAGCGATACGCGAGCGCGATCAGGCAGCAGAGTGTGTAATGATCGATGCCCACGCGTTTCATACGACGTTTTTGAACACACTTGTGTGGAAAAAAGACTTGTAATGTTATTAAATTCTACGTTGGTATTTGAAAACCCACTCTCTCTGGTTAGCTCTCAAGTCTGAGCTGTCTATGGTTACTAGCACAAGTCCATTTATAATAAAAACTAACACCTGGTAAAATTAATAATTTTGGTAAACTGAAAAGTTTTGAGCCTAAAGAAAAACAAAAAATAACACTAACACGTAATACTCGCATGTTTCTTTGTCATCATGCACAATTTTTTGTTTTTATTTTGTCACAATATTTAAAATTCGTGACGCTAAAACTAAACGAGACCACGAGCTTGCCGGAATCGTGTCAGCTAATAGCTCGATTTGATACTAATAAGGGGCCAACTACACGGAGCGAGTTCTCGCATGCGAGTTGCATTTCATTGCGCGGCTCGATCAATCGATCGATCACATCATACGTCGGTAACCCGCAATGTAATGCAACTCGCATGCGAGAACTCTTACCATGTCGTACAGTCAAGGAATTAAATTTCCAACCCACCTAAGGTTCAATAGCATTTAGCAAACTGTCACCATAAGAGCTATAGAGCAAGACGTTAGTTTGACATATTGACCTTAATGCATTGCGAATGTCAGACGACATTTCAACGAAATGGGTAGGGAATTAAATTCCTTGACTGTACCATGTAAATGGCCCTCAATACTCGAGCGCCCCGTTAACGTGTCCGGCGGCAGGCGCTGGAGCGACGACTGCCTGGACTCGTCGCACATCCCGAACGAGGTGTACTTCGGCGACGTGCCGGTGTCCATGGAGGTGTTGTTCAACTACTACGACGCCAACGCGGAGCGCGAGCGGCTGGCCGCGCAGGCCGCTCAGATCGCCGCGCAAAAGGCCGCCGCCGCCAAGCTGGCCGCCGCCAAGCTGCAGGCGCGCGGCATCATCTCCAACGAGGTCAGTGTTGCCAGCGACGACGGATCCTTAGTGAGACTAGAAGCATTTATGTCCCACTCGTTTCGGACCACATTCAGCAGTTCCCAAAATGGCCGTTCATCTGAACGACCAGTTCCCAGAACGATCACTTCAACATCGTTCTCAGATTGACCACTCACGAAAGGACCGTTTCTTACAATTTCGTATAATAAGCTACTGTATTGACTACGTCTCACTCTTTTAGAATAAACATTCCCATACTCACCACTATGACTTCACGATAATCACAATGGCAAGCGAAAGCATAGTTTAGCTACCGAAATAAATATGGTGCCGAAATCGGTTCTTCGGATCGACCGATATAGTGTTCGATTTCTAATGTCTAGACAAACATGGTTATGTAACCAACCATTGTTACTATGATTATAAGGGTTTAGCCTTGTTTACCGAATGTTTCGTTTCACCGAATTTTATTTCTGCAAGGATATTTTTTTATAGGTAAAATACAACCTTAACCTAACCTACACGACTTCAGTAATAAACGGAGTCGATTAAATGAAAATTCTGCGAACGATTCATTCGGTGAACCATTTCTCGACGAAACCCATAGGGCTGAATCCTGCAATTGGGCCAAAATTCTTTTTGATGCCTATAAAAATGTCCCTTGTACATTTTAACGCATATTTTTTATTTATCCTGATATTCTTAAAATAATATGTTATCTTTAAATTCGGAATGACATACGCATACCCGAATGATGACTGTTATAAAAATATTTGGGGTCAGAATAAGAAAAAAACTATTGTTTGGTAACGCAGTGGACACTATTCTTGAGGAGTCATGGGGACAGGTAACGCAGTGGTAATTTGGGTACCAAATGAGAATTTTCTGTAATAATAAACCCAGGATGGTGGGAAAATTCATAATAAAAATTGGGGCCCGGTTGAGAACTAACGTAATATTACTAAGAAAATATTTCGAAACATCTACAATTTTGTAAAAGTGCTTATACATTTTTAATTTTTTTTTAGGCACTAAAAAGAATTTTGGCCCAATTACTAATTATTATTCAATAAGAATCTACTTAAAATGGTTTGTGTGTTTGTATCAGGTGACGACGGTGGACTCGTCGTCGTCGGACGACTCGTCCGGCTCGTCTGGCAGTGACAGCGAGGATAGCGATGATGTAAGGGTAAAATTGACATTTGTTACTAACACTTAACACTGCGTGACGTCGGGTGGAGTAAGTTTGTTTCCCTGACAACCTGCTTTCGCTGCTTGCTCTGTTTTGTATTGCATATATGCACTGTTTAATTGTGTTATACGTGAAGGATTTACTATGCACGTCATTACGGTACTCGTCAGCAATCGACCTCATTGAGGTACTTTTCAATTTATAACTTATAATTAAAGTAATGATAATAAGGCTTAGATGCTTACAACTTTTCTGCGATTGCATTTTTTCTCTCTTTTTTACGTGGGCAACTGCCATTATGTCTTTACTTCCTAACTTGAACACGCAGGACGCCTGGTTTATTTTATGTTGCTGATTTTATGGGGTTTCACTTAAAAAATGTATGCTTTGATATGATGTATACTTTTGTATTTCGTATAATTTTCAAATGTTACAAAATGCAGTGTTAATGTGAAAAACTAATTGTTGTATGCCTTGGTTTTCTGTTGTTTTTCTCTGAGTGTTACGAGAAATATTATTTATTCAGTATGTCTTTTTAGTTTTACTTTTGATTGCTTACTATTTTTCAAATATTACTGTTGCTTGTTGTTGCATTTAGTTTTTCGCAATTTTCTCGAACCAGGGCAGGAACTTGATAATGGCATCCCGTCTCCAATATTTGACATGAATACTTAAAAAAGCTTATTATGGCTATGGTTAACTGACCACTAGACCCGGAGCTGTTTTTGCGACTAAGCAATTATTTGTCAGTAAATTATTATGTATTGATAAAAATTTCAATGCTCGTCAAACGTCTCAAGATCAGGTATTTGTAGCTCATGTAATTGTGCTTCTATGTTACACTTAATAGTATCAATATTTAAAACTCCAATTGAATTCACTATAATCGCTAAACATAAACATGTCCGTGTGTTCGGTCAGGATGCGCCCCTCAAGCGCGGTCCGGGTCGGCCGAAGGGTTCCCGCAACTCGGCGCCGCGCACGCCGGGCGCCCCGGGCGCTCCCGCCGCGCCGGGCTCCGCGGGGCGCCGCGGCCGCCCGCCCGTGCCGCCCGAGCTGCGCCAGCCCGGCATCACAGACATGAAGAAGTTCTGCAAGGCTGCCGGCATCCGGTTCGATTACAAGAAGCTTGTTGAAGGTCGGTTTACAGTTCGATTCGATATTATATGATGGTGCTTAGTCGGTAAACCGCGGAACCCTCTTAAACTGATAACTTGGGAACCTTGAGCATCCGAGAAACTACTACTTCTAATTCTACGAGGAAATGATATCGGTTTCCACAAAGTGTTAGAAGCATAGTTAAGCTTAGCTTTGGTCTATAGGCGATAAGTTCTCTCAACTGATTGAAAGAATTTGCCGCAGTCCAGGGTGAGACCTAGGATCGTCAAAATGTCAATCACAAAATTGTAAGATTGCAAAAAAAACTTTCAAGTTCTTCTTCAGGCTCTAAATTGATTAGTTCGACTGTTAGTGCTAACCCGTTCCGTTGTTCCAGGCTGCACAAAGAACAAAGAGCGCGTGGGCAAGATGATGGACCTGCTGGTAGCGGCAGGGTTAGACGGGAAGCCGACCCTGGAGAAGTGCAAGGCGCTCAAGCAGGCCAAGATGGACAAGAAGGAGCAAGAGAAGCAGGCCAAGAAGGAGGCCAAGGTCAAGCACAAACCCGAGCCCGCGGAGGGCGAGGGCGACCCGAGTAAGTTATACTTATACTTACCTAAAATGTATAGAGATAAGTGTACATCTGTTTTGTTTTGTGACTTGTTATTTTTATGCGTTATGTTATGTACAATAAAGAGTCACATACATACATGCATGCATCCCTTTTGGTCGAAGGAAGAAGGACTCTAGTAGATAGTATTGCAGGTCTTAGCGTTTACTAAACAATTCCGATGAACTCCAAATTAATGGATTAACTTGTTGCTAATTGCAGTACTTACGTGCTAGCTAGGAACTAAATTCTATTTAAGTGCGATAGATGATTTTCTGTTTCAAGTCTCTAAAATTTGTGTACGTAATCCCCCCCTAAGCACCTCTTTTGGGAGGACTATGGGAGGTTTCAGTAAAGATATCATAATAAGGGTTTGAATTATCATTTCATAATTAACTGTAACGATAAACATGCAAATAACGTCTATGGTTAAATAGACTTTAACTTCACAAAATAAGCGTCAACTCAATTGCGGCAAAAACCCATCCTGCTCACCTCATTTTGGGGGCTTATGGGAAACTTGGATAAAGTTTGCGAAAACGTTTTTGAACTTTCCGAAAACGAAGTACGTGCACATTATCGGAGAAGTACAAGCAATCTACTATACTAATGATCTTTAAGAGTGCTTTCGGCTCTGCAGCATCGCTGCACCAGCTGGCACACTCACGTGACTTTGGTCGTGCTGCGTGACCGCCACACGGTCTGCTGTAACGAAAGTCCTCGTGACGAGCGCGTGTTTGTTGCAGCGGGCGAGGGCGCGGTGGCGCGGCGGATGACGCGCGGCGCGACGGGCGTGAAGCCGCGCCAGCGCATCGTGATCTCGTCCGACGAGGAGGACGACACGCCGGCGGCGCGCCGCACGCTGTCCAAGCTGCGCTCCAGTGTCAACGATGACTCGGACTCCGACTAGGTGCGTGCCGGGAACTCGTCTCTGTGACAGCAGGAGGTCCACGTTCTGGGAAGCCAGGGAGACTCGGGGGAAAAGTCAGTGAGTTTCGAGATGGTCAGGGAATGTCGGTGAATAGGCGGGGGTCGCCTGGAGAATCAGGGAAAACTTGAACTCGTCTCTCGCCGTGACAGCGGGGTGTCCACGTTCTGGGAAGTCAGGGCGAGTCAGGGAAGCTCGAGGTGGTCAGGGAAAGTCGGTGAATTCGAAATCTGGAGAGTCAGGGAAAACTTACACTCGGTGTTAGGCACACGCTTTCCGAATTAGAGTTCTTTTAAAAAAAAGAGTTATGTAAAAGAATTTTCGTCTTCTCGCGTATTGTACAGTCAAGGAAATTGAAACACGTACCACCATAGGACCTAGTCGAAGAGACATACCCATGACATTTGTATGACATAGCCTGGCGTTTAACGCGTTGCGTCATTGCGATAGGGTTCTAAGGTGGTACGTGAATATATTTCCCCTACTGTACTTATTGTTTGGTTTACGAAAAACCTCACGTAAATAAACCTAACAAATAATGAAACTGTTCTTTATTAAAATAAGGAAAACTTGCTTAAATATGGATATGGGTTGGTCAGGGAAATTAGGCAAAATGGTCAGGGAAAGCCAGGGTTTTTTTTGTAATTGGCTGTGGACACCCTGGACAACTTTTTGTGACGCCTGCTGGCTCGTCGCGTCCCTTTTAACAGAGATATTGCCTCAAAGTTTCGAGGGCCAAACATAAATTTAGCTATTCCTTACAGTTATCTTTACCAAAAACTTTGTGGTTGAAGTAAACCGTTTTGCTGCAGGTAATCCTCGAGTTCTCAGCCTGGTAGTGGCCCGACATGACAATACGCCCGCGGTCGGTCGCTACGGAACCTCTAGAAAGTGCTTCGAAAGGTTCACAGGACTGTTCGGGCCTATTGGTGCCCTGGTGTGCGCGTCGCGACCGAACCGCGACTCAAACGTTCCCTTAACAAGTTACTAGTAGGTGTGATAGAGGAAACTGAAAGTGAGTATGAGACGCCGGATCTTTTATCGAACTTTATCGTTTTATCGAATTTTAAGCATGATTAAAAATTTAATATATAATATTGGTTCTTACCAGCATCAAATGTTTTATCCGTAACGCGAAAACACTGTACGAAACGATTGGCAGCTTTTAATTGTACAACTATGTTTTATTCTAATGCTAATACGACGATCTCACATAAGTGTAGGTTACTATTTGTTTAAAAATTGCATTTCAACTAATATTACGTGACGTGATTTTGCCTAAATATCTGCGCTGTTGCCGAACGGAGGACGGAATATGTTGCGAGAAAGAGTAGGTATCTATACAGTAGAGGCGTGTTGTTAAAAATAACATTAGCCCATATCGTGATTTTGTTTACCAGTGATGTTCAATATCATAGTAGTATGGAATAACTTTATGTTGAATGGTCAAGGATTGTGTGGAGTGTGTCAGTCGGCGGGCGGCCGACGGAGCGACTGTAGGACGTATCCCTCGCCTACTAAGTAGTGGTAGTGTAAAGAAGCTTTATGTGAGGCACGCGTACTTGTTCATCTGTGCCTATATATGTGAAACTATATATATAACTTACGTGTGTCGTAACTGAATGTTTTTTTATATCAACATATTTTTTCCATTTATTTACATAGCAGAATATATGTTTTGTGTGGAGTCAAAAAAATTATACTATAGTTTTAAAAATAAAAATATTAGATTTACTTAACACTTAATTGGTAACACCAAATGGTCGATAGTTTAGCTCCTGTATATACGAGAAATACATTATTGTGTGTCCTACCTTATTTTTGTACAGGTTTGATGTTGGAATAATCAAGCTTTTGTATATACGCGGGTTTCAGTATCAGAGAATGAATATTGTCGTTCATAAAATGTAGGAATGCTGCGATTATCCGCTTTTAAGGGTAGTCGGGTGTTGCCAGAATATTAATAGAGTAGCTGACTCATTATTCTTCTCAGTTGAAACTACTTTCAGATAAGATATCGATCGGGAATGAAATCTAATTGGTAGGAAAAATATATTTCAATCCTTTTATCTTTGAATGAAGATTTTAGTTCATAAATTCGAAGGATATATCACGATTGTTTATTCAATGTTCGGTTTCAATTATCAATTTATGTGCATTGATTAAATATACAAAATTAATAAGTAGTGTAAACTACTTAAAT
Source organism: Ditula angustiorana (assembly GCA_963691745.1). NCBI lineage: Eukaryota > Metazoa > Arthropoda > Insecta > Lepidoptera > Tortricidae > Ditula > Ditula angustiorana. The sequence continues at coordinate 2,453,585 of OY829492.1, read as the reverse complement.
ATGAAATCATTGTACGCATCCAAGTTCTAAATGCTCTAAATTTATATGAGTTTCTAATTTTTTTTTATAAACAGGAACAATAAGTCTTTATACACATCCATTCAAATTAAAAGCTCAAATTGCGTGATAAATTTTTAAAATTATTTTATTCAACGCACTTTATTCACATATCCGTAAAGAACTGAACAGCGTTCTTGCAGAATTAATTTTTTTATAACTTTGTAGCTTAAGATAGTATTTCTGTGCAAAAATGACACAAGAAGGTGAAACAAAATCAGACACTTTTAACAAACAAATACAAGTATGTATTTCATAAAGTGAAGCTTGACGTAAAAATATATCTAAGAAAATCAAGAAGTTCTAATTATTTTATGTATAAGAGAATTAAAACACTTTTATTGTTTTTATAGAAGGTCAAGAAACGTATTATTTCTCTAATTAATTGACTATTATATTACATTTGTGACGGTGTATTCTGATGCTGTAAGGAATCTCAAGAATAGCAATATACTATCTAAACATAATATTCTTCTATTTATTCGATGCCTTTATAAATAAATTGTCTTAAACTTTCGCGATTGTCACATTTGTTTATATATACGAGACTTTATTGCACAAAATATATGTTTAAGTTATTTGTTTCGACGTTTTGATCGTATTTCAAAAGCCGTGGTCACGAGTTTTGACTGATGTGGAGGGCAAAGAGCATAAATTCACTATCGAACCAATATTCTAAATGTATGAAACAGCCGCCATTACAAAGTGCATCAAACCTACTTGTGTTTCATACAAGAAAAGACATACTCTTTATTGAAAGGCACACGGAAAACAAATATCCGTTAAATACAACAATTTACAAATTAAACAATACATTGGCAAGGTTGAAAGGAACCCCCTGAGGGCAGCAATGCAGTTGGGAGGGATTAGTAAAGGGGTTAAGTTGGGTCAACCTGGCCCCCCGTTGCATAATAATTTATAACTAGTAATACAAGTGGAAATCTCTTTCTATTAAAAGTTGAATAGAGATTTTCGCTTGTATTACAAGTTACAAGTCATTATGCAATAGGGGCCTTGGAGGGTATTACTGTTGAGAACATCCGAAGATTCATTTAGATAACTTGCCAATCATTAGATTACATGCATTGTTTTCCTGATGTCCCAAAAATATGTTAATTTTTTTACATAAACTTTGTTAAACTACAAGACAAAACAGCAAGATGACAGTTTATTTAATTTAATTTATTTTATTTATTTAAATCAAGACAATATACTGTCCCATAAAATATGTAAAAGAAAATGTTTGATAATACGATACAATTTATTATTTATACAATAAATACAATTTAAAAGAATAACATTTAAATTTGTATGTTACGTGTGACCTAGTTTCAGGGTCCAACATCTATTCGTTAAAACGAAAGAATGCGACTCCTTTCGGCCAGAATTTATGCTTCTTGAAGGTCGATAGCTGGTCTTATATTCATCTTCCTGGTATTTTTTTTATGTTTTTGGTTTTATATAATTTGACATTTTATGCAATGTATATTGTAGCTTTATATTGACTGCATTAATAATTACACTAAAGATTCAATCACTGCACGCACAGTCAATCAATTTAATTCTTAGGCCACTGTAGAATGTCGTTGCAATGTGTCATCGCACATATATTATGATTATGACATTTATTGTGGAAAGGTTCCACAGTGGCGTATGTATCAAATTGGTTGACTGTACTTTTTAGAGTTCGTTGCGGGGAGCTGCAATACGGTTGAAAAGTTGAAAGAAATAAAAAATGTATTTTGTGCAATGAAGCCTATATAAATTATCAGACATAAGTAGAAAATCATACTATTGATTATCCCTAATGAAATAATAACAGAACTGATTTAATGAGAAACTTTAAAATTGCAATTGGCGTTCTGTGGTCTCTGCCTACCCCAAATAGAGACAGGTGTCAGCCTAAAACTTTATATTTAATACATAAACGCGCTCTATATTATTTTGGTCTCGTAATGCCATACAAAAAAGTTTATATTTTATCGTATTTTCAAGTTTATGCGGTATCAAATAACACGCAAAACGATAGTTTCGGTAATGTTTTAAAGTACCTACAATGTAGGTAGGTCCTACATCTATATCAGCCTGTACTAACAATGACTACATACAATTGCTGTAGCTAAAATATTTTAATAATTTTATTTTGGCAGCTGTCTACAGGTATTTAGACCAATATATCGCTAGATGTCACGAAACATTTGTACTTTGCTACGGTATCAATCAATCAAAAACTCAGATTTGAGTTTAAAACTTAAAACGACACAAATGAGGTAACGAGCAGACTTAAAAGCACAAAAAATTCCTCGTACTCTCATAGGTCATTTGACTTTAAACATTATTTACATCCCAGTTCAGTGAGTTTTAGGGTACATTCTTTGATCCATAGTTAACTCAACTAATAGTTAAAAATCTGTCATCTGTCAAGAAAACAGTATGAACTGTATAACTTCTTAAAACCTAAATAAATTAAACATCATTGAATTACGGCAAGAGCAAAATTCTGCCTCCAGGCACTAATTCGGCCTAATTCTGCATTCTGGCTCCAGTTTTGAAGATGTCGCCCAGCACTGTATTTCAGTTTATTCCTATTGTTAACTACACAAAGCTTATGAATAAATTGTGCGGCATGAGAATAAACAAAATTACAAATGCATGCAAGAATACACTGAAATTACATATATCAAATAACAAATAGAAACTCAAAAGTAAAGTTAGTAAATGGCGGAAACGTCGAGGTAAATCAACAATATACTTATATCGCGTTAAAGTCCCGACAACGTTCTAAATATGTCAAACGTAAAGCTCAAAATAATCACCTAACAAATATAGACAAGTAAAACTTGTAAAAACTATGAGATGTCACTATCTGGTTCTTGGTTACCAACTTATTACTTGTAGTTTAGTTAAATACGGATCAAACAACGGGCCCTATTGACTCAAAACTGGCTTGAAAACGAGATTTCGTTTTATTTATTGTCAAAATAGAATACTGCCATTGATTTTCTACTAATTTTATCAAGGTAGTTCGGATCTGAAATCATTTGTTCACTGCGAATGTTTTTCCAAGCACAGATATCTTTATTGGCTGTTTCTGGGGTGCAATTTTTGAATATCACCAGTTGACTAGAGCTCACCAAATTGGCTGAATTTCTATGAAAAACGGCCATTTTGGTGAGCTTTAGTCGCCTGGTGAGATTCAAAAATCGCACTCCTGGTCTTAAAACTTAAAACGGTTGTAGGTGAAGTCCAAAGCGTTGAACCCACTTGAAAAAAATCATTAGTGTCTATTGAAATAATTATTAGTGGAATTGCCTTGTTGACAAAAAAAAAATTCTTTATTTTTTTTCTATCGAAATAGAAGCCTCACAACCTTGAACAAATATTAACAAAAGTTACCACAGTTTGTTCCTTCTTCCCTTCTTATTTGCGGTACACTAATGACATTTTTAGGCGGGTAAAGAATGCTGAAATTCACTCGTGTATCCACTTGTCACAAAATACACATTCAGTGACACCAATCGGGACGAGTTGCTGTACAACTCATATTGAAGTGCGACAATGTAAAATAATGTCGTTTAAACTCACCGCGTGCAATAATTGCCCGTTGTGGCGCGGCTTAGTTAATGACGAATGTTATCCGCCAATTAGATGACTGTCAAGTACGCCTTAGTGGAATTTGTTGATTTGATTGGTCAATATATTAGTTGGACTTGGTTGGATTGGTCGTGTATAGGCTGAAGTCCGGTAGAGCGTAGTTCACTTTGGTAAGGTGGCGCGTAGTTGTAACTATGGGGTTAATGTAACGAATGCATTAATCTCACTTTCAGCCATATTTTTTGTGGAAAGAAAAACTAAAGTTGACACACATAAATCATAGTATCTTTACACAAAAAGCTATGAGACGGATGATTGGGCCATTAAGACTAACCAATTACCCTATGCCCCATAGTTATAATGGTCCCCGGGTCACCGTAACTGCTATTGCGCGATATGTTGACGACTTTCTATTTGTTATTAAAGTTTTAATGTAAACTGTGTCAAAATTAACTTTCGTTTACCGCGTGTGATATGGTGTGTGGGTCTATGAATAAAAATAATATCATTTTTAACATAAACTTTGTACATATTAGCCGTAGAGCGTAGGCATAAGTTTCCTTAATATTAATTAGAGTTATGTGAAATATGTTTAGACGTGTTTGTTTTACCATAATAATCGGCCACGATGGACACCACGATAGTACTACCCCAATGGTGCCTTCTGGGCCCAATTTCATAAACGCGACAGGCGACAGGTGGCAGTGACAATTCGCCGTAAATTACTATGTCGACGAGTAACGCTACAGACTTAACATGATTGTGGGCAAGCAATGTATACCGAATTGTCACTGTCACTTGTCGACTGTCGCGTTTATGAAATTGGGCCCTGGTGGTCGAACGATTAGTCAACTCGAGTATGTATAGAATATGCTTTTCGCTGACATTCTGATTATTATCGTTTTATAGTGTTATGTTAAATTATGTATACAACACGATAATTATATTAAAAATATGTTTATACCCGACGAGGTACAGAGTATGTGCATTATAATTCCTTGCCAATAAATGAGGCGAATTTATTATATACTCAATAAATGTAAAATGCTGTTTTTGTTTACATTTATTTATGATTAAGAATTAATGTTTTAACCGAGCACATCACATAAATATTACTGGTTTAATTAAGGCTTTCTATTTGTTTACATATACTGAGTAGTGACGTCATGAATTCTAACCTCTTTAAAAAAACATAAACCCTATTTTTTTTGGCGGTAGCCTTAAAAAAACCACCGATCAAGAGCATGTGCAGTCGACCGGGTAATTACCCGGCTTGATCACTTTTGAACCTTTGTAATACCGTCGAAAAGTGGTTAAGCAATTACTTGGCCCAGTATACCCATTTTTAAATCAGCTCCTTGGAACTTGTGACGTCACTGCTCAGAAACCAACCGTTTATCAACGAGAGTTGCTACTTCCAACTTTATTAAGATGAAACACTTTCTTTCATATCCATATTCATGACCAAGTGATAGTTTCCCAGTTATATCGTAGCGTATTTCCTTAACCCTTAAGGGTAATTTACATGGTGCCAGTTCTCGCATTCGAGTTGTATTACATTGCAGGCTACCAAGGTACGACGTTGTCGATCCACCGATCGAGTTCCGCAATGTAGTGCGATTGGCATGCGGGAACTAGTACCGTGTAAATGGGCCTTTAGGGTGGTTTTGCAGTCGGACTTGCGCCCGCGCGGTTTTTAACCGGCCCTGCCCACTGGCGTTGGGTGTCGCAATACTTTGTTTTTTTAGGATGAGAAATTGGGTAAACAAAGAAGCAGCGATCGTAAACCTTTTTAGCTTAAAGTCAAAAATTTGGTGGGTTTCGGTTTTCACATTTTTCCACACCACTCGACGGGTTTTGACTTCGTCCATTTTTGATTAAATGTAACAAGAATAACGTAAACTTAAATTATAGCAAGCTAGATTGCTTAAAAACAAATATACAGGTATGAAAAAATCTTCCGCAACAAATACACGACATCCTACGGCCGTAGCCCCAAGTACCAACCGCGCTGGCGTAACCGTGCCCGCAAAACCACCTTTAACCAAACGTACAGTTCCCGGCAAACATCTTGAGCACTGACCTTGCGCAGCAGCCGTTTCTAGTACAAATGTGTATGAGCAAACGTACCCTCCACCCGGTTTATGCTCAAGATGTTTGCCTGCAACTATATTTTAAAACTTAAGAGCGATAATAAACTTCGTTGTGAATACCTTTAAGTTCACATATCTTTGGCAATTAATCCCTTATTTGGTTAAGGGTTAAGTACAACCTTTGCAATATATTTTAGCTTCCGTCGAAGCGCGATTAATTAATGAGAGAAATAATTATAGTTCATGTACATCACTTCTTGTTACTATGAGGGATAACACCAGGAATCAGCAATAGTTAGCTTATAATTATGTGTAATTGTAATAGTACTTTCGTGCGTTGGCTCGCTCACTACACTGGATCGCTTATTTATTAAGGTGTCAATACTGTCAGTGCAATAATAAATATATATAAATTGACCTGTACCCTTACCATGAGTTTCTATCGAAAATTCGTATTACGTTACTACAGTCGATAGCGGTTAAATACGCTCCCATTTGTCAGTGAAAGAGTTAACCATAGTCGATACGGTATTTTTCGATGACATGTGTCAAATTTGTGACTCATGGTACCAATATTCTACGGCAACAGCTACAAAACGTTAGACACTGACGTTCAGATTTCGATAGGTAATTTACCGTTGGACTCATACTAGCGATCTTTAGTTATCTAAGTGAGCGCTAGAGGCGCTGTGCAATTTCCCATACAAATCGTTTTACGCTGTCGCTAGCGAGTATGGTTACGGCTAGGTGCACTGTACTCATGGTAAAGGTACTGTATGCGTTTCTGCCACGCGACAGTAAGGTATGTACAGTTCGTGCGTAAGCGCCGAAGAAAGGCTTGAAATTAGATTTATTTACTTATTACGGCATGAAGACTCCGTATTCGTCAACACTAACGCGTACTATACTGCGAGATCGTTGGGCGTTTATGCTGATTTATGCTGAGCACTGGGCAGATTGGAGCACAGTACTAATACAATTCGAACGCGCACGTTGAGACCGCCGAGGACGTTAAATTGTATTAGTACTATTCTACTACCTCACTGTTCTGCCCAAGTGGAAAATCAGCATTAACTGGTGCCCGTCTTGGTCTAGATTCCTCTGAGCTCGCATGCTGACTGTGCCCCAACTCAAGTACTCACTTCGCCATACTAGCTGTAAAGAAAAGTGGATAATTATGTAAGTGAACTCACCGTACGTCTCGGCTCTGCCTGACCTCAAGTTCCAAGTCCAGTGGTACAAATTAATGTACGATGTTGAGAATCCCTGTGAGTCTAGTGCTGTACTTTTGTACCACACGACAGATGTCAAGTTGTTCTCTAATGTATGGGGGACAGAGAGAGCCTGTGGCGGGAAATTATGCGTCAGTACAGTCAGTAATTATACTTACAAATCGCACGCTTAGTATTAAAGTGCCCATTTCTGAATAATACACGTCCCAAAATACCACCTTAATTAAAAGACATAGGGTTTAATTTTGGGAAATATCATATTTAGAATTGAGTCGCTTTAATTCTAAGGATGCGAAATGTTGGGTACTGAGAATTAAGAATTAAGATGGCTTTTCACCTTATACCTTAAACAAGAAAGCATAAGTCATAAGTAAGGCTAATTTTCCGATCTGTTTCTTTTCTGATCTTATTCTATTTACAAACGTAAACGCCATCTGTGCTTCCACCGAAGAACCAGTGATCCAAACTTAAACAAGAATCTAGGGTAAACACCCCTTTTATTGGCACTCAAGGTACCAGATATTGGCTCCTAGTTTTTTAAGGATTGTAACCCGTATTGCCTTAAAATAAGATTGAAAGCGTCCATATTTGGAACAGTGCTGACAATATTAGTGTTTACCCTACGTACGAATTATATTTTCTTTAATATTGCCTTTAAAGTCGAATCTGTTTGGACCTGTATTTCTGTATTTTAGTGACAGTGAATGACAAAGATCCAGTGTAGTTAGCAGAGCAGTTTTGTAGGAGAAAAACCGATGATTTGTAATTTGTATTTGTAAATAATTTGGCTTGATTGTGATTGGAATTTGACATGATAAATTCTAAATTTGAAATGTGTAAATATACGTAGCCGTATGTAAGTGGCGGTGAAACGAGAATTTGGTGAATTTTGCTGCTATATTTATTTGCAATAAGTGATTTTTTTTTGTAAAAATACAATCTTTGGGATGTAGAATGCCATATGTGATTAGTTTAGCTACACGAAGTATTTTTCAAATAAAAGTATCTATGTATACATGATATAATCTACATTGTTTTATTAAAGCTTGGCTACTTTTTGATACAAAATCTAAAGAGTTGTCAAAACGAAAAAGTGAAAACCCTTTACCAGTTGATATTTTCTTGGTGCTTAAGGTGCTAGATATACTTTAACAGTCACTTGTAACCGAACAGCGAGCATTTGCCGTTTGCTGCTTGCTGCTTGCTGCTCGCTTTTTTCCTATTAATTTTGAGAGCTTTGTAACATTCGTTAGGATGCTCGTTACAAGTAAATGCTCAGGTCTATCAGCACCTTTACGACTAGGAATGAAGGATGGCAAACCCCTTTATCCTGGTAGTATATTTTACCCAGCGCGGCAGAATTTTGCAGTCGTTAGAACGCTCGTGTGCGGTCTCGGCACCTGAAAAGGTTTCCAGACAAACTCTACGAAACAGATCTTGATTCCAGAAATCACTAAACTGAAAGAAACTTTCGGAGCTTCATGCTCACAGAAAAAGGTGCGCCGTTCATCACATTTGTTTCTTAGCTTTTGAAGTTGACAGAGTAGTAATAGGGAAATCGGCATTATTGGGAAGCTGTTCCAATAGCACGACACATCGTGACTGCCTTCGTCGCTCAGTGCGTCCCTTTCTGACTGACCCAGTAGAAGAGAGACGCACTGAGTGACAAGTGAGGAAGTGAAGCAAATGAAGGTAACCGCCACAATCACTAAGACAACCCTGTTTAACTAAAGTCGATTTAGAGAGCGTTTACGATACCAGCTTTAGTAGCACGCTAGCGTTTATCGCGCACATAAATGCTTCAGTCCCTCTCGCACACGCATTCTGGTTAAGGGCTTATTACACTTCGCGGTATTCAGACAGTCTTACTAAGATTTAGCATAGTTGTAATAAGAGTTAGACCGACTGAATGGGTTCGGCCGTGCTTAGACAGTCTTACTAAGACTGTCTGAATACCGCATAGTGTAATAAGCCCTTTAGAAAGGAATATGTGCTTGATGTCATCGATAAAAGCTAGCGTGCTAGGCCCAAGGGAATAATCAATTATAGTACTTGAAGAAATTTTATTTCCTTAAAACATTATCTAAGGCTTTCCCCAGTAATTCAATCGAAAGGAAATTGGGGAAATTTTGCTATTCATAGAATCCTATTAATAGCAAAGAAGTTACACGTTGATTGTAACAAATAGACACTTCATACGAGTGGGATAAATCCATAAATCAGCACGGTGGTACCCACTTCACGTTCGCGAGTCGCATATCGCTACTTGTTGTGAAGGATTTACCTTACCTATTGTTATTTATTATGACGCATTGATGACGCAGCGTAGTAATTCGGAAACGGAAGAAATGCGAAAAAAGTCAAAATCATTTTTTTTTAAATAGGAAGGTAAACCAGCAAGTGGGTCAACTGTTGGTAAATGATCACCACTGCCCATAGACACCAAGGAGATGGAATACCATTTGCACGGACTGTCGTGCCCTCCATTCCGGAACCGAACAGTCCAAGCACTACTGCTTGGTGGGTTGATTAGCGAACAAGATGGTTGGTAACAATTCGGAGGGACCTTGCACAAGGTCCACCGGCAAAGTTTCAGAAATCAATGTTAGAAAATTTACCACTGGTTCTGGTTCGGAAAAAACCTCTGATGAGAAGACACCGCGGCAAGCAATTCAATGAATAAATTAAGAAAATTACAATGTTGCTAAAGTAACTAAAAACCTAATGTACTGACACCTGGTTTTCACAGGATTCTAACCACTATTGCCTTATAAGAGTTTGAACGGGGTTTAATTGGAGCGGTGCTGACAATAGGAAGAAATTTCCACTAGACCGAAGGAAAATTTTGCGACAGGCTACGAGCGTAGCACGTAGCGCTACGTGTTTGAAAGTGTTCAACATTCCTGAATAACCGGTCACGCTGGGGTTTTAAAGTGTGAATAATAAAAGGAAAATACATTTATTTGTAAGTTTTACCTGTACACCTACATAAATTTAAATGTAGGCATTTAAGTCATTGAGCGGAACATACAATTTGAAGTATAAAGTAACAAAACCTAAATAAAAAAGGTTAGTCAATAGCTTATACTACATTCAGTAAATATCCGCAAATCCCATGACTTAGCATGACTCGCTTAATCTAATTGTAGAAAATTGCTAAGAGCGATACGAAAAATCGATAAGTCTAGACTGTGACTATAATTAAATTTATTTCATACAAGACTTGTTAAATTCCAGACATAGGCGACCCTGTAATCGCTCGGAGGCGGCCACCGACCGGTTTTTGAACTCTGCAAGCCCGTTTACGTAATATCAACCCTGGAAATGAGGTTAGGAGCACGTTACGTAACCCCAGTTTTGGGGTTAGTGCAACGACGGCCACGCTGTTGGAGTTGGAAGACTTCCTGGAGCATTACAGCTCTGGGGAACTCTATGGAGATCGTATCAACAGAGTTTATAATTATTTGCGATACTGGCCGGTAACGCAGCGGCCAATGGCGGCTCTCGCCGGCGACACACCTCCGTGGGATTTATAATTGGAACGGGCTGCGCGCGCCGGCAGTCGACGCGGTATCGAGCGCCGCACGTCAGTGTCAGTTGTCAGGTGTCAGCCGGGGACGGCGGACGCGCGTGTGTTTCAGTGAACAGTGCGTGGAGCTCGATCATGGCTCTGCTCAGACGGTTGGCAATCAACGCGCCGCGGAACGTACGCGCCCTGGCCTCGGCGCCGCCGCCGCCAGCGCGAGACGAACTCGACCTCACCTTCAGCAGCCCCAAAGATGCGTTCAAAAGCAAGAAGACCAGCGAACTGGTGCGAGCCTACCTCGTCTACCAAATATGCTCGGTCAACTGGCTCGTCGAGAACAACGACATGGTGAGTCGATCGATAAGCCCAGCTGGTCTTACGTAAGATTGTATGCAGCACGCCGGTAAACTGTAGTTCGGAAATAGCTTTGAGATTAACTCGGGGCCTTGAAGCTCTTTCGATTTTTAATGGATTTTTTGCACGGTTGTGGCGGTGAGTTCAATGGCACCGTTAACTTGCAGGCTTAGTGGCGTTTTTATTGCATTGTTAGCGATCGATCGTGTCAGAAAGGAGGGTATTACGGTGATTGCAGTTAGGCAATGGCACCGGTATGAATGGGAATGGATTTTTGATCGGTAGAGGGGCGCATGCGTTCCGGGGCGGGAGTCTAGACATCGGGACACCAGACGGGACTGCTACAACTTTATGTAAGCCTGGTACATGAATGGATCAAAGTTGATGGAAATTCGTAGGGAACAATAGTTCCAACGTGCGACTGTGTCGCGACATGGTCAGGGATGTGGGTGAAGTGGGGGCATTGAGATGTACGACTTCCGACGATTTAGCCGGCGATTATCGCGTCCCGTTCCACGTGGCGGCGTTATATCGTCCATTGTTATGTAAACCGATTATGAAAATTTGCTGGGTAGTACTGAGTTTACGACGAACCTTGAATCTCAGTAGTAAAACAGGACTTGCAAATGTTATAAAAAAAGGATTAAACCAGTGTGAGTGAGTCCTGCCGCACTTGCTATTTAAATATGTCCGGTTATGATTCTCGTTGCTGCTGACAAATGGCCTCAAATTGATTGGACTACCGTATTCTTGTTATTCTCACTTTTTAACCGACTTCAAAAAAAGGAGGAGGTTTTCAATTCGTCGGGACCTTTATTTTCCATAAACAAAAACTCTGTTTACTGTTACACTAGAAGGTACAGTCAAGGAAATAGAAACACGTACCACCGTAGAACCTAGTCGAAGAGACATACGCATGACATTTGTATGACATAGCCTGGCGTTTAACGCGTCGCGTCACTGCGACAGGGTTCTAAGGTGGTACGTGAATGTATTTCCCCTACTGTACATGAGATAAAGATATTAATAAAATATTAATAATCATCTCGAGTAAAACAGCATAATGTGCACCGTTAGTATAATATAGAGTTGGCATAACTGCAACAGTTATTTTAAAAATTTGGCAGCTTCCGAATGAAAAGTGCAGATCTCTCAAAAGTAGGTTAGTAGCTTGACTCATGACAATGACAATTTGTACTAGACTGACAATGGCTTGTATAAAAACGCATTGGTGCACGGCTACCACTGGGAATGGAACTCTGTACCTCACGACTCATATTCCCCCCTAGCCTCTAGGCCACTAACGCTACATTGATACATTTTATTTTATTTGTATTTTAAGTTGTTATTTAGAATTTTTATGCGAAGTACCTAGAGTTTTACATACATAAAATGTAGGGAGATTGGCGGTTCATATGAATGTATCGTCTTAACTGACTTGAACTTGTTTTTTTTGTAAACATACTTATTTTAATGGTTACATTTTTAGACTTAATTTTTTTACCTAATTATTAAAAAACGTCAGCTTCGGTTCAGTTGGAATTCGATTTGGTTTCGATTTACATATGCACTTGAATAATACTTCATTAATCATTATCATTAATAATGAAAAAAAACCAATAATTTTTCCCCATATTAGCAAAACAATTGAATTAAAATGACATCCTTATTATTCCATTTTTATTTTTGCAGTAGTTACTTATTAAGTATGTTATTTATTATGTAAAATGTTATTTAATCTTCTTCCTTGTGAATCATGATCATGCAAGGCTACCTAAACCAATAGATAAATAGCTACCTACTTGAAAACTGCTCTTTTATTGACGTCATTCATAATAAAAGTAATTTCAATGGGTAAATCCCTTCAAAGGATAATTTTGCCTTGGTACAAACTCTTGTAGTCATTTTTTTTTGTATAATAAAGAATTTACATACGTTACATACATATCGACAGGAATATGGCATGTGGTCAATTATTTGATATGATAGATCTGTCCATCTTGCTCGCTAATCCAGCCGCTAAGCAGTGCTTGCACTGTTGTGTTCCGGCGTGGAGAGCAAGACAGCCGGTGAAATTACTGGCACAAGAGGTATCCCATCTTAGCCCTCCGGATTGGCAACGCATCTGCACTGCAGTCTCCTTAGTTATGCGGGTGTCTGTGGGCCCCATTTGCTCGTTTGCCTTCTTATTTTATATAAAAAATAGATTTATTGAACAGACTCTTGACGACTAACGAAGTAATGATAATATCACGTCTATGATTTCAATGATTCACTATCCTTGACTCTGATCAATCTAGCCAATTAAGTAGCTTCTGCATCAAATTTGTAAGTACAGTAAGCAGCAGAAATAGGTCACTCAAAACGTTAAAAATGCCTACACAAGATGTGTCTTGAGCAGGGGTCGGCAAAATACAGCCCGCGAGTCATCTGCGGTCCTTTCCTTAAGGGCGTCCAGTGCACCTAGCACGAATATTCTCGATACGCGTTCAGTCGTTCGTAACTCAGTGAGTCTCTTTTTAACTAGCCCAGTAGGAGAGAGACGCAATGAGCTAAAATCAAAGTGGAAATATCTTTATTCAGATTAGGCTTACAGGAAGTACTTTTGAATGTCATGAAATTTACCACCGGTTCGGAAAAAACGTCTGATGAGAAGATACCAGCAAGAAACTCAACGAAGTGCGTGCGCGTTACGTACACTGAAAAAAAGTGACAACCTAACTAGTTTGGTTACTCGTGACTTTGATTAATGGTAATCAAAGTTCGTTTAAATAAAGCAAAACTATTTGCTACTGATAAACATTTAACGAGTTAATTACAAATGAAAAGTTAGGTAAGGTGTAACAAATAGTTTGGAAGTCACTTTTTTTTGTAATAAGTAACAAAACTTTGGTTACGTGTAACAAAACTATTTTTTTCAGTGTAGCGTTTTTAACCTCTGCGGTTGTGTAGATACTTAGGGAAAAATTAAAGGAACGTTTTTTAAAGTCTGTTAGCTAGTAATCGCTCCTCTAATATTGTCCCGGAGTGCATTATACTATGCTACATACTGCATTTTTGATAAAAAAGTAACAAATTAATTATTGACAGTTGCACAATGGATTTTGGCGTGTCTGAGAAGAAATCGTGACTATCAAATATCAAATACCGCACGGTGCTAATCGCGTTACACGAAGGACGTGATAATTTCGTGAACAGCTGAAAAAAGCTGGATTTAACTGGCTCGTTGTTAAAATACGGAATTTTTATGACAGCTGTTTATCGATTCACTTTACTTTAGAAGCTTAACATGACCACCTAAGTTAAAATAAAAAAAAACTTTTATTTGCTGGTAACATTAGCAGAATACATATCAACTTACGTTTACTAACAATTTAAGAAAATTAAGCAATTGAAACTATGATTTTGATTATGAATAAGCGTCCAAAACAAGCAGTGGACAACTTATGTATAAAGTATCAGTTTTGACGCTTTATTTTAAAACTAGCGACCCGTCCCGGCTTCACACGGGTACAATCAAGTCGGAATGTACATAAAAAACTATTAAAACTTCTAAATGACAGTGAAAACCGCATCGAAATCTGTTGCGTACTTTAGAAGCAGAAGGCGGCCGAAGATACACAAGAATTTCGGACAAACAGGAAAAAATAGACACTTTACTTTTATCTTCACTAATACCTATAATAATCTACACTAATATAATAAAGAGGTAAACTTTGTTTATTTGTATGTAGGGGGTAATCTCTAGAACTACTGAACTGATTTCAAAAATTCTTCCACAGATTGAAAGCTACATGACACCGCTACACATAAGCTACTAATTCCAGGCGAACGAAGTCGCGGGCGTTCGCTAGTAATATGCAAAGATAAAGCTCTGCCTTTTCATTCACCTATTGACCGGTAACAGAGAAAATTTACTTTTCTCGTTTGCCATTTTTCATTGTTCCGCAAGTCTGGGCGAGCCGAATGCCCCACAGGCTAGGAGGGTTTGTCTACCTCTGACGTACCTAGACAAACAATTTGCTAATTCACGAACCGTAAACATGACAAAACCTTGTGTGTAGGGGGTGTGTCCCTAAATAGATAACTTATCTAACCTGACGCGTTATAATTGCTTGCCATACCGCGGTGACTTGATGGATCATGAGAATACTAAGAAGAATTTAACTAAGGTTATTTATAACACTATGACGATACTGGTGTTTAGCATGGCTGCACGACAACTTGATGATTCAAAGTCAAAGTATAGGTCACAATATCTTTGTTCAGATTAGGTTTACATGAAGCGTCTATGAATTGCAGAAAAATTATCACCGGTTCGGTAAAATCTCTGACGAGAAGATACCTACTGCCAAGACGTCGTATATCATTCATTACTTTCCTAATGCTTTTTCCCGTTTCTTAATTCGGGTACCATAGTCCCGGATTTGGTAGGTCAGGTGTTGGAGCGACTGCTATCTGATCTCCATAACCCCTGTTACACGGAAACAGGACCTGCAGGATCATGGTTACAGATGTATTTATATTTATGCTCAGAGTATTATTTAATTTTTTTCTCGGCAAAGTCGCCAGTTCTCTCCGAATGCTCCCTGATGACTGGCACGTAATATTACGTAAAAGTATTCAGAGTAACGTCTCTCTCTTAGTTTCAATGTCAAACGGTTTTGTACAGATTGTAATGAGCTCCAGTAACTACCCGGAAGCGATGTCGTTTGTTCTTTATTGATGAGAGACTTTTATTGCAGTATGGGGGGATTTACGCGGTGTTTTGGTATGGAGGGTTATTTGAAGTATTTCACATAGAGGTAGGTAGAGGTTTCGAGGGACGCCCTAGATACCTTTTTCTCCATCCTACAAAAATAAATATCTTAGGACAGTTTACACCTACTGACCTACTCCCAAACTAAGCAATTCTTGTACTATGGGCACTAGACAACGGACAAACATGCATTATACATCCACTACTCAGGTACAAACATTCATATTCATCATACAAACATTTGTCCTTCGTGGGAATCGAACCCACAACTTCGTAGTCAGGGTCACTATCCACTAGGCTATCCAGTCGTCAAACTGAACATCAAACGTCAAATGATCTCATTAATGACTACTTAGTTCAGCTGGAAAACTACAACCCCCCCCCCCCCCCGAACAAATCTCTAGTCTTGCTACTCCAACGCCAATAATCGTCCTCCATTGCCCTTGAGTACTAGTCATCCTCAGAACTAGCTAAGTACACTTGAGAACCTTGTCGTAGTAACGTACGAAAGGAGAGTTGCTCGAATTTGCCACATTACGACAGCGACAAGGTACTAAAATGTTCAGCTACTTCTGGCGGACCGCACATTCAATCAATAGTAACGTGCAACGTGACCTTGGTCCTATTTTGGGCGCGAATTATGTTCGAGATACCATTTTTTTTGTGATGTAATTATGTATAAAGGGATGATATAATGGCATAAGGAACACCTTCCTGGAAACAAAAAAATAACTTATGATTTTGAAATAGAGTAAACTGAGATGTGGCATCTGAAAAGAGGAATACAGTACTTCTTGCTTACGAACAGGCGAGGCGCGTGCCTGGTTTCCATCGATGCAGGTAGTTATTGAACAATGTAGATTGAAGTTCGAAAAGCAACTGAAATAAATAAGTAGCAAGGTAATTTGTCCCGTTTTGTTGATATAGAACTCCGCAAAATGACGCCTTACGGTCAAAGTTTAATCCTTGAAAGGTTAACGTGTTTACAATTACGCCTGAAGTTTTCTTTCACCATAAAGTTAAATTAATTATTTGGAGCATCAATTTGCTTCAAGACAAAATGTGTCAATGAACTTTCTCAACTGCATGAAAAAACTTAATAAACCGGTTTTATGCAAAATGGGGGAACTCTAAACTGATCGTTTATGACCATAGCTCATTGTAGACTTTATGTCTTTTGTAATAGAGTTCATATACTTCTCCAATTCACATCCAGGGAAGGTGATTTTGTCTGTACTGTGATTGGAAACAACGAATATCATCCTAATTCTTTGTGACTTAGGATGTCTTATGGAGTAGCAATTGTAGTTCGGTAGTTATTTAGGTTCGTGTTGCCCACGTCTAAATTGGCAAAATTATGTAACGTAACATTTGGTAGTGACGCAGTGGTTTTATCAACACAATCGTTATACATCAGCGGTTGTAAAGGGCATTTGGTTGCGTGTAATAACAGCTAAAAAGCAATGCACTACGAAGTTTGAATGCTCTCGTTAGTTGCCCGTTGCGTAATGCGGGGAGTCGGTCGGCATGTGGCTTCTACAACAAAGTAGTTGGGATCTCTGCGAGTTGCCAAACTAGATTTTTCCGGTTTCTTCTTCAGGCAGGTGTTCATTTGTCTTGTAGATCTTAATTTTTGCAATTCTCTTTGTTTATCTTTATCTTTAACTTTACATAGTACAAAGTTGCTATTTTTTCCTGTTTGTCCGAAATTCTAATATTGTATCTTCGGCCGTCTTCTCCTTCTAAACCACGCAACGGATTTTGCTGCGGTTTTACTGTTATTTAGAGAATTTTATCGGGAAGGCTTGTATGTGCATTTCATCCCGATTGTATTCGTGCGAAGCCGGGACGGGTCACTAGCGGGTTTATATTTCCTTAAAAGACCGGCAGTGGACAAGCGACTGTATTGGAGTTCCTGGCGCCCATGGGCGGCGGCGATCATATCACATCTGGGTGTCTAGACAAGGTGACATACCGTTAGCATCAACGCTAGTAGAAACGACAAAGTCTATGGACTTAATTGGCGTACTAAGGTAGCGAAAGCAAACGTCAAAATCAACAGAAGGTTAATCAGCGATTCAGTTCAACCGCTGGATTGTGTGGAATTAACATTCTATATGTTATTGTTCTAACCGACATTAATGGCTCTCGACATGAGATGATATTGGTCGGTTCAGAGCATAGTGACTTAAGGAATACGTACCCTATCTAGCTCATGTTGGGTGTAGGTTTTACTATGAATGGAGAACTGTATATCGGTCCTTTTGTCTCTCATCGGTGTTTATATCAGTATGGGAATAATAAACAAGCTATACACCTGTCGATCGTTGTTATCTGTTACAGAATAACAATCGACTGGGGGTCGTTATTTTATAACGAACGGCTGTGGAAATTGTGTGCTGTTTTTATACAACTGCTGTCAGTAGTAAGCATTACTTTAATAGTATTTTATGCAACTGCTATATAATGAGAGGCCTTAAAACACGAGTGTGGTTTTATGAAACGAGCGTCAGCGAGTTTCATAATAGGAACACACGAGTGTTTTAAGGCCTAATTATATACAGTTGCATACATTACTTTATCTACACACATATCATAACTGCAAAAAACCGTAACAGCAAAAAACCAACAAACAAGTATGGCGGCAATTCGATCTATCCGTCAAGACGAACGTTTTTTTTAAATCATAGACAAAAGAATGAAGTCCCTATTTTCATGTCACTCGAGATCAAATGTTGTGCGTTTAAATTAAAAAATCATACTGAATTGACGTTTCGTATCGATAACTGTTTTAATATCTGTGGATACTAGAATAGAGACCAACTTGAATTTTGACAGCTGTTCCAAATTTAAATTCATAACGTCACGAGATATCGGTAATGTAATCACCAATAAACACAGACTACTAAGAGATACTACCCAATAAAGAACAGATTTACCTACTACCACAGACAAGAAAATTCTTAAAATAACATTGGTTGTAATAATGCTGGTCACTTTCTATGGTTTTTGAACGCGTTATTGAGAAATTATGATATGTGTGTAGATAAACATATTTAAGAAACGTTTCAAAAGTTTTATCTGATTGATGGAAAACGAGCAAGTATGTAACACCAAGGAGATTGCAGACGCGGTGCCAATCCAGAGGGCTAAGATGGAATACCTCTTGTACCGGTAATTGCACCGGCTGTCTTGCTCTCCACGCCGGAACAACAGTGCAAGCACTGCTGCTCAACGGCAGGATTAGCGAGCAAGATGGTGGTAGCGATCCGGACGGACCTTGCAGAAGGCATGTACATAACTGGGAACAACCCAGAGGGGGCTGGCAACGCATCTGCAATCTCTTTGGTGTTGCGCGTGGTCACTTACCATCAGGTGACACTTGCTTGTTGGCTTCCTATTTCATAAAAAAACATACACGACCGAAAAATTGCCTCTCAGTTCAGTATTTAACGGGAACTAATGTGTGTGTGCCTTTGACTGAAAAACAATGTCAAGGGCATGGCGTCGATGATTTGATTCATCAGCGACCGTTTCGGGCAAGGCCGCGGGCTCGGGCGAGTTACGGCCAATCACCGAACATTCGACGTAGATGGTATGAAACGTGTATCAACTTGGAGAGAGTCATTTATTATCTTTTACTGACGATTTATTCCCATAGGAACTTTTACCCGCGGTATTATTTATATATTTTACGGGATACAGTATCCCATGTTTTAATCTAGTGCATGATATATATAATAACCTATCTGCGAAATTGTATTTCAATCCGTCCAGCCATTAATACGTGATTCAGGAACGGACATCCAAACATTCAAGCATCCCAATTGCCCCCCTGACTGACTCAAAATTTCGAAATCGTCACCTTGGCTTCACGTCGTCACGTCATGTAGGCTTATCCCTATATAAAATCATAATAATTGCACCCCCTAAACGAAATCCTATATCTGCGCCTGAATGAAGCTGCGGTTCTAACATGACAGCCCAGGTTTAGTTTAACCCCTCCTTGTGTCTTTGTCTAACTAGTGTCATAAGAAAGGGACGCAGATAGAGATAAACTAAACTTGGCCAGTCATGTTAGGGCCACAGGGGATGATGGACATTAAAACAACTATCCTAGGAACTAGTCACTCATCTTCATTTACCATCATATGAAATTGAGACCAAACGCAAAACCATTTCTAATTAAAAAAAATAGTACTTAGGTACAGCAACAAGCATTGCTACGACTAAAATTTGACGAAAAACTTAATAGTGTGAACCCAGCGCTCTCCATACAAACGGCGATAACGTTTTCCACCCTCTAAACCTTAACCTACAGCCATGATTTTTTTGTATGTTGTCACTATGCCGTAGAACTAGATGTATGTTTTGATTTTTTAAATATTCTTAATAGTTTCAAAAATATTGACGCCTTTGTATTTTGTATGAAACTCCTAAAATGCAAATATTGTCAAATCTATGAAGAATATTTAATAAATCAAAACATAAAACCTAGTTCTAGGGCATAATGACAACATACAAAAAATCATGGCTATAGGTTAAGGTTTAAAGGGTGGAAAACGTTATCGCCGTTTGTATGGAGAGCGCTGGGTTCATAAGCCTAATTGGCCTGTGGAGAAATCAGTCTCTGATTTTAGGATAGTTAAGAAACTAACCTAGGTACAGCAGCCTCACGACTTAAATTTGACGAAAAACTTAACACTGGTATATGACGCTTCGTCTAAAATTCTATCACGTCGTTAAATCGTTACACATATCTCGTAACGCGCCGTGTTACCTTGGCGAATGACCGTCGGCTGCCACGCATTGTTTCAGCATATCACGAGATATTTCAGTTCACTTGTGTGACGGGTGTACATAATTGAAAACGGTAGAGATGCTCGGTTTGCTATTTGCTTATTCTTCCATTAAACTCATTTAAGATACATATTTTTTTCAAATATTTTAATTACTAATAATAGATTCAGGCGTTACTTTGCGTAGAACCATATCTACAAACTGGAAAAAATTACCATACCAATTACCAAAATACCGACAAAGTACCATTAAATATTTTTTTCCACTTTGTTTTTTAATTACTATTATTTTATTAATATTATTATTTATTGTTATGTCACCCTGACTACAATTACGAATCGATTGATATCTCATTCAATAAAATCGGCTCAGTCGTTTAGGCATTACAATGGAACAAACGTAAATACAAATACATAGACTGCTAAAAACATAACCCTTCCTTTTGGCTTTGCCATAGTCGAGTAAAAAAGGAGCTACGGAAGTCTCTAATGTAATACTGTTTCTAAGCAGTTACAAAATATATTGCACAAATAACCACGGCGATTGGCCTGGGATTTGTTCAAAACTGATCTTTACGCTAATAGTATCAAGATCTTTCACAAGGTTCGTACCGAGATACATTAAATCATACCAATTGAATGATGTCTGTCTATAGAACCTTTGCACAGTCATTGTTATTATGGAATTCCTGGCAGGTACAGATGTAGTTCATTGCGGCAAGGTTCTTCAGCTTGGCAACACATTTGGCAATGTGAAGTTCAATGTCATTGCCACGCGGCAAACGTCCTTAGAACGTCCTTTAGTCTGGTCGTCTATATTTTGTGCCTAATCTGCTAAATTAGGACTTTTTGTATGCAGAGTCCGGTTCCTAGACGCGTTGACCTTGCATCAGAGTGAAACTTAGGTTTTATTTAAAAGTGTCTATGATATAACGCTAAACCGTTTGTAAAATTGAAACGATGATGATTTAAGAGTGTATCTACCGGTATTTATAACGTTAACGGGAACTTAAAACGATAGAATCATTGTTAATTTACCTCCACGTTTCGGCCATGTTGCAACGGCCGCGGTTACGAGAAGCGTACCTACCTAATTACCTACCTACCGGAACCCGCTTAGAAAAAGCAAAATGTCGATAATCCTGCTATTCGCAGCTATACCTGTCGAAAAACGCCGAAAATGCCACACGTAATTAATGACCACCCCCCCCCCATTATTTAACTTGCAATGTTTGTACCTATATGTGTGTGATGAAATGTTATTTAGAAAGAAAGAAAAACATTTATTTAAAACTATTCAACACGATACACACAACACGGGCAGAGTTCAAAAACAGAAAGAAACATTGTAACAAACTGGAACAAATTACCTTGCTACTCCGCGAAACCAACCTGGTTTCGCGGAGTAGCAAGGTAATTTGTTCCAGTTTGTTGATATGGACCTCCGCAAAGTAACGCCTGAATCTATTAATTATTTAGAAAGAAACATTGTGTTGAACAGAATGAAAAAGGGCCCCATTATTTGAAAATGAAAATTAAATGAAAAATATATATTTGCAAGTAACTAGGTCATCCATATAGGCTCTTTTACATGTCGGAGTCTACCAGCGCTTCGGAAAAATGGAAGAGTCTGCTGAGCAGAAACGCCGCAAAACACTCAGCAGCTTATCCCTTTTTTTCTTCTCTTTTTCAAACCAAGATCACCATAAGAACTTAAGATAAAGAAGTGTAAATAATATTTTAGATACCAATAAATATAGCACAGCAAACTTTAAGCGTATTGAACGAACTGGCACTAGTTAAGATTGACCAGGTGATGTATGGCCCCAGCGGGGCAATTCTGGCGTCAGTAGAGATGAAGTCGCACTCGAGATATGCCAAAAAGAGCTGTTACATCCCTTCAAAATCTGTCATTTTTTCCACATATCAAATGCGAGATCAAGCTCCATGAGCGCCAGAATTGGAGGCCTGGTCAAAGCCATTAGATTGGGATGTATAGTCGACCAAGAAATTGCTTGACCACTTTTTGACCGTATTACAAAGGGATAAGGTTCAAAAGTGGTCAAGCAATTATGTACTTGGTCGACTATATATGGTCCCTGAACTAATAATCAAATACTTAGTCTAAAAATTTACACAGTTTTTGAAAATTTACACACATTTACAGTTATGTGTTTGTCTGACCGCCTGTTTGTCTGCAGCTGATGAAGCGGCTGCGGCAGGTGGCCGGCAAGAAGCTGTTCGAGCTGATCATGAAGGCCACCTTCTACGGCCAGTTCGTGGCTGGCGAGGACCAGAACAAGATCCGCCCCACGCTCGACAGGTGACGCACGCGCAGTTTTAGCACATTCTCGCTTTCTGTGCCGTTTTTAGTCTTACAGTGCTCGGGCATATGTTCGACTGTCCCAATAAACAAAGTTAGATCTACAAGATGACAATGTCTTACCCTGGCTAATGGCTGTGTGAACCCAGCCCCAAAAAGTGCTCCTCATACAAACGGCGAAAACTTACAAAAAAATCGTGGCTATAGGATTTTGTTTAGAGGGTGGAAAACGTATGTATGTATGTAAATTCTCTATCGTACAAAAAACATAAATTACAGAAAGAGATCAGTTATGTACAAAGGCGAACTTATCCCTATAAGGGATCTCTTCCAGTTAACCTTTGCTTTTAGCTTTCTTTTAAAACGTTATCGCTGTTTGTATGGAGAGCGCCGGGTTCACAATCCTCTTAATGAAAGTAAATACTAAATACACATAAAACACAAACTATTTTAGCAATTTTTTGTAGATACGACTTTGATAATTGGGACAGTGGTTTGTGTGTTATGTAGAAAACGCATGGTTCTTAACTTAACTGATTTGGTTTTTTTTATATGGTGTACATTAAAGATATTTCTTGTTGCTGTTGTTGTTAGTGGTTCTGAACCTTTTCAACCTCACATCAAGTTCAGTCGACGTCAGAGACGTTTAAACTTTTTCACCTTATTGCAATGGAATAAGGTGAAAATGTGTAAACGTTTTTTAACGTCGACCGTACCAAAGTCGTCATTCACACGCCAGCCCTTTTTGGTAAGTAACGAAGTGGATCAATTATAGATAATTTTAACATTGCCTTGGCGCCACCTACTTTGATGGCTGTACCTAATCTAGTAATAATATTATAATACATTTCATCCTGATCCAGAGTCAGAAATATACGTGTGATATCTTTGGTATTGCAGGCGTCCTAGGGCTGCGGCAATATCTCACCATCAGGCCAGCCGTATACTTGTTTTTCGCCGACGCTGCCGCGTTGCATGAAAAACTTGAATTTCACAAGCTATACTAACGATAATCATGGCTCTGTCACACTGATATTCCGACAGTGGAAATCTCAAATGTCGTAAGGGACATTAAGGGACATGTCCCTTACGACATTTCAGATTTCTGGTGTCGGTTTAAGCACGCAAAGTTTTTACAGTTTGACAGCATAATCACGGCAGTTTAATTATTAGGGTAGTTTTGATTTGAAACCACCAAAACTTAGATTAGCCGGAAATTACGTAAAGTACCTACAAACAATTTCTTCCATGCACGAAAAAGACAGATCCGACGAGGAATTCGATTTTAAAAGTCTGACTACATAAACTGTAAAGTAGCTTTACTTAACTTTTTCAAAGCCAAGGATGGATATAACCGACGTCATAGGTTCAACGTTAGTGACGGATATATCTGTCACTATAGGTTCAACGTCAATGACAGATATCTATCCATCGACACGTACTTTCGAAGTGACCTACATTGCATTGCTTTTTTTTTAAATAAAATAGTATGGAGGCTTGTCATCTGCTACATCTCTAGGACATGATAGATCAAGGTCCGAACACATCAGGCATCACATAATGTCATATGCACAGTCAAGGAAATCCAAACACATACCACCGTAGAACCTAGTCGAAGAGACACACTCATGACATTTGTATGACATAGCGTGGCGTTTAACGCGTCGCGTCATTGCGACAGGGTTTTAAGGTGGTACGTAAGTGTATTTCCCCTACTGTGCGTACACCCCAACTGCTGATCTCGGATTTCATTTCTAAGACCTATTTTAATTATTCATTTTATTTTCTAAAACTTAGCTAAGTATGCCAAAATCTGCATTGCTGTTAACCAAATCGCAGTGCAATTTTTTAAAAGTGCAACTAGCGTAATATGACTATTTTATTGAATTTGTTTTCGTCAATTTCCAGACTGCGGTCGTTCGGCGTCAAGTCTATCCTGGACTACTCGGTGGAGGAGGACCTGTCCCAGGAGGAGGCGGAGAAACGAGAAGTCAGGTATTTATCAAATGAACTCAACAGAAGTGGTAATGTGGCGAAACTGGCAAACGCAAGGCACGGAATGCTGATGTTGCAGGTTCGAGTCCTGCCATTACCCTAATTTTTCTTTGTATATTGTATAAAAAAATACAAAAAGAAAAATCGAAAATTTATAAAAATAAATAAATTCGATTACTTACAATAACTCAACAAAAGTGTCTTCTTAAAGGATTTTAGGATATCAAGCACATACCTTATAGCAGGACCGACGCGCTTGACGCAGCTGTAAGTCGTTCGGGGCACCTCTTCACTGGGGCCATCGCAATTGAGTTGCGTTTCATAAGTTCTATAGAGGTGATGATCACTTCTATACGGCTACTGTGCAGGTTCCTTCAGTGGGGAATCCGAAAACGAATTGGTGAGGTCGCGGATTATAACGATAAACCGAGCGAAGCCGCGTTAGTAAAACAAGGAGGTTAGAATACCCCGTGGTTTTTTAGTGAACCAGTGCCCCACATGACCCCATAGTCTCGTGGCGATGGGGAATCAGTGTGTAAACTAACCCTTGTTACAAAAAAGGGTCGTTTTATATACAGCGTGCGTCTCGCGCAGTGAAGTTTTACCCATTTTAGTACATATCCGAAGATTCCGCATGAGGCTGCGATTTTTTTTGTTTATGCGCTGCTTATGTCTGTGAAGCTTCTTGGGACGGCTTGTGGGTAACCCAGTGTGTACAAACAGTCTGTTTCCTCCGTGCCCGTGCATCCCCATAAAACAATACAGTAGAACCCTATGACAATGACTTATCCTTCAATTAGGTATGGCATTTTATTGCAAAAGTCTATATGACATTGGTTGTGGAAAGGTTCTAGGTTCAGAACCTAATTCGGCTCACCGTATAGCAAGTAGGCGCGCGCGTCACTGCGAGCAATCTTTTCATTATTTTCGCCTGTCAAAGGCACCGTCGGCAATGAATAAATACTACTAGAAACGACACTTTATACCCTACACCACCGGACAGACGGTCTTACAAAAAAACTCTCCGAAGTACTGCTACATGAGTAAGGCGTAGTTTATATACGCGCCAAACGAACCATCAGGTTAAACAGAAAATAAATTGGTGCAGGATCACGACTAAAGAACACAAGAATACTTGCAACACGAATCAGTACGAATAAACATACAATATATAAACTTTCACAAATACTTGGTGTTACACGTACATAGATACAAAATTAAAGGTACCCAGCACAGAAACACCATGCAGACACTAAATCTCACATCTTTTGTCTCTGAAAAGAGCTTGCACAGCATACGCTTAAAGGAAAATTTGCTCTGGGCTTGCCTGATAGTGAGCCTCCACATGTTTTTAAAGTTCCGTATCCAAGGGGTACCAACGGGACCCTATTACTACAGCCTCCGTTGTCTGTCTCTCCGTCTGTCTAAGGGCTGTATCTTCTGAACTCACTGGAGGGCACGGAGTGTCGCTTCTAGTGGTGATATATTGACTCCGGTCATAAGCACATGTGTGTATATTAGTGTAGTAGTACATGTATGTCTGTGCGACACAATGGAGTCGTGATTCGAAAATAGTTCTCTGATGTCTGACGGTAATGGCGTACGGCCTTCGGTAAATCGCATAAGAGAACAATAATCTCGTTCAGTGTTCATTTCTTGGTTTTATAAACAGTCGCGAGAAATCTTACTGTGACAAGATTCCTTTTGTGCTTAGTAATTAACAGGCTGTGGTGGTCTAATGGTACATGCTTTGTGTAGAAGGAAAATATTTTGTTTCATGCTAACGTTGCTATATCCAAACAGCGGATGGTTTTACCTACTAGCCGTAAAACTTGACAAATGTCCCATGGAAGACACGTATCAAAATCCGTTGCGTGGTTTGGAAATAGAAGGCGGCCGTACATACACCATAAGGATTTAGAACAGAATGAAACGGAAAGCGACTTTACCGTATACTACGTTAAGAATTAAGAACGAGATAAAGAAAATGCAGTCGCGGTTTTCGATACGCGCTCTTTCATTGCAACCAAGAGCTTCTTATCGTATGCTATGGTCTGTGCTATGGGTCTTAAGGCATTCTCACTTCATTTCAGAGGCAGCACAAGTTTACGCTTGACCGAATTGTTAAAAAGCGGCCCGAAAAGCTTACAAGACATTGCTGTTGCCGGGTTTTTCTTTTGTTTTCGTTTTTATTTTAGCGGCCATCTTGAATCCATTTTAGCGCGTTCATATAACCTAGAAGTAAATTGAAAAAAGTAATTATTCCCATTCTTTACGCTATTAAGTCGGTAGTGTTAGTAATTAGTTTTATTTTTTAGTTAATTGGCAGGTTTTTTGTTTGAAAATGAGACGTATTGTTTAGAGTTGCGAGTAATCTGTAAGATTAGTTGGTTGCCGTCGTTATGGTTGAGGTTAGAATTTAAACGGCAATTTTAATTACTGTGTTCAAGAAGATTTTTGGAATAGGATCTTTAGAATCCTGTTTTCATAATTTGAAAAAAACCCAAAATACCATGGAATCACTGAAAGGACGAATGAATCCTGGTCAATTCTGCGTCCAGGGTGGAGACAAATGTAATTTAAAAAAAACTCATGATGACTCTAAGCTCATCCGCGTGAGCTAAATAACATAATTGTACACAACAATTACGTACATCTACCTATGTATCTACGAGTATGTATAAAGTCTACCAAAAAATGCTTTACCACTTTTTGACCGTGTTACAAAGGGGTAACGTCCAAATGTGGTCAGGCAATTGCTCGATCGACTATACTATGTACATGGCAATTGTCAAGATCATTGCCGTGGTACGGCTTCGGTGTAAATGAGCGGCTGACGTCACGGCATCGCGTGACGCTGAGGATCCGCGAATTGACCGGCGACGATGACGCAGCGACCCAGCACTGATCACGCGCGCGAGTGTGTCGACCGGCGCAAGAACGGCAAAGGCAACATTCCGTCGCGCCCGCGCAGTGTAGTGCTGCCTTTCAGTGTTGCTACTTTAGCAACTTTGTCGCTAGATGTAGTGGTTTTTGGTACTACGCCAGCGACTATTTCTGCAAAAGTCTTCATAAATATTAGCGACTTCTTTATGGCCAGTGTTTCGTACGTTTTGCGACATTGGGGACCACTTTTACATGAACTATATACTGACTTTTTTCAACATTTCAGCGAATATTACAATACTAATGACGGAACGGTGCGCGGGTCCGACTCGCACTTGACCGGTTTTATAGGTCGGGATACGCTTTGATCATGACGCCAGATTTGGCAGGTTAGGTAATAACCTGAGTGCGAGGAGAATGATTCAAAATACGTAAAAAAATTACAGATTTTAAAGCGGTTCGACAGTTGTTTTGTGCGCGATGAATCTCGTATGAACCGAGAATCGCCCGCTGAGCTCTACAAATTAGTAACTCGAGAAAGTGGTCCAGATTGCAGAACGGAGGACGTGCCAAAAACGTCCGTCAACGAATTATTACGGCCACCATTTTAAGTCCACTGGTTCTTTCTAGACTATAAGTACAATGCAGACATACCGAATTATATCTTGTTACTAAGGAACGTGAGTACTATATCATTTGTAGTGGAAACCCTACCCGTCTATGAACATAGGTAATAAAATTGTGTTTTACTAGCTGTTACCCGTGATTTTGTTTGCGAGAATTTTATGTCTTTTCGGGATAGAAAGTAGCCTATGGCTACTCGATATGCAAATTTATCCTGGCCCCTCAAGATTATTTGTTGCCTACAACTTCTCCCATCTCAAAAACTCAGCAGTTTAACATTTCCCATATAAAGTTTCATCCCTCATGTCACCCCCTTCTAGCTTTATTTTAGCGACAAAAAGTAGCCTTGGTCCTTCTCCTTAATCCCATCTATCTCTATACCATATTTCATCAAAATTGGTTGAGCGGTTTAGGTGTGAAAACGTAGCCGACAGACAGACAGAGTTACTTTTGCATTTATAATATTAGTTTGGATTCTTGATCGTAATGAGTTTAAAATAGTATGTCGCAGAGTTTTCAGGCGTCGTGCCAATTCCGATGCATCGTATGTGCGTAAATATAAAGGTCAGTTTTCTTGTAGCTTCCTGCTTTAGAGCAATAATGGGCTAGCGAAAGTGGTTTATTTAGCGATTGGTATAAAGATTTAAGTCATTGACCCTTATCTTTTATTAGCTTGTAAATTGTAAAATGCAAGTAATTTATGGATGGGGTGTGAATTATCTTTGTTTTATGGGACGTTGACTTCAAAGGAAATCAATTAATGTAGAAAGTAAATTAACGTAACTAGGTAATTATGTAGTTCAATTGATGTAAGATTTTTTCTTCTTATCTTTCGTGAATTAATAGTAGCAAATAACATTTATTTTCTTAAGTCATAGAGTCTTCATCCTCCTAGCGCTTTTTTGTCTTAATTCGGGGTACGCTTTGACCAGCATGGTCCTGGATTTGTTATGTCAGGTTATTACGATGGAGCGACTGCCATCTGGCCTTGTAACACCTGTCTGGGTTACTGAGGGCAGATGGCAGTCGCTCCAATGTAATCTGATCTGCCAAATCTTGGACCACATGCCAAAGCGTCCCAATCCTAAGTTAATTAAGAATAAAAACCGCAAGGCACATTCTTTTCATTAACTGTACAATCAAATACATTTGCAAATCCATCTCAAAGATATATGAACACGATCCTCCCCTTAATGGTATTAGTGCGGGTTCAGATATTTTTGAGCATATTAGCCGTGTCGATTTGTATGTGTTTGATTTTATTTGATGATGAGGCTTCTTTGGAAATGACAATCATTTAACTCAACACTAGAAAAAAATGTGTTTCCAAACAGATGCTGCCGAATTATAGAGTTCTAACTCTTCTAACTGTATTCATCTTACCTCCAGTGCTTCGATCTCGCAATGCGGCGACAAGGAAGAAGAGGGTCAACTCAAGCAGTACCACGTGGAACAGCGGTTCGCCGACCGCCGGTACAAGGTCACCAGCGCCCGAACTTACTTCTACCTCAACGAGGCGGCCTGCGAAAGGAACATGGAGGCCTTCCTCAAAAGTATCGACGCCGTGGCCGGTAAGTCTCCTCTAGTTTATGACATCCTGGTAGTTCGGTCTCCAATTTCATAAACGTTACTGGTGCAATGGTGCCACAATTAAAACATTTACGAGACAAAAGTTGACATTTATGTTAAAGAACTACGCCTAGGTCGCTAGTCTCGGTTCATGCGAGATTAATCTCGCATTCGAATTAAGTCAAAAATTACTGATCTCGAAGGGATCTGTCAGTTATTTTTGACATAATTCGAATATGATGTCCGGATTTAATTTCTATTAGCGCGAGAAATGCACCGCGCTGTTACATTTATAAAATAGGGAGCTGAACTGAACTGCCTTGTTTCATCGTGGCTGATCGCCTTTGCCTTATGATCTCCTGGTAGTCTAAGCTGTTATGTTTGGCAAAGGCCGGTCTTGCGGTCATCCGGCCAATTGTCTTTGTTTCATAATGCCCTGGTCTTGAGTTGTCGTTTATAATTTTACATTGAAGATCTTAAAGGGGAACTAAGGAAGCAGAACTATCTATGCTAAATCAGTATCGAATTTGCGATTTTGTAGCTAATAATGTGTCGTATGTATTAACTAACTACAAAGATATACCTAATACAATGTAAAAGCAACATTGACTTCGATGTAATGACCGTACTGTATTGTTACCGCCGTCGAATGGACGTCTAATGAGCAACGAAATTACGTTTCCATAGCCTTGATATTTCTGTTTATCGCTAGTGTACCTCTCTCTATTTCTTAGTTAGCTAAAAAGAGACAAAAGTAGCGTCAAAGCTACACGTGTCAATTGATATTCACCTTACTAATAGTATTAAATTTGTCCAGATTTCGAAGAGTTGTCCAACGAAGAATACAATCGACTTCTGGAATGTGACGCAAACAGTACCGTAATTTGTCGCATAATTTCGTATTTTGACTATAGTGATTTCGTATATTCACTAGTATTATTGAGTGTATGAATGAGCCATCCTTTGGCTTTTCAACTGACCGTCTTTACCATCTAATCACTGCAGAAAAAATAGGACGAATACTGTTGCGGACTTGGGATGAAACCCATTGGTTTCGCTACAAGTTTTGTTTTAGTTGAACCTAATTTACCCTATCCCATCCCTATCCGAAAATATTTTAATGAGATGGCAAAGAAGGCGGTTGAAAAGCTGGTAAGTTCAAAATGATAGAGCGACAAGCGACAACCACATCAACTAGGTACAGTGAACAGCAGGAGTTGTTGACCATTCGAAGAGATGCAAAAAAACCAACCCCACAAACTTTTACTCTATTTAACATAAACTTTAGAGTCTTGTGTAGATAATTTCTAACTCTTCGTCTTTGTAAGTATGTATATAGATATATCTTCCGAGTGGCGAAATTAAAGGTCGCTGCGTTTAGTCGTTCTTTAAAGAATCATCAATCTGTATTTAATTTGATTAGTTACAAAGGAGTAAAATAGATAGATAGTATAATTGCCTAAGTACCACTTAAGCGCTATATAAGCTGTATATCACTTCTATACAGTTACCATGCTGATATTTTAGTGTATGGTTTTTGCCACAGCAAACGTCTCGAACTCGAAGTCTCGAACGAATTCTAAATTAACTATGGTGACATTTCGTTACGGATGCGAGCAACGCTGTCTTTACTTCCATGGTATTTGATAAGTTAACGCTCGCTGATGATTCTTAACGTTTATTTTGACAAAAACTTACAGTACACGGTCAACTACTATACAGGGTGTCCTAACAAGGTGATATCATATTAGCGTCAACGCTAGTATGAACAACAAAGCCTATGGATTAGCGAAAGTAAACGTCAAATTGTGTCGATTGTCATTGTCAAACTCATACATTCTGACGTTTCTACTAGCGTTGACGCTAATAGGACGTCACTTTGTCTAGACCCAGTTTATATAGCGCTATTTGGTTGAAAACGTGTTCGTTCGACCAATATGTAGTTTGTTCACACACTTATGAATGTAACGATGTTTCAGATACCACACAGAGCACTGGCTTGATGGCAGTTAAGCTGACTGCTCTTGGAAGGCCACAGTTGCTTGTAAGTTTTATAAATCTATATATACAAAAGAGTTCCGTTATCGACAACGCACGGCCGAAACCGCTGAAGATACAGTTCCCGGCAAACATCTTGAGCATTGACCTTGACTGCGCAGTAGCCGTTTCTAGTACAAATGTGTATGCTCAAACTTACCTCCTCCACTCGATACATGCTCAAGTTGTTTGCCGGCAACTATAGAAACATTAAGAACATTGTCCCTTAGGGAGTATAGAGGTATATAGTATAAAAAGACTCAGAAATTCAATAATTATGTAGGTCAAAACGAAGGTAGAAATTAGTATGTGTGTAACCCAAATAAACGCGGACAAACTGGACAAAGTTGCGGAGAAAAGCTAAATATCTCTGCTCTTCGATACAGTTAGCGTTGGAATTTGAACCAAGAATGTTTAAACCTGCTTTTGAGGTATTAACTGTCTTAGTCTTATTTAACTTGCAGTGTGGCTTTATCTAATTCGGTCATGTTAGGGTCAATGTAAGTGCTGCGACTAAGTTGTGCTAAGTAATAAATAAGGACCCTGTACTAAATGCTCGCGGAATTGATAAGGTTGCCTTAAACCTGAAGGCCCGATTGGAGCAGATCGTCACCTAACGCCTAAAATCCAAAGGCTCGTTCATTTGAGCGGTGTAATATATGTGCAACAAGAATCTGACATTGTGATCGGTCGACAGTCAGCTACAGCCAATCATATTAACGTATTCCCTTTGTCTCCATGTTGTTAACTTGCCGCACCGCTGGTTAAATCGATGGATATATAAATATACGCGATTTGATTGGTTTGAAATTTTGATCGTATTGCAACATTCGTGGTACAGTCAGTGCCTCAACTCAAGTACTCACTTCGCCGTACTAGCTGTATAAATAGAAAAGTGGATACAGTTTTACCAAAAATATATTGAGCATCGGCAGTAAGCGCAGACCGGTTTCCGACAGTAGCTGAACGTGTGAATAATCCATATTGAACTTTATTTGCAAGCGCAACTGGCAGAGTATTGCTTGCTATGCATTTTTAGCTTTGTCCCGCTTACACAATTCGTACACTGTGGCGCACGGGCTGTCGCCATGTTGCCGCGAAATCGATAGAACAATAAAAGCGCAAGAGTTTAGCGCGCGTAAAATTCTACTTTATCATTGGTAGATCGAAATTTCTCGCGCTACTAAAATTGGTCTCCTGCGCAGGTACATCGTGGCACAATATATTTTTGGTAATACTGTACTTATATTAGGGAACTCACTGTACCAGTTGACAATCCATGTAAAGCTTTCGATCAAGTCCAGTTTCCCAACTACGTAAAGAAACACGATACTAGCACTGGACGTCTTTCAGCTGGAATAATAATGATAACGTGTTGCGTTCCAGCTGCAACTGTCGGAGGTGATAATGCGCGCGCGCTGCTACATGCAGCAGATAGTGGGCGGCACCGGAAACGTACTAACACACCACAAGACTATTGAGGACCTGCAGCGCTACTTCGGCGACCACAGCGCCAAGCCCGAGGTCCAGGAGTTCATGAAGCAAATCACATCGGATAAGGAGGGGTGAGTGGAATGATCCTAGATGACCAAGAACCTAGTAGATAGGCTTTGGAAACAACTCCTACTGAAGTACAAGCTAAATGAGACTTATTGTTACATTTACTTGTTATACTAAATGGCACATAAAAAGAGTTAATAGGTTGAGCCATTTTTCGTTGAGGTCTATATAAACAAATTGGAACAAATTACCTCGATACTTCGCGAATCCACGCGGAATAGCAAGTTGACCAGTCTGTCTGTTTTGTGGGACCCATTTGGTTAGCTTAGCCACGAGGTAAAAAAAAACACCTCTTTCTTTCTCTTACTTTTCTTTTGACCGTTTTTAACAGTTGTATTGCCGAGTGAAAAGCTTGTCCGTTAATAGAATAGTTTCGGGTTTTCCGCGGCGACGGCCAAAAGAGTCGCATAACTAGTTACATAACCGGTGTGCCGCGGCCATGTCTGCCAAAAGCGTTTAAAACTATTTCTGTTGTTCGCCGTGATTCACCAGCACTGGCCCGCGGCCAATAGGCTTGCTTTTTATGCTGGTAACTTAAAACATGGTTTTAATTTTGTTAAAGCTTTAAGGCACATTTAGCTGAACTCTACTAAATTGGAACAAATTACTGTGACACTCCAGGGAATCACGGCTATTTGCGTAAACTCGTACTATGGATGAACAAAGATCACTTTGGCGTTTAAAGACAACCTAAAAGCTTATCTAGGGTGACCTGTCGATAAAAACAGGTTACAAATGGTGTTATGTTTGACTTCTCTCTCTTACGTCTCTGCAAGTGCCATAGTACATTGCTTTCTCACTTCAAGTGTGCAAGTGAGGAAGTAACTTAGAAGTGTTTGACTATGTCTAACAGTCTCATCATTTGTCAGTTCTTATATGTAGAGTCCTCGGCAAAGTAACGCCTGAATGTATTTTAATTACTTAAATTCAAGTTACGTTTAATTGCTGCCCAAATTGTTATGTCCGTTACAAAATATACTTCTAGATATGCCTGTAGTTGCGTCTTTCCAGCTAACCGTTTGATTGTGGATTTATTTTAAAAGTGCCCTGAGCTTTCCCGACGGTTTATTTTCTTGTATCCAAGCGATGTATGTATCGATCAAGCGATTATCTCTTTTCTTGCTGCATGTATTAGCAGCGATTGAATTTGATGTTTTTTTTGTATTTTTATTCTGTTATATTAGTCCCTAGAATGCATATGAAGAATATTCAGATTATCATCCGTTACTTTCTGCTCGTGGCTTGAGGCCTCGTCTCAAAAACTTCTTCTTTCTTTCACCTTCTCTCGTACATTATTCGTATTACAGGAACACTGTACTGTAGCACTTTTTACGTGCCTTTGTATGACAATTTATGAATGTGATGGCTTTCGGACTGTGATGAATGACCAATGAGCTGGTTTCTAAATTTATTAAGAAAGCAAAAAATCTGGACTACGGTTTCACAAAATGAGAACTTTTTCTTGGACCTGGTCCATAGAAAATAGACAATGACTGCTAATAATAACTCAATGGCCTTTCGCAGTCGTCACGTGTAGTTACAAAGGTTAGGCCTTAAATATAAGAAACGGGGGTGTGTCGGTGTTGCTACAAACATTTTTCTAATACTATTTGTGGCTTTGGCAGCGGCTAAAGCGCTTCTCGGTAAACTATTCTGGGTCCATAGTGGACACGTAATGATCGTTAAGCGAGTAACGACGATGTTCGTAGGACCATTGCTGCGGTGATTTGAAATTGAGCTTGTTACTTAAATTGGGCGTTCTCATTTTCATTTTAGCTTTCGTAAGAGCAGAAGCACAGTGAATCGCGAAATGCATTAGACAGGTTTCGAGTACAAGGAAAACAGATGAAAGCGTCACCACCGTGTATGCCAAAGTATCACGCTTGTATGCAAAATTCATTACACTTTTCAATTCACTTTCACGTACCCACGAAACGTATTTGAATGAATTCTAAGTTTGATGATGCTGATCAATTCAAAATATTCAAATCGATTAATGAGTATAAATTGGTTTTGAGTTCCTCAATTGTATTTCAGATTAAAATTATACTCAGAGACAAAATCCTAGATCAAAAGTTGGGGTTTATAGATGACATTATCTGATGCTTGAAGTCGTCGGACCTTGATCTGTCTTGTCCGGGTGATTTTCCAGGTGAAAGCCTCCAAACCAGATGGTATTGCTCCTGATCTGACCCTAACATTCACCAGATCATGTCATCGGTAGACCGGTAATTTTGATCTCTAATTCCATTTAGAGTTTAGTCATTATCCAAAAAACATATACGAATGGCTTATGGACTTCTTCGTCTCGGCTCTTGGATTTTTACAATATCATTACCTCTCAGGGTTATGTCAAAAGATGTAACCAATCCAGAAGTAAATGTTTTCGTGGGAAAATAGGTAACCTATTGGTAGCGTTACCCCCCAGCTTTGATGCTGTACATACGCCTCTGGTGCTACATCTGCCGATCGATCTGCCGCGTATTTTTCGTGTTTAGTTAAAGCTGTATTTACACGCATTTATGTTTAACGCAAATAAAACACTTGATTGATTGGTCGAAATGTTAATCGCTCGTTGTTATTCCAGCGTGGTGCACATATTTCCTTGGGACCGGTCAGTGGCGCCACCTTGTGTCGTAACTCGTAAGCGTTGTCGCTAACCTATCGTGTTTATAGTTCGGTGGCTAGATGGCGCTATTGCGAACTTCGTTTGCAATCGATGTTAAGACTATCTATGCCGTGAAGCTAGTTGTAGATGATGCTAATAAAATTTTGAATCCGTAGTATCACCGGTCACTGCAGCCAACATTGTTTCTTAATTTATTGGATTCTGGCTATTTTAGCGGTTTCATGATTCCTTAGCTAATGTGCTCCTATTAGGTTTGTTTTGATGTCGTCTATCGTCTGTGTTTACTTTTATCACATTTTCCATTAGCTCAATGTACCTACCTACATCTTCCAGCTACACATTATAGCGACTATAATTCATGACTACAACATTCCTTGATTCGCTATCGGAACGTATTTTCATACGTCTCTCACATTTGGCTATCTAGTGTAAACGAGGTGACTTTGAATTGCAGTGGCCTTTAACCTTTAACCTTTAAAATCGTATTTTTGTAACAAATTAGAACCATGCTACTTCGCGAAACCAGTGTTGTGTACTCGCATGCAAAACAGCTGCGTCAGTGCGATATATATATCTTTCTGCAAAAACCTACCCCCTTCGCTTCCAAATAAAACTACATAAATATAGCACATAGGTTCAAATATTATAATCACCATCACTAAACACACAATCTAGACGATCTACGCACGTTTCGCCTCTATACGGTATTTCTTAATAGGTTGTGTAGTCGTTGAAATTACTAAATATCCCCTTAATTTAGGCTGTACTCTTTGCAAAACAATTTTAAAACTGTAAAGGAGCCCTATTTTTCTTTAAAGTCACCCCGTTTTACAACACCTAGAACATTTAGTATATCAAAGTTGTTTCCAGGTATTTAGCATTTTAATAATTATTTGTCAGTTGAGCTAGTTAGGTTTCCAGACAGCCAGCCAATCTATATATTTTTAAATCAATTATTGAATATGAATTAATAAGTAAAGTCATTACTTATTAATTCTGCATCACTGACAGGCTTGAACAGAATACGCCTCATTATATCCCCTACATTTATATGTCTAACATAATGTCCTTCTGTTGCAGCATCGTCCACTTGTTCCCGTGGTCTGGCATCCTGGACAAGGATATGGGCCTGTCAGATTCCTTCCGCGTGCCGGATCCCAAGACCGGCCAGATGCGGCGCCTCATCTCACAGATCTCACCCAAGGTACAGTTTTGGGGTCATTACTCTTCATTGAATATACAACTGTAGCATTATGCTAAGTGACAACTCTGTAGTGTTATCAAAGTACAGTATTAATGAAACATATGCATCAATGTTTTCTGTAAATTATTATAATGCTAGGTTATAGTCCATTGCTTTAAATAAACGCTTCAAGGAAAGTAACCTAACTTTGTGATTCTGTATTTCAACAAACTAACCAATAAAATTATTTGGCGCAGGGTAAAAATAATTGTTCACTAAAATTATGATAAGTAAAATAATTATAATAGTGTCCTTGTGTTCATAGATTTTGTATTTTCTTTTTAAATAATACATGAGTGAGTTAAATTGACTTATGAAATAATTGGAACATACCTTGCTCCTGTTGTGCAAAATAGGAAGGTTACCACAATGCCAGAACAGTTACGTAATTGTTTCGTGCAAAAGATGATTGATGACTGACACTTCTCCAGGAAGAGGAGATGTTCCGCAACATGCTGCGCCGGCTCAACACCATCATCGTGAAGGCCAATGAGTGTGACGTGCGCGTCATGATCGACGCCGAGCAGACCTACTTCCAGCCCGCCATCAGCCGCATCTGTCTCGAGATGATGCGTCGGTTCAATAAGGTGAGCATGCTCAACGGACTCATCAGTCTTCACAGCCTCATCATCAACAAGGCAGATATGCGCGTCATGATAGACTTGTATTTATTCAGCCCTCTAAACAATACATATTGACCAATTATGCCTATATTGTAATGATAATTATCAAGAATTTGGTGTTGCGGGAGTAGACATAGGCGGTGGTGATCACTAACCATCAGGTGACTCACTTGCTTTTTTGTCATCCTATTTCATAAAAAAAGCAACATGACAAAATATTTGATTATTTTAAAGATATTAGAGATCCGTTTTAACTGACTAAAAGACGACAACGCACATCTTAAACAGCTGAAGATAGAAACATTAAATTTAGAATATGCGCTCCTTGGGTAGTGTATGAGGAGTGTAGAGGTATTTTGGAAATTAATCTATTAAAGCGTTAAAAGGGAGAGTAAGCAATCCGCAAGATATCGCGGGCAAAAGCAGGGCCCTAATATAATTGATCTAAACTTCAACTCATCTCATCATCATCATCATCCCGTAGCTGTTAGGCAATATAGTTCCATTAAAAACCTGTTTGCTTGTGTCACAGGACAAGTTCCTGGTGTTCAACACGTACCAGACGTACCTCAAGAACACGTACAACGAGATCCTCACTGACCTGGAGCAGGCCGAGCGCCAGAACTTCTACTGGGGCGCCAAGCTCGTACGCGGTGCCTACATTGAACAGGTGCGCAGTGTTATCATCACCACCATCTTTAATTGGGAGTATTCGATTTACTCCACTAGAGTCACTTAATTTAGGATAGTTTGCCCCAAGAGTTTGACAGCCATTTTTGGTGTATACGAGATAACCAATCCATGACACCGCCATGATGTGAAAATAGGGGCGAAGGGTATATCGTCCAATCCTAACGCAGTTCTGGTAGAAATTCCGCTCATTAATAATTGTTATTGGTCTACTGCTGGACAAATTATGCTTCACTTATGTGGCGCCACACTGTTCCCATCGGGGGGACATTGAATTATTCTGTTAAACTTGGACCGTTATGTTTACTACCTTCTCGTTTACCTCGCCACGAATAGGTTTAAATCCTCGGTCTGTTCGTTTTTCTACTTCACCATGTGTTTCACTATCTGAAAGATGTCATTTTTTTGGGTCTCGTTTGATTCTAACATTGGGGCGATTTCGGAATTGTCTTTACGTGTCATATTGATATGTGATATGATGTGTTGCAGGAGCGGGCGCGCGCGGCGGCGATGGGCTACGAGGACCCCACGTGCGAGAGCGTGGAGGCCACCACGGCGTCGTTCCACCGGTGCCTCAAGGAGATCCTGTCCCGGGTCAAGGTGAGCCCCACCTTTATCTATACAGACATGTAGAAGCGAACATTTATCACCTCCACGCGCAATTTCATCGGATCAGTAACGCTAATAAGTAAAGACTATAAGAGTTAGCAACAAGACTAGCTGAATATTAAAAGAGCTCAAAAATCTACACAAGCTCTGACTCTTGACAAATGAGTCGTTTGTAAATCGTTTTGACATATGTCAGTTCATTCTTCTCCACAATGTCAACATCAAAGAAAACCGCGCGGAGGGCAAGTATCGCTTCTGCGAGGTCTTCATTGATATAGCGAATGTAGTATAATACTAAATCACTTTATTACAACTTGAAATCAAATAAATTATAATTTATAAAATCTTAATAATCGGAATTGTTACCCAGTGTCTTGAGTAGTCTTCCTGTTGGAAATTTGCTGTCTTATTGCCAGTACGCTTAAAGATTTTCTCGCTGGTAGACAATTTAATGACAGATTACGTTATGTAGTCAGCCTGGTGAGTTATAACAGACGAGCTGAAGAACTAAGTTTTCCGTTGCATTCTCTATAAATGCCAGTATAGATATAATACCGGGATGGATTATAACTGGAGCGTTGTCCGCAGGGGCGCGAGGGCAAGGGCTCCCATCTGGGCATCATGGTGGCGTCGCACAACGAGGACACGGTGCGCTACGCCATCGAGCTGATGCAGCAGCACCGCATTCTGCCCGGGGACAAGGTCGTCTGCTTCGGCCAGCTGCTCGGCATGTGCGACCACGTCACCTTCCCGCTGGGTCAGTTCCGCTTCACCACATTATATTACCACAGACTCCATCATGGGACAGTCAGAATCAAATATATCGGAGCGGTCTGGGTGCCAAAGATATCTGAACTCGACTCTATTGTCAAATACGTCCGGGCGTGTTTAGATATTTTTGACCGCGAGTTCCGATTTACTTATTTGGTGCTGACTCATCAACAGGGATGAGAAAACAAATTTTATTTCGTATGAACACTCAGCTTGAACACCGATCCAGACGGCAGGCTCGGCATTAAGTT
Source organism: Ditula angustiorana (assembly GCA_963691745.1). Classification (NCBI taxonomy): domain Eukaryota; kingdom Metazoa; phylum Arthropoda; class Insecta; order Lepidoptera; family Tortricidae; genus Ditula; species Ditula angustiorana. The sequence continues at coordinate 2,413,361 of OY829492.1, read as the reverse complement.
GACCTCCTACACCTTGGTTAATCTGGTGGACCCCCGAACAGCTGGCTACCACTGGATACCATTAGTTGTGGATGCCGTTAGGGTGACCTCTGTTCTGCGGTGGACGATGTAACGATATCCACAATTAATTTTGGATCTGCCAAAGTTGAACAAACAGAAAAATACGATTAGAAGTGTTACATTAATGAAGGTTTTTTATGCTATGATGTATCATCTCATTCATACTTGCCAAAATTTATTTCAGTCCAATACGTCATTTCATAATTAAAACGAAAATCAGCCATGGAGAGTTATTATGTTTATTGAAAAAAAAGGTGACCGGATACATCAGCTTTTGAAGCACTTATACTTATGTGCTAAGAGCGTTTTGTCTCAATCAAAAGTTAACGCAAATGGCCGTAATATTCATCAAGTAACATAACACACCGGAGACGTTGAACAAAAAGCTCCACCATCTTACCTTACTACGTTTGTCGATGGGGTTGACATGCTGGCGAATGTCAGGTCTCACGTGATACTCTCCGTTGCAGGGCAAGCCGGCTATTCGGCCTACAAGTACGTGCCATACGGCCCCGTCGCCGAGGTGTTGCCGTATCTGTCCCGGCGCGCCAATGAAAACCGCGGCTTCCTCGCCAAGATCAAAAAGGAGAAAGGCTTGCTTCTAAAGGAAATAGCCCGCCGTGTCCTGACCGGACAAATGTTCTACAAACCAGTGGGCAACTACAAACCCGTGTAAGGTCGAATGAACGCTGTGCTGTAGTCTAATTTCCTTTTGCGGTGTGCGTGTTTCGTTCCGAGTTGCGAGCGATTTTAGTAGTGACAGTGTCGTCCAGCAACTTGCAGCGAACGTTTGTGATAGGGTTGAACATCGGGGTGGGAGTTTTAGGAGGATTTCTGGTACTGACCGGTTGGGAAAAATGTCTATCGGCGTACGTCTTCAGTTGTGATGACGATATATGACTTGGGCTGGCTTTCAGAGCTGTGCGCGGGAGCATAGCGTGGTGCGTCGATGAAACGATGAATGAGATCTCTCGGCTGGGGAATCAATGGAGAATGGAGCAATATCATCGGTCATTCTTCTCGCTCGCCTCTTAGCTTCCTAGCACAGCTGTGGTAAAAAGCCAGCCTTAGGTACTCTTATATCTTATTTTACAAAGAGATATAAAATGTCTACCAGGAACTGAGCTGATTGGTCTAAGAGGGCGTTAATGCTGCTTTCCTATCATATAGCAACACCGATCTCATATGTCAAAGCTTGTTCTGGAATATATACCAACAAATTTCAAGTGTTGCCAGTTGAATGTTCCTTTATAATAATGTTGTCAGCCGAATAGTTAGTAGGTACACTAAATTATCTGCAATATGGTCAGAAGGGATCAGTTCCTGGTAAACCTTCCTCCTGTCATTGAACTGATAGTTTAACTAAACTAGACTTTAAATGCGTTCCTAGTTCGTTTTCTTTGGAGTATTGTAGGTGCAAATGTTAATCTCACAGAGCTGCGTATTTAGACATTTTTTAAAACCTTCTTACGTTATTTCTGCTAGTCAATAAAATCGGTCAGTATTTTTGAATCTCTTCTTTAATTCGGTGTGTTGTAGTGAAATGAGAACGGGTCAATTCGGCAACTGTTACGATAATTGAGGAAGTTAAAAAATAATGTTATTATGTAAAAAAAAAAACTAAATTATGGATCAAAATCAAAATGTTGTTACTACAATGAAGATAATAAGTACCGTTCTGCTTGTCATCTTAGATGTTTTATTGTATTTATTCGATTGCTTGATTTGTGTTAAGTAATAAGAAGGGAATTTAATGACTTTAATATAGTAAAAAACAAAGTCAATAATCACTTAACCACAGAACGGCTCATTTACCGGCATTTTTATATCGATAATAATTTAATATTGCTTCTGTCTCAATCTTTATAGGAATTTTACAATTGCAGTTTCTGCCTAAGTGTTGTTATGGATCTTATTACAATGGATTCCTGTTTACTGCGTTTGATTGGATGAAATAAAACAAAACACGATCTGCCGAACGTTTTCAAAATCGTTCCAATTTCAAATGTTATTTGTCAAAACATGTGCTATAATAATTGAGACCTTATGACTCGTTCTGAAGGTAGATTTTGCGTTAACACTCGCGGGCCCGGCGTGTGGAATGGATGAGTCTTGGTGAGTTATATTAAGGCCAGTAACACACAGTTATTTATTGTATAGTTGTTACAAAATTACTAGTTTTTAAAATTAGGTAACTATTTATGTATTGTATGAATATTAGTAAGTATATGTCAAATTTAACCAGTTATGGCAACTTAAATGGACTTGCTAAATGAGTTAATAATGATGTGAAAGTTTCTATGACTGTCTACGTATTTGAATCAGTTACTCGCCTTAACATATCGCTTCAAGTGAATCTAAGTGTATGTAACTAGGTATATCAGAGATGTGTTAAATAAATGTTTCATTTAGACAATAACGAATATTGTAGATCGATGGTTCTAGAATTACAATAATAAAATCTCCGGCCGTGTCGATTCAGAACGATTCGACTTCAACTAAACTGCAACGCGATCGCGTAAACTTTAAAACCTATGGTTGTTGTAAGTTTAATGCGGTTGTACTGCAGTTTTGTTGATGGTTGCGAATTGAGTTTTAATTTATTGTAACGAATATTTCGACATAGAATCGGGAATTAGAATTTTGTGCTGTGTATTTTTTGTTTTATGTTGGTACTTGGTATCGTATGTGAATGAAGTCCAAAATTAATGTAGAGCTACTGTACACGCCACACTATTTTATTTTATTATTTTTCATGAATTTTTGTTTATTACTTGACATTATACCAAAAGAAGATTGCAACTTTAAAATGGCGACTCACACATTAGCCTAGTATTCGTGTTTAACGCGAGTATGAAGCATTTGTCTCTTTCTAATAATAAAGGAATTACTGAAATATAACAGAGATAGCTATATATCCTTGACATACGTTTGTATGTTTAATCATTGTCATAAAGTAGACTTCAGGCATAAGTTTCTTTGCAATATTAGAGGTAATACATTTGAACAACATTATTTACTTAAAGCGAATACGAATGCATTTCATTGTGTTCCAGGTCTTATTTAATTTTGTAATTTAAGTTAGAACCTTTCATGTTATTTATTATGTAATTAGATAGCTGGTCGAATGAATTGTTCTTATCGACAAACTTATAATTATTTTTGTTTACTATTTGGATTATTGATGACAACTATCACATCCCGAATAGTTTCAGTTAGCCTGTCTTAACAAAGATGGATGCGACTATACTATGGGAGACGTGTTCGTGTGAGAAGTACTTGCCTCAACATTATAATGTAGAGCTTTCGAATAGACGTACATGTTATCCGTGAGTATAGGCTTTATTAACTATGGGTTTAAGAAATGTTAATACTGGCCAGAAACAATAAGATACGTTTAAAAAAATTGAGCTGGATTCGATGTTCGAATTTTAAAATGAAACATAGTTACTGGCCAGTTGTATTCTGCTTAGGACGGTTACACATTGGGCTTATTCTATTCACGACCGTGCTTAAAAAATTTATACTCGCGGAAAATACACTTTATCTGTAACCGCCTTTAATTAACAGTCTGCCCAAGTGTTCGTAACTTTTTAAATTAATGACATGGCAAAGCACACTGAGACTATTTAACTTTACTCGGTAACACTTATCTATTTAGTATGTGAATACAGAAACCGCTGCATCTCCCACGAGCTGTATTTTAACAAAATGTATGCAGATTCAAATTACCATCAAATTTAAATATTTGCCAGCTTCAATTTGTGGTTCTTACTTCTGCGACCTCGGCCTCAGTTCCTATTCATTTAGATCCATTTTAATCATAAATTGTATGTTTTGTTTTCGTTGTACAAATATTGTTAAGTCGGAAGCCATATTTGTTTTACTTTAAAGTATTATACGCCCCGACGATACAACAAAAACCCAAGCTTAAGATACGCTTTTAAAATTAATCTGATCTTAAAAATACCCATTAGATTTTAACATTAAACTACCGTGAGACTCGGATATATTAATAAAACGGATCACTCACGTAGTCACGTATTTTTAAGTCGAGAAATGCCCGACATGTTTCGGACCAGTCCGTGGTCCTTAATCATGAGCCCCCGCGGCGGTGGCGCGACGACCGTTACTCATTACGTAGATGTAGATCGTCGATAAAATATTGAATGTTTAGGGTAAACAAAGTCATCAGTGGTCACTATATATGTTTGAACTTTGGCTCAAACTTCACCGTATCTTGTGTATTCTTCCTTATTTTGTAGAATAAGGTACACAGAGTAAGGCCAAAGTTTTTTCTGAGGTCTTTTCTCGCGTGAATGTCACTTGATTCCCTATGGACGCTTGCCCCAAAACTTTGCAGTCGTAAATTGATAATACTTTCGAACTCGCCATTTGTTAACGGGAAGGCCGCAGTTTCATTGGGTAGTATACTAAGGATCAAAATTGGGGAACCTTTGAGTTGTGATTGGCCTAAAATGAAATTTAAAATCAACCCTAAAATACCTACTACAATTTTGGATAATTTTCCCTGGACGGTTAACATTTTCATAAGTTATGATTAGTTTTAAAAGCAGTTAGATTTGAAATATCTACTGAAACTATCGGAATCTCAATAACTCCTTCAGTATGAATAATGCTGTCGTCAGGGTTTTCTGAAATTTTTTCATTTGGTATTGTATTTTAGTTCAATTTATTTGTAAGTGGTTTTTAGTTTCTTTATTGTCGCTTATTATAATTGTGATGCTATTTTTAGATTATTTTACGAATAGACATTTAATAAAGACATAAGCTCGTTTTGATAATTTATTTTTATTTTCAACCTTTCGTTGTTTTAATCGTTTGACACCTTAATCCTTTAAACAAATTGGAACAAATTACCTTGCTACTCTTCGAAACCAGCGTCGTGTACTCACGTGTAAAAAAGCTGCGTCTGTGAGACAATATATATTTTTCATGTAAAAACCCACCCTCCTCCGCTTCTACATGAAACAAAATAGCTACATTACACACATTCAACTATTAACACCACCGTGGCGATATCCACCACGCTACCAATAGATAACATCTCATACTACACTACAGATGGTGTGTTGGTGTGATGGCAAAGTATTTGCTTCTTGGGAGTGGGGGGGGGGGGGGCATTATTTATTTTTACTATTTATAAAGGTGGCAGTTAACATTCTAGACATTTTTATTATTAAACTATAAACAAACTAGTTAATTTACCCAGGACTTAGTACCTGCAGTTTTAAAATTACAAGTTCGACGGAGCCCCGCCTAGGAGACTGGGCAGTATGCTATCCGGGTATAAGAAACAGCTTAACGAATCTAACCTATTGAGGTAAATTAGTCCTGCGTGAATTAACTCCAGGTGCTTTAAAAGCACTATTACACTCTGGTGTAACAAAATATGTGAGAAAATATTTTTTGGACCTTAAATCTACTATTATTTTCAGACTAGAGACTAAGAATCCTATCGATCTGCAAAGTCTATAAATTGTACTGTAAAATAACCTAACATCTTATTGTCGAATTGTAAATGTCTTAATGAATCGATTTTTTTTGGAATGTAAAGAAATTAGAATTCTCCAGGCCGAACCTGCTTAGCATAGCAATGAGTCAGATTATTGCAGACAATAATAGTATATTACTTGTATGTTGTCATTACCGGTCCATGTTGGTTGGTATGTATTTACGCCCTTTTTCAAAGTTGACTAAAATCTGTAGAAACGGCTTTGCCATAGGATAACGCAGTACTTAAGCTCATTAAATGAAATTTAAACCTAGTCTAAAGCTAAGACAAATGTGTAAATAATATTTGGCTACCTACAGACAAATGTTCAAATTTACTTTTCCAATAGTACTTATCTTAATAAAATCCGTTTTAAAAATATATTCGCTGCTGCGAATAAAGCATACAGTTCACAGCAGACAACTTGAGCACTGACCTTGACTGCGCAGTAACCGTTTCTAGTACAAATATGTATGCGCAAACATTCCCTCTTCATTCGATTTATGCTCAAGTTGTTTGCCTGCAACTATCACCCTAACACAACCGGCTAAGTTTAATTTATAGTATATCTCTGTGCGTCTCTTTCTTATGACAATTGTTTTACAGAGACGCAGGAATAAGGTAAACTTCGGCCGATCACGTTAGCGCTATTAAAGGCTCGAAACGAGCGACAATAAGTCATTTTACGCCCTTAAGCCACAAAAGACACTTGTCGCTTCTTATAGTATAATTTTAGAGTCGTTAGTGACTAAGTAGGCTTTTGTAGCAGCGTTTAGTATATTAATGTTGTTAGCTTTGAAAAAGGGCCTGTATTAGGAATTTGAGAAATAAAGACGTAATATGTTGATACCTGTTTTTTTTTCATAACTTTACGACAATTTGGCAAAATTTAATGACGTGAGGAGTGTTCATGAGCGGCGCAGATATTATCAAACTGGTGTTAGAATAGCATTTATTTATAACGTTATCGGGACTTTAACGCGATAAAAGTATATTGTTAATTTACCTCTACGTTTCGGCCATGTTTCAACGGTTAAAATAGCATTGAACGTCAGTACACTGTCATATCATAGATATAGGAATGAAACTTGACGCAATCCAATGAAATATGTGTGCTGATTTTACTTTCCAAAGATATTCTAATCGCGGTTTGATAATACATAGCATCGTCACGTGACCCGCTTGCTCATTTATGGCATATACAAAGTTAACCAACTTTCCTCTAAAAGCTACTAAGCTCGAAAAGTTCGCCGACAGGAAACTTTCACTAAATGAAAACAAATGGCGCCTTGTGACAGCGGTCACCTGGGAAAACCCAAATATGAAGTTACCGCTAATATAACCGCTACGTTTATGTGCACGTAGTAGAGAGTTCTAGAAAAGAAGGGAACGATCTTAAATCTCAGGAAACTACCACATCGCAATTTAAGAAAGTTTCTGGCGACATATCTGTGCATCTAGTCCGAACTTTCTCGATACGCCGTAACTGAGCACGTCTCTCTCCTAATGTGGCCCTAACAATACCAGGGGCCCTAACATGACTGGCCAAGGTTAGTTTATCTCTATCTGCGTCCATTTCTTATGACACTAGTTAGACAGAGAGGCAGGGAGGGGTTAAACTAAACCTGGGCTGTATTAGGGCCGCAGGGGCATAGAACGCTAGCTTTTATCGCTGATATAAAGCATATATCCCTTTCTAACCAGTATGCGTGTGCGAGAGTGACGGAAGCGTTTACGTGCGCGATAAACGCTAGCGTGCTACTAGAGCAGATGAGTTTAGTTAATTTCTATATGCGTCCCTTTCTTGTGACACTAGTCTGACAGTGACGCAGGGAGGGATAAACTAAACCTGAGTCGGTCATGTTAGGGCCACTGGGCTAGTTAGAAAGAGATTAGATTAACTGATATATGTATCGAGTTCGTGCTAGGTGCACTGTAACACTGACTATAACAGCGACGAGTTCGTCGCTGAGGCAGCGTCCTGTCTTGCTCTAACGCTAGCTCGAGTGTGCAAGACAGGGCGATGCCCCGACGTCGAGTCCGACGCTGATGCGCTTAGAGAATAACCCCCTTATTCATAAACGTTGTGTAAACCTATGTTAGTTAACATGTGTTATGTATTTATCTGTCATTGTGACGTTTAGCCTCAAATGAAAGGGACAGAACATTTGTTAGCTTAAAAATATTTTATTTATGAATAAGGGGGTAACAGTGCAGGAAGGGGCGTCTATTCTATAATAAATGAACAAGTTTACTGTCAACAATAAATAACATTATTTATTTGTCTTTCTGACATACAACGTTAATCTAACATTCATTAGTTTCATTACCTAAGGCGGTGACAATATTTCATCGTTTCTGAAATACTTTCCCTCATGCATTTAATATGAAAATCGTTGTTTTCTTCACACAAAAACTAAACAGATTATATGAGAATGGTGAAAAAAAAGTATTTCAGAAACCTTGAACATCTGAAGAAAAATTTTAGACTCTTTTGAACACACAATGATATATAGTCTTATTTTTAAAAGGATTCAACTTTCAGTGTGACGGTCTCGACAAAATTAACAAGTCAATGTGTATTTTTTTGTATTTATCATGGATTATGTACACACAATTAAGAGTTTTCATACATACATACAATTACCAGCAGAGCCCCGTTTGATGTTAAAAATATGTATAAACATCGCGATTATTTAAAATAATCTACCAACAGAGCGTTTACAAAAAAGTGCTACATGGGGTGATTTAAACCTTGAAGGATCTTAACGACCCTTAATATTGACAGAATCTCTAAACATAAACACTTAACAATTCTTGTAGTAAACAAAGCTTTTGAGTTGCCTCTCAGTGCGATCACAGTAAATATAGAAAACAGTATGTCAACTTGGCTTAGCACACAGCAGTGAAATTCCAGAAAATTCCGAGACGAAAACTGGCCCTGTTGTAGCGTACGCTAATTTTCCAATAGACCTTTTCTTGCTTGTGTGAGAGAGTAGGAGAGAAAGAGAAAGTCGCCTGAGGAACGTAAGGAAAGGATAAATTTTACTCAGCATGCCAAAGTGTACTCCTATTAAACTAACCACAGACTTTAAAAGCTAAGAAACGCAAGTAATTTTATTTAACAGAGATATGAAAGGACATATTAATTGAAACGGATCTCTCACATATTTGAAGTCGAGTAACTGCCCGACATGTTTCGGAACGGAGTGGTGGCACGACGATGGACTGACGGCACAGAATAAATAATAGTACAGAAACTTCTCTTTTACGACAGCGATTAAACGAATTACAATTTTATTAACACGCACAAAGAGTACGTATTGCTTCATACACCATGCGCCAGGCGGCAGGAGTCAAAAGGAACGCTCTGCCTGCGCCCGCCTTCCCCCCGCTACTTCCGGCGACACTCTACTTGCGCGGCATTCGTTGTAAATTACACTGACACGGCGAGAGCGAGTGAGCGAGCGCGCGGCAAGCCGACAGCCTACTGCGATTTGCCTATGCCATAGGCAAGGCGGTCGAGCGTACCTACAGTGCGGAGTGGAACCCCCTTGCTGACGGACGGACTGGTCCGAAACATGTCGGGCAGTGACTCGACTTCAAATACTTGAGTGATCCATTTCTATTAATATGTCCGAGTCTCACAGTAGTTTTATGTTAAAGATATGCGAGGAATTAGGTATCAGGCAAAACCAATAATTAAAAGTATCCTAAACGTATTTAAAATAATGTATCTGAAACTGACACCCAACAGTTTTAATAGGACAGTAGAAGTAGGTCGCGTTCCGTGCGTGCCCTAGATACGTGAAGGTCACTCGATAGGCGAGGGCATGGTCGGACAAAAACGGGGACTTTAATCGGATAGACTAGTCCATCTGTTCTACATCAATGAATTGCTGTACAGCAAATTTACGCGGTCAAAACGCATAGGTAGAAAGGGGTCGTCCATAAATTACGTTACACGACTTTTAACATTTCAAGACCCCTTGCATCCCCCCCCCCCGATGTCACGCTTTTTTTAAACTGTCACATTTTGACTGACAAATGTGCCAAAATTTAACTAATGGTACCTAGGCAAAACGATTCATTCTTTGAATATAATCGTAGGAACAGGCTAAAAGAAGCTAACTTTCCACAGCCTTTCCAGTCCATTACATTAATTCCAGATACCTGATACGTGACCAAATATCTTTGTAACTTAGGAGCTTTCACCCGCGCTGTTGTGAATTAGATAGGACATGTGTTGAAAGCTTTAACTCACTAATTGATGGGCCATGTATAACAGACTTTACTTAAGCGGTCAATGGTACGTCAAAGTTCATGGCACTAGACCCCAATTCTCGGATCATGCGAGATGCATCTCACGTGCGAGATACGTCAAAGTCAGTGCATCCCTTTCTTATGACATTAGTTAGATAGTGCCATACTGAGAGATAAGAATTGATACACGTTGCAGTTTGTAAATACGTTGTGTTAAAAATGCTAGAAAATTGGAAAGGGAGGGGAAGCTTATTTCTAAAGAAACATTAAGGAAGGGTTTTTATCATGCTAAGGTCACATCAATTAACACTTTTTTATTCATAAACATCTTCAAACAGTGAACATCGGCTGATTGCATAGTGTAGTGAGTTAAAAATCTTCGAAGTAACGGTCGTTGAAATCCATGGAATTAATATAATAAAATAAGCACTTAAGTCCACCTGGAAGGTTCACTTGACTGACTTTAATTTGTGTTTCTCTCGGATCTCATTGTCTGGATGGTAAAATTAATTAAAATAGGAGCTTTATATTGTTTGAATAAGATTTTTTTATTCTTGATTTTAATGGTCAACTGCACCCTCCAGTTATATGTAAATACTTTTTAATTGCATGGTGGAATAGCCTTCGCAATATAAACATTTTCATGTTGTTCTCAAATGTTATGTTTATAAAATTTGATTCGTCGTCAGTTTTTAAAAGTGTAGGTACTTCAAATCTTTTTGTTGCATCTTAGAAAAACAAACAACGTAACTCTCCTATTTTAACATTATAATCAAAAATTCCTAATTAATTAATCATTAGGTACATAATTGTTAAATTATACTACACATTAAAACATTTAGGTCTGATACAGTATTTTTATCATTGAAATTATCAAAGGCATTATGACAATCGATTGGAATGGATTACGGCCTTAAATACATTATTTTAATTTAGACATTTTCGCATATTTTTATTTAATGGCTTAATTTAACTTTTTAACAATCCCGGCCGTTTTGCGACGGTGCGTCGTGAGACTGATAGAGTCAGACATGTAAAAGAGCCTGTATGGCCTACATGCTAAATTAAATTTTGGCTTTGATTTTAACATTAATTACGTAAAATAAGAATGCATTTGTGATCGTTATTATTGTAGTTTGAAAAAACGAAATAGTTTTACTCTACTAAATACAAATTACGGTAACTGAGTCTCACACACGTCGGCAATTTAACCCTTCTATGTATTGAAATATTTGTTAGTCTTGAAGGCGTTTTGCACCCTTAGGATACAGGACAAGCTGGCTTAAAAAAGGTTATTTGTATCTAAAATATTAACAGTTGAGGTAGCTACCCTTAATTTTACTTTACTGCACCAATATAACCGTCTAAAGCAGTAGTTCCCAAACTTATTTTTCTCGTGGACCACTTACAAAATTTTACTGGTTTCGGTGGACCCCCTGCTGCTACATTTCTACCCCCAGCAAGTCTCCCGTGGACCCCTAGGGGTCCACCTGGACCACTTTGGGAATCACTGGTCTAAAGCGACAATTACATTAAGTTTAACAAGCAACAGTTTAAAGAACACTGTAGTCGGCCGCTTACGGCGATCGATAGCAGCAACCGACTAATTTTGCCACCGCAGTCGCCGGGCAGACTAGGTACTGTGAAGATGACGTTGGCCAAAGTAGTTTGAAACAAGTTCGGTGACCACATTAGGTGACCGAAGTAGTGTAATTGCCGCTTAAGAGGAGTGTGAAGTTGTGAACCCAGCGCTCTCCATACAAACGGCGATAACGTTTTCCACCCTCTTAACCTTAACCTATAGCCGTGTTTTTTTGTATGTTATCATTATGCCCTAGAACTAGGTTTGTATGTTGTGATTATAAAATATTATTAATAGTTTCAAAAATATTGACGCTTTTGTGTTTTGGATAAAACTCCTAAA